>JAEIFI010000501.1:8125000-8750000 GCA_018901815.1 Zaprionus lachaisei
GAGCGTACTCTGTGTGGTAGCGTCACAAGGTCGCTGAACCACCCTCGTGCCGAGGATTGTTTTGCATAACAAACATGTTTCGATTCGGGTTCAACACGAGCCGCAGATCAATTTGGCATTTTGCATAGCGAATGCAATTGGTAAACAAAGGAAAACAATGTGAAGTCGAGCTTGAGTTAATTTGTAGTTTCAATTCTTCTCTGGTTTTTGCATAGTCATCATTGAGAAGCTGCTGCGCACAACCGAAGCCAAGCGGATCTACGTGCTGATCAGGCCCAAGCGGGGCCAGGATGTGCAGCAGCGCATTGCTGCCTGGAAGGAGGATGGGGTGAGTCCCTTTAGACCACTACCTCTACCTCTCGCACTCCCCCATCTTCAACTGCAACTCATGCTCTTCCACTCCTTCTTAGATCTTTGCACTGCTCTTGAAATCCAATGCCGATGCCTGGCAGCGCATTGCGCCCATTGCGGGTGACTGCAAGGAGCCGGACCTGAGCATTAGCCTGCAGGATCGCGAGCTGTTGGCTGACCAGGTGCAGATCGTGTTGCATGGAGCGGCCACTGTGCGCTTTACTGAGCCACTGCATCTGGCACTGGACATCAATACCCGCGCCACGCGTCTCATGCTGCAGCTGGCACGGCAGATGCGTCGCTTGGAGGCATTCGTGCATGTCTCCACGGCCTTCTCCAACTGCGTTATCGAGCACATTGATGAGTCCTACTATCCGGAGCATCTGACCTGCAGTGCCGACAAGTTGCTGGCGCTGCGGGAGCAGCTGAGCGATGAGCTCATTGACAACATGGCGCCGGCGCTGCTGGGCAAGTTCCCCAACACATATACCTACACCAAGGCACTGGCAGAGCAGGTGCTGCAGCGCGAGGCAGGCGACTTGCCCCTGTGCATCTTTCGTCCTGGTGTCAGTAAGTAACACCCCAAGAAGAGATCGGAACGGGCACTTCACTAGTTTTCCTTCTCCCCTTGCAGTTGTGGGCAGCTACAAGGAGCCTGTGGAGGGCTGGATTGATAATCTCTATGGACCCATTGCTATACTCTATGGCGCTGCTTACGGCATATTGCGGATTACACGGATCAATGTCAAGGTGCATGCGAACATTGTGCCTGTGGATTACTGCACCAACATTCTGCTGGCCTGCGCCTGGCAAACTGCGGAGGAGACAGGCAGGATTAACCACGACAGCACAGCCCCTGCTCCCACTTCCACTTCCACTCCCACTCCTCCGCCCATCTACAACTATGTGCCCAGTGAGCAGAACATGCTCACCTGGGGCGGCTTTAAGTCACATGCTCTGGACCTAAGTGATGTCTTTCCACTGGAGCACATGGTGTGGTTCCCCTTCCTGCACACCACCAACGTGCCGTGGCTCTTCAAGCTGATTGCCTTTTTCTACCACACCTTGCCTGGTTACCTTATTGACACCGTGCTGCGTCTGCGTGGACAGAAGCCTCGCATGACCAAGCTGTACTCCAAGATCCACATGAACATTAAGCTCCTGGCACCCTTTGTGGACACCAATTGGTGCTTCAAGACTCTAAACACGCAGCGACTTTGGCAATCGTTGTCGCAGCGGGATCAGCAGCTCTTTGAGTTTGATATGGACGCGCTGAACTGGCAGGATTACTTCTATCGCTCCATAGGCGGCATGCGCATCTATCTGGGCAAGGAGGATAACAGTGCGGAGTCCATTGAGCGCGGACAGCGCAAGAGAGCCAGGTGAGTTGTGAAGAGAGAAATGGAGACAGAGGTCTTGCAAGGTTTATTCTTAATTCTTAATACTTAACCAACTCTTTTTCCCCAACAGATTCTGGCTACTTCACCATCTCCTGCAGCTGGCTGTGTGCAGTGGTGCCGCCGCCATGTTGTGGTCGGTACTGCGGCCCCTAGTTAGTTTCTAGTCTAATTGAATCTTATTTTATAATCTAAGCTGAATAAATATATAAATTGAAAGCTGCAGTCGTATTATTTCATCAGTATGTTACTTTTATGCTCAGTGTATTTTATATTGCATACTTGCGGGCGGCGTCAGTTAAATCTGTACGTTCACTAACATTATTTCTTTAATAACTTGTATGTTAATTATTTGTTCTGCACCAAATTTGCAGAAAGCATTTGAATGTTTATGAATAGTGTACACTCTAAGTAGGAACTTTCTAGCTTTAAAGTAATGCTGGCAATTTGATTTTTATCGTTTTGTGGAGGCAGAAGAGGGCGTGGCTAAGTTTACAAAGAGTAACTTTAGTCGAGTGCATTGTCAATACATACTGTCAACAAATTTGATGGACCTAGCACTTAAAATCGCTGAGATCTAGGTGTTTATACGGACAGACAAGGTTACATTGACTCGGCTAATGAAGTTGATCAATTATGTATACACTTTGTGGAGTTAGAAAGGTCTTCTTTTGGCTGACACATACTTAGAATACCCTTCTATTCAATGGAACTCACTTCCTGTGGCAGCTTTGGCGCAGAGCACAGACACCGTCGTCAGCAGCCAAGTGAAGATTATCAAGTGGAGCACAAACTGAACTCGCGATGGCGCCATTTGAACTTGTCGACAACTTGCAAAAGACTGAGAGCAATCAAAGTGTCGCGGATGCTGCCTCAGTCATGTCCCTGCCTCAGCCCTCTCCTTGCCTGATTGGCCACATCCGCCGCTGACGGAAGCAAAGAAGTTTGCCGCCATTTGCTGACGATTAGCATAATTCGATTGTATCGATTGAATCGATTGCGAGTGACTAAGGCTAATTTATGGGGCGCCAACTTACGATTTGCTCTTCCCGGCTTCGCATCCTGCTCCGGCTGGGACAAACTATTAGCCCGGGCGGGCGACGACAGGGGCGGCTTGAGGGCAATGCTAGCTGCCTCCAGCACGGGCGCCACTTGCTGCAGCGCACTTGCCACAAATCGATACTTGCCACGAAATCCTTTGGCAGTGCGATTGGAGCTGGCGTTGAACTCCAGCAGCAGATCGGGTCCACTGCTCAGGATGCGCCGTGTGGGGCAGGGCGTACACAGCACATCGATGACTGCGTTCATGTGTGCCGACTCCGCATCGAAGATGGTCACCGCATCCAGTTGACAGCCACCATGAGCAACTGGCGGCAGTTGCAGCTCCTCGAACAGCAGCTCCACACGGCTGTCGGGTCGTCCGATGAACTTGTAGGCGCACTTGATGTGCGCCGGGTAGTGCGCAGGGAAGCGTGGCGAGTGGAAGTAGCCCTGGCCCAGGTTGCCATCCTCAGTGCTGGTGCTGGCAAAGAAGTAAAAGTCACAGAAGCTGTGCGGCACCAGGCGTCCCTCGGTGCGGAAGTGCTCTGCAAGACAAGGCACCACAAGGCAGAGGGGAACATGTACAGAGGTTGTCCTAGGTCAAGTGGCTTGATGACTCACCTTGCTTGAGGAATCGATAGCTGGCCGTGAGATTGAGCTGCCAGTCGGCCAAACCTTGCCGGCGGCTGTTGGAAGCTAAGGCGCAGTCCCAGCAAACGCCCAGAGCTATAAATAGGCGTGGCATTGCGGGCGGCAGTGCTGTGCTGGCACCAGGTATACGCCGGTTGTGTTGAGTTCTCGATGACGGGCTCGCGCAGATACGGAAAGACCTCCACGGTGTCCAAGCACCTGTCACCAAATTGCATATCAGAAAGTGCTCTCCAATGTTGGACAGAGGGACGACAGGGGAACGGGGAGGGGCAGACTGACAGACTGGCAAAATGGGAGAATGACAAAATGGCCGCGGTGCCAGAGTGACAGCCCCGTCTAATGATGTCGAAAATTTATTGGCCGATACATTTGGGGCTGGTCGCTTGGCCGGCTCGTTGGTCAGCCCAAAAATAGCCAAGTAGCGAACGCATTGCCGCATAGCAGCGTATAGCCATAAATCCATATAGCCATATAGCCGGATACTCGGTTAGTCGAATAGAAAACGCCGCATTTCTGTTTGGTTCTTCACCATTTATTTTGATAAAAAGTCGAACAAAAGTTGGCGTTAAGGTTAAGATAAAATATGTCTGGGGGGTGTTCTACTCGATAACTGAAATATTCCATAAAGAAAATCAAAAACTGTTCAACAAGATAATATAATTAAAAGAAAGAAAAAATTGATGTACATAAGAAAGGTTTTTATGGAAAAAAATCAATTTAATGATACAAATATTAAAATTCTAGAATATATGAGGGCTCCACTGGAAAACTGAAATATATAAAAATGTTTATCTTATTAAAATAAATGATTTAGGATATAAAGAAAGTGACTAAAAGAAAGTACGATATAATTGTGAATATATTATATAACAAATAAAAAAGCAGCAGTTAGAAATTGAAAAACCAGTTCACAAAAAGAGATTAGATATAATATTTATATAGTAAGTATACAAAATTAAAGTAAGCACTGGGATATGGAGAAATAAATATAATAATATACATATGTGTACTAAAAAACAGCATAAAAGTGGAGTCCAAAAAGAGATTCAAATTAAAATAAACCAAAAAAGAAATTCAATATAATTAAATAGAAGGCATAAGGATATACAGAAGGGATAAACAGGAACTACAATAAAAATATTTTGAAAAATGTAATCCCATAAATACATGAAAAATTAACAATATAGGAAGCAGGATATAGAAAAGTGCAAGCGATATAAAGTACTCTAAGAACTATGCAACATTATATTCAAGTCAACATTTCGCATCTTCGTTGATCTATTCTATTAGTTCTTGCGTTTTCGCATTCCGCCGAGCATGCGACAGAAGGCTGGATAGTCTATCATGGGTGGTTCCTCCAGAGTCTTGGGCTTGGCCATGGGAGCGTGACTGAGGGCTTCTTTGGCTTCACTATTGGTCATTTTGTCACCGTAGTTGACCAGCTCCTCGTAGATTCTATTTTATTGTAGGAAAGGGATAAGAATAGATCATACAATTCCAATGCAGCGCACCCACTTTCTCTCGTCTATCTTTCCCGTTCCATGATCGTCCCACTTGCTCCACGCCTCCAGCAGCACCTCTTCCGGATCCAGTTCCTGTGTACGATGACACATCAACTGCACAAAGGCCTCGTAGTCCAGTGGTTCGTGTGCCTCCTGCATCATCTGATCGAGTAATTGCTCGTTGGGCTCGTTCCCCAGCGCCATATAAGTGAACCGTAGATCATCTTTCGATATCAAACCATCGCAGTCCGTGTCGAAGAGTGTGAATACCTTTATGGACGGGTGTAATTTAACAAGATCAAGAGCACTTTTCGTAGTAGATCACATACTTCCTTCAGCTCGGCCAACTTGGCAATATCCAAATCCTTCGGCGACACGTGATCATCGGAGCTCATTTGCTCCGGCAGCTTGTAGTGTCCCGTGCTCTCTGGTAACTTCAGTCGGGGATTGAAGATCTCGTTGATGACCGCCATCGCCTCAGAGTCGGTGCCCAGTTGAGGCGGTGGCTGCGGCGTCTGCGAGGCCTTTCGTGCTGAGCTGGTACGACGACGTCGCTGAATGAGGATGAAAGGTTTACCAACTACCCGAACTGAGAACTTTGCAGGGCTTCCAGGGTGTCATATATATATCATATCTTATGACTTGTGAGTAAAATATGGGGAATACTTGTCGGATGAAAGGCTGTGGCTTACGACATATGTATATATGTATGTCATGTTTACAAATTTTTTATGTCCATTGCTTATATGGCAACATATGACGTCAAATGAATCCATTAAAAGCCCTGTATTTCCACTAAAATAACTAGTCCTGGCCTGATTTTCTTGGGATATTTAACATATTTGTACGCCAGTTAATTACATGGCCCAATATGTTAACACTTTATTCAAATATCACATGCAGTAGAAGTAGAAGCGTCACTTATCTTTTTTGTAGTATTTTCAGGGTGTCATAAGTCCTATGACTTGTGTAAAAGGCTAATTATGACCAGCCTCTTTTTTATATATGACATAAATACACGCATAATTCAATATTACAACACTTTATCAAAGTAAACCAACTTATTCTCGTCCACTACTTCTATGGCACCATTGGAATCCCCACATTGCCCCATTGCAGGTTTTCCAGGGTGTCATATGTGATAGGAGCTGAGTGAAATGATAAATATATCGAAGTACTGGCCTGATTTTTAACTGATATGCGACATATTTGTTTGGTTTTTGAGTATATGACCCAATATGTTTACTCTTTTTTTAAATATAGTAATTCTTTCTGTTACAACTATTTGTATGACACCAGTGAAAGCCTCTCATATCTCTTTCACAATGCTTCTATTGTGTCATATGTCATATGACTGATGTTCAATGAAAAATTGCATGAGTACTAGCCATATATTTAAAGGACACACATTTTTGTATGACTTTTCGCAAATATGTCAACTTTTTCTATTTCCACTGCTTATATGACACCATATGACACCAGTAGAAGCCCCGCATTTGCTCTACTCTCACTCACGCGCTCGAGATCCTCCAATGATACCGAAGGATCCATCGACATTTTGGCAACTTTCACAGAACTTCACTCAGTCACACAATACACTGCAAGTTTTGTTCACTCCTCCACTTTTCGCGACGACGACCAGCGGCCAACGTTGTGGCGCAACGCTCTGCCCAAGCTCCACTGAAATTCGCGGCGCTTGGGCCACCCAATTTTATTGACAAATCGATTTGGATTTTGGTTTTTCTATTTCGGCCAAAAAGTGCTGCAAATTTTGCATAAATTGACACAAATTCGCGGGCGCGTATTCCAATTTATATAAATAACCAGGCGTGCCGGACCCGGCCTCCTGCCACCCGCAGCTCCCCCCTCTACGACCGCATGGCCTTCATAAGGTATTTTAATTACGCTCGCAGCGATTTCCTCGACAATTTCGCTGTGGTTTGATGGCTGTCGGGCAGCTGCCAGTCGATCCAGATCTCTTTCTCTGTGATCGACGCATCGATACGGATGCGGATTAGGATACGCTATCGCCAACTCGGCGGAAGCAGAGCTACTCACCCGGGTCGCAGTTGCAGCTGCTGCAGTTGAAACGAGACCAGCTCATCGGAGCTGCCGCCCACAAAGATCATCAGGCAGTTGTTCTTGGCGCCCAATGCCTGCGATGCATTCACTGCGAGGCTGCCCCACTGGGTGGCATTGCGTTCGTTGGCATGCAGGCAGGAGCAATCTGTGGTGGCAGGTGAAAGGTGGCTTAATTACTAGCTGTGCCTGCAAGGCTTTACCTCTGCATTACCTAGCCAGAGCTGTGACTGTTTGCTGTTGGCCACCTGCTGGCCCGTGGCCAAAGTCAACGACAATGCGAAGGGTAACCAAACGGCCGCCGCCATCTCCAGCGGCCAAAGTGAAACTGTGCTGCCAGCCAGAGTTAGCACCATCGCGATGCTGGCTCAGCGCTCCTGCGCCCGATTTCCTGCTTTAAAAATAGCCCACAGCCTGGGCACGCCTCCGCCACCGCCACCGCCCCCGCCCCATGCCTCTCTCACGGCAGTTGTCCGCAGTCGAGTAGCTTTTTCGAATCATTAAATTAAGTTGAGGTTTTTATGAAGCTCTCGCTGTCGTTGCAGGTGTTGCCATCGCCATCATTTCCTTCCATCGGTTAGTTTCTGACAACGCCCTCTGCCTGTGGCAACAACAACAACAACAGCGATGGGGGCAACAACAATGACAAACAACCTGCAACTTTGGGAATCTATTTTTAAGTGGATTTCAACTTTTGCGATTCCCTTTTGTCTCTTTTCCGTTGTCAGTTATTTTGGACAGATATTAAATCCCTACTAATTCGATTTGGCTACAACAGTAGAAATATTTTCAAATATAGATGAAAATGTAAACAAAATTAAAAGTGATAACGAAATGAGCAAAGATAGAAAAGTCAGAATAAATAGAGGAAGGTACAGGCAAGAGAAGTAGTTAGTTAGATACCCTTCTCTTAGTTACGATGAATAGACAGGGATATATGGACTAATCATGACTGTATATGTCATAACTTTTAGATACAATATGATGGAGGAGCATAACCAATATTGTACTTGTAATTTTCAGAACATTCTTAAATTTAATAACTAAAATTAAACATACAAAATAACTTAAATTTAAATTAATTTAACTGTATCTACGCTACAAATAAAGACAGTTAAATACCCTACTTTTAGTTTCGACGAATAAACAGAAATATATTGAGTTTTTATTTATGTTGATCATTAGTGTAAAACATATAGCAGACAAATTATAATATATATATTATATATATTATTATTATAATTGTTCGATAAACATAACTAATATTGTGCAAGTTTCTTTTAATACTTGAGAAATGTGTGGGATTCCTTATACCTTTTACCTAGCTGGCCTATTAATTAATTAAGTTGATGGATATAAAGGAATATATTGAATGCTGCTGATCATGACTATAACCACAAATAATAACTATCTACATATAAAATCAATATATTCGCTATATGTATTAATTTTATAGTTGTATCTTATTAATCTATATCTCTTTTATCTGTATATTTTCTATAAATAACGAAACCGAGTTCAGTTTAACAATGAAAGCAACACACGATATACACATTTATTTAATAGAACTTTAACACACAATACCAACTACACTCATATCCTCCGCACCTACTCCTCCTAACCTGGCTAGGTGTCAGCCGGAGGTCTTATCTTGGCCTTGAACATATCAGCCAGCAACATTGCCTTGCTGCCATTGAGTTCCTCATAGTCATAGGGCGCCATGTGCTGCTTGCAACGTTCCAGCCATGGTCTGATGTGCTTATAGGGTTTCAGCTCAAAGCCAAAGGCCTCCAGCTGAGAGATTGTGACCAACAGTGTTAGATCTGCAATGGTAAAGTGATCGGCTGCAGCATATTCTCTGCCCTCCATTATGACATTTAGCCAGCCCACGGCTTCGCTTAGTTTGGCGCGCTTGACTTCATCCAGTGGAGCTCCAATGAACATTGTGGGGAACTGGAAGTCAGAGAGAGGGAGAGTTTATGAGCTTATTCTATATATTATAGATTGTATACCCACATAGTAATCGGTCAGGCGATTGTAGAGTGTGCCCAGATCGAACTGCAAACGCTGATCCACCAGAGCACGCACTCGAATGTCTGTTGGGTAGAGCTCGTCACTTTTGCCATAGGCTGCCACCAGGTAGGAGAGTATGGCACGACTAGAGGAAGGTTTTCAAGGATAAAGAAGTGAACAATGTGTGATGGTACTGTAACTCACCTCTCCCAAAGCACCAGGCCTTGATCGTTCATGGTGGGGGAGACAGTGTTGCGGATTCATGGCCACGAAGTCGGGCTTCAGCTGTTCCCCCTCCAGTATGTTGACGATCTTCAGCTCAAAGTCCACTCCCAGCATTTTGGCCAGCAATAGAATGCTGCGACACGGCGGACTTGGGGGCAGATAGTACAGGGTGGGCGTGGTCATTTTGCCACCGCTGATAAGAAGGCAATAGACAAATTCGGTTACGATATGCTCGGTTTGGTTCATCAGTTCGGCAACAACTGAATGATGGCTGCAAAGTGCTCGGAAAAGTCAGGAACGGACCCAATGGACACAACGGAAAATCAATGCATCGATTTCAAATGTTTTATTAATGTTAAACATGTGTTATTGTCGGAAAACTTTACAGTCAAACTGTTCCGAATACCAATTTCGATTCGGAATCACTACAGAATGTGTTACATACTTTTGAGAGCAAGTGAAACTAACTGGGAATGTGAAAAACGTTTAAATTTACTTGTAACTCCAAAAAGTATGCAATGTAAATTCATACTAAAGTGGAGAATCTGATAGAATTTGGAATTTGAATGGGAAATTCGTGACTTGTTTCAATTCATCACATTTTTTTCTATATTCACACCCACTACAGGGTATTGCACTGTCGATATTATCTCGCGCTTATCGCACATTAATTGCAGCACTTTTGCCTCACTTATTTATACATTATTAATAATGGGAACTCTGTCGTCCCTCCCCTACACTGCCCCCTTGCACTCACACAATCTTATGCACCAGCTTGTGTTGCACAACGGCGACGGAGTCGATGTCCATGCAGTTCCCCAGTGTGGCTGCAAGTGTCGAGCTCTGCTGACGGAGCTCTCTAAGCACTGCTCCGACGCGCTGCGATGCTGCTGCTGCTGCGACCAAGTGGAGATGATTCTATCGCGTTGTCGCGCTCTATTGTTAACTCATCAACGTCCGTCGTATCCGCCTTGTCCGTTGCTTGTCCGTTTGAATTTTCAGAATGTGTTTTGTTTGGTTCCTGCTATTTTCGTTTAGTTTTCATAGCGAACGTTACCTGGACGACCACCTGATGTGTGTTCACCTGTGTTCAGAGGGTGGATGTGGATGAGGGTGTTGTGCGGGTGGATGGTACTCCCTTTTGGAAACTCGGTCAGAAATTCGTGTTCGTGTCTTGTGTCTAAAATTAAGTCACTACATAATTTGTTGTAGCTTCGTGTTTTATTTGTTATTGATTGGCTCCAACACAGCGCCTGCCCCGCTTCCTCCCTCAACTGACAGCTTACAACTTGGGTGCCAGAGAGAAGTGAGTCCCACTTAGCGAATATATAGCATGGGTTGCCTTTTTGACACTTTTTGGACACTCGAATGTGTGGGGATTCTTGATGTGTGTGCAGTTACAGTGGTTGCAAGTTGATTTTAAGGGCAGATAATTATAAATGATATAATAAATGAGAGCAATACATAAAATACTTTATAAAAATACATTTTAATATATTATAATATTTAATAACGCACTTCTCTGAAAAGCTATAGAACATCTCTTAGAATACTTTCCCAGCACGTTCAACTCAGCCTAAGCCGGCACTGTACATACCAAGCACCTTTTTTTGGCTATCAGTGTAGACTGCATAATTGCCATGGTCACTTGTTAGCTAGCTACCTGTGTTGTTTAAGCAGGTAAACCAAAGACAATGGCTGGAAAATTGCCGAAAAATCCAAGGAAATTTGGTGCGAAATTCCTGGAAAATTTTGCAATTATTGCAAAAGAGAAAATGGACTCGCAAGGACTGCTGCTAATCCCAGTCGAGCCTTTAAAAGGAGTTGTGCCAACTCGATCAGGCATCAGTTGAAAATGAGTCCTAAGAGTTCCTCCTACGTGTTGCTGTGCCTGACGCTGCTGCTGGTGATGCTGTACGAGGCACGTTCGTTGCCGGCACTGGAGACGACGCCAGTGACGACTGCCGTGAATAGTCTGGAGGAGACGGACAAGCTGCCAGAGACCAACTTAGATGCGAATGCAGTGCAAGATGCAGGTTTGGTGGGAACGAACAATGCCACCAGCTCAGCCGAGGCAGGTGCAGCTGATGCACAAGATCAGGCTGTGGTAAGTTAACTGAATTCTACATAGATTGAGATTGATGTTAATTGATTGTTGTTTATTCCTTGCAGTCGGGTGACAACGTGGCCAGTGCCAGCAGCAATGAGCCCGTGTCCATCTATGCTAGTGGGCTCATCACACCCGAGGCCTTTCAGCAATATCTGAATCAATATGGTGGTGCTTCTGCTTTGGCACCCATGGCTGCCGCATATCCTTCACCTATGGCTGCCGCACCTGGTCTGTATCCCTTCCCAGGGCCAATTGTGGTGCAGACTGGCTACGAGGGCTTCCTTGTGCCCGCGACTGCTGCCCAAGCCGACACAGATGCGAGCACAACCATCGTGGCAGCTCCAGCTCCGCCTCCAACTCCTTCGCCCGGAATGAATCCTCTGATAGTCTTCGCCTCCCGCCTGCTTCCCTCTATCCTAATGTCAACGCTCTTTCGTATTGCTGCTGTGGTGATCTCCGCCGTGGGTGTGATTCTCTTTGGAGGCGCCATTACCAATGCTCTTTGCCGCCTGACTCCCATCTGCGACATCTCCGGAAAAGCCGTTGACTATCTACGTTCAGGTGGTGCACAAGATGTGGGTCGCATGCTGGCTGAAGAGATTACACCGGAGCGTGTGCGTCGCACCACAGAGTTTGTGCGCAATGCCATCCACAAGTATCGTCAGCTGCAACAACTTGTCGACTCCGACGAATAGGCGGAGATGGAGGAGGAGTAGCCGCTTCGGGGAACACTTTTGAAATCGTGATGAGACTTTGTGTTAATTGTAGTAATTGTCAAGGGAAACCAAAATATATATTTAACTAAACTTTGTGTGCTTCATTCATTTCCAAACCGTGGGCAGCTTCAGCAGTTGTGGAAGCTTTTTTTCCATACCTATTTTCTTGAATTCAGCATGACAAGGCAACTTTGAAAAAGCTCTAGGGCAATCAATAAACATATGTGGTTCGTGCTTCAAACAACTTTGAACATATGCGGAATATTATCAAATTTATAGCTATACATTTATTTATATTTATTTGTCACTATATATTTCGATTTTGTTTCATTCAGCATGATAGGTGTATTTTTTGAAAAGACTTAAGAATATAAATATTGTTAAATATATGTGTCATATGCCCTGATCGATTTAAAGTAATTTGAAAGATAGTTTATACATATATCGATTTGTATCCAAGAGATTATGGAACTACACGTAATAAATTGAAATATTGTCAGCTGAATTTGCCAGATATCAGTCATATACATACACACACATCTATTATATATTATATATATTCATTCCATTGCGTGTGGACCCCAAACTCGTTAATTATGTGTGAACTTTTCAGTTGTTTTGAATGTGCTGTGGCAACATTAGTTAATTATTGGTTGTCTTTGGGGCTTCAAAATGTCAACCGTTTCGAGCTAGCTGAGGAACCCTAAAGAATGGTGGAGTGGGCAGCAAGAGGAAGTAATTTATTCAACTAAAACGCAGCTACAATTATTCTGTGTAATTAGCCGAACTTAGACTAGTTGCTCGAGAGTTACGTCATTCGGCATACGAAAATCTCATTAGTCAAGAGAGTCGCTATAAAGAATCTCGTTTTTTTTTTTGTGCTTGATAAATATAGTATTTTACTTTATATTACTTTTCTTGAGAACATTTGTGTAGGTTAAATAAATAAATTACATGTTGTCGGGAACTAAGTTTACTTCTTGTTGGCATTGAACCAAGCCTTCAGCTCCATGAGGCCAGCCCAGTTCTCTTCCCAGCCGGGAGTGACCTTCTGGGCATTCTCGTACCACTTGTCCACATTGGGGTAGTCACTTAACTTAAACTCTGCAAGGGCAAAGGTCGATACGGTGGCCAGAATGGCAATGTCGGCGATTGTCAGGTTATCGCCAGCAACATATTCTTGTCCCTCGAGGAAGGTGTTCAGGAAACCAAAGGCATTCTCGACCTTCTTGAAGGCCTCTGGATCGGCGGGTTTACCCTGACGGAACTGAGGATAGTAGTATTCGGCGAAGGCCGTGTACAGAGTGCCCATATCGAAGTAGAGCCGTTGGTTGACCACAGCCTGCTTCTGGGGATCCTTAGGGTACAGCGAATCGTCCTTGCCGTACTTCTCTGCCAGGTAGATAAGAATGGCACGCGACTCCCACAGAGCGAAGCCGTTGTCCACCAGTGTGGGAATTGTGTGCTGTGGGTTGATCTTCACGAACTCTGGCTTCAGATGCTCGCCTTCCATAAGGTTGAGCGTCTTCTTGTTCAGCTCTACTCCCAGAGCTTTAGCCAGCATGATGACAGACCGGCAAGGGGCCGAGGCGCTGAGATAATAGAAATCCATTCTGAAATAACGTGCTGCTCTGTTGAACTACAAGTGAGAACTGACTCAATGGGAATGCACCTCGCAGCTTTTATAGCTAATACCTAGGCGACAACTGTGAATCATGCCACAGTCAATTATCTATAATTATTCTGGCGCACTTTATCAAAACTGCTTGTCATTATGTGTTTTACTTTTAAAGTATTCCGACGAAAGTAAGAGTGGGGAGTATTATCTCTAACTTGAACATAGCACTAGCTCTAAGATTAGTTGCACCCCAGCTGACTACTACCAAATATGGAGTGCACTCCATACTGAAACATCGTGATAACAGTATATTTAATGCTATCTATTCAAACTTTGTGCACTGTAAGGGGTCTGATTGCAAAGTGTGTTGAATAAATAAATAAATTTCCTAGTCTTCTGTAGATTAGATTAGAAGTACCTGACACAGTCAGTGCACATATCTACATACATATACAGTTTATTGATAACACTTATCTAGATTTGTTATACAATAAGTATTTGTTTTTTGCTCAGTTCTATACTAAGACTTGTCCAGCAAAGTTGTCCAAGTTAAATATATTTCTTTACTTCATCTTTGAATCGATCCACTCCTTCATGTCCATTAGCCCTGCCCAGTTCTCGTCCCAGCCGGGCGTCTTCTTTTGGGCATTCTGGTACCACCTTTCTACGTTAGGGTAGTTGCTCAATTTAAAGTCCATAACAGCGAAGGTGGAAACGGTACCGAGGATAGCGATATCGGCAATGGTATATTCATTGCCGGCAACATACTCCTGATCCTTGAGAAAAGTGTTTAGGAACTCAAATGCGGATTCTACTTTTTTGAACTCTTCGGGATCAGCTGGCGTTCTTAGAAAAAATTGAGGAGAGTAATAAGTGAGAAAGGATTGGTAAAGGACACCCATATCGAAGTAGAGACGTTGATTGACCACAGCTTGTTTCTGAGGATCCTTGGGGTACAAAGAATCATTCCTGCCGTACTTCTCCGCAAGGTATACAATTATGGCACGCGATTCCCAAAGGGCGAAACCATCATCAACCAGCGTGGGAATCGTATGCTGTGGGTTAATCTGTAGGTATTCGGGTTTGAGGTGGTCTCCCTGCATAATATTAAGAGGTTTCTTGTTGAGTTCCACTTCCAACGCTTTTGCCGTCATCAGAACTGACCGACAAGGCGCTGATGCACTGAGATAGTAAAAGTCCATGATAGACCTACGTCTTTCGCCTTAGAATTCTGAGCGTAAACTGTAAAAAAGTGCTTACAGCTTATTATTTATAGAAAAAGTTTTCGGTAAATAGTTTTCTCTTTCTTTTTAATGAAATGTAAGAGCTTTTAGCTTTCTCTTAATATTATTGTTGAGATAAAGAGCAGAGTCAATTTAACTTTATATAGTATACATATATACATATATATTATATAGTATAGAAAGAGGTTCGAACTTAAGTGTATTGCATCAGGGAAAGAATTTTTAAACAGAGTAAATTCTTAGTACACATACTATATTGTGGTATTTATTTAGAGGACTGTAGAGCTGTTAATTACAATGACTCAGCACTTCAGTTGTAGATTCAATAGTTTTGTTTATTTTGCAGAATCTTTTGAATATGAATATTCAATAAATCGTTTTTTTTTGCAGAGCTAAGTTAGTTTCTTTTCGAAAGTATCCACTGCTTCATTTCCATGAGTCCCGCCCAATTCTCATCCCATCCGGGAGTAACCTTCTGTGCGCTCTGGTACCATCTCTCCACGTTGGGATAGTTGTTAAGATCGAACTCCATCACGACGAATGTAGAAACGGTGGCCAAAATGGCAATATCAGCAAGTGTCAGCTTGTTGCCAGCGACGAATTCTTCTCCTTCGAGAAAGTTGTTTAATGTTCTGAAAGCTGCTTCGACTAATTGCAATTCTTTGGCATCGGGAGACATGCCTTGGAAAACTTGAGGTCCGTAATAGCCAAGAAACGACTTGTACAAGACTCTCTGATCGAAATAGAGACGATTACTGACCACTTGTTCTTTTTTGGGATCCTTGGGGTACAGGGAATCATCTTTGCCGTACTTATCCACAAGATATGCCAGAATTACACGCGACTTCGATCGAACGACGCCGTTATCGATGATTGTGGGAATCGTGTACTGTGTGTTGATCTGATGATACTCCCTTTTCAGGTGATTTTCTTCTAAGATACTAAGAGGTTTCTTGTTGAGTACTACGCCCAACGCCTTTGCCGTCATCAGAACAGAGCGACAAGGCGCCGAGGCACTGAGGTAGTAGAAGTCCATGCTTATTAAAAACTTGCCTCAATATTTTCGTATTTCATAAATTAAAGTTAATTGCCTCTTTAATATTGTTTGTTTGGAACGTAAGAGATAGCAACTAAGGCCATAGACTATATTCTTTATAGAAAGAGCAGTGTTTAACTAAGTAGTAACAGGTTAGTCTTGCTTGCTATGTTATAAAAAGTACTACTTGGTTTTTTTCAGCAAAGCTAAAAGGCCTCAGCTTTCGATACAACTAAATATGGAAGGTAAAACAAGATACTCAAATTATTATTATACTCTCTTTTCTTCTTCCAAGCGAGCTTTACCAAGCTTTTGCTCTGGTAAGCTCTCTCTCTCTCTGTCATTCTCTCTCTTTGCGGTTTGTTTGTTTAGCTAACCATAACACATATGAAAAGCAACAAAAACTCATTAACATTTTTCCATAATAGAAAACATTCGTTAGTTAATTGAATGAAATTGCTGGTATAATTTATTAATTAACCTATTTATTTACTGATGAAATTTTACTGCTTAACAATTGCATCGATACGTTTTGTGTACTCAAGAGAACCCTCCAAGTTTTCCTTCCAGCCGGGAGCCTCTTTCTGGACACTCTCATACCACTTGGCAACGTTGGCATATTTGCTAATGTCGAAGCGCACTGCGACAAATGTAGTGACAGTGGTTAGGATTGCGATATCGGCGACTGTAAAATGATCACCAGCCACGTATTTCTGTCCGTCGAGGAAGGTGTTCAAAAATTCAAAGGCAGCCTCTATCTTCTTGAATTTCTCTGGATCAGCGGGACCCTCTGCACGAAATAGTGGATAATAGTAGTCGGAAAATGATTGATTCAGCACTCCGAGATCAAAGTAGAGTCGCTGGTTAACCAGAGCGCGTTTCTGAGGGTCCTTTGGGTAGAGCGAATCGTCCTTGCCGTACTTCTCAGCCAGATAAGTAATAATAGCACGAGATTCCCATATAGCGAAGCCGTTGTCCACGAGAGTGGGAATCGTGTGCTGAGGATTAAGTTTCACAAACTCCGGTTTCAGGTGCTCCTTTTCAGAAGTATTTACCACTATTCTGTTGGGGTTAACACCAACAGCTGCTATAGCCATAAGGACTGTACGGCTGGGAGAAGCCCAAGGCAAGTAATATATATCCATTTTCTCTTTCAGATATAGCTCTTTTGCTGGCCAAAGAACAACTGATACTCTTTAGCACCTGCCCCTATATTTATACTGAATGCGGAAAGCTTTCTGGAACCAAAGAACATTCGATAATGTCATAAATAACTTGACATCAATTGCTCTATTTCAATAATGCGAAATAGTTTTTAGCAAATGTATGTTCTTATCACATGAGAATTTCACATGTTAACATATCTCTTCACTTCTCTTCTCTTTGTTTTGACAATCAGTTGCTCATTCAGAGAATGGCAAAATGTATACAAGGTGGTCTCGTCGTGAAGAGCAAGTCCCTATTGTATGTTTACCTTCTCCGTCAACAAGCAATAAGGGGTTCAACGAAAACACTTCGACTGCTGAGAGCACCTTATATTATATTATTCCATCATGATTAAGAGTATCTCTGTATATGTTATCAATGTATCAATGTAACCTATATAAAGTTTAATTAACAATTAATACGTCAGTTTGTATGTATATATAATGCTCTTTAATTAAATAGAATATATATTTGACCTGTATAATCAAATAGCAAAAACGCTAACCTTAGAAAAACCTGACATAAAATTTTAACGAGGAAATATGCATGTATATTTAATATGCACATAAATACATAAGTATATATATTCTAAATACGAAGAAACGTCATACGATTCTTTTTACAAATTTATATTCAATGATTTCAATGAAATGAATTCAGTTGCATTCGTGCTTTAAAACGAAGTGATCATGATCGGAATACGATTTGTTTTACTTTTCCTCCATGCAATGGGAGTGCTAAGTTTTGAATCACCTTATACAAATAGAGGGACGCCAGCGACTGTTGTAGGACCAATGAATGGCGAAATCTACATCCAACCGGAACAATATAGTTGGATAGCTCATCTGGAATACGTAGGAGAATACAATAAACAATGTAATGGGTCTGTGATCAGCGACCGGCATGTGTTGACATATTCTCATTGTGTATCACCCGAATTGTATGTATGCTAAACTTGACTGATATTGAAAGATATCTCAATAGTTTTGTATTTTATTTGCAGAACTGGAGTGCGTTTGGGAAATTTTGCCATAGATCCATATTGCAGATATGACGGTTTCAACTGTGCTTATTATAAGCATTTTGGAATTGAACAAATGTGTGACACCGACAACCTGGAAATGGCCAATAATTTAGCATTGCTACGCCTGAATGACACGACACTGTCAGGTCTCAATACGATGCGCGTTCGGCTGCCGATTCGAATGCCGCAACTGATCGATTTAGGATATCTTTTAACGCTAAACCTTAACGAACTGACGGCAAAACAAGTTGTAATTATTCCTCTTTTAAACAAGATCGAATGCGAAATTCAAAGTAGCGACATGCTGTGCACGGGCATATTTGCTGCAAACGCTGGCCAAAGCCATTTAGTCGGGCCGCAAATACATCATGAATTGAATCGAAAAAGAATTGTCACCAATGGCATTCGATCTATCTTCCCAGGTTCCACTCACTACGCCGATTTTTGCACAAAATTATATATTTACTTAAAGAACGGAACCTCTATCAAAAAGCAAATTACCACAAACACGAATACAGTTCCTAATAATCCAACGGATATTACATATAGATTTTCAGAGGATGAACTTCCTAAAAAATGCGGTCTTAGTCCAATATACCCCCGAGAACTTATAGATGGTGGCTACAAAATCGAACCGAATGAATTCAGTTGGGTAGCAAGTCTGGTCTATGAAAAGAATAGAAGTGCGTTTGGGCACTGTAGTGGCTCGGTGATCAGTTCCCGCTACGTCCTGACGGCAGCCAGATGTGTTGATAATAATAACCATGCGAATCTTGGCAAGGTGTAAGTGTGAAATGCAGACAATACGAGCTTTGGCTTAATACTTTTTATCTGCAGGGTTGGCGTTCGTCTTGGAGATTTTGCTAAAGAACCCTTTTGTGATTATGGAACTGAAGGCTGTGGGAGCTATCAATATTTCCCGATTGAGAGCTTCAAGCAGCACGAGAATTATACGTTCAGGTTTAAACGAATGAATGACATAGCGCTGATTAAACTTCAACAGAGCATCGAGTTTGGGGACAAGATGACACCAATTTGTCTTCCATTTGGTCCACATAAAGATATTGCAGAACCAGAGCTAGACTCGTTTTTGACTGTCGCTGGCTGGTGGACGACAAAGTTCCCAAGGGACGTTATTGCTAAACGCAGTGAGGCTGTCGCCTTTTGGAACACTCCGGGATGTATGGAAGCTGACCGCGATAAGAACACACAAATCTGTGGAGTGAAACCAGGAGAGAGTCCCTGCACTGCTGAATTTGGCAGCCCTCTTATGAACATGTTCGAGCGCAGACGTATGGTGCTCGAAGGCATCGCCTATGATGGTGTTAAAGGTTGTCCGGGCAGAGATGTAGGAACCTTATACACCAACGTACGTAAATATGGCGAGTGGATACTAAATTCTATAAGCCTACTTGAAACAAGAAGTACGAGTGGAAACAATTAAACTTTTTGGAAGTAATTTTTTAATATAAATCAAACTTACCCTCTCTCGTTAAAATAACTATACTGCTGAACAAATTATGTTAAAGAATTTTTATTAATTCAAATGGTTGTTATTTAAAAAATATATTGAGTAATAAAGAAACCCGTCATTCACGTATAATTATAAAACACTTAATAAAGCCAATAACGAGTGTGCTGTATATTGTTCTTTACCTGCTTTAAACTCTTAGCATACTAAAATAAAATATCTTATGCAAATTCTATGCAATCATTTGATGTTTTAGACTCATTAAAGGAACCAGAGAACATACAACAACGTCATACATCCCTCGACAGTAATTGATCATTTACAATAATTTAAATTTGTCCTTTATAAACATATGATACAAACAAACATACTCTCTTCTCTTATTCAAATTTGAATTGAGGGACTTGTTTACTTTGTGTCGAGTGTCCGTATATAGGTATGTTATCAATTTTTATAATGTATAATAAAGTGGAGGCTATTCGGGTACAGATGTCTGAACTTTATATACCCGAGTACGTAAATATGACAAATGAATGGAAAATTCTAAAAAGTCACACCATGATCCAAAGGACTTGCATTCAGTACATTTACAACCCCAATCCGAATAAAAATCATACTCCCTCCAGGCCGCTTTATACGATTGGATAGTGAGTTGAACAACACTGCAGAAAAAAGGAAGTTTAACGAATTTTTATTGTTCTAATTACATTTGTTTACAAATATATTGCGTACTAATGATAAACTTTTATTTCATAATGCACGAAAGTAACAATGGATCTCGCTAAACAGTAAGATACCACTCACAAACATGGATCATAATGTTTAACTTTGAAAGATGCATGCAGCGCTGCAAGAAACTATAAGAAATGTTGACTTGAATAACTTCTGTTTTATTGTCCGATATAATTGCAAATTAGACAATAGGTATAACAATAAACAAAAAATTCTATCTTGAATACTTGCATCGCTTACAAATAGAATTGAAAAATGTAAATCTTTAAGTTGTTGAACGTACAATGAGAATATACATTTAAAAAATCGTCATCTTCGTGCGCAGTTTGGTTCTTCTAAGAATACAAAATAATACGTAGCTAAGTTCTGGTAATTCCCACAGACATTTCATTTTCACGATTGAACTTTTATAATCAGACTAGATTTATATATACTTTTTCAATCGAATAAATACGTATAAAGAAAACAAGGTACATATATTTATATATGTGCTAAATGAAAACAATGCATGTTATATATATACACTTCTAAAATGAAATGAATTTCTTAAATCAAAATAAAATTCAGTCATGTTCGGGCATTAGAACGAACTGATCATGAACGGGATAAGCTTTCTTTTGCTTGTTTTTCAAGCACTGGAAGTCTTTTGTGGATTGACGTCAACGAATCCAATAATTGGTGAAAACATTATTCAGCCTGCAGAATATAGTTGGATAGCCCAACTGATATACAAAAGTGGATACAATTTCGAATGTAAAGGGTCGGTAATCGGCGCATGGCATGTACTGACAGCTGCTCAGTGTGTGACAGACGAATTGTAAGTAAGTTAAACTAAACGGATTTAGAACGATATCTCACTTGTATTATTTGCAGAATTGGAGTACGTTTGGGACAATTTACAAAAGATCCCATTTGCAGATATGGCACTCCTGAGTGTAATTTTTATATGGGTTACGAAGTCGCAAATACAACAGTGGACGACCAAGACAATGAAATTGCTTTGATTGGTCTATCCAAGGAAATACCGCTTGGACCCACAGTGGAGCGTATTTGCCTGCCGTTTAGAATGCCGCAGCTGACAGAGGTGGGATATACTTTATTGATAAACCTAAACGAACTGACAGAAAAACAAGCTGTAATTATACCACTTTTGGCCAATATTGAATGTGAATTGCAAAATGGGTTCATGATGTGCACTGGTGTATTTGCAGCAAGTGCTAAAAAGCAAGTAACCCCGTGTGGAAGTATTTCTCGCAGAGCACGCAGAAGTCCATTGAATCGACGAAAAATGTTAGTCGAGGGCATTCAATCTAATTTTCAAAGGGATAATAGGACTAACACGAATTCCTCCACAATTTACTCAATAGTTAGTTATTGCTTCCTCTGGATTACAGAAAAATTGCAATACTGCAAAAGCATAAAAAAGAGTATAATTAAACCAAGTTCCAAACCAAATAGTTCAACCAATTCGAAACAATCAATTACTACAGAGCGTACTAGTTCACCTAAAACTTTAGTTGTGGAACATCAACTTCCTACAGATTGTGGGTACAGTCCAATATACCCCCGAGAACTTATTGATGGCGGCTACAAAATCGAACCAGATGAGTTCACTTGGTTAGCAAGTCTGGTCTATGAAAAGAATAGAAGTGCGTTTGGGCACTGTAGTGGCTCGGTGATCAGTTCCCGCTACGTCCTGACGGCAGCCAGATGTGTTGATAATAATAACCATGCGAATCTTGGCAAGGTGTAAGTGTGAAATGCAGACAATACGAGACTTTGGCTTAATACTTTTTATCTGCAGGGTTGCCGTTCGTCTTGGAAATTATGCGAAAGAACCCTTTTGTGACTATGGAACTGAAGGCTGTGCGAGATATCTATATTATTCGATTAACAGCTTCAAGAGTCACGAGGAATATACGTCAGGTTCTAAACGAATGAATGACATAGCGCTGCTTAAACTTAATCGGGACATTGTGTTTGGGGACAAGATGAAACCAATTTGTCTTCCCTTTGGTAAAAATAATGATATTGAAAGACCAGAGGAAGGATCGTTTTTGACTGTCGCTGGCTGGTGGACGACAAGGTTTCCAAGGGATGTTATTGCTAAGCGCAGTGAGGCTGTCGCCTTTTGGAACACGACGGGATGTATGGAAGCTGACCGCGACAAGAACACACAAATCTGTGGAGTGAAACCAGGAGAGAGTCCCTGCACTACCGAATTTGGTAGCCCTCTGATGAACATGTTCCAGCGCCGACGTATGGTGCTCGAAGGCATCGCATATGATGATGTTGCAGGTTGTCCTGGTACTGATGTAGGAACCTTATACACCAGAGTGCGTGAATATGGCGAGTGGATTAAGAGTTCTATAGAATCACTAGAAACAACAATTAGTTATGGCATAATACCAGAAAAAAGTGATGGATATTTCACATCGTTATTCAACATGAGTCGAAATTGGCAGTTCTAGTTGAATAAGCGCACAGTTGATAAAATAATAATTTTAACGAAATTTAATTGTGCTTAATGATTTATTTTCTAAAATATATTGAGTAATAAAGATAGCTGTCAATCTCGGAGATTTATAAAATATATAATAAAGCTGAGGTCTTAAATAACTTATATGTTTATTAACTGATCCTGTCAAAATGTTCAGAAATCGTTTAGCCTTAAAAGTGCAACTAGCTCTGGTTCTTTTCTGTTGACGTTGATTAGGCATAGGTAACTTTGTAGGATCACGAATGGCTCTTGTCGCCAGTTCACATATGTTACCTTGTTATGTCACTGTTCTTATTCTACTCATCAACAATCGCTATGCTTATGTACATATATACATATCGTACAGATGTACCATGTAAACAGAAATGTATAGTTAATGAGGAGATTCCTATAATCAAAAGCAATTCATTTGATAACAAGTTTTTTGTTCATTGTTGCTGTCATTACAATGTAATGATTACGGTATAATTTATTTGATAACCTATTTTTTTTTACATATTATAAACCTATAAGGAATACATTTTATTGCTTGCCTACTGCATCGAACCGCCTTCTGACCTCCAAGGAGCCTTCGAGGTTCTCCTCCCAGCCAGGAACTTCCTTCTGGAGCCTTTCGTACCAACTAGCCACATTGGGAAATTTGCTAAGGTCGAAGTACAAAGCAACAAAGCTGGTGGTGGTCGAGAGGATCGCAATATCGGCAATAGTTAACTTATCACCAGCCACATATTTCTGTCCCTCGAGGCAGCTTCTATTTTCTTTAATTTCTCTGGATCCGCCGGCTTTCCTTGCAGCTGGGGTACGTAATACTCTGTAAAGGATAGCCCCAATGTTCCGAAATCAAAGTAGAGTCGCTGATTAACCAAGGCGCGTTTCTGTGGGTCGATCGGGTAAAGTGAGTCGTCCTTGCCGTACTTCTCAGCCAAGTAGGTGATTATAGCCCGCGATTCCCATACAGCCAAGCCATCGTCTACGAGTGTTGGAATTGTGTGCTGAGGATTGAGTTTTACAAACTCTGGCTTCAGTTGCTCCTTCTCTGCTGTATTAATCCGTATCCTGTTGGCCTGGACACCTACAGTGGCTAGTGTCATGAGAACCGACCGGCTAGCAGTGGCGTAGGGTGCATAATACAAATCCATGTTCTCTTTTAGATCTGACTCTTCACTTGGGCGAACATCAACTGATTCTCTTTCACAAATGTCAGGGCTTTTAAATGGACAGCAGTAAGTAACCCCAGAACTCTGTAGAATATTAGATAATGCCAGACACGAGTTGAGCTCTTTCCAAATAATGCGAAATTGCTTTGATGTATGTATAGCTATCACGATAATGGCAGGTGTCTCTCTTTGTTTCTCTTTCTACCTACTGCAGTTGAATGTGTATCTCTCTTTGTTGCTCTTTTCCCTAGCACACAATATTCGTTCCAGCAACTTTCGTTAACAGGGGTGTACTTTAGAATTGTATTAAGGGGTTTACAAATAATTGAAAATACTATGCGCTTTCTATAGCCTTCGACCATTGAAAATTGTCAAAAAAGGGTATACTACTTATGTGCAAGTGTATGTGATAGGCAGAAAGAGGCGTGGCAAACCCCACAAAGTATATATTATATATTCTTGCTGAGGATCACTAGCCCGTCTGTCTGTCCGGATGTCCGTCTGACCGGATGAACACACAGATCTCATAATATAATATAATATAAACGCTAAAGACACCACAGGTGCTTAGATATGATTGTAAATAAAATTTTATATTAGAACTACAATGGAACTCTGATTACACCCGTGCAGGTATAGAAATAATCAGCAAACATGTTCATATCAATGTTACTGGGGCCTCTTCAGATTAGTTAAAACAAGCAACTTTCATGTATCTTTGGTTTATTCTATACATAGTTTAATAAAATATGTGCTTAGTATTGGAAATATAAATTGTTTAACAAATGCTATAGTTTTACTGCTTGCGAGCGGCATCGAAGCGTTCAGTCAGTTCCTTGACGAGCTCGGCATTCTCTTCCCAGCCAGGGGTCTCCTTCTGGACGCTCTCGTACCACTTGGCAACATTGGGGTAGGGGCTGATGTCGTAGCGCACAGCGACAAACGACGACACGGTGGTCAGTATGGCAATATCGGCAATTGTGTACGTATCGCCAGCGATATACTTCTGACCCTCGAGGAAGGTGTTCAGGAAACCGAAAGCAGCTTCGACCTTCTTCACCTGCTCGGGATCGGCGGTCTCGGAGCGCAGCTGGGGATAATAGTAGTCGGCAAAGGACTGGTTGAGTACTCCCAAGTCAAAGTACAGACGCTGGTTGACCAAAGCACGTTTCTGAGGGTCTTTAGGGTAGAGTGAGTCTTCCTTGCCGTACTTCTCAACCAGATAAGTCATAATGACACGGGACTCCCAGACTGCAAAGCCGTCGTCCACAAGAGTTGGAATGGTGTGCTGGGGATTGATCTTTAGGAACTCCGGGGTTAGGTTTTCCTTGGCATAGGTGTTTGTTACGATCTTGTTGGGCTTGACACCCACAGCGGCCACTGTCATCAGTACAGCACGGCTGGGGCCAGCGAACGGTAGGTAATACAGATCCAATCCCATTTTAATGTCTAGCTCTTTCGGTAGGCGAACGTCAACTAAGTTCCCTTGCTGAGAACAAACACTTTTATAGGACGCCCAAACTATGTGTACAGCTTGCCATAAATTGATCAGTATATTCTCGAGTGTGTATAGTACTCATGTATGCACAGTGGAACTTTCCTATAAAGTACTCAAATGAAAAGCAGTAGAGAATGTTTAAATTTAAACATTTTTAAATTATTATAAGGCACAGTTCACTTTCGTAAATTATATCTTATTTTAAAATTGATATATCTGAGAACTGATTGTTTTACGAGTTGCTTCTTAAGAAAAAGATAAGCAAGTTTTCCCAACTATTATTAGGTTTAATGCTTTAGTAAGCCCCTTTCTGTTATATTAATCTTTATTGCGTTTTATCTTTGGAAATGTAGGTTGCCAACTTAGACGTGGTTCGTTTTAAAGAGTGTAGGTTGTATATTTTCATATATTTATTGCCGGTTGCCGGCACAAACAAGCATGTGTAGCTGTATGTATGTATATATGTACTGGCATACTCGTATGTATGTCTTTGCAGAAACATGTGTGTAGTATATACTCAACCATACACAAATATTTACTGTAATTTAACCGATTGTGCCAGGCGCGAACTGAGTGTTGTGCGAGGCAATTTCTGTTTAACGGCGACAATGTTTCTCAAAATCTTATCGCGCACGTATAAACATATCAACGTACGTTTGGAGTGTGTATACATATGTATGTTTCCATACCCGGTGCATTTGTGTATTCACAAACATACAACTAAGTATTATTGCTGGGTAAACAAAAGCAAACAAAGCATCAAAGCTTCTATTCGAATTCTAAGCACAGAGTACAATGAACGCGACTATTCGCACGGTCCAGCTGCCAAACCGGAATACAGACACACACACATACAGACACAATTGTGTGTACATACATACATGCACTTGTGTGTTCATACATATTCATATATATGAACATATGTATGCATGTAGACTGGCAAAACGTGAGCGCACAGAGCATCAAGATTTTCGCTCTATCTCTCTTTCTCCCTACAGATCTCTTTCATGTCGAGTCTCTTAACTTTCGGTTGCTTGTGACGCATTGTGTTGTGGGTAAACTGGTTCCTCCGACATCGCCTTGACCTTCCCCTACATTATGTTGGCACCCTCCTCGTCGTCCCTCGTTTGTGGGTTTTTCTTTTGCTTTTACATATGTACATACATACATATTCAAGTATCTCTTTCGCATGAGTAACAAGCCGGTATCTTCTTCGGGGGTTTCTCAGTATTGCCGAATTTCCGAGACGCGCTCTTCAACTGTCGAAACTCTATGCAAATCTCTCAGCTGACGTCTCTCTTCTGCTGACTCATCATAATATGTTGCCATGTTTCGCTCGGTTTCTCCTAGGGGAACTCGGACGACTGACGTGCACGAAAGACAGCTCCAAGTGTTTACAATAAGTATTTTCCGCAGTGTCATCGTGATAGTAAGGTTTTTAAATCGTGCCACTGATAAAAAAAACTGACATAATGTTCTAGAATTTGGTGAAATAGTTTCCTCTCGCATAGCACCTATTTTTAAACACCATCAATTATTTATTATTATTTCGTGCTTAGCTTCGAAACAACATATTCGATTCCTTTCCATTGCATTCCATCAGCTGTGAACTCAATACAAATTGTGCTTTGTTAGTTTTCACAACAATCTGATCCGGCTTGGGTGTACCGCCGAGTTGTATTTACCTATTGATTGTACAGAGTGTTTGACCACAACAGAACTGTTGCCATTAGTTTTCGATTTGGCCCCTATGCCCTCTATGCTCTCTCTAATTGCTATATATTGGCATTAGCGTAACCAGTCCGATCCGAGGGTAGCAATTTAGCTTTTATTATAATTAAACTGGGTTATGGCATAGCAACAGAGTGTAGTCTGAGTAAGTACCGTCTAGATAGGGTCTCTATTTCTATCCATAAACTATGACTAGATTTCATTAGAAGTTTAAAGATATGGTTCATTATGACTACGTACCTTAGTGACGTTTTCTAAACATATATTCTAAGGAAGTTTATTGTATTTCATAACGGATCACGTAATTCTATATATGTATATGTTGGTATATACGCAATATCATGGAATTTCTAGAAACCTTACCCAGCCCAGCCTTATTTAGTATATTTGTATCATTTCACAAAACCACTAGATGATTAATACCAATGCCTTGGGTAGATTTCAAGTTCTGATTACCATTAAGGAGTGTGTGCGTGTGTGAGTACGATATTATTTACATGCCTTTTTCGGAAACAGTCTTACTTTCAATCGATCACATGATGAAGGGCGTAACAATGGCACCGCCTTAGTTTATGGCACTGCCAAGGCCATATAACTTACATATACATAACTATATATAACTATCGTAAGTATTTCCGAAGGTCATTCAAATCTGGGTTCATAATACTGTGTTTATTTTTGTACCACATCCAGCATAAGTTGCAGAGCATGTATTATCAGAAACCTGTTAATTTGTGTATATATGTACATATGTATAATATTGCATTGAGTTATATTATATTTATAGATTGCCTTAAGAGCTGGTAAATAACTGATAAACAAAAAAGTTGGAATTATTTTTAACATTTATCTCAGATAACTGATAAACAAAGCCGTTTAAATTATTTTTAAAAATTAATCTCAAGTTTAAGCCTGACTCAAAACGGCGTCGCAGCTGCGATATTTGGGGAATTCGCACAATGGTAACGGACATGATTGTTTAGCTATACATAGTATATGTATACATTAATTATATGTATATGTATATATGTGTGTGTATGTATGATGTGTATGATAGGAATTCTAAGCTAAATTTGCACACAAGCCACAAACACACGAAGACCGACGGACAAAGCAAAAATGAGAATAAATTAAAATACACAAATAGATGAGAGTAAAGTGCCGCTGAGAGCAGATCGACACAAAGAGAGAGAGAGCGCGAGAAAGAAGTACATAGAGAGCGAAAGATAGGCAAACAACTCTCTGGCATCGTTTTAGAGAGCGGGGGGTAGGTGATCTGCAGTGTAGTGTAACGAGCTTAGTAGAAAGTTTGCCGCTTTTGGTGGCACGACAAGTGAGAGGTGCACTTGTGTGTGTGTGTGCGCTGCAACTTGCAATGTGCCACATAGGCAAACTCTTTGAACATTTCTGTGTACAGCTGCACGCGAAAAAGCGACGGCAAACACGCGACAACAACAACAAGAACAACAACAGCAACGATTGACGCAGCGTCTATCGCTCTCTCTTTCTCTCTGTCTTGCATGCTCTTTATAGCAGCATAGTTTGACACGTGTGTGTGTGTGTGCCAGAGCGAACCGGCTTGTTTGCGCGGCGTTTTTATAGCACTGACATCGCTCGCAGCTATAAAAGGTCAGCCTCTCTCCAAAATCGCCACAGTGTTGCTCGATACTTAGTACAGTGCGCCGGGTCTTCATCAAACCAAGCAATGTAAGTGTTAATTCTCTATAGTCTGTGTCTGTGTGTTAGTCCCTGCCAAGAACTTGTTGCCAAAAGCGCCCAACTGTGTAGAGAAAAAAACGAAAATGGACAGAAAAAGAAGCAAAACCCACAAGCTGGGGGAATATGACATCATGCTGCGCGTATTGAAGTGAATTTTTTTAGAGTCCCGCCTAATGGTTCCATTGTTTTGTGTGTTCTATGTATAATTATAGTAAAATGGCTGACTTTTACTACTTGCCCGGCTCCTCTCCCTGCCGCTCCGTCATCATGGCCGCCAAGGCTGTCGGCGTTGAGCTGAACAAGAAGCTGCTCAACCTGCAGGCTGGTGAGCATCTGAAGCCCGAGTTCTTGAAGATCAACCCCCAGCACACCATTCCCACCCTGGTGGACAACGGTTTCGCTCTGTGGGAGTCGCGCGCCATTCTGGTCTACCTGGTGGAGAAGTACGGCAAGACCGATTCGCTGTACCCCAAGTGCCCCAAGAAGCGCGCCGTCATCAACCAGCGCCTGTACTTCGATCTGGGTACACTGTACCAGAGCTTCGCCAACTACTACTACCCACAGGTGTTCGCCAAGGCTCCCGCTGATCCCGAGGCCTTCAAGAAGATCGAGGCTGCCTTCGAGTTCTTGAACACCTTCCTCGAGGGCCAGCAGTACGCCGCCGGTGAATCTCTGACCATCGCTGATATCGCCCTCGTCGCCAGTGTGTCCACCTTCGAGGTGGCTAGCTTCGACATCAGCAAGTACGAGAACGTGAACAAGTGGTACGAGAACGCCAAGAAGGTCACCCCCGGCTGGGAGGAGAACTGGGCCGGTTGCCTGGAGTTCAAGAAATACTTCGATTAGGCGATTTATTCATATTTCGTATAATTTAACTCATAATTTATTCGTATAATCATTCACAAGGCGTTTCCATATCGTCGACTGTTGTGTGCTAGTTCGCATCTAATGTGAACAATTCAACTTTAAATAAAAGAGTATTCATTTTAGCTGAGTACAGTTTAAGAGATTTTCCCTTTGGTTTTATTTAAGAGTCTTGGGCTCGTCTCTGCAGTTGGGCGCTCTGGCATTGCAAACACTTCTCAAACTAAAGAGTGTTTGCTGATTTTGTTTTGATTTAACCTTTTGCTCTTTGATGTTTGTGCAAATTGAAATAAATTAATGGATACATAAAAGTTGCGAATTATTAAACAACTTCTGGGAATTCCATCTCAAGTGATACATCATTAATTGCAAATATTTTCTTCGCTTAATTGGGTTTAATTTTCAATTATACACATCTGGCAAATGTTTGTAATCATGTGGGGTTTCAAATATTATGTTTGTATTCGGTACAGTTTCCATTGATAACTGTTGACATGTTATGAGATTGGCTGAAATTTATTTCAGCCTATAGCAACAAGTGTGTGAGAGCACAATGTTATTTATTGTATTATATTATCTTTTATTACAGTCGAAAAATATATATACACCTAATATTCATATATGTATATGACTTATCAATTTCCATAATTAAGCTATCTAGCCTTATTCCCTTGTCTGTCCGTCTGTAGAAATACTTAACATAAAGTGCCGAGACCACTTGAGATAGTTATATACAATTCAGAAAATTCGAATTCCTATTTTGTATTGATCAATATCATTTTAAAAGTAGAACTCAGATACCAATACGTGTTTTTAAAAGGTTCATAGATTCGCAAAAATTTGTTTAAGAATCGATTCCCCGATAGAAGTTCAAAATCTAAAAAAAGATCAAATATTGAAAATAATGAAGTATTATGTTCATGTATTTATCTCTATGTAAGAGTATTGCATTAGTGATTGCGAAGTGTGAAAGTATTTCCTACTTGTTAGTTCTAGAAACTACTGGTTTAGTTATCTTTTGCGGGTGATTACTGTGATGAAATTGGTGTGTGCCGAGTAAGGAACTTGTAATTTCATATTTACATTGTTCTCGACTGACACTTGTTCTCTTTTCTCTTTCATCTGCCATTTCGCTTGCCGGTTACTATTGTATATAAGCAGTGAAAATTTCGCCAATCATCTCAAACACACGCTGTAGAGCAGAGACTGCGGACTGTCAAGATAAAACGAAAAGTAAGCAGAATATTCTATTTATTTTTCGCTTTATTGCGTATATACAGCTTATACATATGTGTATGTATGTTTGTATGTACATTTGAGCAAAGTAAACTAAATGTAAGAGCGTAGCGCGACTGCAAATCCCATGCTCATTCAGCAAATTACACAGAGCAAACACAATAAAGATTATTCTATATTATCACATAAATTGACTGAAATTATATCCATCCCTAGAATATAATAAAGTAGACATTGCCGTACATGTCAAATGTTATTTGTCAAATATGTCTGTCAATCTTTCTGACGTTGATTATTAATAATCATCAACATTTCTCAGATTCTAGATATGTTGGACTTCTACTATATGCTCTACTCAGCGCCATGCCGCTCTATACTTTTGACCGCTAAGGTTCTCGGTTTGGAACTCAACAAGAAGCAGGTGGATCTGGATGCTGGTGACCATCTGAAGCCAGAGTTCGTGAAGATCAACCCACAACATACCATCCCCACATTGGTGGATGGTGACTTTGCGCTTTGGGAATCGCGTGCCATATTGCTATACCTGGTTGAGAAGTTCGACAAGGATGGCGTACTCTACCCTAAGGATCCCAAGCAACGGGCTGTCATTAATCATCGCCTGTTCTTCGACTTGGGTACACTGTACCAGAGCTATGTCTACTACTACTACCCTCAGCTGTTCGAGGATGTCAAGAAGCCTGCAGATCCAGAAAACTTTAAGAAAATTGACTCAGCTTTTAACTCCTTCAACACATTACTGGAGGGCCTGAAGTATGCTGCAGGTGATAAGCTCTCTCTGGCTGATTTGGCTTTGTTGGCCACCGTTTCCACCTTCGATGTTTCCGGATATGACTTCAGCAAGTACACCAATGTAGCCAAGTGGTACGAACAGACCAAGAAGGAGGTTCCCGGCTGGGTCGAGAACTGGGAGGGTTGTCTGTACTACAAAAAACTGTATCTATCTCAGCTGCAAGGAACTGCCCAATCCAAATAAAGTTAATCTCTCTTGTAAGCAACATGTCATGTATCTCATAAGGGTTTCTTATCACAAAAAGTCAACGACCCTACCCCCCCGGAGGGGGGTTCTGTAGATAGGCAAATCTGAAGAAACTCTTGAGTAGATAAGACGAAAACTTGTTTGTATAACTGGCACTGAACAGTTGAGGTGGCCTCGCTGATAGAGTCGATAATAATGCGAAAAATAGGAACAGATTTCTTTTTAATTTCACAACATAACAACAAAGTGTTCTCACACAGGGGCATTCATGCCTTGTGCCCAAAAAAAAATCATGCTTTATTTATTAAAAGAGAAATATATAGTTAATGTTGAAAATGATTAGTTTGGTGCCCTCTCTTTGGTGCGCTCCAGAGACTAACAGTTATCAACTAAGCATTTGTGTCATTTCATCACTCTATAAATGCCTGTGAGAGCGCACACATATCTTCAGTCTTGGAAAGCGCTTTGTTAGACTTCACGACTAAATCCCCCAAATAAAAGGTAAATATTACGATATTTCTTGAAATATTCGCTGTTTGTTATGTCATCGAAAGAAAGTCATTATCTCTAAGCGCTTGGGTGCTTTCGATTGTTGGATTGCTTGATTACACTGGGCAACAAAGTTGTCGCAAAGTTGACACAGTTAAATTCAAATCTGCCGAAACTGATCTGCTTCACAAGATCGGACAATCGGCATTATGTCAAACTGAATGAATTATTATGCAAATATTTGAACTGCTTTGTCGTCGGGTGTTATATTTAGTCGCGATGTGACAGCTTTGATGAATATTTAAATAATGTGACTTTCGCACAGTAACATGAATCTATATTTCCCGGATCTGCCCCCTGCCGAGCGGTGTTAATGACGGCCAAGGCCATTGGCGTTGAGTTCGACAAGATGATTACAATTAACACGCGAGCGGGAGAGCAGCTCAAGCCGGAGTACCTGCGCATCAATCCACAACAGACGATTCCCACTCTGGTGGACAAGGGTTTCTCACTGTGGGAATTGCGTGCCATAATGGTGTATCTGGTGGAGAAGTATGCCAAGAATGACGCCCTTTACCCCAATGACCCGCAGAAGCGTGCGCTCATCAATCAGCGACTGTACTTCGACATGGGCACCCTTTAGAAGAGCTTCGCCGACTACTACTACCCACAGCACTACTAACCACTTTCAGCAGTTGTCAGCCAACGAGGAGCAGTTCAAGAAGATTCAAGACTCATTTGGGCTACTCGACACCTTCCTCAAGGACAGCAGCTTTGTGTCAGGTGACTCCCAGAGCTTGGCTGACATTGCCGTCTTGTCCAGCGTATCCACCTTCGATGTGGCTGGGTATGCCGTGAAGGATCATTCGAATGTGCAAAGGTGGTACGAGCAGGCCAAGAAGCTGACTCCCGGCTGGGATATCAACTGGTCTGGCTGCCTGGAGTTCCGCAAGTACTTCGATCAGTAGAAGAAGGGGAAAAGGGCCTTAACTCTAGGCAATGCAAAGGGCTTAAACACTTGGCTTTAATATAGAATACCCTCCGTCTCAGCGAGGGTACAAAAACTTGATTTATTGCACTTGGTTCTTGGTCCTTGGTACTGCTCTACGCTCTATTGACTTATTGACTAAACTAAAACAAGGAGTTCGACTTGCTGAACTCGAGTGGGCGGCGGAAGGATTGCTCCAGATTGTGCAGTCGCTGCTCCAGATCGTTCATCGAGTTGCGCAGCGCGTGGCCACGCGGACGCAGTGAGATCTGCGGCGAGTGCTGCATGAGGTCGTCCTTCACGCCGGAGAAGGAGTGTCGCACGCAGGAGGAGCGCTTCTCGAACTTGGTGTTCTGGTAGTGCGGATGCTGCAGCTGCGGCTGCTGGTGATGGTGTCGATGCTCGCAGCTGCCATTGCGGCAATTGTGCGTCACCAGCGGCTCATCCGTCTTCAGCGAATCCTCGTAGGTATCACTGAAGTAGGAAAAGGAGTTGAATAAGTGCTACCTTTGCCGATGTTGCAGTTCACCCACCTGCTGTCTGTGTTGGGATGCTGGCGCAGCTCCAGATGCGCCTTGGCATGCCTGGGACACAGCAGATCCGGATTGTTGATCCGCTTGGAGCTGCTGTGCTGGAATGAGTCCGGCGAGGTCTCGTACAGCTCGCGGCTGCTCAGGAACTCCACACCCGAGTCCTGACCCGTGGAGTGCAGTGAGAACAGCGATGTTTCATAGTTGTTGCTGCAAGAAGAAGGTTCCATCAGTTACCTTATCTCTCGCTCTTCCTGCCCCCTCCCTCTGTACTTACAGATTGTTCACCGGCTGACATGAGTTGTACTTGAGCACAAATGGCGCCTCCGCTGCCTGCGCGGCTGTGGCAACTGCCTTCGCAATGGACTTGGGCAGCGGCACATCAATGTATTCCCGCTGGCATTGCTGCTGGCTGCAACACATGAGATCGATCGATGTATATAAAAGGCATTATTGACTGATTGATTGATGGCTGCACTCACTCGTTCAGGTACTGATGGTGCTGTTGCTGTGTGACCAGCGCCTGTTGCTGGTGATGCTGATGCAGTTGCTGCTCCAGTTTCTCGGTGGCTGTTGCCGTCGACTGTGTCTGCGCCGAGGAGCAGACAGACTCGGGCATGAATGCGCTTGTTGGTCGCTGGCTGCTGCCGTTGTTGTTGTTGCTGTTGTTGTTGTTGGTACTGTGACTGCTGCCCTTGCTGCAGCGCTGTGTGTGTCGCTGATGGCGCTGGCGTCGCTGCTGCGAGCGAGACTGGTTGATGCCTGCTATGGTGTAGGTAAGACCGGCTTCCGAGGCGGCAAAGTCACGCTGCGACCAGAGTTGGCTGTAGGGGAGAAGAGAGAAGAGAGAGGGGACCAATAGTTGACATTCACATTTGTCTTTGTACACTCAGAGAAAAGTGGGAATTGAAATTGATAGAGAAGGCAAATGTGGTGGCAGGTGCGAGTGCTAAGCTTGCTGATGTACTAGGAAGACTCTGGAGGGTCAAGCGATTGTGAGTAAGAGAGGTTGCCAGAAAGAAAGGCTACCAAGTTAGTTCTTAAACTAGGAGACTAGTTTGCATTGCAAGAGACAGACACAGGAATATGCGGACACACCGACAGACGGACAGGGCTAGTACGACTTCTCAGTAGAGTTGCGCATGGACCCTGTTTTCTTCGTGCCACATCTGGGTAAATCCTTAATAATCGTAGAATTAGATTGTCAAGTACTAATCTTGACAAATTGATATTTTTATATAAAAATATGTCATTTTTTAATTTAAAGTTAATGTTAAGTTCTCTAATTTTAAGTTATTTTCAATGAAATATCACGAATTAATGAATACAAAACCAAAAAAAAAAGTATAAATATGTATAAAGTTTCGTATTGGACCGTGTTGGGAAAATTTTTGCCAAGTGCGAGTTCGTGCGTGTTGAAAAATGTAATTTTCGTGTCGTGCTGGGTCGTGCCGAAAAATAACAGTCCATGCCCATGTCTACTTCTCAGTTGATTCTAATTTACAATATCTAAACTTGTTAGGCTTGACTAGGTTATAAAAATGCAACACTTAGTAACATATTACTACCTACTGCTGACTTTCTTTTAGTGTACTCTCACTGACAAACGCATTATCCACTCCCATTTGGATTTGTCGTCAATTCTGGACTCTAGAGCCGTCGCCTAATTGACGACAGTTCTGGCTAATGTGGTTCTTGCTGCAGTCGTTGTTGTTGTTGCTGTGGTTTTTTGTTGCCTTGTGATTTTGTTTTACAGTTAGAAAATCAAGTGACAGGTGAGGAGCAGCTGTGGCCAGTTACCCGTCCAGCTCATCAACCAGCAGCAGCAACAACAAGAACAACCGCAGCATTTCAACTTGACTTAAAGATTTATTAGAAGGCCTTAAACTAACTATGAATGCGTATGTGCGTAAGTATGTGTGTGTGTTCTTTGTGTGTGTGTGTGTGTGTGTGTGTGTGTGTGTGTGTGCTTAATATAAATGCATTTAATGAGCCTCACTGCCGCTCTGCAGTCTTTCGTTTACCGTTTCTGGCGCAGGCACAGATAGCAGCAGGCGGCCACAATGGCGCCCAGGCTGATCAGTGCGAGCAGCAGCAGTGTCACATATTCCAGGCCGCCCATAAAGCTCGAGACAGAGGCGTGGCTGGGGCGTGGTGCCTCCCCAAATTCGGCCAGTTCAATGATGCGTGGCATTGTCTTGGAGCTGTCCAGTTGCTGCAGCTGCTGTTGCTGCAACTGTAATGCGTCCAACTGCAGACCAGCCAAGGATCTGCAGCAGAGGGGGAGAAAGAGAGAGAGGGAGAGAGGGGGAGATAGAGGGAGCAAGAGTTAGTGCTTATGTGGGTCAGGCAGAACAGGAATTTGCTGCTTACTCTTGTAGCTGCTCCATTTCCAGTATCGCATTCGTATGCGGGTCCACAGCGTAGATATAGGCATTGGTGCTGTGGCAAGAGAAGTTGCAAGAGGATTGTCATAGTTGTTAGTTGTCATTTGATCAATCCTCCCACTCCCTCTTCTTCCTCTACTTACGCAGCTTCGAGTGCTCCAGAGTTGGGTTCCAACAGTCGTACACGCACATCTTTGGAGATGGCCGAGCTAAGTGCCTCCATGAGACTGTCAATGCGTCGCTCCACATCGACTGGCTTTCCTGCCACCACCAGGCGCACCTGCTTGGCCTCGTCTATGATGTAGACGAAGACATTGACGATGCCACTGCGACCATCGTCGGAGCCCATGCGATCAGTGGCCTTCACATCGAAGCCATAGATGCGTTCGTCGTGTGGCAGATCACCCAGCAGGCGAATGTTTCCAGTGAGGTCATCGATGCCAAAGAGTCGCGTCGGTTCATTGAGCAGGCGATAACGTATCTCCGCATTGAGTCCCTCGTCTGCATCCGTTGCAGCCACTCTGGTTACGGGGTAGCCGAAACTGGCACTGCGTGGCAGCACTGCCACAATGGGTTGCCCATTGCCCTGGAACTTGGGTGAGTTGTCGTTCTCGTCGGTTATGCGCACCAGAATGCGACACTCACTGGGCGAGAGACCTTCAATGCGTTCGTCCACAACGGGGTAACTGACCCGAGCATAATTGCGAGCCTCGCGACTGAGTCGATCTGCGCGAACCCGCAACTGGTAGCGTGAGATGTGCTCCCGATCGAAGGGCTTAAGGGCATAGAGCAACATATTCTTGGCGTCGTACTCGAAGGGAGGATGTGCATCGGACTCATCCAGTCCCTCCTCCAGCCACAGCGACCAGCGATAGTTCTCTGGGTTTAGTCCTGCAGTCAAATTCAGACGCATCACCTCAATGGGTGCCTCGTTGTTCTCGGTGAGCTGCACATCGTAGTAGGGGTGCTGGAATATGGTCACATTCATTGGTGGCTCCACTGGCTTAGGTGCTGCTGTGGGCTCAGTGACTGCCTGGCCCTGTAGATTGATCAGCACAACAGCCGTTGCCGATAATGCCGGACTACCCAGATCTGAGGCAATGACAGAGATATTAAGGTGCTCATAGTCGTTATACCCTCGAATGCTGGAGACGGTAGTGATGCTACCGTCCCGTGAATCGATCTGGAAGACGGGAGCATGCAGCTCCTGGTGCAGTATGGAGTACAGCACAAGTCCGTTGCCATTGCCCACGTAGTCCTTATCGATGGCATTCACCTGCTTGACGAACATGCCCGGCAGGGTGCTCCTGTCCAGGTAGGCCTTGTACACGGGCAGCAGTAGGCTGCGATCGGGCACATCGGCAATGTACTTGACTGCCTTCGTCTGATCGTCGTAGCCAATGAACTCAGGGCGATTGTCATTCACGTCCAGCACATTCACCTCGACATCGACACTGCTCGAGAGACGCATCAAGGGCTCAGCATTATCACTCGCGATCACCTGGAAGTTGTACTTGGCCCGCAGCTCACGATCCAACTGTCCGTTGATCTTCAGCACTCCCGAGGCTGGTTTCACTGTGAACGGCAGTTCCTGATCGCTCAGGGAGTAAGTGATGTTTGCATTCTCGCCGTAGTCCATGTCGATCGCGAGTACCTGACCCAGCACACTATCCTTGTAGTCGCCCTCGGCGGTATCGAAGCTGTACCAGGACTTCTTGAATGCGGGCACATGGTTGTTGACATCGATCACAGTGAAGCGCAGGCAGGTGGTATCCTTGAGTCCATCAATGTCTGTCACACTTAGGTTCAGCCAGATCTCGATGTTCGCCGCCAAGGGATAGTTCACAGTAACCTCCCCACTTAGCTTGTCTATGGCAAAGTGCCGTACCGTGTGCATCTTGATCATTGGCATGCCGGGCGTACGTTCCACCTGCTCACCCTGCAGCTCGTAGTGCAGCTGGGCATTCTTGCCAAAGTCCTCATCACTGGCACCGAGTTGAAGCAGCTTTGTGCCCACCAGCGTATCCTCGTACATGGCGAAGAGAGGACACTTCACGTTGATGCCGCGAGCAAAGCGACGCCGAGATTTGGAGCGACCCGTCCCTCCCGCTCCGCTGGGTGTCTTCTCTCTGTCCGTGTGTAGACGTGGAGAGCCAGGAATGTGGTAGGCAGGAGGCGCCACAGCTGCTGGAGGCTGAGACATGCCATTCGAGCTCTCTACAAAGTATATCTCCATGTCCGTGTTGTACTCCCTAATCTCCAAACGGGAGTCCTTGAACACGGATATCCGCTCGAACATAGGTCCATTATCGTTGACATCTGCCACCAGAATTGTTAGATGGGCATAGCCAGTAAGGCCTCCACTGTCCGCGGCAACAATCTTCATGTTGTAGAGCTGCTGCTTCTCCCGGTCGAGGCCCCGTTTGCCAGTGTAAGTGATGCGGAAATAGGGACCCGTGCTTAGTTTGAAGTTGGACTGCATGAAGGAGGTGTGCAGCTCTTGGTACTTGAACTCATCGTTCCACTGATCCGTCAGGTTGAAGATGTTAAAGGCTCCCGTGCTGGGTGCTAGCTTGTGTTGACTCGCATTGCCACCCAGACTGGAGTTGACGAACTCAATGCTAAACTGATCGCTGTAATCCCCTTGCAGCTGCACACGGAACTCGGCATTGATTCCCTCGTCGGCATCTGTGATTTGTATTGCCTGATTCATGGACAGCTCTGTGCCCACGGCGCAGTTCTCATTCATCAGTCCGACATAGGTGAGTGCATTGAAGCGTGGCGCGTTGTCATTCACGTCGTCCACCTTGATGTTCACCTGATAAATACCTGCTCCACTCACCATTCCCGTGCTGTATTCCACAATCACCGTCAGCTCGTAACTCGCCTGTTGCTCCCGATCCAGTCCGATGAGTGTGATGAGTGTTCCATCCTCTGTGATGGTGATCCTGTTGATCACCTCCTGCTGGTTTGCTATTATGTAGCGCAGCTTCAGGTTCGCATCCCCAGCCAGGCGACGGGGAAGTCTTCGCTTCGACTTCGAGTTGCGACTGCGGTTGCGACTTCTGAATCTACTGCCCATTGTCAGGTTGCCACTGCTGGAGTTGCCACTGCTGCCAGTCAGGGAGGTCAGTTGCCTAAAGCTTCCCAGTTCATTATTGTTGGCCACATTCAGTGCATTCTTGTAGAGCAACTGCCCGATGATGCCGCCCACGACATTCTCCTCTACGTGGAAGTTGATTACATTCATATTGATCTCTCTGCAAAAGAAAAACAAATGAGATTATCGTTCGGAAAGGTGCCTTAGCACTTTCTTCATACTCACTCTATGACAGGTCGCAGTGGCACCTTCTCGGGTTCCGGCTTGATAACTATGTGTATGGTTAGATTCGTTATGAGCACTCCCTCGTCGCTGAGCTCCGGTGAAGCAGCCGTGGTCAGAGGTAGAGAACTGCGCGCTGCGATCAGCGGCTGAGAGGAGTTTGCAAAGAGCTGAAGGAGAAGTGGAAATCAATTAGAGCCCTAAGGTTATGCTCTGCTTCTACTCACATAGTTGGCAACAGCTTCGAAGTTGTAGATGTGTCGCTTGAACTCTGACAGCTCACGGATGACTGTTACGATGCCCGAGCGCTCCTCGATGGCAAAGGGCACGCCCTCCGAGTAGGTGTGCAGCAGATCGTACATGATTTCCTCTTCGCCATCGTAAATCAACGTTGTGCGCACTTGACCTACTGAGGTGCCCAGTGCTGTATTGGCTCCCACCCAGAACTCGTAGGGTGCTCCCACAAAGTCGATTGCCTGATCGTCAATGGTTGCATAGACCTCGATGGTAATTACGGCCAGCGAGAAGCGACGCTCGGAGGGATTTGCGGGTTGATCGCTGGCCTCGACAAAGACCGCAATGCGACCCCTTCTCAATGGTCCGGACACATAGATGGTGCCGTTCTTGCTGTCCAAGCGAAAGGGTATGTATCCGCTACCCTTAGGACGCTGCAGTTCATAGAGTAACTGCCCATTAGGACCTTCATCCGGATCGTGTGCAGCTACCCGACCAATCTTGGAACCCACTGCGGCTGTTATGGGCACCTTGAACTCATAGAGGTTGCCATGATCGAACTTGGGATTGTTGTCGTTGCTGTCGAGCAACGTGATCTCCACTTGCACCATGCTGGGACCTGGTTTCTTTAGGTGCTTATCGTCCAGGTAGGAGGGGTTTCTCTCCAGTGCCTCCACTTTCAGCTGAATGGATCTTCGCTGTTCACGATCGAGCAACCGATCGTCGCGCACTGTGATCCAGCCAGTGCGGGAGTCAATGCGGAAGGCACCTGCTGAAGTCTGGTTCTCCACCAGATTGTATAGGAACTCCGAGTTTTCACCCTGGTCACGATCGATGGCATTCACCTGAAGCACACTGAAGCCCGTCGGCAGATTCTCCACTATCGAAATGTTGTAGAAATCGGCCTCAAACTCGGGCATATTGTCGTTCAGATCGAGAACTTCCACTTCGATGCTGAGTAAGAATTTGAGCTTAAAAGGGGAAAATTCAAGAGATACCATACTTACCGCGCCAGCGCTTTCTTGAGAGGATTATCCCTCTGTCGTGCCTCCAGTTGCACTACAAATGTATTACCCGGCAGGCTTTCCTCCTCTAGATCGATCTCCTTCTGCAGATACATGACGCCATTGTGAGGATTCACGCGGAACAGTTGACGCTCGTTGCCAGAGATGATGTCGTAGACCAGGGATGCATTAAGCGAGTCCTGATCGAATGCCATGATGGGTGGTGCAAAGTACAGGGGAATACGAACGGGTACACCTGTCATGGGGTAGAATTCGTTGATCTTGGTGCGGTACACGCCCTCGGTGAACTTTGGTGGCAGATCGTCCACATCGCGCACATTGATGGTGATTGTAGTGTTGGCCTGGTTAGCAGGGCTGCCTCGATCCCAGACAAAGATCGGCAACTTGAACTGCCGAATGCCGTTGTCGAAGTCTAATTCCCGTTTAAGTATCAACAACGGGCGGTGGGGACTCTTTAGGACAAAGTACGGCCTGCCGTCTGCCGAGAGTTGCTCTGGTACTGTGGACATGCTGAAGTGCACCTCCGAGTTGGGTGTATTGGGCTTGTCGCGATCAAAGGCCTGCACCCCCTCGAAGATGATGCTATCCACTGGTGTGTTCTCATCGACATCGACGTCGTAGGGCACGTTCAGGAACTCGGGTGCATTGTCATTGACGTCCTCAATGTATACCGTGATCGACAGGTAGCTACCCTGCAGTACCAAGAGTAAGGGAGTTGTACTTGAACTGGAAGTTAAACTGTACCACACGCACCTCTTCCAGCTTGTCATGCTTGCCCGCGCAGAGTATGCGAAACTTGAGTAGATTCCTGGGCACATCCCGATCCACCAGTCTCTCCAATGATCGCGCCAGGCTAACCACCAAGGTTGTGGTATTATATTCCGTTAGATTGAAGTACTTGTGATCCCCGCTAGCATCGGCACCTTTGAGGGCCACACTGGAACGTGGATATGCCTGTACTCGCAGTATTTCCTTGCCCACTTGGGCATCTTCCCGCAGTCTGATGAAACGCACGCCTTCACTTTCCGCCGAAACGCCGTCCAGGGAGTGAAAGGTGCAGACGCCAGAGGTCGCTAAAGTGGAGCAGTAGCAAATGACAGTTATTTAAATCTTTCGATTTCGTTTCGATTTCATTTGTGGAACACTTTGTTCTAGCTAATCCGACAAGAGATAATTCGCTCTGCCAAACATCATTTATGGTATAGTTAGATCTGACGATCAGAGATGGGGTGCAGAGAAAATTATGAAAAACGGTGACAAATTATTTACACTGAGGTTTTTCACTCATTTTCTTATTTCGGCATGCTAATTGCCCGCTGAGAACCGAAAACGGAAAACAACAATTGAAAATCTTCATAAGGCGACGGTGCGACGTGCGAAACGAATTGTTGCACGATTGTCTCGAGAGGAACTTGCAACGTGCCGAAACTTTCTACGTTTGTCGCGTGGCTGGGCGCGGTGACGCCCACCTAAGCTCAGCGAGGCCCAACTGAGCACAGATTGAGTTGCAGATGGAGATAGAGCCAAAGATGAAGAGGGAGATTTTCATGAGCAGTTGCAACACTTTTCCACATGCATTCAACTGTCTCCCCAAGCGAGGCTTTGCGGTTCGGCTCGGTTCCCACCCTCATGACATAATTAGCCATTTTTCAGTGCAACATTGCAATGGTTGCACTGGTTGCTCTGGTTGCAAATCTGTGTGCCAAGTGACAACCGCAGTCTGAAGTCTACAGTCTACAGTCTGCACCAAAGACTCCTCTCAGCCCCGGCTTGACTGACTTTCTGACATTTTTTCGGAACATCTAGTTCGCCTTCGCGAAACTATCATTTCAGATGTCTTTTTGTCTGCTGTAGTTGTTATTGTCACTGTTGCTGTTGTTGTTGTTGTTGCTGTTGTCGTTGTCTTGTTATTGTCAGAGTGAAATCTTCGCAATGTTTTCTTGGGCTTAACGTGTTTATTGTTAGTCTTATTTCATTTTTTTCTTAGTTTATATATATAGTACTTAGTTGTTGCTGTTGCAAATTGAGTTGCAGTTTCTATTTACTTGCAGTTTCTACCTCGCAGCGGTGTGAACGCTGCTGCTTCTTCGTCTGCTGCTGCTTCTTGCAGACAAATTATAATAATAATATGGAAATGAATCGCAACTGTGCCACACTGAAGTCGACAGCCGGAAGTGCGGATTAGAAGTTGCCCAAGAAGATGTGAATCTAAGACTTAGCCCAATATGGCTCGTGAGGTTGTAGTTGAGGTACCTGACTTGAGATGGGCTGGGATTGGTTAAGCAAAGACTGGATTGTACACTTCTTAGTCAGATAACTTTGAAGTGTAACTTTCTTATACAGAGTTGAGAGAACATCAAAGTGTATCTCTATCTTTCAACTATGGTTTATTGAACTTTCAACTAAGGTTCTTGAAGTTCCTTTGAGTTCCATCTAGTTCTATAATACTTACATACGTTTCATATACATGGCTGAGATTGGGTGAGCATTGACTAGATTACTCACTTATCCAACTCATAAATTTAAAGTATATTTCTAACATACAATTAAGGTTCTTGTTCCTTAGAGTGAAAGAACTAATGCTCTACAGTCTAGTAAGCATAAATAAGGTTGTAAACTGTCTTAGGATTAGCTGATATTGGATGAGAAAAGATTTAAACAAAATTCTTTGAAGTGTATTTATAACTTTCAACTAAGGGTCTTAAAGTTCCTTAACTTAGCTAGTTCCAAAGTATCCAAGTATAAATCTGTTAGCCATATTAAACTTTTCTTGTTCTTAGGATATTCTCTTAGGTTTCAGACTCTAAGCCTATTCCTCTTTCCACTTGCTTTGACGACTGATATACTCATTGCCTAATAACGTAACTAACATAAATAATGTTGCTTATCTGGGTTCTCAAAGCGATAAACTGTAACAGTTAATGTTGGCACGGTTCCATTTTAGATGTCCGCACTTCCGAAGTGCCAATGTTCCCATAAAATAGATTCATAATTGAAGCGCAATCCACATTGGTGCTAAACACTCCAGTGACTCCCGTGAGTGAGATACGATTATGAGAACAGAGAGACATAATTACTTTCGGTTGCCGGCACCTATGAGGGGGAGGGTGGTTGTAGCGAGGGGAGTGACAGTTGGGGTCAGTGTTTTATTTATTCCGAGTAAGTTTTAATTAGCACATTGCGGCTCTTTCAGGTCGTGTAATTCCAGTTTTAGTGCACGACTTTGTCGACTCGTTTGCCACAGAGACACATTCCCAGGGCATAGGTGGCATGTGGCAAGTGGCAAGTGGAGAGGAGCCAGCAGCAGTAGGAGCTGGTTGTAAAATGGGTCAGCAAGCAGCAAGTTTGGGACGACAACTCGGGGGCGAATGAACACAAATTGCAACAGCGGCATCGATTGAGCTACGCTTCCTTCACGCTTATCGGCAATCACACTCACTCACACACACACACACACACACATGTAGTAACACAGACGCATATGTAAATTTATGAAGCGTTCAATTCGAAATCGGGGTTATTTAACGGTTAACCAATTGCCACAACGAGATAAACTAGTTGGCCAATGCATTCAAAGCGTGCGACACAGACAAAAGACGTCAAAGTTGCATTGACAAATCGGTTTGAGTGGTCAACTATCTCCAAAACACGCACACACGCACACGCACTGTCACATACACACAGAGTAACAAAGCTCTGATCACTTGCAACTTGCCTTGCACTTGTCCCGCTTGCGTTGCCACAATCCATGCGGAAATCAACAGGCAAAAGCTGCAGGCATTACGTATACGTAACGTGGTATCCTGATTCATTTTGTATATATCCTCAGTATATATCGACTCGACTATGTGTGTGTAAGAGTGAGTGTGTCTCTCTCACATCGCGAACAACTCTAGGCGCAACAACCGACAACGCAAACACCTCACGACCAACTGAAAGCCGACTCCAGACAGAGCCGCAGCCAAAGCCAGAGTTGGCTCTATGCGAGCAAATGATGAGACTAGTTTAAAGCAACAGCAACAACAAGAACAACAACAAGTTGCCACAACAGTGGCAGACGACAAGTGCAACAAGTGGCAGGAAAATGAAAATGCAACAACAACAACAACATAAAGTCGACATCTCAGTCTGGGTCAACAATGTTTGTCCTCCTCTCAGTCGATGCCGCCGTCGAACAACAGCTGATTAGAGGCCCCTCACGGCCTGCCCGAAAACCGTTGTGGCTTTTGTGTTGCCTCTGCTTGGGCCCAACTGCAATCAAAAGAAAAGAAATGAGCTGATATAAAGCGAAAAGAAATGGAAAAGAAATGAAGAAGGAAGACGGGCCCAACACAACAGTAGACTGTGCTATGCTTTGTAGCAATAAAACAATAAACAAACCAACTTATTTCCATAAAGTTATAAACACGCAGCAGAAGTTAAACTAGCTGATAAGACTGCTGATAGCCTGATAGATACCCTGTAATGGGAAAGTAATGAACGGTTTATCAAATTTATAATACATTTGTCATGTTATTGGGAACTTTTTATTAAGTATGACAACTTTGTTTAAAAGGGATTTAATGTATTCTGATTTTTATAGATTTATTTATATTATACATCAATATACAATAAAATGTTAATTACCATGCATAAATATAAATCTTTATAAAAATAATAACTAGATGAAGTGATGCAAATTAAAAGAGTTTATCATTAAGAATTATTTTTCTTGTTTATTTGCATTGGACTAAATCTGAAAACTTTGTTACAAAGAAACATTAGAAATCATCGATTTTTAATGTACAACATCATCTTTATGAAGGTGTTTTAATGAAGGTAAAAAGGCTTCAACGATTGTAACTATATAGATATTTGTTAGATGTATCGTATATTAGCCAGGCTACGTAATGTATAATCATCGATTTTTTATGTACAACATCATAAAGATGATGAGTTATAATCGTTTAAGCCTTTTTACCTTCATTAACACTTTATTTCCTTCTCAACTGCATCAAATAATCACACCCCACTTGCTTCACTACCATTTACAGGGTATGCAAAGCGCAAGGCGCGCTTGATGAGTTGATTTGCCGCAGTGAAAAGTGGATTTGGCAGCAGCAGAGCCAGTTGAGAGTTGGCTATTAACACGCCCCACAAGCTTTTGCAAGGCATGGGGCCAGTTGGTTAGCAAGCAACAAAAGGGGTAGACAGGGAGGCAGGGGAGAGGTAACCAGCAACATAACATGAAAGACAACAAATCTTGCAGAGTGGTAAACCATAATGCGATAAGCTCCAACATTGACTGAGGTGCCTCGGGGCAGAGCAGATGAATGGACTTGGTTAACATAAAGCTAAGACCAATGTCGGAGTTTGGAGTCAGAGTCAAAGCCAATGCAAAGGCGTCTTAACGGTGCTGGCCAAAGACGAGCTTGGGGAAGATGCGCTCAAAGAATGCAACAAGCAGCAGCAGCAGCAGCAGCAGCGAACGGGGCAACAAAAGGAAGACAGCAAAGTGATCTCGACGCGGCAGCAACTGCATTTGTGGTTAATAGCCTTTACATAACACCTGACTGGAGCTGCAGCAGCAGACGGAATCGGAAACGAAGGAGGTGGGGCAGAGCGGGAGTTGCAGCTGTAACTGGACCTGGAGCCGGTGGCAGTCGGTAGACGCAGCAGCAGGGGACATGGCGCGGCGGCGGGGGTTGGTCGTCGTCCGCCCAGTGGCTTGGAAAATTGGCGCGTGCGAAGACTCCTGCCTGCACTTGCGGTGAGCGGCAGCAACAGAAACAAACAATAAATATGCTAATGCTCAAATGCGAGGGTAGCCAGAGCAGTTAAGGTACGGTAAAGAAGGGAGGGAGGCAGAGCCAGAGAGGGATGAAGGCAGAGAAGGAGCTCAGTGTGCAAAAAGAGAGGGCTGCCTGGTAAGTATTGCAATTGAGGCAGACGAGGGTTGCCTGTGCAGTTTTAGGCCATGTGTAGGCTAAGTGAAAGCAGGAAAAAACACAAACTCGCCTCAGCCCGAGTATGCAAATCTTTGGAGTGCGATGCAATATCAGATTACCCAAAAGTTACGAGCAATTATCTATTGCCTCACTTCATCATTTCACATTTCACTCATGAATAATGCAATCGATCAGAGCTGACATGGTTTGCTGACTTATAGCTAAATATGTGGAACGCATGGAATCCCCGTAATATGTACACACCAAAGAACCGATTAAGCCCAAGAAAGTGGAACGTGTGTGGAACGTGTCCTGCTCATTGAGGAGATTAACGATTAACAATTAACGGTGAATGAAATGAATCAAGTAGATTGTTATAATCCACAAGCAGATAACATTTAATCATGTATCATATTTAAGATGCAAATACATTGTATCTTTTTTCTACTATGATTAATTTCTTGTGCGTACCTTGAGTATTAGAAAATGTGCAAACGTCAAAACTTGTTTTTGTTTTCGGGTTTTCGCTCATTTCTTTCTTTGTTTTGCTTTGTTTTTGTTTCATTTTCGGCTACTTTCTTATCCAGTTTGCGCGCATTAACACTCTTTTCACCAAAAAACCCGAAAGATTCAATTCCAATTCAAATGCAAAGTGCAAGAGGTGAGAGTGAGTCTAGGGTGCGTGTCCAAACTAAGCAAAGGCGCATGCCATTATAATTTGCCCACATTTAGCTAAGACAGAAACCAGCGGAGCTTGCCCACACTAAGCAAAGGCTCGGGTGCGTGTCTAGACTAAGCAAACCAATAGAATTGGCCCACACTAAGTAGAGGCGCACACCAAGTACAAATTGCCCACACTTAGTAGAGGCGCACACCAAGCAGAGCTTTGCTGAATTGCTCAACGCTTTATGTTCTCCACAGTGAACTGCAGGATGATGACAATGAAGTTGACGGCGTAGGAGACGAGGAACAGCCAGAAGGCGTGGTCCAGCGTAAAGAGACCCAGAATGGAGAACTGCAGGCAGTCCAAGGGCCACAACAACAGCGGAGTGGGCAACGAAGCCTGCAAGGACGCAATGAGATAATGAAGCAGAGACCTGTGAGGAGAAATCCCCTTCCCTCCTTACCTGCTCCACACTGAGCTCCTGCGGCACATAGCAGAGTTGCAAGCAGCGACTGCGCAGCCGAGTATGCCGCAGCTGGCAGAGATATGTGGCCAAAATGACCGCGTACAGCTGCACGGCCACCATCAGGCAGTAGTTAGAGATGGTCAGCGGGACTCCATGCTGCTCCACGAAGTAGGACATGTAGGCATACATGTTGGCCAGGATGTTGATGAAGTTGCCGATCACCAGCAGAAAGATGCCCAGTTGAAAGACGCTGACAAATTCCGCGCATAGTTGCAACAGGCGACGCTCGCGCCGCAGCAAATGACACTTCTGGAGTGGGAACTGCTGCCACTGCTGCTCCAGTTGCTCCATGCTGGCCAGGATCAACAGCAGTCCACCAAAAACGCCGTTGCCAAAGACACTGCTTACATGCTGTACATACAGTTGCAGCCCGTAGGCCGCGAGCTGTGGCCAGGGCAGGCGCGAGGCGTTCTGCTGCAGGAAGGGCACGTTGCAGAGCAGCTCGTAGAGCGACAGTAGCAACTTGCCCCAGAGCAGCAATGTGGCCAGGCAACTGAGCTGCGTCCTGCGCTGCAACTCTGCCAGGCCAGTGAGCATCTTGGCGAGCCGATGGCGTTGCCAGAGGTGCGCACCCAGCAGTGCCAATGAAATGCCCACGTCACCAGCCATGGTGGTCAGTGCGATGTGCCGAAAGAGCGTCGAAGGCTTCACATTGGTGGCATCGTACAGCGCGATACTCTGGCGCAGCAGTAAAGGCGACAGCGAGAGTAGCACCAGCCAACGTAATCCTGCGCCGAGGGTCAACAGGCGACGGCAGCGAGCAATGCGCCTTCCCTTGAAGCTCAGGCTGAGCGGGGCCAGCGACAGCAGTTGCCAGAGGCGCAGCAGCAACAGCAGGCAAAGTGCCCCCAAGTGTGGCAAGCGTGGCATGTTCAATGCAACTGACCACCAGGTGCAATGCCAGGTAACTCCAGCAATGAGACAGCCTCACTCTAGGGACAAACTAACAAACGTTATTTAAGTAGCTGCACTGCTAAAAATAGTCAAGCAACTCTTTCAAGTAAATCGAACATCAATTTAAATTTATTTTTTTATTTATTTATTTTTATTACAACGTTTATTATTTTTATTGAAGCTGTTTGTTTTTTTATGCCACTTGAACTTATTTTTAGATTAGTATTTTTGAACAGTGTATTGCATGGGGCTGTGCGGAGTCAGAGCACTGGGGTCTAGCTCGTTATCGCACCCCGACGGCAATTAGAGCAATTCTAGATAAGTGGGCCAAAACACACATCGATCGATATTTACAGATACAGATACAGGAATGGGAAAGATTATTATTAACACACAAATCGGTTTCACACTCGAAGTACATATATAAAGAATAGAAGAAGAAGGTTCTTCTGAATGGAGTGACTAGCTGAGTCAGCTCGATTGGCTTAGGTCTTTCGCTTGACGCGCAGCTGGAAGTTCTTGGTTAGCGTCGACATAAAGTTGGGCATCTCCTTCATTTGGTTGAGGGCCTCGTTCTTGGTGTTCGACTGGTACTCGTAGGCCACCTTGCGGTTGACAGCGGTCAGCAGGCGCAGAAGATCCGCGCCCTCGGGTTGTCGTGCCTCGTTGCTCGCCGCGAGATCCAGCACCCGACAGAGACTCTGGATGAACCAGGAGCCATTATCCACATTGCGAAAGGAGAAGAACGCTGCAAGGAAGGGAAGAAAGAAGAAAGGGAACATCAAGTTAATCCTCTCGAGAGGTAATCTTGCTCGGCTGTCGCACTCACTGTCGAAGGTGGAGTAAAAGACAAGCATGTCAGCCGTACTGGGTATTGCGTAGGTAACGGGCTGTACCGGGGGAGCTGCTGCTGGGACTAGCTCGCGGGTCATGACGGCGAAACTCTGGTACTCCACAGCCTTCTCGAGGTTCACGCCACGACAGGCCTGAATGAAGAATAGCTTCGGCTTGTTCACCAACGTCTTGCAGCTGTCGCCCAGAAAGGGATTCCACAATCGCTCCACTGGGTAGGACATGTCCTAGAAAATGGTGCATCATATGAATGAAGAGACCAGCTACAGATCCGTATCCGATACATACCTTGGCGTAGACCTTTCCCTCGGTACCGTGCGACATGACGACCAACACGAAGCAATCATTCTGGCTGTGATCCTCGCGAGCAACTGCGTTGGAAAAGAACTCCCGATTGAGTAACGCGCACGTAATTTTCAGTGTATACATACTGTGATATCAGTTATGACCATCGAAAATGTCTATCGCGCTGTGAAATGACCATGATTACTCACCTTTTTTGAGCAAGTCGTTGATTTCAGCAAAGGTCAGATCGTCGTAAGGTCGCACATCGAAGCCGAATCCCAGCAAGGATTTGTGAATATCATCGCGATCTCTCTCGGTGCCCACACGCTGTTTCTGTCCCTTCACATCCTTGTGGTTAAGGATCAGTGCGATGCCAGCCCGTTCACAGCTCTCATAGGTGTCCTCCTGTGTCGGAAGCGAGATGATAATGCGGTTAAGATCTAGCTCGGATGTGGGCGTCTTGGCGATTTGCGTGGCATCCGGCTTGTCTTTCTTGTGCTTGTTCTTGGTGTTGAAGAACGAGAAGTCCGTGTCGTCCATCGTATCGTCCGTCTTTGGATCCAAGCAAACCGTGACTAATTTCAAAATACCCCAAAGCTCGCTCGCTCCATCAGAGCTCAGTCTACTACAGCTGCTTCTATCTAATCAGCGCAATGCGCTTTCCTTATTAGCCTTATCAGCCCCTTATCGACACTGGGCCTTCGGCTCTCTCTCTATACAGTGTCTCCCCAGTGTTGCCATCTTTTGATTAGCTTGCTCCAAGGGAAGTTCTCTTTATTGCCGGCAATTGGCACCTAATAAAATGGGTTTTCAGTTTCCCCGGTACAATTCGATTTGGGAAACGAAACACGCCCTTCAAAAACACGGCTAAAACAGACGTTTGGCTGGAAATTACAAACATCCGACAGTGCACAGTGGTTGGGATGCTATAAAGTGGGAATACTGTACTAATATGAAGTGGGAATACTTATAGAATTAAAACCTTTTATTGTGCATAGATAAAGATTGAATCAAATTAGATTTGATTTCGTATTTCATGAAGTAATTCAAATCTTCTTTAATTATTTCTTTATCAATCCCAGTTAGTACCACTGTGCCACTCCCCCTTGTTCCTTCTGGGCTATTAATGTGTTTTCTATAATTTGGAATACGCAAAAAAGACGCTCCGGCACAGCGCGCCAAAGTTTGCAACGCAATTCAAATTTAACACGCACACAAAGCAACGGAAACCGGAAATGAGTATGGCACCCAATGGTACCCAGTACACAGTGCCCAACTGTTCCCAGTGCCGTTAGAAATGGGAACAGTTGCACTGCGTGCTAAGAGAGAGAACGAGTGAGAGAGAGAGAGCGCGCGCCAAAGAGTACGGGCGCCGGCTGGAGTTTGTAACATGCGGAGCGGAACGCGTGGCATTGGAACATTGTTGCAGTCTGCGATGCTGCCACAGCCACAGCGAAACTATTCCAGCTAATTAATATTGTTGGATGTGCTGCGGAATGTTTTGATTGGATCAAGCTAATTGAACTTGTATCATACTATATATATTTTTGGGCAACTGTCTCCACGCAGAGTTATTTTTATAAATGCTCAATTAGTCAGTTGTGGGAGCATATGAAGCTAGAACAGACTCAGCAAATTCTACCAGGTTTATTCTAATTGAATGTTTAAAAATCAATTCCAATTCCATTATTTTTGTTTATTTTTATGCCGTAATAAGAAATTAATGTTCCCTTTATGGCGCACCTCGACTTAATGTGCTTCAGTTTTGTGCGACCGCAGACGGGAATCAGGAATCAAACGTCAGTCGATTGTGATTGCGATTGCGATTGGGATTGCATTGCTGAGAACAGTGGGAATCGCCAGCATCAGCGGCCGTTTCAGGCCGTAAGCACAGCAGCAACAGCGTCAGTGAGCCTGCACAGTGGTGCCAGACAATCAAAATAGGCTGAATTGGGAAAGCTGTTTGGAATTGATGAAAGAAATGGTAAACTTCAATAATTAAATGTTAAATAAAAGTAAATGTTAAAGTTAAAATAAAGATTTCTGAATTTGATCAATAAATATAAAAGCGTCATATTGCAGTGGTATTGAAAGGTGTATTATTCGGGTTCCAAGATTGTATTAAGAAATGAAAATTCAACTTTAGGTTTACATTTCAACTTTCAGTTTCGTTATCCTATTTTTTTCTTTTAAAAATATATATATCGTTTTACCTTTAATTTCTTGAATATGGGGTTCTTCATTATATTCATAAGCTACATTAAATAAATCATATTCATATTCTTTGGTTTCAATTACTAAATGATAACTTAATATGTTTGGATTGATTTCTAGTTTTATTATTATTCTATTTTTTATTATTTTTATTGTTGGTTTTATTTTTTAATTTATTTTAACATTCAAATAAATATTAAGTCCGTTTTCGATTTATTTACATTTCGTTTTCTGTTCTCACTTCATTTCCATCTTGCTCTCAATCATTCTCAATAATCGCACTCTCTCCAACCACTGTGCGACGTCGGCAGCGTTCGGAGCAGCGACTTCGCCAGCGACAGCAGCAACAACTCGGTTTCATTTCCAGTTTTCAGTTGCGCGACGACTTGCATTGCGAGCGGACGTGTTTGAATCGGTTCGGTAACGAGGCGAACAGCGCCGAAGACAGTCGAATAATTTGAGTGCCTCAGAGCGAGTGTGAGTGTGCGAATACAAGTACGAGTACGAGTACCAGAGTCAACAGTCAGTCAGTGTGAGTGTCTCGCGAATATTTCGCCTACAGCACCCAGTTTGATTCAAGTATTTGGGGAGCCTCGCCCCCTTCGTGTGTTTGGCTTCGCGCGAGTTGCTTGTTTTCATTTTATTATTATTGTTGTTGCTGCCTTTTGATTAAAGGCGGCCAAAAGTAAAGAAAATAAAGGAAGAGAAAAGAAAAAGAAAGCAAAACAAAGTAAAAACAACAAGTGCCGAGTGATAGCCAAAAAAAGAAGAAGAAAAAGAAATTGTAAAATTGTTGTTTCTTCTTGCGGCATTTTCGGAAATTAAATTATGTTAAGTGCATAAATCGTTCGATGCAGCAGCAGCAACTACAGCAACAACAACAACTACAACAACGACAACAGCAGCAGCAGCAGCCGCTGAAGTGAAACGCAAAGTATGTAAAAAGAGTTGCAGCCAAAACACACACACACACACACACACACACACAAACACTGGCACACTCGTTCAGGCTGTACATGTTTGCACATAATGAGATGCTTTACCCCTGTCCATGTGTTGTGTTTGATTGTGTGTTTGCCTGTGTAATTGTGTGCGAGTGTGTGAGAGTGTGTGCTTTGTATGCTAAACGTGCACAACAACAGCAACAAATTAGGGTGGTGCCGCTGTAAAATGACAAAAGAAAGGACGCCGCGCCGAGCAAACTCGAATCGAATCAAAAGCAGCTCCCGAAAAAAGGCTAGAAAGCAAAAAGAAGAAAAAAATGGCTAGCACGCTTTTAGGCGAATGCCCGCCAAAGTGCAAAAAAAGTGATTCGAATGCGAGGCGCAGCCATTGAAATTCAGCTAGCGCAGCCACACAGTCCCATAGTCCCCAATTGCTGACGCAAAACCATCAACAACAAGAACAATAAGAACAATGTGCAGCGTGAGGGTGACCATATGCTGCGCATTTTAAGCTAGGCAGACCTTTCTGAATTAAGTCAAATTCGATTGTGTTTTAATCTGTTTAGAGATAAGAAAGAAATATTCATACTTTATTGCTGGGCTTTTTTAGCGCAGTGTTATGGTCACCCTTAATTGTTTTAAGGTAGAAATCTCTTCTGCATCAATTGAAATTCAATTGCGCATTAATTTGATAAGAGTTTTAAATAAGCATTTAAGCACTCTGCTATGGTCACCCTAATTTGTTTTAACTAAGAAGTCTCTTCTGCAGTGAAATCCAATTGCCTTTTAATCTGATTTGAGTTTTGAGAAAAGCATTCGTATTATATCAAAGACTTGCTTCAGCATACTGCTATGGTCACCCTTATTTATTTAAAGTTCACTTAGCAGATCAATTAGGCTCTGCTAAGCTTCAGCTTTACCTATTCTTTCAACTTCACTTACTTGTCTATTTGTTTCCATGTTTCCACATTCTTTTCCTATTATTACTAAGGTCACTCTAATTGGTTTAAAGCTCATAAATTATGCTGTACATAGCTTCCTTAACTAATTTGTCTATTTATCCATATTTGGCTTTGTGAATTTGAGAATGCTGCAGCAAAGAAGATATCGTAAATTCCAATGTATGTTCCTTCTGGTAATGAGCACTGCCCGCGCACACTGTGTAGGTTCACTTGCAGCTCCTTCTTCCTTCCACAGGTTGCTAGCAAATTGAGTTGCGTCTAATGAAGCCCCCGTTTGCCCCGGCCCACCCCATGCTGGCTTAAATTACTGAACGCACCTCGCTCGGCAAATATTTAACATACTTTATGACAGGCTCCAGCTGACCGGAGGCATCCCGGCGGCGGAGGCAGCGGCGTCCCAGGAGCTTCGCTGGCATGTGGCAGATGCGAGGGCGGGTCCCAGAGGCGGACAGGTTAGGTGTAAAGTCTAGCGAAAATGTTTATTTATGTTGCATGTTGTTGCTGTTCCCGTTGCTGGCGCAAAGGTTGCGCTTTTTGCCACACGGCGACGACCCTTTTATGCTCCCCGGGGGCAATTGGCTGGGTCGAGCCACGCCGGGCTGCTGTCCGGGATTTGCTTTTTATTTTTTGACTTCTTTTATGAACTCCAGTTTTATTAAATATGCATGCGCTGATAAGGCAGAGGTAGAGCTGCGAGGGGAAGGGGGTGGAGTGAAGATGAGGCAAGGAACATCTTGGGGAAGCAGCTTTGATGTTCTACGCGCACCAAACTGATGCGGGCGGCAGGCAAACAAACATTAATTGTAACTGTAAATGGCGTGAAATGTCTGAATGGTTGAGTGAATGAATGAATGAATGAGCGAATGAATGAGGCAGTGAGTGAGTGCTGCTTCAAACGAATGAATGAAGCGAGCAAGCGACAGTCAAGTGGAGGCGACAATTTTGATGAACTTAACAAAACACTTGACAGCAGAAGCAGGCAGAGGCAGTAGGCAGAGACAGCAGGCGGGGCAGGGGCAGGGCTGGGGGGTAGGGGTAGCGACAGCAGTTGAAGCATCCGTGGTGAAAAGCCGCAGGGCGAGGGGATTCCCCCAAATGCGAGCAGAGTCCGCGCAATGAACGAAATTATGACGCTAAATTGAACACGAAACGGCCATCGAGCCAAAGAGCAGTGCGAAAGCAGCGAATCGAGCTGGCAGGGAGGTGCGCAGAGAGAGAGGGGGCGGGGTTCATTTTCAAAAGCAGCCCCCACTGTGCCACCTTCCCCCTCATTGCCCCCGTCCCCCTCGCACATTTAACGCGCGAGTGAAGCAGCCAGGGGGTTGCCGCTGGGCAGTTGCGCCGGAGTTGGTCGAAGGGGGAAAGTCGCGCCAGTGTTGCTGGTGGTGATAACAGCAGCAGCACCATCAACAGCAACAGCATCACCAGCAGCAGCTGCCGCAGAACAGTCGAGGCACAACAATAAAAGTCATAATAATAATAGACATAGAAATACGGAAATCATTTTTAGGGTTGAGCTTCACACGGCTGCAAATGGAACCCGGTCCCGGACACGTACCCGGAGCCGGTGCTGGTTGTGGCTGCTGCTGCTGCTACTGCTGCTGTGGAACTGTCGCTACCACCACAAAGAGCGGAAGGTGAAAATTAAGAAATTAGCGTACGGCATGGGGGACAACTGGGGGCACAGCTCCAGTTCCAGTTGCAGCTCTGGAGCTGCCCGCAAATTGCCAGCCGCCGCTCACTTTAACTTGATTATATAATTTGCCTCTGAGAGAGACAGAAAGAGAGACAGGGATAGGGATAGGGAGTGGGTGAAAGGGAGAGCCTGCAGGTTGCTGCTGCGCATTGCAAATTAAATGAGCTGAATGCATTTAAGCCCTAAAAGCCGCCACCGGCAGCTGCCGCAAATCAGCCCGAGCTCGAGCCGAAGCTGACGGCTTAAGTGACTCAGCAGGCAGACAGAGAGGGAGAGAGGGAGAGAGAGGCGTAGCCGCAGTTAGGAGCTGCAAAAAACCTTCATACAGCAGGAGTATGCGAGTATATGCATAATCCGGCAAACCGCAAGGCAATTAAGCAGCAGCAGCGCCTGCCTGACGAGACGAGATGTGCTGAGTCGCAGATGAGGCGAGGCAGGATGAGGCGACAACTTGTCAGGTAGAAGGAGGCGACGCAGAACAGCGTAGTAGCCACAGGTTGCGCGCTACACGTAAGCAGATGACGGGTAAAGCGTACATGGCGCAGATTTAGAGGGTGTTCCGTGGGTGTTTGTCATATTTTCCATTTGTATTCATAAACATTTCCTAGGTTAATTGTGGCTTAGCTAGTACTCATTGTTGTATTCGGATTTCCACAGCAACCAGAACAATGTGCAGTATAAGAGTGACCATATACTGTGAGTTTTAAACTAAGAAGACCCATCTGCTTTAACTCAAATGTAATTGCGCTGTACACGTATATATGACATCCGTTTTATAAGTATTGTAGAACTTCTTAAGTACTGTGAGATGGTCACCCTAATTTACAATTATAATCTATGCAGCTTGTACCGCATGAGCTTTTCACATTTTTTAGTTATATTCATAAACATTTCCTCAGGTAATTGTAGCTTAGCTGATACTCATCATTTGTCCTGGCTTGTATTCAGATTTTCGCAGCAGCAAGAACAATGTTTAGTATAAGGGTGAACATATGCTGCCAATTCTAAACTAAGAAAACTCTTCTGCATAAACTTAAATGCCATTGCGCTTTAATATGATTAGAATACGAAATCGATCCGTTTTATATTGTAGAGCTCTATCAGCAATGAGCGATGGTCACCCTATTTTACCATTTAACTCTGCACAGCTTATTCCATTTGGGTATTTCGCATTTTCCAGTTCTATTCATAAACATTTCCTCAGGTAATACAGGCTTATCTCGAACTCCTCTTTCTTTTTGCCTTTGTAATTTGAAAATTGACACTAATTCCTTCATATCATTTTTGCAGTGTATTCAGATTTCCACTGCAAATTGAACCCTTCTCTCTTTCTCTACCTCCCTCCCTCCTTCCCTGATGCAGTGATGCATGTCCTTGATTAGGCGCTCTCTGCCATCCCGAGTCTGATTACCTGCCCGGGCCCTTTGTGGACTCAGCTCAGTGCCGGATTAGGGTTGTGGTCTCGGCTTAAAATGGCTCAAGCAGCAGTAGTTTTGCAGTAGCTGCAACAGTAGAAATCGTTGGGCTTATCATATAATAAAATCTCTTGCAAGTTGCGAACGTATCAAATTTCAATTGGGAAACTCATTATACTCATCACTCAATGCAATTAATTTCCATTACTCTTTTTGCTGTTCTTTGTTCAACTTATTTTCCCTTTCCTTCAAGCTTTCTTTCTGGCAATTGATGAGGTCTAGCTCTGCATTTGGTTCTTTAAGCCAAACACAAACCACACACAGTCTCGTCCAGCCCCAATCCCAGTTCCCGCTCCCATTCACCTTCCATGGTTGACATTCCCCTCTGTTTACTTGGCTTGGCCTTTTGCAGCGTGTGTCACAGTCAGCAGGGACAGGGATAGCAAGTAAAACACGAGACACACACGGGGGAGTGCCCTCAAGCCAGAAGGGAGCAAAGGGGTAGAGGGTAACAGCAGCGACAGGACATAGCAGTGCAAATAAGGGAGAGTGAGAGAGAGGGACGGGAGCGGGCAATGTCCTGTGCGCTTTAATTTGCGCCTAAGCAGACTGGACACTGATCGAAGGGGAGAGCAGTAGGAAGTGAGGAGAGTATAGTTCAGGCGGGTAGGTGTACATTGTACGACCTTTTAACGGGGTCGCAGATTAACATTTGTTGCGCCAGCCCCGAGACTCATTCATAAAAAAACACGCAACTCAACTTTGGCCGCAGCCGAGTGACCATTCCAAGTGCAAGGTTGCATGTCTCGCCGGTGCACAGTGGAGCAGAGTCGCAGGGAAAGACAATGAATTCAGTTTCAGTTAATGTATGAGGAGGTATAACTTATTATAATGCATTTAAATTATATTTTAGCGAGACTTTCCTGCAATATTTTTACACGAAAGTAAAAGAAAGTTTTATATTGAAAATGCTGAATATTTAAGTTTATGTTAAATGTTGAAAGAGTAGTGTAAAACTTTTGTTATGCTTGAAAGTATAAAAGGAAAGATGTTAAATATTTTAGTTAATGAAATAACTAGAGTAATATAACCTACTGTAATAATCCAGTATTAGTAAAAGAATTTCTGCAATAATTTCAATTGAAAGTTAAATCTTGTTCATGCCAGAACGTTAAATATATTGAATAATGCAGTTTATTCAAGAAGTTCCTGAGTTCTTACTGTACAATCTCTGTTTAAATTTTAGCAAAGAATTTCTGTAGGAAGGAAGGACGCTAAACCTAATATTCCTGATTACATTATAGCAAAGGAATTTCTATAATATTTCTACATGAATATAATATTTCTATTTAATACTCAAGATCTTGAAAACTTCAGTAAATGTAAAAAGTAATAAAACCTATTGTAATATTCCATTTTATATATTAGCAAAAGAATTTCAGCAATAATTTCACTTAAAAGCCAAAGTTTTTCCATACCCGAGAATTTAATTAGCTGTAACTAATTTTCTTTACAGCAATTGCACTTGTTGTTGTTGCAGTTTTCAATTGCTGGCATTTTCTTTCTTCTTAGTTACATTTGCGTCTTTTGCCTGCCGTCGTTAACCACTGTGGGGCAATGCCGTCGACGTTGCCGCCGTCGACGCCGCGTGCGGTTACAAGTTTTATGTAGTTTACACCCTCTGCTCCCCCTCCCGCTGCTGGTCGAGCTTTTGTGCAGTTAAGTGCTTAGTTGCGTGTAACTTTACACTGTTTAACAAACTCGCTCGCCGCACAGTGGAGGCACAGTGGGGCCACCACGGCGACTAAGCGTTGCACTGTGCGGCCTGTCTGCGCTCGCTGCCAGTGTGTGCCAGGTGCAAATAACGCAGCCGAGGCAAACAGTCAGGATAATGTGGAAAGTGCTGCCCCTCTCCCCACACCCCTCTCTCTCACTTTTTCTCTTGCGCGCTTCCTCTCTCTCTTTTCTTCCTGTCTCTATCGTCGTCTGTCTTGACTGCTTTTATTACAGTTTAACCGGCTTCCGCAAACTTTGTTAAGCTTCTCATGTGTGTGCAGGTGCATGTGTGAGTGCGTGTATGGGTGTGTGCAAAGTGTAGCTGTCATGTGAACAGTTAATTGGTATTCCTCTTCGTGGCACAACAAGATCTGATAATGTCACCTAACTTTTATTTACCTTTTGCCTGACGAAAAAGTGCACAAAGATTACCCAAGAAGAAGGTGAAAAACTTAGTACCATATTAAGTTGACACTCAACTCAATTAGCATAGTCATTATATTTTCCAGGCACCCCCTTATCCCTGCGAGTATCTCTCTCTCTCTCACATATCTTTGACTTCACATTGCGCACTTTAATGTTTCTTGAGCAATTTTGCTACTTAGCAACACTTCAGTTCACACATACACACAGACACACACACAGACACACACACAGACACACACACACACACACACACACAGTATATAGTATATTCCCTTATATATATGCAGTGTATACTTGTGTATTCCTACTTTGTCGTGCTAATGGTAAAGTTTTTCTGCAGAAACTGTTCCCTCTTCAACTTATATAAGCAGTTCTTGCGGCTGCTGCGTCTGCTGCTGCAATTCTTTGCATTGGCAACAAAGAAGCAACTCACGCACACACACACACACATATAAATATTCTTTGGCCAATAGTTGTGTGAGGGGGGAAGAGGGCAAGGCAGTGCAAGTTTGCTAGCCAGTAAACAAAAGCAAACATTGCGTGCCAAAAATTCCGGAAATTTTTAAAAGTCACAACATGTGTAAGTTGGATTTTACACGCACAAACACACACACATACACACACACACACACTCATACATATACTCACACTGTGGCCAAATAAAGTGCAAGTAGGTGCGCCTCTCTCTCTCTCTTTCTCTCTCTTTCGCTTGGCAGTCTTAAGTGCTAAATTGAAATTCCGAAATTAAGTAATTTCTCCCAAGGGCAACTTGGCAAAGAGGCGTGTGTGGCGTGTGGGCGTATGGGCGTGTGACAGTGTTGTAAAACAACGCACATAAAACTACAAAGACGACGATGGTGGAGCAACAACAATGAATAGCACTAATACGTGTAGTGTGTGTGTGTGTGTGTGGCCAGCACATAAAAACCTCTCGAAGTAGCAACAGCATCCACATCCACATACACATCCAAATCCACAACATCCACCACAGGCACCTCATGCACAACATCCTCATGCAGCATCTTTGGCAGCCGCAGCAAAACAAGCTGTAAAAATTATAAGGAAATGGCAAAGAACATAAACAACAAGAGAAGTGGAAAAGGGGCAGGCGGAGGGGAAGAAGGCACAGAAAGTATGCACAGCATGCCGAGGTTGGACGGGTTCGCATCACGCACATCATTCACACACGATAAGCTTATAGAATACACTTCCAGCTGAGTTATAGCAAAGAAAAGTGAAACAATTTGTGAAGAGTTTTTGGCTTGGGGAATTGCCTCATTTCTGAAGTGTAATTTCGAGCTGACAGAGCACAGTGAAATCATGTCAAGTTGACAGTTTATAGTTATCGATAACACATGATTTATTTGCTATTTTCTATCGATACTTCTAATAGCATAATATTGAATGCGAGGTAAATGATATTTGGGGCAACTGCTTCGGTTTGTGCTCTTCCTGCGCCTGTCAAACCTAAACGTTGCTTCCGTTTCCCCCTCCCCCCTTAGATTTTCCCTGCCCTTCCCTTGGCCATCCCTAGGCCTGACTTTTCCCATCGCTTTTTCAATTTGGGCGATGAAGCAGCAAGAAAATACTTTGTGAGCGGTGGCAGGCAGCGGCAAAATGTGCAGATTTCCACAGCCTGCCATCCGCAGGGGGAGGTGGGCAAGGGGAGGGGAAGGTCTGTCGAAAAAACTTAAACACTACTTGCATTTTTCATATGACACGACAACTATTTATTATCCCCCCTCAACCCCCCTGCCTCTGCTCATCCTGGCAAGAAGATTGTCGACTTTGCAGCCCGAAGACGTCGATTCATGTTGCTGTTGCTGTTGCTGCTGCTGTTGCTGTCGTGGCTGGGGATGCGATGTGACCGGTGGTTGCTGAGGCGGCTTCCTTGTGTTGCTATACCTACCCCCTCCCCCTTCCCCAGCGGATTGTTGTTGTTGATGATGATGAGGAATGCGCATGTGTTACTAACTGCCCCGATTATTTTTATTGTTTATTTGCTTTGATTTTGCCCTCTTGTGTGTGTGTGTTTCCTTTCATGTTTTCATTTTCCTTCCTTCCACCAGCTGGCAGTGTGTGTGTGCGTGTGTTTGTGTGTAGGTTTGCGCATTTGTGCGTAACGAATAAATTTAGTAAAATAAATAAGGACAATAATCCTTTTGAATGCGCTGCAATTGAGCTTTTTACAGCCATTGCCCACTGCCACATTGGCTGCCCTTTGCCAAGGTTTGCTTTGGTTTCTGGTCAACACACACTCACACACACATTCATACACAATCTCACTTTACATACGTGCAGCACTTAACTCAACATTGTGTGTGGCAAGCTGAGGCCATTGGAGGCAGCAGTTCCTGTCCAGGCTGGGACTAATGCGATTCTATTTTCCTTGATTTGCATTTCAATTCGGAATCAAATTTTTCAATTGCCAGCTAGACGGACGCACTCACGTCGATACGTTACACTCGCAGAAAAGCCTTGTGATTTGGCAAATTAATTAAAGAGCGCACATGTTCTCATCTCTATAGAGAGAGAGAGAGAGAGAGCAATAGTTTTCCCAAGGCAAAATTCACTTAAAACTTTCAAACTTTACTCGATAAATTTGGCTAATTTTCAGGCACAACATTTCGCTGAGTGCACTGCGAGTGATGGATGTGTGTGAGTGTGTGTGTGTGTGTGTGTGGGCGAGTATACTAAGTAGCGTCTGCTTACACTCCCACACACACACATAAGCGACAGCATAATTGAATTTGTGCGCACAAAAATTCATAGCATGCTTTTCAGCGCAGACCTCCGCCTCCCCGCCACATTCCCATAGAGAGCCCTACCCGGCATCGTATCGTATGTGTAATTGACAAAAGCAGCGCGGCAAAAGCTGTTGAAATTTGAAATCAATTTATTTATATTGAGTTAGCATCGGCAAAGCATTAACCTTTCCCCTTTTTTCACTCCCGCTTGCGTCTGCTGTAAAATTTGTACGAATTTTCCCAGTCCCCAAGGCCGATGGCAATGGCGATGGCGACTGTAGACTGTGAGGTTTCCACGGGCTAACTGAATCGAGTTGGGAGTGGGTGACTGCTAGACTGTCAGTGTATGTCTGCCTGTCTATTTGTCTGTGCCTGTCTATCTGTCTGTTAGTCTGTTTGTCTGTCTGTCTGTCAGTTTGTCAATCAGTCATTTATTTAAGTCTGTCTGTTTGTCTGTCTGTTTGTCTCTATGTCTGTCTAACTGTCCGGGGGTCTGTCTGTTTGTTTCTCTGTCTGTCTGTTTGTCTGTGTTTGTCTGTCTGTTTGTCTGTCTGTTTGTCTGTCTGTTTGTCTGTCTGTTTGTCTGTCTGTTTGTCTGTCTGTTTGTCTGTCTGTTTGTCTGTCTGTTTGTCTGTCTGTTTGTCTGTCTGTTTGTCTGTCTGTTTGTCTGTCTGTTTGTCTGTCTGTTTGTCTGTCTGTTTGTCTGTCTGTTTGTCTGTCTGTTTGTCTGTCTGTTTGTCTGTCTGTTTGTCTGTCTGTTTGTCTGTCTGTTTGTCTGTCTGTTTGTCTGTCTGTTTGTCTGTCTGTTTGTCTGTCTGTTTGTCTGTCTGTTTGTCTGTCTGTTTGTCTGTTTGTCTGTCTGTTTGTCTGTCTGTTTGTCTGTCTGTTTGTCTGTCTGTTTGTCTGTCTGTTTGTCTGTCTGTTTGTCTGTCTGTTTGTCTGTCTGTTTGTCTGTCTGTTTGTCTGTCTGTTTGTCTGTCTGTTTGTCTGTCTGTTTGTCTGTCTGTTTGTCTGTCTGTTTGTCTGTCTGTTTGTCTGTCTGTTTGTCTGTCTGTTTGTCTGTCTGTTTATCTGTCTGTTTGTCTGTCTGTTTGTCTGTCTGTTTGTCTGTCTGTTTGTCTGTCTGTTTGTCTGTCTGTTTGTCTGTCTGTTTGTCTGTCTGCTTGTCTGTCTGTTCGTCTGTCTGTTTGTCTGTCTGTTTGTCTGTCTATTTGTCTGTCTCTTTGTCTGTTCGTTTGTCTGTCTGTCTATCCGTCGGTCTTTCAGTTTGTTTCTCTGACTGTCTATGTGCCTCTCTGTCTGTCAGTCTCTGTCAATATCTCTGTACTGACCATTTGTCTCCGTGTCTGCCCAACTGTCTCACTCTCTGTCCATTAGTCGGTCTAGTCTGAACGTCTATCTGACTCTCTATCTATCTCCTTGACTGTCAGTCTTGTAAGACTGTCTGTCTGTCTGTTCGTCAGTCTGTCTGTCAGTGTTTCTATCTGTCTATTAGTCTGTCCGTCTGTGTTTCTATCCGCTTGATTGTCTCTCTGTCTGACTCTTGTTTTGTCTGTCCCTCTCTCTCTATCTCTGCCTGTCTGTCCGACTGTCTGCCTGTCTCTGTCTGCCCAATTGTCTCACTTTAATTTCGTTAGTCAGTCTCTATGTCCCACTGTCTGTCTCTCTGTCCAGCTGCCCTTACTCTTATTGTTAAATTAAAAGCTTCATTGCCCTGCAGTTGCCATTGTTGCTGTTGCTGCTGGCTGCTAATGTTGTTGTTGTAGCAGCAGCAGTTGTTGTTGGTATTATTATGGTTGCTGCTATTACTATTGTTGTTGTTCTTGTTGTTGTTGTTGTTGCTGTCCATCGTTATTGGCATTATTGGCTTCGCAGCGCACAAGACTTTCAATTAGTTTTATTAGGGTGTACCAAACATTCCATTGACTTGTCGCTCTTATTGTTGTTGTTCTTATTGTTGTTGCTGTTAGCCTGTTCTGTTGCTGTTGTTGTTGTTGCTGTTTTGGAAATTGCCCTTTTGACTTTTATACTTTTATGCTCAATTTTTGTATTGAGGCGGCGCTGAGTTTGGTTCACTCTTGGTGCGATTGTTTTTGAGTTTTATGAGCGTGTCCCAAAGCGATTCCATTGTTGTTGTTGCTGTAGCTTTCCTCATGATTGCGCAATGCACACATACACACACACACACACGCTGACACAGATGCAGGTCGAGTAATCCATTGTGCCCCTTGAGTTATGATACCCCACAGGGGGAGAAGTCTCTTTTTGCCTCTCCAGCTTCAACTGCAGTTACGCATGGCATCTCAATTTGTGGCTAAACTTCTGTTTCCATTTTCAAATCAAGTATTTATCTCCGGAGGGGGCAACGGAGGGGGAGTGGGGGAACTTAATCTCTTTATGCCTTTGCACTCAAAATTGAAGATTCCTTTTCGCCTCGCGAGTTTTCCAGCGTGTTTGCTTTTCGACAATAATTCTACTTTATGCTTTTTATATTGTCTGTTGCGCTCTGCTTCCCCTACTACTTATTCTGCTGCTTCTTCGTCTTCTTCTCTTTTTGTTTTTGTTGTTTTCGTTTTGTGTTACGGTGCTGAGTGGTTCTAAAGCGACCTACCTTCCCTGCCTGCTCTCCTCACTTCTCCTCTTGGTGCCACAGTGTTGCACCAGCTTCAAGTGGCGGCTACAAATGTTTTTGACACGCCACAAGTTCGTCTGTCCCGCTGCCTGTCTGTCTGTCTGTCTCTCTCTCACTCTCTGTCCCCCCCACTCTCTCACTCTCCCTCTCCCCCTCTCCCCCTCTCCCTCTACAACTGTCTCTCTGCCGGTCAAATACCTCTCGCTGCCTCTCAATAGCATCTGGTTGCCAACATTTTGTTGTTGCTCCTGCACACTGAAAATAAAAAGTTGGCGAAGAACTTGGGCTGCGTCCTGGCAGGGGATGGTGCAGGGGCAGGGGCAGGCAGTAGGGCAAGAAGCAGGCAACACGGCTGGTTGAACTTAAAACGAAGTTAGCACCGGCAGCTGTCCTGGCAGCGCCCTCGCCCTCGCCCTCGTCGTCCTGGCAGCCTCACCTAGGCTGCTTCATTATTGAAAATGTGTCGACGGGGTCCAGTTGCCATAATTCAAGCATGGCACCGATTTGTGTGCAACTTTCTTCAACTTGTTCCCTTCTCACTCACTCACCTTCTCTCTCTCTCTCTCTCTCTCTCTCTCTCTCTTACAGTTGAGCACTAAATAAGTTGCAATGTGAAGAGCACTTCGAGGACTAGTGAAAATCGCGAGAGCAAAGAGGAAAGTGAAAAGCGAAGACCAACAAAAAGTGACTGCAAAACTTGTCAAGGCGCGCACAGGAAGCAGCAACAGCAGCAACAGCAGCAACGATTGACAAGACAGAAACAAAGCAGGCACAAGGGGAGAATTTGACAAGTGGCACAAGTGGCTGACTTCGCTGGCAGTGCGGTCTACCCACCAGCAATACCCGCCAGCAACACCCACAGCCCCTCAGCCTCTCAGCCTGCAGTTCATGGCTGCGTAGCTTTTGTATGCGGCGCACATGCCGTGGCCAGGCAGCAGCAACAGCAGCAGCAACAGTAGCAACAACAATTGCCGCTTTAGGGGCGCAATGGAAAGGAAATAGAGCGACGTCAAGGACTCGAGCATTGGCCAAAAAAAGGAGCAGCTGCCACACAGTGCAACACATGTGTTTTTCTGATGCGGCAAGGACACTTCAAGTGCCACCAACACACTTAAGCACAGCAGCAATAGCAGCAGCAACAGCAACAGCAGCAGCAATAGTAGTTAGAGCAGCAACAGCAGCAGGAGAACGAGGAGCAGCATCCTCAACCTCAGCCTAGAAGAGGCCACAGAAGACAGTCTTCTTTTTTAGTGTTTGTTAACAAAAGATGCGCAAACATAAAGCGCCGCCTGGCGGCCAAGCAATCACTTGCAGTCCAATGCCATCGACACACAACAGCAACACAGCAGCAACAAGAACAACAGCAACAACAGCAGCAGCAATGCCAGCTGAGATGGAGCAGCAGCGCATGTTGCTGGGCCAGGCAGAGCCAGCAACAGCAGCAGCTGACACCACAGCAACATCAACAACAACAACAACTAGTCGACTTGCAGCGCCAGCAGCAGCAGCAACAACTAGACACAGCAGCAATCACAACAACAGCAATAACAACAACAACAGCAAGGATCGACCACGCTATACATTCAAACTGATGTCGCTGCTGCACATTGCCAGCTACGTGCTGTGCCTGTGCGCGTTCAGCTTCGCGCTCTACGCCAACGTGCGGCAGACGCGCTTGGAGCAACGCGTGCAGCGCCTGCAGCAGCTGGATGCACGCATTGTCGAGCTGGAGCTGCGCCTGGAGCAGCAGCAGCTCATCCACTGGCCCGCTGAGCAGGCACAGTTGCTGGCCAGTGCCGGCAGCAAGGACGCTGAGGCGCCTCAGCTGGCGTTGCATGTGCGCCGCGAGCTGCATCGCCTGCGACGCGATGTCTCGCAGTTGCAGTTGACACGACGCCAGCAGCGCCGACAGGCAGCAGAGGCGGCAGCAGCAGCGGCAGCAGTAGGAGGAGGAGGAGGAGGTGCTGGCAATGGAAGTGGCTTTGGTGCCAATGGCGAGTGTCAGTGTCAAACAGGTGAGTGCAAGAGATCAGTAAGCTTTAAGTGTGGGTTGGGGACAGTGCCGAGCGAGGGCTGCTCGCTGTGAAAAGGGAACAGGGCAAGGGAATAATCGAAGGGAGAAATGTATACTTTATACTCTCTGATACTCTCTGGCAAATATTGCTGTGAGCTTCTCAGTTAAGGCAGAGAAGCCGTTAGTTCCAAGTGTCGATGGTCTCTTTCCATCAAGCGAGGTTTGCTGCAGGGTGAAGGGCAGCTGAAAATGGTTAATGCAGTTGTGGTAGCTCTTTTTTAATTTGGGCAATTCTATGTCAAATACTGTAGCAGCTCTCGCAGCTGAGTTGGCGGAACAGAGGCTAGGAAAATACTTACCAAATGTGGCAATGGGTATACTTGGCTTTCTGCTTTGTTCTTTGGCAACTGTTGCAGCCAACCTCGCAGCTGAGTTAGAGGAACAGTTGGCCATAAACATAAGTTGTGTGTCTGCCACAAGAGAGTGTGGCTCATTGGTAAAGGCAGGCTAGGAAAGTACTTAGCTAAGGTGGCAATGAGAATACTTGGGGTACTCTCTGTTTGCATAATTCTCAAGCAATTCTCGCAGCAACCCTCGCAGCCAAGGCTTGTTTCCTTTGCTTAGCACAGAGTCCCAAGAACAGTTTAATAGTTATTCAAATGTTGCCTATTCCAGTGGAAAATGCGAGGCCAGGGAATGGACTAAGCTGCCGTTAAAAAGGGGCCCACTTAGCTGCACTTTATATTATACTTCCTGACAACTTCTGCAGCAACCCTCGCAACTGTGTTGAAGGATCAGTTAGATATATGAGCTGTGTCTGTCATGAACTTAAGGGTTACTCGTGCATAAAGGAGAGCATGGAATTGACCTCGTCTACCATATATGGAAAGGAACTCACTTGGCTGCTTACTATGTTGAACTACTTTCTGGCTACTCTCTGTCTATCGTCTGTCTACTCCCTGGCAACTCTTGCAGCAACCCTCGCCCCTAGGCAGCTTGTCGCATTGACAGCGTTTTGGCGTTGACCGCCTTCATTTGCGGTCTGCAGTTTTTTTTGGCATGTCGGGCTGCGCAATTGGTCAAACATGTCAGTCCACACACACACACACACACACACACACACACGTACAGGCGCATGCACACAACCACAAGCACATAAGTCAACAAGTCGTCGCTGTGCGTGTGTGTGTGTGTGTGCGTGAGGCGTGAAGCCGACGCAATTTAATTATTTGCGCCTGGGCAAATTTATGGCAGTTTAGAGATTTCATTAATTGGAAAAGTGTTTTCTTTTTCCCAGTCGCCCTCTCCCCTCTCTACACAGTCTATGCCTATGTCTCTGCTCTGCTGCCCTTCCCCTTGCCCTGTCACTCTGCTGCAGCAGCTACGCACAGTGGGGCAACTTGTGCCTGCGCCTTTGCTTGCTTTGCCTGACTGGAAGTGTGTGTGTGTGCCTTGTGTGTGTGTTTAATACGTGTGTGTGTGCCTTGTGTGTGTGTGTGTGCCTTGTGTGTGTTTGCAATTTGTCTGAGGTTCCTCGCAGGCGCCTTTTGTCCTGTGTTTGGCTTTCAGCTCCTGCTTTGCCAGTTGCAGGCTGTGTTCGCTCTGCCTCTCTCTCTCTCTCTCTCTCTCTATCTCCCTCTCTCTCTCCTTTTCTATCTGTCCCCTCTTCCTCTCCTCTTTCTCTCGCTTGGCTGGCAGCTTATTTCGCTGCCTGTCTCGCCTGGCATTGCCAAAACTTTGATTACTCGGGGATTAGCCGTGTCCTTTGAGTGCCGCGTCTGGCGCGCCTGCTGCCTGCCACATGCCGCATGCCGCATGCAGCATGCCCCCTGTGCCAGCGCTGGTTGCCTTGTGGTTTGCATAAATTTTGCTTAAAATACTTTTTAAAAAGTTTTGCGACACACACTCGCGCACACACTCGCACACACTCGCAACCTTTGGCTGTGGGGACATGCACAACTTGCTGCGTGCTGTCCTCGCTGTGTGTCTGCTCCTCAGGCACCTCGTGGTCCTCCTTGTGGTCCTCGTTGACTGCGCTGTCGCTTTGCGCATTAACGCAATTTGTCTTGACATTCGCACAATTAACTCATCCACTCGAGTGGCGGCAAGCTGCTGCTCTCAGCGCGTGGCTAATCCTGACCACGTATGGCGACGTTGTCCAGCGCATATGACGCATACGCCGCGTGGCTCGCAGCTAAATGCTCAGCGCAATTATTTAACAACTTGGCCAATTCCCATCACTCTCACTCCCCCCCTCCCTCGCTGTGTTCCTCTGCATCTCCCTCGCTGTCCCTTTTGGGCGACAAGATACGACAGAAAAGTTTTCTAATCGATGCGCTCACAGGTCGAAAGTTTTCGCTCGCCATCTCGTCGTCGTCTGCTCTCTCTCTCTCGCCAGGACGAACTTTCTTTTCAAAGTCACTGCAAATAAATAAATTTCACTGCTCCTCCTATTGCCACTACTCCCACCCCTCCCGACGGCCTTGATAAGCGCGTGCCAGGACAGCCTTTTCACAACTCTGAGCCGCGCACACAATAAATCAAAGCCGCACAGGGACGTGTGGAGCAGACCAGGGAAGAAAAGACAGAAGGGGGGGTGGGAAGAAGGAAAGGAGCAGCAAGGTGGAGCAGGAAGAGAAGGGAGTGGGGAAGAAAGAGGAGCAAGCGGAGCTTATCGTTTTGCTTATCTTCTAGAGACTGCGGCAAAAGTCTTCATAGTCTCCACTTGAGCTGTGTCTCTGCTACCCTCCCTCTCTGCCCCTCTCTCTCTCCCTTCCCCTCTCTCTGTCTTTGTGCATATGCAGCGCACTTAGCCCGAAGTTCGTGCCAAGGACACATTGCACACACAGCTAAGTCAAAGGATGCCCAACTCTGGCCAAGGTACGACTAAGTCGATTAGTCGGGATTGCAAGAGGGACTTGGGGAGGGGGCGAGAGAAAGAGACAGGCAGAAGGGGATTGGTATTTCTTGCCTTTGTCGTTTTGCAGTCGAAACTGATAAAATTAGTACGACAGCATTCAACTGCAGCAATGCAATGCAAGAGAGAGAGATAAATGAAAAGAAGAAGCAAAGAAAAGAAAAGTGAATCAAGCTTGGCTTGGAGAAATAATGAAAAGTACGATGGGCTAAAGATTTGCAACATGCATAGAAACAATAAATTCAATTTGAATTAAGCCAAGAAGTTTGTGCTTAGCACTTTGTGTTATTCGCATGATTAAATTACTGAATTATACAACACTGCTCTTATGAGAAAGGCTAGACTATGTTTGTGTAGGTGTAAATTAGTTATAAAAGTTAATACATATCACATTTATATTATAAGGGTAAAAAATAAAGAAAAACTTACTTTGTTACGGGCAAAACGATTTGTGGCAGATTGCAAAAAGTATATATATTCTTGTTCCGTGTAAATATCCGACACAATATAGCCTTTCTCGTTTCTCTGTTCGTTTGAAAGCTTTATTGAAGTCAAAAGAATGTGTGGCAGAGCACACAAATTATATATATTCTTGTTCAGCGTGAATATCTGACTCCATATAGCCATCTTCATTTCTATGTTTGTTTGAACGCATTATTCTCAACAATTTTGAGGATTAAAGATTCAAAAATTTCTATAATTTACATCAAGGGGCGTAGCAGATTCCACAAAGTATATACATTCTTGTTCAGCATTAAGAGCTTAGTTGATTTAGCTATGTTTGTCTCTCTGTCTATTTGAACTCGCCGATCTCAGAGAGTTTTACAGCTTTTATAATACACAATTTATTTCATGGTACCCGTTATAAGAACTCTAAAATGGTCTTGAAAGTATAAATCTTTAGGCTTTTTTTTTATTGATTTTGCAACTCAACATAGACATACAAATTTATTTAAATAACATTTCTGCTGTAAGCAGCGTCCTTCTTTACCTTCTTTGTAATATTTTTGTGATTTCTTAAGCAATGTGCGTGTGTTTTGTCCCACGGTCAACCCTCATGCAGAGTCCGAGACTTGTCAAACTGCAAATGACATTTGGCCACTTCACATTCATTCTGTGCTCATCGCCTCATCCCCCTCTAATTCGCAGTGCCATTCCCGCCATCCCCTCTAAACTCTCTGCACTCATCATGCCTCTCTTTTTCGCCTCTCTCTCCCACTCTCTCCCTTTCTTCTATCTCCCTCTTTCTGTCTGTTTGTCCCTCTGGCCTGCTGCAGCTTTTGACTGTGGCTGGGCGAACCTTGACGTGTTTGGACGATGGAGGTTTTCCAAGCGATGACGCTGGCACTCTAGAGCTGACCATACGCTCTGGGCAGCAGTCCCTCAATTTATCATAGCCAAGCGCAAAATCCACTTTGCCAACAACAACAGCAACAACAACAGCAACAAGAAGAAGTAGAAGCATCGACGCTCGACGAGCTGCGTTGGCTGCGTGTGACATTTTGCAAGCCAAAATATGCAGAACAAGTCATGGAGTTGGGCAAACAAACAGACAGATAGACAGAGAGAGAGAGGAGAGAGAGAGAGAGAGAAGGAGAGAGAGAGAGAGGGGAGACAGTTGCACAGACGCTGCTCTCGGGTACTGTTAGAGAAAATGGCATATGAACTATGGAAATTCCCAATTAGGTTTTAATGCGTACAAGTGCTTTTTATACACTGCAATTTCTCACTGCGAACGAGACGGTAGAAGGGAGTAGAAGAGGGAGTGGCAGCAGAAGAAGGTGCCGAGGGAGGGTAAGAGGGCGTAACAAGCACGTGATTGGGAACGGGTAGCGGGTAACGAGTAACAGTCGCAGTGAGATATTCCCGCCACAGTCGCAGTCAGCTCACGTGCTCTTCTCCTCTCTCTCTCCCCCTTCCCCACTGTAGCTAGTGCGTCTCAGTGTTGTGTTTTTTCACAGCTGTTGTGGATGCTCTTTCCCCTGCTCCTACCCCCCTTTTCCACTCTTGTGCTGTTCTTGTTGTTGCTTTGCCTGTTCGTACGGTATTTTTGCCAGTCATAAATTTCAATCACGTTGTCAGGATAACACCGAGTGGATAGACTCATATGTCTCCCGGCTGTGCATATGTTGCCGCCGCTGCCATCAGGTACCACCACCAGGACAACAAGAAGAACAGGACACCAGGAAAGCAGGAGAAGAAGGAGGAGGAGAGCGGCAGCAGGCCGAAGCCTCCCCTTGTTGCTTCCACACAGTGCGGTTTAAGGGCGTGCCAAGCCAAAACGACCAACCGCATACTGCTACCTCCCTGCCCATTTACAGTTCCCTTTCCCTCCCCCTCCCCATGCCCCTTCCCTTATCCTCTTTAGCCTGCCCCCCCCTTTGGCACTACGCATCTGCTGGCTGTGGCACTTTGAGCGTGTGCCCACAGACGCTTGTTTATTTCGGCCATTGGCAGAATGGAACCAAAACCGATTGCTGCCAGACGGCAAACACTGAGAGAAAAGCAGAAGACAAAGTAGAAGGAAAGATGATGGAATGAAGAAAGGCAGTTGAATTTAGATTTATAAAAAGGAGAAGAACATAGTAAGGAATAGCAGGAGGAGAAGCTTGAGAAGAGATTCGTCTATAAAGACTACTATAGTGGCTTCTATATGAGCATTAAAGAGGATTGAAGAGAAGAAATATCTGAGTGAAAGGATGTCCACATAGGTGCCTACAAAGGATTTCTACAAAGGTTTTCTAGAGAATACTGCAATCAAAGTACTAAGCAAACTGCATAAGAAAAACAATAAGAATATGAATTCATGAGAAGAAGAAGAAGAAGAAGGCTCAAGAAGAACAGCAACAACAGAAGAATATTAAGAAAATAAAACCAATATCTATAAGCAGAGACTATTTATAGAGGCTTCTACAGTGGCAAGGAGCATTAAAAAGAATAAATATCTGAATGAAGAGGTTATCTATCTGTAGAAGCAGAAGCAGAATTTATGATGAACAGAAAAATATAGATTTAAGAAAAAGGAAAATCTAACTTGACTGAACTTTCCTGCAGTGTATTACAGCCAGAAGACTGATAAAAAGGCAGAAGCATTTAGATACAATTAGGGGAAATAGCTAAGTTGAGTTGCTGAGAGAGAGAGAAAGAGGCTTTTCATCTCGGACTTGCAATTCAAACCTTTTTCTTCAGCTTTATCAATTTACTCTCTTACAGAAAAAAAGAGAAGAATTTATTCATATTAAAAACATTAGCAAACATTGATTTGTCTCCTGAAGGTTCTTCAGTGTATTCCTTTCCAAGCATTCTCAACTTACCTGCTTATTTTTCTCAGTGTTTCCTACCGCAACGGAGCATACCACACCTCGGCATATCGATTGTCGCTACACATCAATTGATTTCCTTTTCGTTTTCAATTTGGCCTGCCTCGGCTTAAGCCTCGCCTTCCTCCTTTTCCCCTTCTCTGGCCCCCTTTGCCTGCTGAGCTTGCTCCTTATGCTGCTGCCTTGCCTGCGCCTTGTGCTGCCTCCCTCTTTCTCCTCCCTTTTTTTTGCTTCACGCTGGGCATTTTGTTTATGTGACTTGTTTGTTTCTTGTTCTCTGTCACCTCCCCCTTCCTCCTCTTTCTTCCTTTGTGCTGCTCTTCATGCATTGTTTGGTTGACTTTGCGTGACTTTTGGCTTACCTGGGCACGTCCAAGCTCGCCTTGATTACCATTTAAATGCCGCGCTAATAGGCCAATAAACCAGGCAGCAACAATAGCACCAGCAGCAGCAACAACAACATCAATAACAAGTACAACAACAACAACAACAACAAATTATTAATTAGTCAAACAAAATGAATGCGCAACTGTCGTCATTATTCGCCTCCGCCTGCGTCTCCGCCTCGTCCCACACACGACGCTGCTGCTGTTGCTGTTGCCGTTGCGGATGCCGCATGCCACACACGTTTGTTGACAAATTTATTTATTTGCCATGTTGTTGCTGCCCCTCCCCCTTGCCCCCTCTCCCTCTGCCCGCACCTGCCACCCCTTCCGCATGCTGTCCTGCCTGCCGTTTTATTTGCGGTTCCATCTGCTCATCGCCTGCGGCAGCAACAGCGTCGGCATTGGAATTTCTCTGCTATTAAAAAACGCAACAAAAAAGAAGCAGGCGTCAAGGGGTGGCGCAGAGTGGCTCATCTCGGAAAATGCAGCTGAAATAAAATCAAAATGAAAATCATTGGCAGCATAAAATAAATGAATTGCCAGCAGAAATTTCATAAATTTTATTTAATTCTCATTTGCCACTGCCAGATTCCGTCTGTCCATCACTCAGGCTGTCTGTCCGTCTGTCTCCCTGTCTGTCTGTCTGTCCGTCTGTCTGTCCGCTCATCTCTCCATCTGTTCATGCCTACTTCTGTTTGCTGGATTTATTGTTAACACATTTTTTCAGCTGCCTCGATTCGCATTGACTCTCGCGTCGTTGAGGTGAGAAGTTCATTAAAATTAAAATAACACGCACCTTTTTGCACTACAAAAAACACAAAACAGAATGTAAACAAATAAAAAATATGATTATAAACAAATAAACAGAGTGCCCCTGCCCGCCAGCAGCACAGCTTTAATATTTTAGTGAGCTGCTCCATTTGCCACTTGATTTTTAATTTGATTCTTAAACAGCATTTGCATCTTGTATCTCTCGGCTGCGTAGCTGACATGTGTGACAGAGTGTCTGTCTGTCTGTGTGTGTGTTATGTGTGTGTGTGTGTGTGTTATGTGTGTGTGTGTGTGTGTGTACCATATCTCTGTGCTGCGACCGGATCTGCAACTGTCTGGGATTCGCTTTGGTTTGCTTAGTTTATTAACCGCATCTGCGCGGATTTCTTTTTCGGTTTTTGGTTTCGACTCGTCTTGACTGAGGCCGCGACTGGGCTGAACTGAACTGGGCTGGGCCAGCTCTGGGGGCTGCTTGGAACTGCTTGGAGCTGCTTGGAGCTTTGCCGTGGGTTTGGGTTTGTCAGCGGTCTCGTCTCATTGCCTGTTCCTGGAAATTGAGCGCGTTGGCTGCGCAGCGTAAATAATTCAGCGCCAAACAGAAATTTATTCGACTTGTGGCCCGCTTTGGGGCTGCCACACTGCGGCATTTGACAAGCGGCAGCGGCAGCGCCAGCGATACAGTTCCAATTGGCTGGCAACAGATGAGGATGAAGAGAGGGAGGATAGGGGTATGGGGCAGCCAGCCTGGGCGTGCGCTGCCTGTAAACAGATTTCATTTTATACTTTTACGTGATTTTCAGCGACTATTCAGCGAGTTGAGTTGGTCGAACAGCGACGCACATGCTCCAATTTCACACACAGACACTGGCACACACACACTCACAGACACACATTCACATAGACAAAGCGCCTGCCGTTGCTCCACGGTCGCGGTCCGCCAGCGGCTGCTTTATGATTTATTGCCTTGACACTATGTGCTCTCTGGCGACTCTCCTGCCTGCTCCCCTCTTTGCTCCCCCCTCTGCCCATCTGCAGCTCCCCCCTCCACTATGAAACCCCTCCCTTTCCCCGTGCTCAACGTTTATTTTTCGCCAGCGCATTGTTTGTTTGACTGACACACACAAAAACTACTCGACGTCTCTGTGCAGGATTTGTCCACCTCCTCCTCTTGCTCCCCCTGCTGCTCTTGGGATTTGCAGCCCTGCCCCTGATCCTCTTGCCCACTCTCTGGCGATAAATACAAGTTTTATGATGGATAATAAATGGCTTCATTCGCGTTGACAAATAGTCTGGTTTTGTTTTCATTTGTCTCGTCTTGGCCGTCGTCGTTGTTTATGGCTGAGGAGCTCCCGCCTGGTCTGCCCCGTCTGGCATTGTCTTTGGGTGGCATCCCTGGTCACCCGATAAAGATGATGTATTACTACAGCACTGCGCAGCGTCGCAGCAGTCTCGCCAAGTGGGTGGATTATGTTTTCAGGTAGGATTAGCAATTACCCCTATAAATAGAAGCTTGCGGCCATTTATCATGGCTGCAGGCGGCATCAGGCCCAATCGGTGCATTAAATCGCCAGAAAATTTGCTGCTGAAAAACGCCAGTTAACTCAGAGAGGGTAGAGAAGGGTGGGGGAAGGGAGGGGGCAGGGAGGTGTCAGGGTAACGTGTATTTTATTGCATCATTTGGAATGTGAAAACTGAAATCAGAAATTTGAATATGGCACCACGACCATCGAAAATTGAAGCCATAGAGAATGTGTGAGGGGAGTGCGAGAAGGGGGACGGAACAGGGGCAGTGGCTGGTGTAGAGGGGGGCAGAAGCTGGCACTCCCCTCATGGGGCACTGTGTTGCTTTTATGGCAAAATAATGTGTTCCGCCTTTTACGCTGTGCTGCATAATTTTCCACAAAACCAACTTTGGCTGCGGCCCGACTCGGATATTCATTTTCAATTTTCGACTATTTATGCAAATTAACTGTAAATATGCATAAAAGCTTTGAAATGTCATCATAAAAGCGCAAAAATATCACTCATACGCCCCGCTGCGAGCGTCCAGCACGGCTCATTAGGCCACAAAATCGAAGACTGCTTCAGCTGCGTCACGCCTTGACGGACAATCGACTGGACAAGTCGATGACCCTCTCTCTCTCTCTCTCATTCTCTCTCTATCTCTCTCTCTCTGTCTATTCAACTGTCCCTGCTCTTTGTGTTGGACTCTGCGTTTTTTATGTTTCAATCAATGAAAGATGAAAATGAAAATCGAAACCCCCATCAATGTCAAGCGGGGTTAACTGCGCCACGCCCCCCTCTCGAGTGTTTTACAGTCGCGTAATACAATCTCAGTCGGTAATGAAGCGTAGAGAGAACGCAGAAGACTTCACTTCACCCCACTCCATTCCACCCTATCTCCCCTCTCAAGCAGTGAAAGTCACCAAAACGAAATCGGAATCAAAATCAATCTTCGCCCTTCCTCATCGTATCCATTTCACGAACTCAGCACAATCGATCATTGTCGAGCGAGGCACATAATAATCGAATATAAAAAAGAATATAACGAGCCTACAAATAATCAGTTAGAATGGATAGAAAAATCATCATCATCATCATCTATAGGGAATGGGAACGGGAAAATATGTTAACGCCGCTCGAGCTGCTCGAAGGTAATTAAATTCGGTTTTTGGTTTTCAATTTTTACATCTTTTCCCAGAAAAAAATGCGAAGTACGCAAGGCGATGGCCCTGAAAAAGGAACTCTTATTTCAGATGCTGCCTTCTCTGTGCGTGCAATTGAGGCAGGAGACGGCAGCGGAAGGGGGAACGGGAATGGGAACTGGTTTTAAGATTGATAAATTATGCCTGCGTGTCGTGTAATGCGAGAGACGCTGCAAGAATTTACAATTATGGAAATATACATTTCGCCTTTGCTGTATACAATTTGAAGAAGATATAGAATTACATTCATCAGATCTCAGATTTCCAAATAGATTGGCTTTAATTCGAAAGTGAGGTGAATTATTTATTTATTTGATTCATCTTCTGCTTAAATGCTGATTCAATCAGAAATTGAAAGAGTGTAGAAGGCTGCAGTCGGGTGTGCTTGACTGCGATATTCACGTCACTTAATATGCTCTCCCACTTGAACTATATCTTCTATAAGCATATAGCTTATACTCTAATTGCCACAAAATTAACAGCAAGCATATGTTTGGTAATAAATGTTTCACAAACCAAAAATGAATATTTCATCTTTTAAATTAAATTTGAAATTTATTTTTTTCGATTTACGAGAATGAAAAGCGGCGTTTCTAAATTATTACTCCAGTTTTGACTGGGTATATATTTAAGACATATATTCACCAAGTTTGATATTTCTAGCTTTTAAATTACACTTGCTATTAGTTTTTTCCGATTTACGGGGGCGAAAAGGGGCGTGTCGAAATAGTAATTAAAGTTGTATCTGAGTGCATTACAAATACATATTGTCACCAAGTTTGATAACTCTAGCTCTTGTATTCTCTGAGATCTAGGTGTTCATACAAACAAAAAAATAAGGAATTCGCCCTGCACACTCTGCTGTTGACACTAATTGGATTGCACACAGTTATAATACCCTTCTGTACAATGAGTAGCATGTATAGTGAAAGTTTTCTGCAATGAAATTCACTTTAAATTCGTTTGCTCGATAGTTTTCCTAGGAAACTAATCGAATAATAATTCGCTTTGTCTGTTTTGAGTGTGTGCCCCGACAACGCATCGAGTTAATTTGATGAAAGTGGCAAAGTGCTTCTGGCTGGCTCCAGCTACAATTTCCCTTTACTCATAGACAATGCGCGACATCAAAAACAGTGCTCCTACCCTCTCTCCCCCTCCCCTACTCATGTGACAATCTTTTGAGGGTTGTCAACCATGCGAGCGGCGATGGATAAAAAAAGAAGCCTCGCAAAGTGCTGCCTGCCTGAATTAGCCGTCTTTGTTGTGGCCGTTTCTGATTCATCGATGAGGAGAAGGGGAGAAGAAGAGGGCAGTACCGGAGAAGGTACTTCTCCTGGCCATCTACGAGCTGCGTGCCAAAACTCAATCAAAATTGTCGCCGTTCGACTATCATCCCCGTCTCTCTGTCTACCTGCCCCCTTTCTTCTTCTCACACTTGGCCTAGTCGCGCCTCTGGCGTGCAATTAAGTTGCGCTTTGCTTTGTGGGTTTTTCCTTTTTGTGGGCGCGCCTTGTCGGCCTCAGTCGCAGCCTGCGTCGCAGTCAGCGTCGCTGCTGCCTCTGTCTGCGTTTCATTTGCATTTGCAACGTTGCGACGCGTCGTTAGATGACATCGACGGTTGCGACTCCACTCCACGGGGTAGCCAACACGTCTGCCTTGCCCCCCCCTCCGTCCCTTCCTTATCTCCCTCTCTATCTTCAGCTATGTCTGCATCTCTTTCCCCCTGCATAAAATTGGAGCGACAAAGCGTTGCGTTAAATCTAATCAAAATGCGAATGTGTCGTCGCTGATGTCGCGTTTGTTGTTCGACTTGTTGTAGCAGTCGTTGTAGTTGTCGCCTCTTTAAGCGGCGACACTGTCGTAGGCCGATCGGACGCCATTTCGCTATTCAAATTACCAGCAACAACAGCAGCAGCAACAACAGCAGCAACAGCAGCAACAACAACTGCAACTGACAGAGCAGGCGACAAGTTTTTCAAGTGCCTGCAACACCTTTTGACGTGTTCCCCTTCCTTGATCCCCATTCCTCGCTCCCCTTACTGCGTTCCTTGTCGTTGTTGTTCCTCGTTTCTCACTTCTCGTTTCGCTTTTCGCTTCCTTCGTTTCGCTCTGTCGCTCATAATTCCCTAACAATCAATAAGGTATAATCGATTTTGACACGGCGCAGGCTTCAGTTGATTAAGATAATTGAGTTGATTGTTGCGTTGTCAAATTATGAATATGAGAATTGAGAGTACTTCAATCTATTGTACTTCAATCTCTTAATTGGAAATGCTTCAGTCTATGAACAACAAAAGTGATATATGTTTTATTTGAAGAGAATTCTCTCTCTCTCTGTGGAAGACGTGACCTGTTGAGATATCAAATTATAATTTGAGGTCAGTCAGATTTCTTTAGAATACTTCACGATTAAGTATTATTTATCATCCTCAAACATATATAACATCATAGAAAATTGGTGGTACTTCAATCATTGACATTAAAGATATACAGCTGTGTTCATAAAAATAGTAGTGCTCATGAGCTGCAATTTTAAACTTAATTAACAGCTTAATTTGTTTACAGTTCATAGAAATAGCAGTGATTAATGAAAACAGTGGAATTTCGTTTCTTTCTTATACACATTGCTACAACAAACATACGTAGACGTTGAAAAAAAAAAAAAACATTACTTGATTGCATTTCTCGCACTGCTATTTTTGTGAACACAGATGTATATGGTATTATTATCCTAAAGGGCCTTCTTTCTGTTGAAATATTGAATTATAATTTGACTTCAGTGAGTTATAAATTGAGTAAACTTTACTTAAGTAATAAATATCATCTTCAAACATAAGGAATATTGCTATAAATTGAGCATTCTTCAATCTAGAAACATTAAACAGATATTTGGTATATCTATCATGCTCTCAAACATAAAGAGCATTCTCTCTTCGATCTGTTCCCCCTTGCTGTCACAGCCATCGCTCATAGCTATGTCTACTTTGCCGTCTTTCCTTCTCTTCCCCTCTTCTACTCTTTGTCACCTCTCTGTGACTCGTAGTCGGACTCGATTTGGTGGCCATGTTGAGGTTTTTGCGGTTTTGTTAGCCTCCAGACCGAGCCGTGCCTGTCTGTCCTTATGTCCAGCTGTCTGCGGCTTTTGTCACACTCATCTTCGTCGCCGTTTGTCACGTCAATTTCAACGGAATTGCATTTCGCCAGGCAGTGCCGGAACGCATGCGCTGTCCAACAAAATTCCCATCTCCCCCCTTCTGCTGCACCCATGTTCAATCCCATTTCATCCCAATTCCATTTCATACACACTTCCCGAGAGGGAAAGAGAGAGATAGAGAGAGGGGGAGAGAAACCGACCAGTTTGTCAAGTTGTCGCAAGCGCAGCTTACAAATTTAATCAGCTTTAAGCGACGTCTTCGCTTGCTCCTCCCTCCCCCTCTCTGCTTCTTTCTCTCTTCTTTTCTATGCTCTACTTGCCAGTCCCCTTTTCCATCTTTGCCCTTCCCCTGCTGGACCCTTCAGTCCATTCATAACTATGCAACGTTTTTGATTCCAGTTAGCGCGCATTTTGTATGCAAGACAGCGTTGCATTCTGGAGCGGACACAGTGCACAGTGGGGCAAAACAGAACTGCGTTGAGTGTGCTTTAAGTGCGTGAGAATATTCATGCATCTGTGTGTGGGGGAGTGTGTGTAAGTCTGTGCGAGTGTGCGTGCCTTGTGCTGCAGTTTAAACATTTGCATTTGCTGCAGCCTGCCTCACTTAACACCTCCGACTGCCTGCCTCCCTCCGTCCCCATCACTCTGCTTGCCTCTCATGTATGGCGCTTATGCGCGGCTCTTCTTGCTCTTCATCTACTGCTTCTTCTTCTGCCCATTGTTATTCCTGTATTTATTTATATTTGGCCTTTTTGGTGTAAAACGTTTTAGCATCTTCCAAGTGTCTTCACACACTCCGCAGCGCATAAACAGGGCCGCATTTCCATAGTTAAACTATTAAGCATTCACAAATGCATCTCCTAGCTGCACTTAAGCGCAAGTGAAATGCTTAAGTAAACAACAGCAACAACAACAACAACAAACAGCAGGCAGGTAAACAAGCGCAGATAGAATCGTGCGCGGCCCACTGTGCGACTGTCGCGTCGCATCGCATCGTTGAGCTCTTTGCCCCTGGACCAATGCCAAAGCCAAACCATTGTCAATTAAAGTCAACACTACAACAACAACAACAACAACTGGAGAACAACAACAAGGGCAAACAGAGCTATAACAATTATGGATATAACTCTATGGCAACTGGGGTCACATCTTATCGGAGAACAAACGGGAAAGACGCATCCATTTATTATGTTAACAAACCCAAATGGCGTCAACCTACCGACACCTTCGACTCGCAGAGATACAGCCACAGATACAGCTACAGCTAAAGATACAGATACATATATAGACACAGCCACAGCTACAGCTAAAGATACAAATACAGGCACAGCTACAGATACATACATGTGTATCTCTTTTTATGGTGCTGCCTGTAGATGCAGCTTAAAGTTGTCACTACAAATTGGTCTCGGCCAGAAATGGGTTTCAGTTCTGTCTCCAGCTCTAGCTCTAGCTCTGTGTTTAGGTTTGGGACTCTGAGTTCGTCGCTTGATTAAGCGCCATAAATCTTGAGGGTCGCGCTCGTGGCTTGAGATACATTTGTAACTAGACTGGAAAAGGGTCTCGTGAAAAAACTAAACGAAGCGAGCGTTTTGTTCGAGTTTGCCACACTGCATTCTAAACTCAAGAGACATTTGTGGCTTGAGTATCTGTATCTATTGTATCTGTATCTGTAGCTGTAGCTGTGGTTGTGGCTGTATGTTGCTCTCTCTTTTCACAGCCCCAGCTGAGTTAACACTTTATATAATTTATTGTGTTGCCGCTGCGTCTCCTCTGCAGCTGTTAACAAAACGGTTTCCACATAAAACTCACACCTCTCAGATACATAGAAGAAGTATCTGCATCTCCATCTTCATCTGCATCTGCATCTGGATCTACTCGTGTTGCGCTGCTGCAGCCGCGCAGTCGTCAAACCCACTCAAAACTCACATAATTTGTAGATACAGACAGCGTCGCAGCCAGCGGCAACAAGTTGCACAAGTCGCTTTGGTCGCCACTGCCTGCTCAGTCTCTTCAGTCTTCTCAAGTCTCTTCAGTCTCTTCAGTTCTCTCAGTCTCCTTAGTCTACTCAGTTTATTGAGTCGACTTAGTCTCTTCAATCACCTCAGTCCCCTCAATTTACTTAGTCTCTTCTGTTTGCTCGGTCTCCTTAGTCTCCTCAGTCCCCTTTGTCTCCTCAGTCTCCTCACTCTCCTCAGTCTCATCAGTCTCCCCTGTCTCCCTTGTCTCCGCGGTCTGTGTTATCTCCTCTGTCTTCCCTATTTCATCATCCCCTCGATTTTTCTATCTCCTGAGTCTCCCCAGTCTCCTTAATCTTCTCTGTCTCCTCTGTCTCCTCTGTCTCCTCTGCCTCCTCTGTCTTCTCTGTCTTCCCTGTCTCCCCAGTCCGCTGTCACCTCTCATCATTTTATTTCGTTGACCGTATAAAATAAAGTTTATTTAATATTTGTTGGCAACTCTTTCAGTAAAATCCTTTAGGTAAACTCTTGTATACTTTACCTTTTTATCTTGTGCAAACATTCCCTGACTTTGTATCGAGTTAATGAACCGCTTGACAGACATTTGGTGACCCTTCTTCGCACCCTCAATAAGTCGAGGTGTAAACACATTGTTGCACTCTTTCACTCGCCCCTCGTTAATTGCCGCTTGTTCTCTCGCTCCCCTCCACAGTTCCACAGTTCGATCTTTTGTGCAGCACTTACCCCTGCTGGGCTCTCTCTCTCTCTCTCTCTCTCTCTGTCTTTTCCTTCTCCTCTGTTTCTTTGTTTACATGTCGTCTAACCCGCCACACGCATTCGCCGCCTCTCATCATCCTCATCCTCATCCTCTCATCATCTGCATCGACTGTGGGCTTTGAGTTTTGGGTTTACCTTTGCCATTTTCTCGTCTCGTCTCCTTTTGGGCCTTTGTCGACTTGGCTTAAGTCAAGCAGAGGCGTCTCTGCAAGCCGCAGTCGCAGTTGGCGTCGCAGCCTCCGCATTTGCATCTGCATCAGCGTAGAGCATCACTTCCTGTGCAGTTAGTTGCCTGACCGACCACCCGACCGCCCTGCTGTCTGACCGCCTGTCTATCTGTCTGCTCGTCTATTCGCTTGTCTGTTCCTCTGCCTCTCTCTCTCCCCTCTCTCTCCCTCTCTTTCCTATCTCTCTGTCCACCTCGCTGTTCTCTTTTGTGTGCGATTTCTGTATCTTCATCGCCTTCTGCTTGTTCTGCCGCTTGCCAAACTCGTTTGCATATTGTCATAATTTCTGCACTCACGCACACCTCACACACACACACACACTCTCACACTCTTTGCCGGTTTTGTTTAGCTCAGCTCAGCTGCGCGTTTGCCTTTTGTCTGCAGTCAACGTCGCAGTCAGCGTCGCTGTCAGCGTTGCCTAAGCGGCAGAGCGGCAGAGCGGGCTGTCTGCCATTTGTGGCAAATGTAGCATGTTTTATTGTTATTTTGATTGCATTTATTGTGTGTGCTTAAGCTGCATTATTCAGCGCCCCCTTCGCTGCCCTCTCTCCTTGTCCTCTCTTTCCCTCTCTCTTGCTGCCTCTGTCTGGCTGCTTGCCCCTTTATGGACTGTGTCAGTTTGCTGCCAATCGATATCAATCAAACTTGCCTCGTACTTTGCTCGAGGTTTGCTTCACAGTGGAAGTTTTTCAATTAGAACTGAACACGAATCTCTTGCAGAAAAGTTTGTAAAGTGCCCACTGTACTTGGGAAATTGCTGTTTACCTGCGGCAGTGAGGAGAACTGACTCTTTCTTTATCTCTCTCTCTCTCTTTTATTCTCTACCTCTCTTTTCTTCTCTCTTTCTCTTTATGGCTGTCTAACGGGCCATCGCTTTTAGCCGTTAATTTGCCATTTGCATTCGCATTTCCCGCCGTCGTTGCTGATGTTGATTGTCCATTAGCGCGTTCGGCTGCACTTCGAGTGCCCCTCGAGGGTTTTCCACTTTCCATTTTGTGTCTCCACTGCGATTGACATGGAAACTCATTGCGTGTAATTAGCCGTGTGCAGCAACAACAGCAACAGCAACAAAAACAAGAATAACAACAACTAGCGACACAGTTCGTTCATGTCCTTCGAACTTGCAACATGCTGCAACTTCAACTGCAACTGCGAGTGCGATTGCGACTTGTTGGGTGTCTTGTTAATTAGCAAGTTTTTCCGGCTGCTGCAAAGTTGCACAGTCATGCTGGATTAGCGACCCACTCACTAATTAAAGGCACCACGCAACAAACAAACAACAGCCAACAACAACAAACAGTAACAACAAACAGCAACAACGAACAGCAACAACAAATAGCGAACAACAAATTCGGACCGCCCACCTGGACACGCCCACCCTACCTTGGGGCAAGCAGCAGCCAAACTTTTTGTTGGCAATTAACAAGTGTGCAACGCGCAGCATTTTCCGCACAGCGTGGAAAATTCAACAGAAATAAATAAAAGAAGCGAATATCGATGCCATTAAACGTGGCACTGTTTGCTGTGCTTGAGAGAGTGGGAAGGGGAAGATGAGTAAGGAGTAACTGCTATTTTCTGCATACCCCAAAGTGGCTGAATGTGTTGGACGTGGAACAATTGCAGTTTATATCGTCTGTACTTTGTGGATTCTATTATAATACGACAATCAATGCCAATAAACATCGAACTGTTTACTTTGGTAGGAGAGAGAGGAGGGCGTAGATAATAAAGGGATATCTGTTAGTCCAGCATATGCCACCTGTAGATGAATGTGCTTGACATAGAGCAGTTGCAGTTGTGTTTTGTCTCCTTATGATGAATTCCCTTCTAATTCGTCTAGCTTTTAGTATTCCATTCCATTGATAAAGATGAGGAGAATCGATGCCATTAAACATTCCAAGGAAGAACGAAGAGTTTTCGGAAAGGTATTTGGTAGTCAAGCATGCCCCTTGAGTTGCTGAATATGTTAGACGTGAAGCAGTTACAGCTGTGCCTTGTCTCTCCACGATAGCTTCTCATCTAATTCGGATCCCGATGTCATTTTAAGTTACTCTTATGACTCTGAAAGGGGGCAGACAGAGAGGGAAGGCAATTAAGGCAATTAGTCCTGCATATACCAGATAATTATAAATTTGTTAGCAAAGAAGAAAATACTTTGTGCCTTGTTTCCCCATGATGGATTTCAACTTTAGATACCTTTATTGTTCGATTCCTTTAATGAAGATGAAGAGAATCGATGCCATTAAAGGTGGATCTACTTAGTCTGCAGAGACTTAGAGGTATCTGCAAATAAAGCATGCCCAACAGATCACCATAGAGCAGTTGCAGTTGTGCTTGGTCTCTGCATGATGAATACCAGTGCATCGCCAAATTCAGAACCCTTCGGTATTCGTTGATGTTGTAAAGAATCGATGCCATTCAACATTGCCTCTTTTAAGCCAGACATCTGAAGAGGTATTTAAGGAGTATCTACTAGTCCTGCATAGCTCCACGCATTGCTAAATCTATTCGCAATGGAGCAGTTGCACTGTGTCTGCTCTTTCCACGTCAATTCGTATAGGGATCCCTTCATTATTCGATTCCCTCGACGCGACAATTGATTGATAGCCTCAACAACAGCAGCAATGACTAACGGGAATTTCGTGGAATTTATTAAATTTCTATTGCGTCGCCAATTTAGTTACAATGTGGCAAATATTATAACAGATATATATAGATCTATATATATACATGTATGTATCTGGGCGTTGTCGGGTCACTCTTGCGCAACAAGGACAATAATTGCGGCGCTGTTAAAAAAGTAAATGGCAGAGAACACGGCACAAAAAAAGAGAAACGAACACGAATACACAGCGAGAAAAAAAGTTTAGCCCAAAAGGCAAGCAACAAATTTGTTGACTGCCAAAACTCGCGCGCGGTTTGTTGGCTAAAAGCAAAAAGAAAAAGTGGAAAATTTAGATAAAAAGCTAAAAAAAATAGGAAAACTCAACGAACAAAAATATTTGTTTAACAGCAGCAACAACAACAACAACAACATGAGTAAAGGAAAGCCACGTGGCAGCCAAAAATTGAAAACTAGTTAAATATTCCGCGGCAGCCAAACAAGTTCAATGGGTGGGGGTTGAGGGGGAGGGGAGGGGAGTACTGAAAGTAGAACTCCCCGTTGAACACACGAAGGAAGGCAGAAATTTTTTCTTTTTTATTGATTTGCTGTTCAATTTGCTTGCAGCTCGTTTTGAGGGGTTCTTGTTGCTGTTCTTGTTGTTGTTGTCGCGAATGTAACCCAGAAATGGCAGCAACAGCAGAAGCGCAACGAGAGGGGGGGAGAGAGGGACAGGAGAGCAGTTGTTAAAGAAGTAGAACGTAACCATAAATAACGAAAATACACAATAACAACAAAAATCAAATAGAAAGCGCAAGAAAAATTAAAACTGCACAAAGAAGGCGACTAACAGATACCCTATGTGTGCTAGCAGAGTGCAGATATGATCTGTATATAAATATATATAACATATAGATTGCCCTTATAGACAGGCAAACATTGGGTAGATTTGCCTGTTAATGTTCCTTCAGCTGTGTGAAATTAACTTGGACAACTGCGATTGACTGAGATAATTAATTCTGTTCTTACCTGCCTACATGGCAAAGGGCATGTGGCCTGTCACGCTGCACAGCCTTTTGGCCGAGGGGTAAAAAGGTAGCAAAGGCGCAACGGAAGCTACGAAAATGGCAACTTGGCTTGGCTTTTTATTGCGGCTACTTGACGAGGAAGTAGGGATGGAGAGAGAAGGTGCAGAGAGGGGGGAGGGGAGGATTGGACACTTGGACAGGCTGGCAACTGCTGTGCCTGCACGTTTTATTTGCGAGCAAAACCCGAAAAGTTTTTGCTCAGAGCTGAGAGAGAAATTGGACAGCTATCGCAGCTAGACAAACATAAAGTAAACACCAACAGCAGCAGCAGCACAGCAGCAACAACAACGACAACAATGTAACACAAATTGTTGAAAATGCCACACACACGTAGGCAAGTAGATGGGAAAGGGTGCAAGGGGTGCACAGTGTGTCGTTTTTTTAATTAATTGCCAAAAAGCGAAGCTGGCAAAAAAACGAACTCAGGCCGAGCACTTGTGGCCAGCAGACGGAAGGGAAGAGGGGCAGGTGAAAGGAGGCTGGCCGGAAGAGGAAGTAGGTAAGATTGAGCACAAAAGCTGTGAGGAGAGGGGGAGAGAGAGGGAAAGGGAAAAAGTGGGATAGAATGGTAGCCTGTGTGTTTGTGAGAAAGTGTAGCATACTTTTGTGCGCTGCTGTTGCTGCTGCTACTGCTTATGCGACTTGTAACTTGCTCCTGGGGCATTATTGTTGCCCCTCGTTGTTGTTGTTGCTGCTGTTGTTGTTGTTGCTCTCACACTTCCTTGCTGATTGCCGGCAACATATTTCGCAAATTGCTGTCAAAGTGTTAAGGAAGTTGACTTTGCCATTGCCTTTGCCCTCGCCTGCTGGCGCCGAGCCCAGTCGAGTCGAGCCGTGGCTGGCCTGACCTGGCTTGCAGCAATGAACTCAGCTAGAAAAGGGGCAGACCGAGAGATAGAGAGAGAAGGAGAGAGTGAGTGAGCGAAAGAGAGGCACAGTCTAATTGCAGGCAGACGGCAACGGGAACTGTCTCGAAGATGAATTGCTAATGGCTTTCCATGTAGTTTTTGTTGCTGTTGTGCTTTGCCGGGCACGAGAGCACAACAAGAGTAATAATAATAATCATGGCTTGCATGAGTTTTCATTGGGAAAGGGAAAGGGAGAAGGGGACAACTGAAGGGAGAATGGAGAAAGGGAACTCTCGAGTGTCAAGCAGTTCACAAAGGAACCCGTTAAGATGCATGATAGGCCACTTTGAGTGATGGAATGCTGATGATGATGATAATTGAGATGATGATGGAGATGTGTAGGGAGATGTGTAGGGAGATGCCAATGTAAATGCCAATGCAGATGGAGTGATAGAGAGGCAGATGCAGAGGGAGATACAGAGAGGAATATGCAGATGAAGATGAATCTAAGAGGCGCCGTGAAAGTTTTCATTTTCAATTGTGTATTCAGTTGCAGAGACTGCTCTCACTTCTCCACTCCCTATGCCACCCCACTCCCACTCTTTCTGCATTCCCCTCTCTGTTTTTCTTGTTCTTCTCTCTCTCTCTTCCTCCCTTTCTACCTGCAGTTACTCAATTAGTTGCAACTTGCAACGCCAGGCAGTTAGAGCAGCAGCGACTCGACAAGCATTTTTCAATTAGCAAAAGGCAAAGGCGTAGCTATTTTCTTGGCCAGAGCTGTCAGACTGGGCCAAGACGCGACTCGACATGCAATTAACAGCATCACGTGACCTGCAACCCAAACTGGAAGTTGGCAACCCTGTCTGTCCGCATGAAAAATGAGCCAGTTGCAGCTCGCTCTGCCCCTTCCTCTCTTGCTCTCATCCTCTCCCCTCTTCCTCCCTCTCCGTCTCTCTCAATCTCGCCCCAATCTCTGCTGCGGCCAATTGACTTTGGGCATCATTAATTCAGCTCAACCGCAATTCGAACTGGCATTGAAAGCGACTCTGACTCTGCCAACCAAATGGAAATAATAAGAATGTAATTAACGCCCAAGTCATAGATGCTGCCCCCCCCTGTCCAGGCCATGCCCCCTGGGTCGTACCCTGCCCCCAGCCCCCTTTTTCTCTGGCTCATTTCTTATACAATTAAGTGGCGCAGTGGCAACTCTGGCTCGAAATCTTTCTTGCTCAACTTTGTCTTTGGCCCGTCATGAATCTCATTGCGGGCTGCCCGTGATAGGCGTATGTGGGCGTGGCCGTTTGTTGTGCTTTCTGCTTACCGCTTATCTGATTATGCGGCCAGCAAAAACGACCTTCGTCGACGTCCCCCTTGTCTACTTCTCTGCCACCGCCTTGGCTGATCCTTGGCCTGTCGCGAATGACACGTCAATAGCAGCCCCCAAGGAGAGTTGCAAACTTTAATTACCACTCGCTGTAATCAGCGTGGGTGTGTGTGTTGGTGTGGGTGTGTCTTTGTGTTTGTGTGTGTGTAGGGTTTGGGTGTGTATGTGTGACTGTGTTTGCTTGTACACAAAAATAGCCACAGCGCAACGAATTACGGCCGTAGTAATTCAAAAAAAAAAGAAGAAACAAATAAAGTTAGTGAGTCTGTGGCAGGATATATGCGACAGTTGAATGCGCTGTCGAAAAGCAAGCAAATAAAGCTACAGTAACTATTATATGACTATATATATGACTATATATTTATAACTATATATAGAAATGTATTACTTACATAAATAAATGTATTACACAGGGTATTCATCTATGTGCCGAAGCATAAGGTTTTGTCTTCTATACTGTGCTTAGTAATAACAAATGATCGTCTTGTGTAGGCGCCGGGCATGGCATTCAAATTATAAAATATACTTTAGCTGTGTATGATATACAGACACCTTCATGCCAAATTTGAAGCCTCTTGCTTTTATTATAGCTGAGATCTTTGCGTTCATACGCACGTACTAGCAGATCAATAATGTAAAAAGTTAGTTTACTCTAATTCAAATATATTTATGTGTCGTAGGGCAATCAACTCATGTATTGGACTACATTTTATAGTATATAGTTATAACGAAGTATTATCTAATAAATAATATTAACGTAACAATACCATATAGTATAAATTCAGTAAGTTTCTTCTGAAAAGTTTATACAATTAGTGGAGTATTAAATTCAATTGTTCAATTCATTCATTAACTCTTTGAACCATTGTCATTTGATGGCATTAGATTGCATCATATGGTACTAGATTGTATAGTATTATTTAATTTAAAACAATAGTAAAGTATATTCCATTTAAAACAATATTACTATTAAGTATTATTTTAAACTTATCAATAAAAATGACGCTTAAAGAGTTTCATCATATGAAGGGTATTCAATGTATATATACCATATACTTACTTTTCATTAATTTTGCTTCATTAACTTCTTGAACTGTTGCAACCCTCATTAACTAAACAAACTACCATCGCTTGCCCGCTATTAGATGCAGGGTATGCCAAACACAAGAGAAAGCCCGTTCAAATTATTTTGCAACATCCGAAAAAGGCAGCAACAACAACAGCAGCAACAACAGCAACAACAACAGCAGCAGGCAATGAATGCCCTCGCTTGGTCAGCTGCCATTGTTGTGGTTCGCAGAGGGGATCAGAGAGTGTGGAGGCTGTTGCGTTGTTCCCCAGCGGCAGGCATAGAAAAAAGTTGATGAACAACGAAAAAGAGAAGAAGCAAAAGAAGAAGACAATGAACTATGTTTAGCCTGTAACCGCAACGAGAGCCAGCAGCGGCGACCTGCCGACAAATTTCATTGAGATGAGTGCGAGGAAGGGGCATGAGATGAGTGAGGGGGGCAGTGTATGTCAGACAAAAGGGTCCGTTTGGCCCTGAGGGGACAACATTGTGTTTTCGGCTAATAGCAGCAGGGGGAGAAGGGTGCCACAGGCGCACGGGGGGGAAGAGGGTAATGTGGCAAAGTGGCGGCTGTGTGGCACGAGATAAGCGCGCCACGCTGCACTGGCCTCCAATGGTTGCACGGCCAAAGCTACTTGGTGTGTCCACTTAAGATACACAAAAGGCCGCAGGCAGTGAAAGGTGCGAGGGAGTAGGCAGCAGAGGGTGGGAGAGGGGGGAAGGAGGAGGGAGGTGTGGCAGGCAGCAGAAACAATGCGAACGCGCGCGAAGGAAAAACAACGAAAAATTGATTAATGGATGCAAATGATTGAGAAACGGCAAACAGAATGCATATCAAAGTCAGTGGGGGAGGTGGGGCAGAAGGGAGAAAGAGAGGGAAGGGGTGAAGAGAGGGAGCAGAGTATGGGAGGCAGAGAAAGGGAGGAGCTGGCAGCAGAGGTAGCAGGAGCAGGAGTAGGTAGATCAAAGTCATTACATCATTTTGGGAGGTCTTGCTGCATGCATGCAACATGCCGCACTGGCAGCAGCTGCCATGTGTGCAGCGGAAAAGCGAACACGCGGAAAAGTGTGTGCCGTGCAGAGTAAGAGAGAGAGAGAGAGGGGGGGAGAGTCGACCCCAAAAAGAGATTGCCAGTGTAATTTCCAATCAATTGAGTAAACCGCACGCAGACCAGCTCCGCCAGTTTTTTATTGCACACTAAAAATGAGGCATGTCTGTTCGCCTGTCTGCCTCCGCTTGTGGTCTGTCCAGGTGCAACTCGCCTGCCCCCCGCGCTGCTAACTACTGTGGCCCCTGCTCTGCCTCCTCCCTTGCAACCTTCACTGTCTTCTCCTCCATCTGCTCTTCTACCTCTTGCTCTTCCTGCTACTCTACTTCCTGTTCTGCCTCCTGCTCTAGCTCCTTCTCCGCCACTTTCTGTACCTCCTCCTTTGCCTTTTCTTCTCTTCTCTTCTCTTTACATCCTCCTCCTCTGCCTCCTCTACCTCGTCCTTTACATCCTTCTTCTCTACCTCCTTCTCAGCCTCCTCTACTACCTCCTGCTCTGCCTTCTACTTTGTCTCCTGCACTGTCACCTTCCCTGCCTCCTGCTCTCCCTTATTTTTCTCTCTCCTCCTCTCTTTCCTCCTCCTCTACCTTCTACTCTTCCCGCTCCTCTACCTCTTCCTCCTCTGCCTCCCCCCTCTGCCCCCTCCGCGGTTTGCAATTGTTATGTTTGCTTTACTGTCTGAACCGCGGAGGCGAGACACGGCGCAAGTGGCAACTGAAACCAGGAACAACAACAACAACAGCAGCAGCGACGCGACGTCGTCGATTGTTTGTGGATTTTATTGAGGCTGCCTGCCCCAACCCCTACCTCTTCCCCTCGGCCTCTACCTCTGCTGCGGCTGCTGCTCAATGACGTTGATGAATTTCTATTTACTTTGTTTAATTTCTGTTTTTATTTGCCATTGCCATTCGCCTTGGCTTGGCCACTCAACCGACTCCAGCTCCAGCTCCAGCTCCATCACCGACTGCAGCTCCCCATCTGGCACTTCTTCTCTGCCCGTGTCCCCCTTTCCTGGCAGAACTGCGTGCAATTAGCGCAAAGTGCTTCGGTCTTTATGAGTGCGGGCAACTCGCGTCGATTTTTAGCTGCAATTACCGTTCGCCTGTTGCCCGTTTAATTGATTTTGACGCCGGTCAACGTCAGCCCAGTGAGCTTAATCTCCCTCTGCTTCCCCTCTACCTGCTCCTGCTGCCTGGCACCTTCTCTTCTCTTCCCTTCTAGCCGGCGACAGCTGCAATTAGTCTGCGCTGTGCGTGATGCTGCTGCATTTTGCCGGAGTGCGAAGACCATCCAAGCCTGCTCGCCCGGAAGTAAGTCCTGTTGCAGTCGAGAGGCAGCAACCAGCACCCGCCCCCCTTGCCATTTACCTCTTTTAACTCCCCCTTCTTTCAGACACCCCTTTCCAGTGTCCCTCGCACGAGGGTTCTTTGATTTTTGCTGTGTTTGTCGTGTGATTAACTGCTGCCAACTTTTCTTGCTCGACTCTGGTTGCAGTGAGCTCAGATTGCCAAGTGAGAGAGGCAGATACAGAGAGAGATAGAGAGAGAGGAGTAGAAGTTGAGAAATATAGTGGGAGTAAGAGAGGGGAGAATACAGAGAGAGTTCTCTGCTTCCTTCTGGACGAATGCAAATTTCAATTATTTACAAATTTCTGTGTTTTCTGCATTCTAATGAATTTTGCTGTTTTCTCTGAGTAAATACTACAAAGCCAGAGGGGGAAGGGGACAGGGGACAAGCAGAAAACGTGCCATAGATATTGCATTCCTTGTTGCATTTATCAATTTGGGCAAAAATGTTTAAGGTGCATGGCCAGAGAATTTGGAGAATTTGCACAGAAGTCGATTAAAAACCAGAAAATTAAAGAATGATAACTATGCAATTACTATAGAAATATGACTGGCAAAGATCAAGCATATATATATTTTGATTTTAATCAATTGAAATATGAAATTTAATTTCTCTCTAATTCAAATATTAACTCTGGATATGTTTGGCAAGTTCCTCTCACTAGAAATGCAGTTTCAATTAAAGTTTTCGGCACACTCTGAATTTATGGCATAGTCATGGGCGGGGGAAGCTGCTAGAAAGGGGTGGAGGGAGGGGGCAACTTCTTGTTTATTCTTTTGCTTAGTTTGCTGGCTTGTCTCATTACTCATGCAGCGTATAAAGCACTCGCTGGCAATGTGAGTAAACAAATAATGCAGAAGAGAACTAAGAACAACAACAGCAGCAACAAGAGCAACAACAAGAGCAGCAACAACAAGTGCAACGTGGCGCCCACTTTGCCAGCAATTGGCAGTAAATCAAGTTGAATTCATATGGAACGGAGTGGAAACGGAACGAGGAACGAGGTGAAACGGAACGTGCTAATAACTTTGGGGGCAACAGCAACACAAAATATGCCCATTAAAGCAGCCAACAACTCAGCGAGCAACAGCAACAGCAAGAGCTGAAAAAACAGCAGCAATAGAGGGAGGAACTGGGGCAGGAAGAGGGGCAACAGAGGGAGCAACAGAGGGAGCAACAGAGGGAGCTACAGAGGGAGCAATAGAGGGAGCTACAGAGGGAGCAACAGAGGGAGCTACAGAAGCAGCAACAGAGGCAGCAACAGCAACAGAGAGAGAGGGAACAGCAACAGGGGCAGAGAGCGAGGGGCAGGAGGCAGGTGGGGGGTGGGGCAGGGTTAGCTAGGCAAGAAATGAAAAATATTCGGGGCGGGCGTTGAAAGCGTCGAGTCTGTCCGAGCAATGACTAATAAATTGGCGCTTAATCAACTCGAGGCTGGAGAACAGCAACCACATAAAGAAAAAAGAACTAGTCGAGTCGTGTATCAAGTGGAATTAATCGCTGGCGCCTGCCCAACAGCAGCAGCAACATCTCCCATAGACAGCAACATGCAACATGCGCAGCCTATGCATGTTGCACATACATAGAGTGGGCACTCAGAGTTCAAGTGCGAACTATATAGTGTGTATATATATAGACTGGCTATATAGAGTGCCCAGCAAGCAGTATATAGTGGGGGGGGGGTGTGTTTATGTATAGAAGAGAAAGGGAGAGAGAGAGACAGAGAGAGAGAAGACTGGCGAAAGATAAATCAAAAGCAATCAAATTAAATGCAGCACAAACAAAGGCCGAGGCAGCAGCAAGGAAACTACCAAAGTGCCTGCAACGAACTTGCAACAACAACAGCAGAGGGCAGCAGCAACAGCAGCAATGAGTGTGGCAGCAACTGCTGCCAGTGCACTTCACAGTGGCTGCAACAATCACAGAACTTTTCAAATTGGCGGACTCGACTGGCGGCTGAGCAGAGACGGCGCTAGCCGAGTCGAATAACTCACAGCAGCAACAAGAGCAACAGCAACAACAGCAGCAACAACTGCAACAGCAACAGCAACAACTACACCAACAACTCCCACATTGAACTTGCCTGTGGCACAGCCTGTTGCTTGTCTTTGGCTCAGCGTGGTGCAACTTTGTTGTTGTTGTTGTTGCAAGCACAGTTGTTGTTGCTGCTGTTGTTGTTGTGTGCACAGCGGAAGCAGCAAAATAACAATAACAACACAACTTAAAAGCAGGGCGCATAAATTTATCGAGCCCAGGCAACAAACAACAACAGGAACAACAGCAACAACACATCGGCAACAGCAGCAACAACAAACAAACTAGAATTACTCTTAATACAACGGAAAGTGGGTTGAAAATGCAATGTTGTTGTTAATGTAGCTGTTGTTGTTGTACCTGCTGTTGTTGCTAGTGTTGTTGTTGTTGTTGTAGTTGTAGCTCTTGCTGTTGTTGTTGCAAGCAGTACTAGACCAGATCGCTCTCGTTCTACCTCCCTTTATAGCTGCCTTTCTCTCTCTCCTGCCTTGCCTCTCTCTATCCCTCTCTCTCACTCTCTCTCTCTCTGTCTCTCTCTGTCTCTCCTTCTCGCAACCTCAACCTCAAAGAGTCGTCAACTAACAGTTATGCCTTCCGCCCTTCCTCTTTCCTTCTCCTTTCCCCCTGTTGCTGTCGTGCAGTTCTGCTGCTGTTGTGTTTTTGTTTTGATTTTTTGCTTTTTAAGTTGTTTTCAATCCTGCCTGCTGCTATTTTGTTAATGATGATGAAGCGCAGCGTGTTGAAAGGCAAATAAACAACAGCAGCAACAACGGCAACAACGGCAACAATGGCAGCAGCAGCAGCAACTCACAGCAGCAACTCACAGCAGCAGCTCTCAGTAGCAACACACAGTAGCAACAGCGACAGCAGCAGCCCAACAGCAGCAGTATCAACAACACACACAGCAACACTGCCACACACACACACACACACACACACACACACACACCCTTCACACCGACACACTTTAATTAAGCAAACACACACAAAATGCTCAACGTTGCGGCTAAAAAATTCATTAAAACAAAGTTTCGACTCGAATACCTTAACTTCATTGATCCCATTGGGTATGCAGAGCGTGTCCTCTCACCTGCACAATGACAATACCCTAACCAGTCTGACACTGGCACTTGATGAGGGACAAGTTACAACAAGTCAATTAGGTTGAATATAAAAAAAAAATGCTCGAAAACTTTTACAACAATCAACGCAAATTTCTGTAGTTGAAATTGGGCAGGAAATGGGAGGGGGAGGATTGTTGGGAAAGTTGCTATATATAGAGTGCCTGAATAAATATAAATATACATATGTAAGTAAATGAGAAATATAAATATATAAAATATATGTAAAAAAAAAAGAAGGAAGTAGAACAGAAATCTTTTAGAAATCATGCAATCATTTTACTTATTAAATTAGAAATTATTTTTCACTTGTTCTTCTTCTCCAACTTCTTTTTGTTGATGTATTGCTTTGCTCTAACTTAAATCACATTTATCACATATTTAAGTATATATCTAAGTGTCTTTTATGAGCCCCGTTCGGGTATTCAATAGTCGTTGGTGTAACTTTCGCTTTTGCGCTTTGTGCGCGTTTCCCTGGCGGCTAAAACAGCGCCCAAAACGCGTCAACGAAGTCTTTGACGTTGCCGACGTCCTGCAGCGACAGCAGGCAGTCAGCAGAGGCAGCACAGGCAGCATGTGGCAGCTTCATGATGGTTGGGCAGAGGTGGGAAAGAGGAGATCATGAAGCAGAGGCGAATTGAGAATGACTGACTGCCTTAAAGCAAACAAAACGCACGCGCGTCAAGCGCAGACATTTAATTTGCATAAAAAGTTTGCCATCTCACGACTACCCCTAGCGAGCACACACACACAGAGACACACACACACACACATACACACCACATGCCAGACGGGGGGTAAGTAGGTGACAGCCTGAAGTTGGCCGTGCCGGGATCGGGGCGCAGGTTCGCGTGGGCGGGCTGATTGTTTAGCAGGCAGCGACCCGCGACGAAGCCGGCGACGTGCAACGTGTAGAGGCAGCAACAGAAGAGGCAGAGGCAGTGGCAGAGCCAGCAACAAATAGACAAAATTAGCATAATGTTAATTTTAATTTGAAATTTGGCCACTCGACAGTGGCCAGCAGCATTTTCCACTCCCAGCGTGATGCGCCCCGTTGAATTTCCCGCTGAATTTTCCAGCTGAATTTCGAATTTAACGCAAGAAACGTAAAAAGAAAAAATCTTTATGGCAAATTCAATTTTATTTGCCCCATAAAAACTAACAGATTAATTAAAAAATAGCCAGGTAGCTTTAGATTACCGGAAGCATAAAGAATTAAGTAATGAATTTGCAGTACTCAGCAGGTGAACCAGCTGCATACCCTGTATTGGGAGCAAAGGAGCAGGGTGGTTTGGGAAAATAATGAGGGGAACTGTTCTTTGATAATTAAGCTACATTTGATGGGGAAACATTTTCGAAATGTTAAAAATAATAGATGAACTTTATTAATATGAAGCATAAACTAAAAGGAAGTTTTGTTAAGGTTTGTATATAGGGAATTATCGACAATTGCTTTATAAGAGGTGGCAGGGAAAAGTGAAAAAAGTAAGCTGAAAATATTGTGATTAATATAATGCATTTATATAATAAATAAACAAACTAAACTAAAAGTCTCGTTGAAAAAAAAAAAAAATAAAACATATCATGCTGATGATTCTTAGACACACAAGGGGTAGCATGAATGATAAAATGCTGAAGGTGCTTGGACCGTACGAGTCAAAACTTCAAGATGAGGTAAAAATAATTGAAAAATTGCAAACAACTTGAAAATTGTAAGACTATTCATAAATTTAGAAAAGTTGAACTTATAGATATCGAAGTATAGAAAATATATCGGAAGTTTAATAATTCTTCAATTTTCATTCTACAAACCATATGTGGCTTTAAAATCGTTTGATAATATAAGCAGACTTGAATGCATCGTTTTGAAGGAGGTAGCAAATATAATGATGAAGATGCTAAGTCACAATCTACGTGTCGAACCTTAAAGATGTTGGCAAACTGCACAAACGTACTGCGATTGATGACAGACTAAGAATAGTTATAAATAATGAATATATAATGAAGTATTGAGTTGAAAGTATTATTACCAGAATGCTACAGAATGTGGAATGTTATAAGCACATTGTGCTGCCAAAACAATCTTCAATACAAGAGCCAAGAACATCTAAGCAATCAAATTAAACATCTTTTAAATTTTAAACAGAGTTGAGAATGGTGAAGGGAAGTTAAATACGTGCAACAATCAACAAAGACTCGATATCATAAATCCACATATGGCAGATAAACACAACTCACAATCAAAACACATTCAACTTAAGAATTCTTCATAATTATTTTGAAAAGCTCGAACCGAAAGTATGTCGCGATTCATGCGAGGAATGTACAAATCTCATTAATGCTGTGCAAACTTATGCATGCAGGAGAAGGGGAAGGAGCAGCAGGTGGGGGTGGGGGGGAGCTGCTGGGCGGCCTTAATGACTTGTAAAGTGCAAGTCAGCGATATATAAAACCCAAGAGGGGAAACAGAAATCTGAAATCTGCTTAAGAGAGTGCACAAGGGGGTCAACAGCTGTGACCAGAGCCGCTAAAACTTTGCCAGCTCTTTTAGCCACATTTTTTATGGCCAGGCGGACGTCATAATGCGAGTTGATGAGGTTGAAGGGGGAAGCAGGGGGTAAAGAGGGGGAAAGAGGAAGAGAGGAACGATAGGCCAAGGCGAAATGCAGATTTATGGAAACTGCCTGGCACAAAGTGCATAATTGGCAAATGTTTCAGCAAAGAGGGGAACAGGGTGAGGCAGGGAATAGGGAAAGGGGAAGTTGTCAGGTGCTGTGCGTCAGGTGACCTCTCTGAAAGTGTGCGTGAGTGCAAACTGCTTGCAATTAGCGCATTTGCCACTTGTGCCGCCAAATGAGCCTGTTAAACACGTCGACAACTCGCCTTGTGGTGGCCTCTTTGTTCTTGTTGTTGCTGCTCCTTATTGTTGTTCTTCTTGCTACTCTTGTTATTGTTGCTGCTCTTGTTGTTGTTCTTGCCTGTCTTGTTGTTGCCTTTATCATGTTCGTGCCTCTTGTCTCGCTGCCCACGCACTGGGTGCCAATAAATATTAGATTTCATGTTCTCATCGGGTTCGGGCCCTTTTGATTGCCCCCGGGGCAGCGTCGCGACGGGCAATTGGGGCTGTCCAAATTTGTATTTATTAGACACACTGCGCCACGGGGCGTATGTGTAATATGCCATTACAAGCATGCCAGGCAGGCAGGCAGGCGGACATGGACGCGCTCAACATGACAAACTGCGGCTTGTCTGCGGCTCTCTCCGATTGTGGCTGCCTGCGCCTGCATCTAAGCACTTTGAGTCGAGTGGAGAGTGTGGGTGCAGCAGTCAGTGAGTGCGAGTGTGAGTGTGAGTGCAGAGTGAGTGTACTCAGAGGGAGCACCCACTTGCACTTGCCTTGCTGACTGCGTATCCTTGGGGGCAACAAACGGTTCTATTGAACCCAGCGCCAAAGCATTATCATATCTTAGACAAACCTCAGCTGCAACTGGCAGAGCACTGTCCTCTGTCCCTGTTGCCGCTGCAGCCTCTGTCTCTGCCTCTGCTCTTGCCCCTGTCTATGCCCCTGTTCCTTGCCCTGTTGCTGCCCCTGTCTCTGTCTCTGACTTGTTCCTGTCTCTTTCCTTGCTCCTGCTACTGCCCCTGCTTCTGCCTCTGTCTCAACGCCGTCTCGGCTCCCTATCCCTGCCTCTTCCCCTGCCCCTTTCCCCCTCCTCTTTCCCTGCTCCTATCTCTGTTCTATTCCTGCCCCCTCTCCCCTTCTACCCACTTGTCTCGTTGTCTGTTTCGCAGGAATGCAATAAAAATAATGAAGCTGCAGCGCAGCAACAATAGCAATGGCCAAGCGGAGTGTGCCATAAAAAAGGGCAACGCGACGCGAACTGCAGAAAAAACAAGCGCAGCGACAAGAAGAAGAACAAAAAGAAGTAGAAGCAGAAAATGAAGAAGAAGAAGAAGTTAAAACAATAGAAAGCTGCTGCTGATGCTGCGTTGGTTGCATATTTTGGCCCTTAAATAAATAGACTTTGCATACTAAAGTGAGCGCGTGTGTGCGAGAGTGTGTGTCAGTGTGTGCGCGAGTGTGTTGAGTGTGTCTGTGAGTGTGTTCCGGTGTGTTTGAGTGTGTTCGAGTGTGTTCGAGTGTGTTCGAGTGTGTGTTTTATGTGTTTATCGTGGCACTGGCACTCAATTTATTTACAAAACGAAACGCTCCGTCAAAGGCTCCGCAGTTGCTGCTGGCCCAACGAATCCCAGCGAAGCAGCGCAGCAGAACTGCTTTAAATTACACAAAAGTGTGTGGGGAACGTACTGCAGATACCCTATGCAATATACCCGTCACTATATAGATTGCAACATTGATGTACCTCTTTATTTTCCTGCTCACTTTTCACTCTCCTGTCGAGTTTCAACTTCTCTTTATACAGTCACAGCAAGTCAGGCTTATTTACTGCTTTAAATTACTTGAAAGTGTGCAGGGTATGCACTGGAGATACCCTATGGCATATACCCTACATGATATATATATATATATATATATTATATATTAATATATATATTCCCCCTCACTTTATCAACACTCTCCACTCTCATCTTTAAACTCTCTCATCAACCTCATTTATTGCTGTCCCTTCAAGTCAGTCTCACCCGCTGCCTAGTTTCCGCTGCAGGGTATGCAGAGCAGTGGCCTCTGCTGTTCCCTGCTTGCATTATCTACATTTGCTCCTGGGCTCCGTGGGGCTTTCCTTACATTTTCAAGCTAACTTTACCCAATCCCCAATCCAAATCCCGACGAGTTTTTTGCACTGGCTGCAGGCAATTGCTGCTGCAATCGAAGTTGTTGCTGCAATATTTATGCTCCCAGACTGCCCAGACAGCAGCACACACATAGCATACACACTGGCACATACACCAGCACACACACACACACACACTCACACACACACTCAATCGCACGCTCATTCAATGAACAAATAACATGTCAAGTTTCATTATAGTTCGCCCACAATTTAGACAACCCTCGGCGGCATCCGTTGTTGTTGCTGTTTTGCTGCTGCTGCTGTTGTTGTTGCTGTCGGGTTAAACTAACTCTAGCTGCGATGCCAGCAGCAACAGCAACAGACACAGCAGCAACATCATCGTTTTTATCAGTCAACCTGCGCCCGCCGGCATAGCCTCTGCCTCAATGCTGCCGACACTTGCAGCAACTGTCCACATCTATCTCTGTCTGCCCCCCCCCTCTTCCTCTCTGCCACTCTTCACTACCTTACTCTCTGGCTCTCCCTTCCCTCGATATCTCTCTCCCTCTCCCTGTCGACTGGCAATTTGGAATTTATGGCAGCTACATGATTTGTATGATACGAGCGTAAGCAGTTTGCACTCACGTATTCATGTCCAGACAAAGGGTGCACAGGGGGAAATGGGGAAGAGGCAGAAAGAGGGGGGAGAGAGAGGAGTAAGATATAGGGTAGAGAGTGAGGCACAGAGGTGGGTAGGGGCTGGTGCAGTGGGTCTAGCGAACCCGGAGTTGCAATTGGAGCTGGACTGTGGCCGATCATTTAATTGTAATTCGAGACTGCAGTTGCCCCGAGCTTACAGCAGCAACAATTGCAGCAACAACAGCAACAACAACAGCAACAACAACAGCAACAACAACAGCAACAACAACAGCAACAACAACAACAACAATGAGCAATGACCATAGAACAAATGCGCGTTTTATGTTTTAGTCGCTGTTCATTTGAATTTGTGTTGCAGCCGCATTAAACTTGGTTAATTCAATTCCCAAGCGAGGACAGAGAGGAGAGAGAGCGGAGAAGAGGAGTTGTGGCCCTGCAATATGCTGGCTAAATTGCAGCGACAACTGTTGGCCAGGACATGGACACAGCAGCAGCTGTTGCAGGCGTTGAAGTTGCTGTTGCTGTTGCTGCTGCTGTGGCCATCGCATTATGCGCGCAAGCGTAAAACTTTCAATTATTTAAATTATACCACATGAACAATGCCGCAAATGCCGCCTGCAACACATATGCGAGCAGCAGCAGCAGCAGCAGCAGCAACATTAACAGCAGCAACAGCTGCAGGTTGCTCTCGTCTGGTTGCTTGTTCGCAGTGTTGTTGTCTGCCATGTTACAGAATTGCCGCAAGTTTAACGCATGTCGACACAGGCAGCCATTCTATACGTTCCGGCAGCCCCTGCCCCCTGCTGCCGGCCCAGGCTACCCACATAATTCATTCATATCATCAGCGTAGTCAGCGATGTGGATGCTGCAAGAGAGGCAGCAGAGAGGAGGAAGAGGGAAGAGTGTGGCAAGGGTGTGCGTGGCTGCACACCAGGGAGAGATGAGTGATGGCTCGGAATATCGCGCATATCGACAACGTTGTCATTGTGTAAGTGTCACTTCATCTCATCCATGCAACGTTAGCGCTGTCGCCCAACTGGCTTCAACAAGCCAGCTACCCCCCACCCCCTACCAGTGTCCCTGCCCCTGCTCCTCTCTCTCTCTCTATGCATGCTCTTCCGACAGCTGCTCTTCCCCAGCTTTGCCCTGCAGGCGGCCCCTTTGGATAATATTGCACATACGCCGCGTATTACGCGCTGTCGTTCGAGTTATTGCCAGTCCAAAGCCCGTGAAGTGTGAAGTGCTTTTTGTGTGTGCCACAAGGTTTGTCTGTGTGCGTGTGTGTGAGTGTGTGTGTGAGTGTGTGATCTATGGTTGCACGGCTGCTTAGCTTGCCACGTTGCACGTTGCACGTTGAGCGACGGAATGTGCGGAATAAATGATTGCCTGGCAAGAGATGCAGATACAGTTGTGAATTGAGATACGTTTTGTTGGCAACAGATACAGTTATAGTCCCGCACACACTGTCCCTGCCCCCCTCCTTCCCCATCAACTTTGCCACTGCAGTTTAAAGCGCGTTCATAACTCATTGGTTGCAATTAAATCAGAGCTTGCTGCGCTATTCAGACTCAGCGTGACTATTGTTCAATTGCTGCTCGCTTACATGCCATTACGTGCTGCTACTTCACTCCTTCGGCGGACATAAAAAGGGACTTACAGAGCACACATACAGGCACACACACAGGCACATATACAGGCACACATACACCCACACACACAGTGATGATTCGCACACCCACGCAAGCGAAAAAAAATGCCACACACGCGGTTTTACAGGCAACAACAAGGCAAAAAATGCCAATAACAACAACAGCAACAACAAACAACAAATGGAGGGAGGTAAAAAAGGGCAGTAGGGATGGAGGAAAAGCAGTAGGAAAGGCTGTCAAGGCAGGCAGGGAAGTAAAAGATGGCAAAAAAGGCTGCTGCAGTTGCCATAGCCAGCGCAGCTCAGCTCAGCTCAGTCAGTCAGGCAGGCAACGAGCCAAGAAACGCAGACACCGCATGATATTGTGTGATATACAGATGTGTGTACATATGAATGCATATGTGTGTACATGTATTTGTATTTGTATACGTATTCATTCATTGGAGCTGCGCTTGCTCGCCCTCATCTTGTTTCATATTCGCATGAATTTACTTTGTATCACTTGTCACTTTTTTATTATCATTGCCCTTTGCTGCCGCAGTTGCTGTTGTTGCCATTGTAGTTGCTGCTGCTGCTGTTACTGTTGTTGTTGTTGCTGCTGCCACTGTGATTTTTTATGGCTCATCCGCATACAGATTGCCGCCGTAGTCGAAGCTACGTTGCTTGTGCCGTTGTTATTATTATTATTATTATATCATTCTTCATCAGCTTGATTCCCATTCATTGTTGTGTGCCTGTGTGTCTGTGTGTGCGAGTGTGTATGTGTGTGTGTTCGCAAGGCGCACAAATATTTCCATTATTTGTTTGCTGCTGCTGTCGCAGCTGCTGAAGGGATTAATTTCTTGATTTACCCCTGCGTTGGCTTGGAATCGGACTGGGCATAGGGATTGCGACGGGGACTGGGACCGGGAGTGAGGCTGGAACTGTAATATGCGTATATAGCGGGCATATATGGAAATACTCTAGCACTGTAGGTGCAGAGCATGCTTTGTTCTTTGCCGTGGCATCCCCATCCACTCCCTCCCTCCTTTGCTGCTCCCTCTCTGCTCTATTTAGCTGCGGCTTTTAGCTTTATTTCTCTTTTTCTCTCGACTGCGATGCAATTGCGTGGAAACATATTGAAAATAAGTGGCAGCACTGATGGGGAAGTTGGAAGTGTAGAGGGAAGGTTGGTTGTGGAGAGGGGGGAGAGGGCAGGGACTGGGTTTAGCGGGAAATATGCTAATGCCCAAGTCGATCGACAACAGCCGTCAGTAAAAGCGTATTAAATTCTCTTTACTTTTTCCATTCCAAACACTTTCTATTGTGATGAGTTCCTTCTCCCTCTCCCCCTCCCCCACCCCCTTTATGAGCATATTATTTTTCTGTATTGATGATGAAAATTGTTTTTTATTTCTGCACCTTGTTTGGCTATGCAGGTATTTGTTTTCGCTTCTATTGCTCTTTTTGTTTTTCTTTAATTTCCATGGGATTATCCGCAGGGGCTTAGGCGAGCAGAGTTGGAGGGCGGCAATGATACCCTGTATGGAAAGTAAGCATGGTATAGTATAGAGAGGGAAGAAGAGGAAAAGAAGGAAGAGAGAGGGAAAGAGTGAAAGAGAGCGCGACACAGTTGCCTCACTTTAAGTGCGGATTGAATAATATCTTCAAATGGCAGCAATATCTTCACATGCCCGGCTATGTCTGCAGGAAATAGGGAAAGAGGGGGTTGTAAAGGGGGGGTAGAGGAAAAAGGCAAAACTTTGCCCAAGTGTGTTAAGAAGGGTCTGCCAGGATGTCAGAGCTGCCTGGCTTAAGCCTTTTGCCAATTACTTAAACATAAGCAACGCTCGGGGATTTACAAGTGTTTTTTTTTTTCCGCCTGAGTTTCCCTCTTTCAATGTTCCCTCTCGGTTTTTCGTGGGTTTTCCCCAGTCAGCTGCAGCTTTATTAAATCGAGCTACTTCCCAGTTGATCGTTTGGGATTTATTTTATTTGTTGTTGTTCTGTCTCGTCTCGTTTATCGTTTTTTATCGTGTTTGTCTCCTTTCTTTTATTAGGTGCCGACATTAAGCTTAAGTTCAGTTCAACGAGACGAAAGTTACTCCAAGTGTTTTGCTTAAGTAATTCAGCTGGAAAGCTATAACAATCACATTGACAGGGGGTGTGGGGGAATATCATAAAGTTTGTAGTGCAGCGTTTAATTGTGCTGCATATTTATACCCTGCCAGAGGAGTCCAACTAGCACTGTACGTCTATTACAAAGCAAACTAATCTCTCAGTTTAAGAGTTATCTTAATGAAACTTTGCACACATGCTTCATATAGCTGCATGCTGTATATAAGTTGAAACGAGCAGGATCAGACAGATATATCGTATAGCTGCAATGCAAACTGTCGGTCGATTTTCGTTAGTTGTAAAGATATTGCAACTAAATTTACAACATTGCACTTTTTCTACACACATAATATGCATATGCATATGAAATTACATCAAAATCAGACAACTATAACACATAGCTGCCATAGGAACTATCGAACGGAATGAAGGCTCTTGTATGAAGTTTAGTTTTGCTTTCATGAATAACTTAACTCATCAGTGCCAATAAAAGTTAGGCATAATATTGAATATACACATTCATTTCATTCCACTCTGTACCATTATATAAAGCTAGTATTGGAACAATCGAAGGATATAAGAACCTGCAAGGGTATACAACTTTCTGGCCTTTCTCTCAGCTTTTCTCTCCCACACTCTCTTTCCCTTTGGTTATACAAAATAATCTCCCAAATGAAATACAGTTGCAAGTTGCCGTTGCAAGTAATTTTCCAATATGAATCCCAGAGCAACCCTCTTCTCCAGCATCCCTTCCAGTGCAGGGAATTGAAACAAAGTGTCTAAAAAAAGGCCAAAATGACTTTTGCCATTGTGCGGCAAATATTTCATCATCGCAACGTACATGCAGCGCTGTGTGGCATGCCCCCAATGGACTATTAAACTCGTATTACGCGTCATAAAATGCCATTTAAATAATAAAAATGGGAAACAATATAAACACAATTACGGCGGCTGCATAAATCAAAGCCTCAACTGCAATAAATTATGTAATTCAGTTCGCAATCGCAATCGGAAATCATGCGAGAATTAATCTCACAAAGAGTGGCGCTGGCAAAAAACGCGGGCAAAACGCACGAGAAACGCGCACAATAAATTCAAATTAAAATGCGCAAAATACAAATGAAATGTCAAATAAATGTGAAGCTAATTTGTCAGTTTGTCAAACCAGGCAAGAGCACAGAGTGGAGAGTGGATAGCGGGGAGAGGGGACAGACAGGAGACATAGAGGAGAGCAGAGAGCAGGCAGAGGGAAAAAGGGAGAGAGTATTCTGTGGCCAACCCGCCGTCAATCAATGTGAATGCGAATGCGAATGTGAATTGAAGCGAGTTCGTTGAATGCGTCGCAATTTGCAATTAACTGACGTATTCCATATGGCAATTACCTATAATATTTATGGCCAAACCGCACACATATTTGTCAGCCACGGCATGTTTACATGTGTAAAGGGGGCGTGGCACAATGCGCGTTAATTAATTGCCGTCTGCAGGCGCTGGCAACAGGTTGTAGGCAGCTCAGGGAAAGGGTCAGTGCAAAAAACCACATGAAAAAGCAGTCAGCAGACACACACAACTATACACACACACCTACATACTTTACTTACACACACACACACACCTACACACACTTATACACACACACAATACAAATGTGGCAAACCGAATTAGACAGCAATAAAGCTCAGCGCAGACACGCAATGCAGACAAATTGCAAGCAAAGTGGCAACAGCAGCGAAGAGGAGGGAGTGAGAGGGGTAAAGGGGAAGAGGGAGAGAGAGAGAGGGAGCAGAAGCAGCCTTCGCTGTGCTGTCCATATCCCTATCCCTATTCCTATTCCCTGCCTGATTAGTGCAGTGAATTTATGGCTGTCATTTCATTAGGCAAGAGGCAAAAGCTGCTTAAACGAGTCGACAAATCGATGTGTTGCATGCAACAAACGGATGCGCCAATGCAACAGATTTGTCAGTCATTTGTTGCCAGGCACGCCCACACTCCCACTCGCCACACACACACACACACACACACAAATACAGAGACACAGACTATTTGCAGTTGTCATTTGTCTGGCTGCAGGCTGAAGCAGAAGCTGAAGCTGAAGCGAAGCTCAAGCGACACTTGCCTCGTAATACTAAAGATAAACCGAGCAAGAAGGAATTATCTATCTCTCTCGCACACTATCTCATTCTCCGTCTTTGTCTCTATTCCTGCTTGTTATGCTGCAGACATGCTTATTAAAACTATGCCATAATTCTGTCTACGCACACTACACGAGTCTCTCTTCCTCGCCCCCCTTGGCCAGACAAAGAGAGAAGGCAACTTGGCCCAAAGACAATAACAACAGCAACAACAACTATAGCTAGACAAACAATTGCGTAATTGATGCATAGATGGACAGAGATAGAGATAGAGATAGAGATAGGGATAGTCCGTAAATAATTACGTCGCTCATTGAAGGGGTCGCCCTGGTGACCATAACTCAATTAGGTCAGCTTTGTGCCCATTCAAGTGCACTAATTAGGCAAATATAATGTGAGCGATAAGTGAAAGACCGAATAAGTGGAGCCAGTGTGGAACACCAGAACCAGAACCAGATGTAGCAAAGCATCTTGTGCAATAGATTCAAGATAAATCGAATGGAAGGTTTACATTAATGCGTTCGAATTAGATACCAATTTGAAGAAGACGCTGGGGGGGGATTGACTGGCTCCATCTTTATGCTAACTATAGATAGGGGGAGTCTATAAACATATACGAGTTAATTGTTAATCTATATTGCCTTTGCAGGGTCAATCTATTGTGATAATTACGGTCATTCTATACGCTCTTTACAGGCTCAATCTTTATGCTATAAACAGGATAAATCTATTTACTCAGTAAATGTTTTACCTTTATGCTGTTTACTGTGACAATCTATTGCCTTATACATTGCAATTCTATATGCCCTTTACAGGGTTAAACTTCGTACTTTATACACTGTAAATCTACTATATACAGTGTGTATATATATCCCCATTACATGGTCCAACTATATCCCTTTTAGACTCAATCTTTATGCCATATACAGTCTTCATCTATTACCATACACACTGTCAGTCTATATACCCTTTACAGGGTCAATCTTCTTCCTCTTCATATCATACATACCTCTTAATTGATGTCAGCCTCTGCGCGTGTGGTGTCTCCTTACTTGAATAATGTGCTACCCTTTCCCAAGGGCAAGTTGCTTGAGTGTGTTATAAGAGAAACAGGAAACAGGTTTACCTAATGAGCCACACTAAATCATACTCGAGCATATCTTAACCTGTTTGGCCAGCTGTTGCAGGTTTCACTGTAGCAGCAGCAGAGACATGGGTGAACACTCGCACACATATTAAGTATACGCACATGCATGTGTGGGGGTGTCTGTGTGTGACTGGGAATCCTGTTGACAGTGAAACAGTGGCAACAACTTCAAGCGCAGAGGGAAAAGGAGAAAGGGAGAAGGAGAGAAAAGGGAGAAGGGAGTGTAGCGAAACAGGAGACAGACTTTAGTCGAGGCAACGACAAGAATTATACAAAAAGTATCGCATATCAGGCGAACTGTGCCGTTGTTCGCCAACAACAAAAGCAACAGCAAAAAGGGCAAGGACAAGGACAAAGATGTGAGCTAGCAAGAGTTTCTTCTGCTCAGTAACAGGAGCAGGAAGAGGAAGAGGAACAAGCTGCAGCTCCTTGGGAGAGACATGTTCTTCTTCTCATGCTCGTCGCTGTTGTTGAATATCGCATATCGCATGCATCCTTGACATCGCAAATGCATTTATTGCAGATGCTCAGCAGACAAAATAGCAACAGCTGACAGCAAGCAGGGCAAGGGAAAGGAGGGAAGAGTGGAGGGAAGTAGGGGAAGTATTTTCTCTGACATAACAAGAAAGTTTGTGCCGTTTTACACTGATAAAAAATGCAAGAGCAAAAGGATGCTACGATGCCATCGATATAGCATTTCATATTGCTAATCGGATTATATTCCATGGGATGTTTTTCTCAGTTATCAATTCTCTTTCTCCCCCTCTCTCTCTCTCTCTCTCTTCATTCCAAGTCTGATATGAGTCCCAAGTGGGGAACTGCTTTTCCCTTTTCGTGCCGTGTACTCACGCTGTGACTGAACAATGCGCTTGACAATATGAATATCCTCGCAATTTTGTTTTTGTCAGCAACACAAGGGGGGGGGGCAGTTCACAAAGGATGCAGCGGCAGCAAATGACGACACGGCAAAAGTTGAGCAAGAAAGTTTTCCATCAATGTTTGCGCTGCGAGTTCATTTCGCACGCAGACGTCCTTGACAGGAAACCGTTGCCAGGAGGAGGCTCCATCAGCTGCAGTTGCTGCTTGCCAAGCTTAGCACAGTCAACTACAGTGGGCACTAGCCAGAGAGTACGTCTCTTGCCCCGTAGGGCTAATAAAAACTGAGAGCATGCTGATTATTTCTGTACTTCTTATACACTTTGTACTCATTGTTTATCTGCTATTGGGTTTTAATTAAAGTGGTTCTAGCGGACTGGCAGGCACTGTAACAGTCACTACTAGCCCTTCTTTGCTCTGCACCCCACTGTGCATAGTGTGAGTTTCAAATTCATTAGAAAGCCGCTTGCTTAAACAAAGTTTTGCTTCGCTGGCTTAAAACTTTGCTCATAAGTCAAAGATCAGCGTTATTTACACGCACACATACACAGGCAATATACACACACACACATGCGCCTCCTCGTCATTAATCGAACTGTAGCAATCAGGCTGGCAAAAGTGCAAACAAAATGGCGGCCAATCTAAAAGGGAAACCAAACTAGGGCTGCCGCTTGACTGCGTCGCATTCGACTGCCAATGGCACCGAAATCCAATTGCCAATGAGGCACTACACTTGGTAGGCACTGTAGAAACATATACTGTATTCTGACTATGATATATCAGCTTTATATATGATATATAATCGCTTTTAGTACTAGGCAACCCTTTGCTAGTTGTGCTCCCCCTCTTTGCAAGTTGTTCTCCCCTTTGGCACTTGATGAGTTAATGCAGTACGCTCTCTGATTACCCCAGGCATGTAGTCTAGTGTTTTACACTTAGTCGAGCAAGTTTCAAACTGCACAAATCCCCAATGAATCCGTGAGATCCCCAAACGCGGCGGCAAAGTTCGATAATGGCGAGGGAGAGGCACTCAGACCCGACGCGCTGTCAGCCTCAAGAGTCAATTGCCTTCACTCAGCTCAGCCTCCACCCTCTCTCTCTCTGTCTCTCTAGCTCTCTCTCTCTCCTTCTCTCTGTCTCTCTCGCTCTGTCTCTCTCTCTCTCTGTTTGTCGACTTGTTTGGCTCTTGTTTGTTGTACGTGTCGCTGCGGTGTTGTACGCACGTAAACGATTCCGAGTATTTATTACGCGCACAACTTGACATAATTCCTTTTTTCCGCTCTGCCAGTTGAGCCAAAGCCCAAGCCGGCGATGGAGATGGAGATGGAGATGGAGACGGAGACAAGGCTGTAGTCCCACCTTCTGCTTCTGCTCTACTGTCTTCCTCTGCCTGTGCCACACAGCTTCGGAGGGGGATGAGCTACTGCAGTGGCAGCAGAACTAATGTTGACACTGTCGTCTGTCTTCTGTCGTCTGCCGGGGTAAATGCTACTTTAGACGACAACTAAGGAGCACAAGGCGAGTGTGGCACAGAGGGAAAGAGAGAGGAACTGAGGGAAAGAGCGGGGTGCAGATGGCAATGAAGTGGAGGCCGACATCGATATGGATTTATGGGCGTATCGTGTGTGTGCGAGACTTGCATCACGCGCTCATTGAGTGCGTTCAATTGCCAACGCCATCAACAGTTTTATACACTTATCATCATTATCTGTCTCCCTCCCTCTCTCTCGCTCTCTCGTTATCATTATCATTAAACTCATCATGATCAGCACAGGAAGTACACCAGGCAAAAAGTTTATCCAGAGCAGTTTAAATTATGTTCAGGGGAACTTGACTTTCAGCTCTGTTGCTGTAACTACTTTTGTATCTGCAAGATGTACTTAACTAGCATATAGATACACTATCTTTGGCAAACAGTTATTTTTGAGATCAAAGAGTCTTTAGAGATTCTTCCTTATAGATACTGCTGGCTTGTAACTTGCACATACTTTCGATGTCTACATGTTATGCTAAGCACTCCAGCATATACTTTTTTTACTTGATACACAATGCAAATAAGAATCGATATATTTATTGTTCTTGCAAAATGTAGAAGATACTTCTGTATTCAGAAGATACTACTATCTACTTATATTCTATAATATATTACTATCTAACAGATACACTAGATTCTAAATGGTTTCCTAAGCCATCCACAAGATGCTTTAACTTGATTCTTAATATAAAGTATAGTCAATGTTTTTATCATTCAAAGCATATATCAAAGATACTTTTGTATGCAACGGTCCTGCTCATTTCTTACTCCCTCCCTCTCCTACACTTTACTGTCTACTTTCTTTCACTCAGTGTAGTAAATAGAAACAAGTTTTGGCTTAACAACTTTATCAGCAGAACGCGTACTTAGCTTACGCAGTCTGCTTGCAACCAATCAGTCTCTCTCTCTCTCTCTCTTTCTCTCTCTGTGTGTGTACCGCACAATGGGATTTCTTAGCGCAGTAGGCAGCAAGAAGAAGAAGCAGAGGAGGAAGAGAAGAAACAAACAGCATTAGGAGGCAACAAACTGTAAGCCAAAAGCGACAAGCATCGAGCGATGCCATCAACGCGAAAATAATACGCAAAAGGCGCCGTTAATGGCAACAGAACAGAGTGACAAGGGGAAGGGGAAGTAGAAAAAGAAGAAGTAGAAGAAGGAGAAGGAGGAAGGCATGTGGAAGCAAACGATATTATGATTATGATTACGATTATTATGTTGTTATTAGATTAAGCGCAATTTTCACTTCTTTTTTTTCCCACTTCTGCCGCTGCTCTCAAGTTCGTCTGCCTCTGCCCCAGTTCCCCCTCCCCCTTTCCATGCCACCACTTGCCCCACTTGCGTCATTTGCTGCTCTGCGTCAGCTTCCTTTGGCGTTGTTAACTCGACTCTTTTGGTGCGTCGACACTTCCGTTTGGCTTTGGCTTACGACACTTGACGCCCCAGTTGGCCAAGTTACCAAGCGGATCCTGCTGCCTCTGCCTCTGCCTCTGCTGCTCCTCTGCTTCCTCTGCTGCTGCTTCTCTGTTCCGCCTGTTGGCCTGGCAACCGTCCATTGTTTCAAGCTGTGTCTGCGTCTTAGCCACGCTTAATTGGTTGGCTTTTATTACTTGCCAAGGCGCAGCGCATTGTACGCATAACTTGCTGGCACAGTGGAGCAAGTGTGTGCAAAACCAGGCAGAATTCTTAATTGCAGTTGACTTTCCAAGGTATCTAGTCTGTTACTTTCCTTTCTCTCTTCCCCCCCTCCCTTCTTTCTACTCCTCTCTGCCTTCTCCTCGTTCTCTTTTTCTCTTTTTTTAACAGCTCCTAAAACGATCAATCCTCACCCCTCCTCGAGGGGTTTCAATTGCTTGCCAGTTTACTTATGGCTTCCGATCCCAAAATCTGCGCTGACACCTTTCTTTCTTTCTTCTCTTAGCGCTGCTTGCCCCACCTGCCGCTGCCCCTCCCTCATTCCTCATCCTTCTCCTTCCAAGCGCCGTGGCAACAAAATCTTTTTTTAATTAAATGAGCTGCCTGCATTAGAGGGGCGTCTCCAGCTGTACCAGGCGGGAGTCATGCTGGCTGGCTGCTCAGCCTCAACTCGCACCTACACAATGTGCCACACCCACACACACACTGTACGCGTGCCATGCCTTTTTCACTTTGGTAGTTTGCGGCGCCATTTTGCCGCGAAATGAATTTAAATTGTTTGCCGGCACTTCCTTTGCCCGCGGCCTTTCTTCTACTCCTCCTCCTCCTCCCCCTCCCCCCTCCTTGCCAGTTCTTGCACCTTTTTTCGAGAACAGCTAGAAACGGAATTGCTTAATTACAACAATTATTAAACAGCAGCCCAAAGAGGAAAGCACCGAAAAAAAGAGAAGAAAAAAAGGAAACGACTGAGAGAGAAAAAACTAAACACAAAAGTAAAAACGGCGCGTGTTTCCTGTGGCCATTGTTGTTGCTACACTGCACGCAGTGGCGTGGCAGGGGGTGGGGGGTAGCACAAGGGGAAAGGGAAGTGTTGTAGAGATTTGAAACAATGTAATAAACAATAATAAAGCACTAACGAAATGAATGTAATAAAAACCAGTTGAACTAGCAAAGTTCTTCTCACTGCGTACCCCCTTTGCAGGGTGGCCCAGTGGCTACGCCTCTGCTGCTCTGTTGTTATCGTGTTGTGTTTTGTAGCTGGCTGTTATTTTAATTAAATATTTTCACACCTACTTCATTTGAGCTTGCCAGGGCAAAAAGAGAAGAGCCAAGACGATGTCTGGGCCTCAGTCTCAGCCTCCTTCTCTGTCTCCTACTTCGCCTTAACCCAGCTTGAGCTGCTGCTGTAGGTGTTAATTTCCTGTCTCTAGGCAACAACTGGAGTAGGAATGGGGGGTGGGACAGGGACAGCAGTACATTCATCCAATAAGAATAATTGCCAGGACTAACTATAAAGCACGATGCCTGCAATTTTATGCGCCGTAAAATTGCATGCGAAATAATTGAAAAGCATCCAGAGAAGAAGCAGCCACGGAAAGGAAAGAGCTGCTGCTCTTGTCTGTTGGATCTTATAGTGTGGTGGGGGGGGTAAGGGGAGGGGATAAAGTTTTCCACAGCGCTGAAATAATAGCAGCCAAAGTGGTTATAAATATTTTGTACGCCGTTGTCCTTTCGCTCCTTTGGCTCCTGTCGCACACAAAATGCAGCGAAAGTAATTTTTCAGCTAAATGAATTTGCACAAGTTGCGGGCAAAACTGCGCAAAACGCTGACAAAAAAGCCAACTTGCAAACTTGAGGGGCGGGCGCGGGGGTGCGTGGCAGGGCTGCCTGCCTGAGGTCAGCGGGAAAGTTCAATGCGCAACTAATGAGGCGACAGCTGTTGACCTTAAGATGCGAACCTGACTTGGCCCCTTGCACACCAAACTTTACTCATCTCTCTCTCTCTCTCTCTTTCTGTGTTCTTTGCAGGTCCACCTGGTCCACCTGGACCGCCTGGTAAGCGAGGGAAGCGTGGCAAGAAGGGCGATGCTGGCGACAAGGGAGAACCGGTAAGTAGCAGACAGCAGGAGCAAGTTGCCAGGATCCTGCCTTGCTCAAGTATCTAACAATTTCACAGGGACTCAACGGCATTAGCGGCGAGAAGGGCGCCGCGGGCAAGCCCGGGGACAAGGGCCAGAAGGGCGAGACTGGGCATCCGGGCGTGGATGTCTTCCAGACGGTCAAGGTGAGTACGCAAGCTGTGCAGAGAGAGCGCTCTCTCTCTCTCTCTCTTTTTCTAACATTGCAACTGCAAATGCCAATCAAAATTGTAAAACCTTTTTTTAAATCAAACCAACAACAACAAACGCGCTCTCTGCTTTCTCCGCATTCTCCTCGCAGGGCCTCAAGAGATCGGTGACCACGCTGCATGGCGGCACGCTGGGCTATGCGGAAATTGTAGCTGTTAAGGTATTCCATTCCAGCCATAAATATGTTGCAACATGACAGAACGTCCACTCCCCTTACCCCCTCTACCTTACACCCCCTCACAGTACCATTTCTCAGGGCGAAATGCAGTGGGACAGACAGAGAAACAGACAGTGCGAGAGACACAACGACAGATAGCACTGCAAATGTTTGTTGTCTCTCTCCCTGTCTCTGTCTCTGTCTCCGTCTCCGTCTGTCCCTGCCTGCACTTGCCCCTCGACTGGTGCCACTTGTAGTTGTTGTTGTAGCTGTAGCTGTACTTTGTATTTTATAGTTGTTTATTATCCTGCTCATTGTTGCTCGCAACGCTTTCTGGCCCGGCTCAGCTCTTTGGCTTAAACTGCACAATAAATTTCTTGCCACTTCTGCATAGTTTCTACTTAGTCACTTTGCCTCCGCACTGTGCCAGACAGACTGTCTTCTCCTTCTCCAACCTGATCCTTGCGAAACTGGCCATGTCCCTTGTATGCTGAGGAATTTCTTCATTGGTTTCACGCAAGCTGTTGCAGTAGTCGGCTGCCTTTTTTCTCTCTCTCTTCCTCTTGCTCTCCCTTTCTCCTAGGGGAGACTAAACAAATCTAATCTCGCATATATGCAGCTGAGCCCAGTCGGCATTTCCAATCGAGCTGAGCATTATTTATAAATTTCCTATTCAATTTAGCTGTACAACCTAAGATTCGCTTTAGGTTTTTTCTTTGGTAATAGATTTATTATTTTTCTTAAAGCTTTATTTACTATATTAATTACGGTAGATTGTTGACAAGGATTTACTTATTTATTATTTTTTGTAATATGGGAATATCTGTTGTTATACCCGCTACTCATAGTGTAAAGGAATATTATAGCCTTGTGCCAACAGGCAGAAGAAGAGGCGCCTCCGACCTCATAAGTATAATATATATATTCTTAATTAGTTCCCAGTGTCTATAGTTATCTCCGTCTGTCTACCTGTCTATTTGTCTGTCTATCTGTCTGTCTATTTGTCTGTCTATCTGTCTGTATGTTTGTCTGTCTCACGGTCTGTCAGTCACTCTGATCGTCTGTCCGTTTGAAAACCTAGATCTCAGAGACTATATGAACTAGGACTACCTTTGGTGACTATATATGCACAATATCAATTGCACACAGATAGAGTTGGTTCTAGAATTGGGAGAGTTGGTTCTCTACCGCCTTCGTAAATTCATAAAAACCAACCTACAAACATAGTTTTATTGATAAATTTTATTCATCTTTAGTAAACCTAATAAGAACCGCCTTCCAAATAATTTCATAAAAGTTATTAAAGATAATTTTAAGGTACCACTAATTTTCAAGGCTGTCCCTGTATAGTATGCAACACAAAGTACGCTAAATATAGAAGTTGAATATATATATATAATAAACCCTTTTGACCACTGGTGTAGCTGGTATATCACAGTTGAGCCCATTCGATGGTAGCTTTTGTGCTTTTCTTGTGTCTCTTATTAAAAAACAAACTATTCAATTTAGCTATAGAATTCAAGATTTATTTATGATTATATGCCTGGTAATTGATTGCTAAAATTACTTTATATAGTAAATTATTTGACTTGTTTAAAATATAGTTAATTCCACTCATCGTTCTTTACGTTGCTGGTTTATCAAAGGTTTCTCTCTTGTGGTTTTCTGAGTGTTTATCTTTTAATTTATATTATTTCTTAATTATCATTCTATAATATTTCAGTTTGTCTGATTAATTCTTAATTGCTTTGCAGCAGCTAATTTGTAATTTGTATTCAGATTTAATGTCTTTATTCTTTTGTATAGTTTATTAACCAGTTTAACTTTCGTTTTATTTTGCCTTATTCTTTGTGTGTTGTAAGGACTTGCAAGAGGCGGGCGTAAACGTGTCCGCTTCGACGGTCATACAGCTCAAGGTAAGTTCTCGGGTTACGGACGACGGTGTCTATGTAGTACCTTATGTATGTGTATTGTGCCTATGCATGCCTTGCCTTGTTCATGTCTCGTCTCGTCTTTGTTTGCTGCACGTGCCCCTCTTCCTCATCCTACTCCTACCACAGCATTTAGCTAGAAACCTATGCAAGAGATCTTTTGCTTTGTTGCTAATAAACATATTTTCCAATCATTCAGGGCGAACCTGGCGAGCCAGGCCCGCCGGGTCCACCAGGTGAGCCGGGCAATCCGGGCGTGGCCGGCGAGCGTGGACCACCCGGCGAAACTGGACCGCAGGGACTGCAGGGCGAGGCCGGTCAGCCAGGGCCGATTGGACCGCCTGGCGTGGCCGGGGCACCTGGCACAAAGGTGAGTAATACCCAGACAGACAGACAGACAGACAGACAGACATGGCGAAAGACAGGAGAATGAGAGAGACAGGAATGGAAAGCGATTCATAAGTAAAACAAAGATGTCACAAGGATTAATGCACTATTTGTATCTGTTGGATAAACATTGTGACAGTTTAAGTGAGTCGTCTGCCCATACGTGCGACGCTCTACCATTGTGTGTGTGTGTGTGTGTGCGGGTGTGTCAGACAGTGTCTGTCTGCTGTCTGCTTTTGTTTTCCAGAGTTTCCCATTGTCTGTTTTTCGGTTTTCCACGTTATTTATCGTTTATTTATGTATTAAGCGCCCCCTTCCCCTCCATCTCTCTCTCTCTCTCTTTCTCACTCTGTCACCTTTTTGCCTGTGTCTGATTTCCACTTAATTTTCCCTGTGACTCATGCGGCTCTTATTCTTCTTTTATCCTCCACAGGGTGACAAGGGCGACCGCGGCGATCGCGGCCTCACCACAACCATCAAGGGTGACGAGTTCCCTACGGGCATCATTGAGGGTCCGCCGGGACCTCCTGGACCACCTGGTAAGTGCCTCTGCACTCTCTCTGCTGCAGCTGCCCCCCCTGCTCCCTGCCACTGTCTCCTACCCCTGGAAACTGTGTTTGTTTGCCCTCGGCTTCGACAGCCATTTAACTCGCGCCCTGCACTTGAATGCATTAAACAGATACAGCTACAGAATGGAAATACATATGTAGTAACAGCTACAGTTGTACATACAAATGCAGAGAAACCCTGACCCTGCACATCTTTAGTAATGCACTCTAGCCAATCTCTGGGAGAGGAAGAGGGAGAGGCAGACTAACTCTGCTTAATTGCCAATGTATTCTCTCAGTGATGAGTTTGGGAATCGATCGCGTCGATGGGTTTTTCAAGAGCTGCTGCGGGTCGTTTTATTTATTGCCCGCTCTCTTGCGCTGTCCCCTGCGAGGGGTAGGGACAGTAGTGAGAAGGGGGGGACGGAGCCCGGAGTCTCATCTAATTGAGTCATTGACTAACGCCGTCCCATTAGGGCACATTTCGGGCTTTGATTTCGTTGTGGTCGTCGGGTGTGAAAAGCAGCTCGTTAAAATGTAAATCGAATACCAGAAATACCGACACATACCAAACACTAAAATACTAAAATACCAATAAAAAAAAGATGCGTTCGCTATATGCATTTCCGTTGCCATCGATGTTTTTATGGCCTCACAAATTTGAAATATTTTTGGTAAATTTATTTAGTTTCTCGTTGGTTTCTTCTTAGTTTTTCTTCCACATTTGGAAATATTTCCCAGTGTGCCGCATTTTGCGATAACATTTACGACCTTTGTGTTTTGTGTGCTGCCACATGCCACACAATTTTTGACGTCGACGTCAATTAAATGCCACGCACAGGCCTCCCACTCGCTCTCCCGCTCCCCTTTCTCCCCTCACCCATCCGGCACACGCCTACAATAACAATTTCCATTTGCCGGCGGGTTTTACGATCTGGCCTAACATATTTCTGCACTTTATGCGATTTTAATAAACGAAAATAGCCTCAAAAGCGCCTCTACATAGTTCATGCACCACGGCATCCAATCCGATCCGAACAGGCATCCCAATTCCAATTGGAGTCCGTGTCCGGCGTTTGTCATAAAAATTTGTAGACCCGTAGACCTCTTGAAACACTTACCGCGCTCGTAAAGATGCAACTTTATGTCATTTATGTTGCTTTTAGCGGCTCATTAGCATCGCTACTCGATCCGTCTTCCCCCTACGATGCCCCATTCCTCCCCCCTCTCTCTTCTAACTCCACACATGTAATAGAGGTCTGCATAAGTAGTTACCTATGCCCCGAAGCTGAACCTCTGTCGCTACAGCTGCTCAATTGTTTTATTAGGGGTCTTCAGTGTGTGTAGTAAAGAAAACATAGCAAAGCACCTAAATGGTAATTAGGGTTAAAGAAATGAGTCATAAAGCACGCTGCGGGGAGTCCACAACACGCCGTCAACACTGGTTAAACAGTGAAGGTCTCCGCAGGCAGTAATTAACATTTTACACAACACTGTGCTTGTTTTTCCTATTTCAAGTTATTATTATTATTTAATTTACTTTTCAATGAAGTGTAGTCCCTTCAGAACTAAATGCGTTTCTTCTCACAGGTTTTGCTAGTAGTTCTAATTTTATTCTTAACCATTAAAACAATATTCATCTGTGCATACAACGTCAAATCAGAAAGTATTTATTTGTTACACTTTTGCCTTAGAAACATATCAAATAATTTTGGCAAATTCCAAATAATACTTAAGACTAATGTGCCCGCTGTATCTAGACATAATGCTGCATTGCAAACATGCTCTGTATGTGTATGAATCACGAAATAAGAACCACTTATATATCTCCAACTAAATTGTTATTTAACAATTTCAAGGTCGGCACTACTTAAATTGCGGTTCCTTGATATGCCCTGAAAGTAAACTTCATGCTGATCAATATCAGAGACGACCTCCTTAAAGCATAACAACAAAATCAAGTGCTCCGTAGCATTGAACACCTTGTAAACGTATTTCATTAAAACTTCTGTTACTCTGAAAATGCCGTTAGTCACTTCATCCCATCGCAATCATATGATCTTTTGATGGGCTTCCTTCACACCACGGTTTATAGTTATGTTTATAATGTCCATAGCAAGTCCCTTCTCGCTGGTTGCTACTGTTATATTTATACTCATTATTGTTATGGGGTCACCAGGTACCAAATACCTCGCATCTGCAAGAAAATAGCAAGTAGATCTTCATAACTATAATGTATATGGAGAATGCAATATACTTAATGACACACATAATATCTACTTAGAAGCAGGTAAGGAGAGACCTTGCAAGTAGCTTGTGAATTTTCACTTAAGCCAAACACCGGGACGAACACAAATATCAGCCTTTATCTTCATGGATAGTATATAATCAGAGGCTGTATACAGTGTGAAGGGTCTAGCAATGCCTTTTGGCTGTTGATTTTTGAGGAACTCAATTTTCCAGGTTTCAGTTTATCTATTTCTTTTTAGAACATTTATTAGTTGACATTTATTTGACAACTTCATGCATAAAGCTTATTGTGCATTGAAATTTGTTACTATAAATATTGTATTGTACAAGTAAAAACTATAAAACTTAACAAGGTTATTCCGAAACCAGTTAAATAATAAAGAAATGCATCTGCATTTCTACAAAAATTGTTTTCTAAATAACTTTCAAGTTGAAGGCCCGAATATAGTCAAATTTTGAACCATGATTTAAATAATGTTCATGACTATATATGTCGAAAATGGTAAATATGCAATTTGTAGCGGGAATGTTTATAAGAAATAACTTTAACTCTACTTTATAATAATAAAGTACTGACTCTCTTGAACTTTACTGCGCATAAGAAAACAAAACATAATCAGATCATTGTGGTCTGCTTCTTCTTCATATTTAAATTTCAAAATCTACTACTCGATTAGACGGGTACCCCTAATGCATTTGACTAGGCAGCAGTGCTATCAATTAGGCGCTTGCTGCGACCCGCATCGAGTTGCCTCCCACTTGGCTTATCAAAGCATCAAAGCAAAGTTGTTGTCGATGTTGTTCACGTTGTTGTCGCAGTTGAAAGTTGTGCGTTGTACGTTGTAAGTTGCATTTGCGTTAATGGTGTGCCCATTGTTTTTACATGCATACGAGTAGATTCCCCCAACTAGTTTCGAACAAGATGTGAAGCAGCGATAGCCGCAGTTGTCGAAAGGCAATGCTCTTTCTCTGTCCCTCTCTCTGCATTCCTCTCTCTCTCTCCCTCTCTCTTCTTCTCTCTCATTCTGTCTCTGCTAGGCCCGGAGAAGCTCTTTGAGTTAGCTCCGTCCGTTGATGGACATGAAATTGCAATTTATTTTCCGAAATCAGCGCCAGATTCAAGCTCAGGGGACATGGGACATGGATCTGGACACTCGGTCATTTGGGCTTGATTTGAATAAATTGAATGTCATTTGTATTTGGAATTCTTTCATCTACTCTGCTTCCTTCCTCTCTCTCTCTCTTTCACTGGGAGTCGAGTCGCCACGTCGGGGCTGCTTATCTTATCGTCGTCGTAATTAGTTAAGCTGACTTGTGCTTTATGTGTGGGCAGAGCTGGACGGCACTGGGAACTGTGAACAGAGACGGCATGTCTCGGCAATTTAATGTATCATTTGTGTTTGCATGGAGGGAAATGCTGGCAGCACAATCAGAAAGAAACAGCACAAGACGAACTCTGGCACAGACTCAGCTGTAATGGCAAAAATGTCAATTTATTTGCTGATTTATTCGAATTTCGTTTTGGGTTTATAAGTATTTTTGATTGCATTTCATCCGGGCTGTCCCTGGTCATGAAATTAAAACTTATCATGATCTGCACTTCATCTGCATTGGCAAGTAAACAAGAGAGCAAGAGAGCGGCAAAGAGAGTGGCAGGAAGAGGGAAGGGAATCCAATATCCTGGCTCAATAAATCCACTTGGAAGCCCTCAAGCCTGCCTGCTGGAATAGTTTTTATTGTGGCTGAAATTGTCGCCTAAAATGCTTAACGGTAAATTATGCCACCATAAATACTTACCAAAGGCGAGTCCGTCCTTGCCTACACCCCGCTCTGCCCCTGCCCCTGCCGATTCCTTGCCCCACTTTGAGTGCAAAACAAAGAGGGACAGCAAAATACTTTATAAATAAACGGGAGCCACAAACTGGCAGCCTGACTGGCAGGCAAATTTATGCACAGAACGGAGCAGGACGAGCTGCAAAACAAGGCTGAGAATGAGGAGCAGAATGTGAAGGAGGGTGATGAGGAGCAGGATGAGGATGAGGACAAGCAAAAGCGGTTTCGGGCAACTCTCAACTATGCAGGCCTCTTTTTCCCGTTCCTTCTACTGCTGCTGCTCTTCTAGTCGTAATTTTACGAACTTAATAAATTTTCTATATCTTTTTCACACACACACACACATAGTAACACACACTCACACACACTAGCACACACAGTTACACACTCACACCCAGTCAAGGCTCATTTTGACAGGCCGCACAATTGGATTTATCTATGATATGAATGGCGCCTGCCCCAACCATCACCTCCCTCCTCTTTCAAGTCTATTTATCCACACTGCTGTGTATGTGTGAGGGTGTCTGTGTTTGTGTGGCTTATATAAATGGTCGCATTTAATGGCCACAACAACAGCAGACAGCGGCCAAAAGAGACAATTTCTCATTATTTTTGCTAACAGGTCGTCACATCGTTGGCACAGTGGGACAAAAGTGCTTTATAATGCAGTGCAAAGCCAACGGACTAAGCTTCAACTATGCAGTGTCCTTTCAGGGGGTTTAGTTAACTGTAGACCACATGGGCTCATTAACATTTTGACCACTGTGCGCTGTGGGCAGTTTAAGTTGTTTTTTGCTTTACGAAAAATAAACAATTTGCATTTTAAACTAAGCCCAAAAGCCATCAACAGCAACAGCAACAGCAACAGCAACAGCAATAACAACAACAACAATCAGCATCATCAGCAGCTGAACAAATTGCTGGGCTCGTTGAGTGACAGATGAATGAGTGAGAGAGGGGGAGAGAGGGGAAGAGTCCATTGAGCCGAAGCTGCGATAATAAAGGGTATAATTACAAAGCTGCCACGCCTCAGCCCCACCTCAGCCCCGCCCCATATTTGCACCACACTTGTTGTCGCGTGCGTCGCTGTCTGTAAATGTATCTGTATCTGTATCAGTGATACACGCTGCAACTGTAGCTGAGCCAGTAGCGTAGTCTCGAATAAAAAGGGGGTCGCAATTTTAATACCTTAAATAACCCTCGTATGCCTTCTCTTTAATTACACATTATATTTTTTAATGTACCGGTCTCGGTTTTACCCACCTCTGTGCACTGTAAGTGTTGAGGTGTTGAGGTGCACGAGCGTAGTCTCAAAAGGGGTTCACAACTGACTTTATTATGTCTACGTCTAACTAACCCTCTCTTGGTGTATCTATATGTGTATCTCTATCAGTCTATAACAGTAATACTCGTTATATTTGTATTTGAAATTGTTAAGGGACACGAGCCTAGTCTCTACTAGAGTGAAAGAGTCACACTTCTATCTAGGAAATCTGTAGCTATATAAGAGATATACGCTGAGTCTTAAGCTGACAAACTGTTGAGGCAGTAGCGTCGTCTATACTTCACTAAAAAGGGTGTCACAACTTACTTTCCTAATACCTTAATTAATACAACTGTGACTTATTCTTTATTGCCTATTACACTTTATAACTAATGATCCCCCTTTCCCTGGGTTCTATAGGTTTCCTATTCCTGTCCCTAACCCTCGTGTGACTACTCTTAGTGCATCTATAACTGTGTATGGAAATGTATCTATATCAAAGATAAAGCTATTTCTGTTTCTGAAACTGATTTGAACTACAGTAAAAGAAAGTCACAGCATACTGCTTTAAACCCTTAATAAACCCTCATGTGACTTTTCTGTAATTGCTTATTATATTTTCTAAATTATTCCACCCCTTCCGCCACTCGTTGCACCGTCCCTGTGTACTGTATCTTAATATCAATCTAAAAGTGTTGAGGCACACGACCGTCGCCTCAGCTAGTGTGAAAGGGGACTACGACTGACTTCATTTGAGTACTTTTGAGAAACCCTGTATCTGGAGCATTTATATCTGTAAATCTGTATCTATATCTCTACATCAATACCTAATATGAATATAACCCTCGTGTGATTGCTCTTTTATTGTACATTTCAATATTATTATATTATTTTTCAAATTGTTCCCATCCCACGCCCCTTGTTACTCCACCCCTGTGCACATCTCTCTGTGCGTGATGTATATTGTCTTGTTCGCATTGAAATCTGTCGTATAACAGCCAAACATTCTCTCATTTACAGGTCCACCCGGAGAGCGGGGCGAACGCGGCGAGACGGGAGCCATCGGACCAGCTGGACCGCCTGGCGAAAAGGGACCGCGTGGCAAGCGGGGCAAGCGGGTGAGTGTGATAGACAGTACTGTCGACCGATGCGAGAACTCGTTCGCACTCAATTTTAATTAGAAAACGAAAACAAAAACCAAAAACGACGAGCAGAAAAACAGAAACAGAAGGAAATTCGTAATGAAGGAGCAGGAAATTTATTAATATGTAAATTGCTGTGTAAATTTCCCTTTGTAAAGAAGCGCGTGGCATTAATTCACTGCTAGCGTTAATCTGTAAATATTTGCCAAGCAAGCTGTAAATACCCCCAGCTCGTATACCCCCTTTTTCCACTTTCCCCCTTCCATCTCTCCCCAATTCGCATTCGCATCTGCCACCTGGCGGGGGCAACCTGCATGCCTGTATTACATAAGCTGTACATATACTTATGACTGGCGGCGTATGTCGTCTGACTGAGCATGTCCTGCACTGTATGTCACGCCCACTCAGCAACAAGAAGTGGGCGCAACTAAACTCATTACAGCTCCCAGGAGGAGGAGGAGAAGGAGGCAGCGACGGCAACTTTGATGTAATGTCTTTGATTACAGACGAAAGTATCTGACAGATACGCAGCCTAATAGAAAACTCCCGAGAGTGTCATTCGTGGGGTAGGCAAAGAAGGGGCTACTCTCATGTAAAGGGAGCTACTCTCAGGCACTGGCAGAGGGGAGTTAGAGGAGCAGGAAGGGGACTAAAACTATGTCGACGCGACGCACTTTGGCGCCTCATTGAAATTGTCAAAAAACGCTTGCTTCGCGTGTAAATCTGCCGCTTAATTTATGCGTGTGCCACCAGAGGGTGTAGGTAGAAGAGGGCGGGGGATGCGGAGTATCTGCAGCATTTATCTGGGCATTTGCCACACCCCTCCCAGCACCCGTTGTTGCGCTGGAATGTCAACAGTGCGAAGATACTTAACATTTTTATTGGCACTTGCTGCAGACGCGCCAACACTGAGGCAAGGCAGAGGCAGCAGGGAGGGGGGAGGTAGGGGTGGCAGTGGCAAGTGGCATGTGGCATGTGGAAAGTGGCAGCTGTTGCCGCCGCATGACGTGCTGATGGATGCCTGGTAAGCGGCAGCGGATTCTCATGTTTTGCACAACACACGACGCACCCGACATAGATACAAATTCAGAGATATGTGTAGAATGAGGGGAATGAAAGGGAGTGGGGCAGCAGGGGGAGGGAGTGGAGACGCAAGGGTATTCAGCACGTGTACGTGTATGTTATGAAAAATGCATAAGCGCCGCTGGCAACTGAGCTATACTCGGGTAAAAGAGGCAACTGAGGAAACAAGGGGAGAAAAAAGGAGGCGCAAATATTTGCGCGTTTTGCCAATTTTCGTAAAAACAGTCTGATTATTGTATGGCGAATACAGCACGCATATACACACAGTACACACACACACACACATATATATAAACTCAAGCACAGGCACACAGACACACACACACTTATACAGCCACTTATTCGCATAAATACTGAGGCAAAGTCTCATAACGCGCCTTTGGCCAGCTGCTGTTGCTGTTGCTGGAGTCATTGACGTGGCTATTGCTGCCGCCAGTTGTTGCCCCCGTTGTTGTTGTTGTTGTTATGCCTTTCAAATGGTCAACAAAGGGTATACTAACTTTTCGCAAATGTATGTTACAGGCAGTAGTAGGCATTGATCACTATCAATAGCCAAGTCAATTGAGGTATGTGCTTCAGTTTGAACTTCCTAATCTCAGCTATTAAGAAAGCTACAGACACCAAATTTGGCATGCAGATTCCTTTATATCTTAGTTTAATCCAGTTTATTTCAAATGTTCGCTACTACGCCCACTGCCCTAGAAATCTAATATTTACTTTGTTGAATTCAATTTACAAACGACACATACAAGATAAAATAATCTGTTTTTAATATATAGTTAGCTTACTTTAATATCTATAGCTCCCGCAAATTTCATTACAATCAAACAATAAATACAAAAGTTATCCAAGTCCAAAGTTGCCCTAAGCTGCAGTTGTCTGCGCCTGCTGGTATGCTATAGTTTTTGCGGGCATGCCTGCATATGTGTATTACAATGAGCAAACAATAGGCTGCATAAGACTTTGTCTTTGGTTATTCTTAGGCTATTTGTAATGGTGTTTTAGTTATTGGAAGGAAGAGTATCTTACGGTCGTGCGTATCCGACTGTAGCTTTGCTTATTTCTGCTGCTGCTAGTGTTGTTGTAATAATGCGTAATAACAAAACAGCACAAGAAGTAGCGGCAGCAGCAACAACTCCTCAACCGACTTTCAATATGCCCAGAAGCAAAGAGCAAAGGCAGCAACAACAAAGGCAGCAACAGCAAGAACAACAACAACAACAACATCAACAACAACAGCAACATAGGCAGAGAACAGCAGAGCAACCGCAACTGGCAAGCAGCAAGTGGCAAGTAGCAAATGGCAACTGTGGCAACGTGCAACATCGTCTTTATGACTTTGCGCCTCGATTTCCTGCCAATTGCGAGGGGCGGCACAGAAGTTGCAAGAGGAACTAGCTATAGATTGCCCGTGCGATTAACTTTTGTGGCCACCGTCCCCAGGCCAAGGCGAGGCAAGGCTTCTCTCCACTGCTGGTAATGCATGACTTTGTTGCCCCTGCCCCATGTGGCAGTGCAGCCTCCTATTGCCTGCTATGCGAACTCGTGCCAGGCTGCTCGAATATGCCGATTACCAGTTACACCCCCCCTTCCCTCCTCTTCCTTCTCCCCCCTGCAGCGACGTGATGTCAAAACAAATGAAAGCCATAAGAAACGGCAGGCAGTCGCAGCAGTTGCCACGCCCCCCGCCACCCACTGCCTCTGCCCTGCTGTCTTTGGCAAACAAACAAAACTTTTGGCAACAAACAAAAGTTCGCGCCCCTTCAAGCTCAGGTCCAAGCGGGCTACCCTACCCCTGCCCCTGCCCCTGCCCCTGCCCCTGCCCCTGCTTGCTCTATCCTTGGCGTGGCATAAAAAATTATTTGCAACAATTGCCATCATCTTCGACTCTGCTGAAACGTGACAGCTCCCGGCAGCAGCAGCAGCGATGGCTTCAGCGCGGCGTCGATTTTTCAATTCGGCTATCAGCGGCTTTGATTTTCCGTAGAAAAACTGCCAACGTGAGGCGCAACTGCGGCCCAGGTACGCTGTCATTAGGCTCAATGAAAATCCAAATGTGAATGGAAGAATGTGTAAACACACATCAGTCTCTCTCTCTCTCTCTCTCTCTCATTTTCTCTCTTTGCGAAAATATGGAAAATTATGCGACTAGAAGTCGTGGCTCGTGCGTCACAGTTAGCTGGCAGGGAAAACCTGAGGGAAAACTTTACTCGACTGGGGACTGCGGAACATGCTTGTAATTAGTTCGGCGAGTCGTAAAAGATTGTCGACGATTGCTCGTGTGCTGCTTTTGGAAAAGCATTTATTGCCGCATGCCACATGCCACGCCCCATGCTGGAATTATGGCTACAATGGGGACAGAGACGATTTGGCTTTTTTGTTTTGTTTGTGGCTAAGGCCATAAAAAAGCGCAAAAATAAATGAAAACAGCGCAAAACGATAAGCTAAAAGGCAAGAGAAGAAGGTAGGGGGAGGGAGAGTGGAAGAGGGGAGAGGGAACAGAGGAAAGAAGACGGGGTAGAGGAGGAAGAGGTGGAAGAGGTAGAGCAGCGACAGAACGCAATTGTAGGCATTATAAATTTGACATGTTATTTTCGTCGCCTCGTCACAGTCAGGGAGTGTTGCGTCATTTCGGGACAGGGCGACGGGTTAACAGATGAGGTGGGGGCGGGGGGAAGTACAAAACGAGCTGCGATGTGATGGAACGATGGAACGATGCTCAAGCGGCGAGACAGATGTGTCACAAACGATACAAACAGTAAAATTAGCCTAAGACCTTTATGAATGATATATGGATAGATGCAGATGAGAAGGGGTAGGGCAAGAGAACGGGAAGGGAGGGGAAGAGCAAGAGGTAGGGTAGTACTAAAAGATGTAGATGTGGGCAGGGAAGGCATAGAGAAGAGGTAGTAGTTGTAGGTGGAGCAAGGGCAGGGCTATGGCACTGTCGTGTGCGATGTTAATCTCAGTGTGAGAAGAAACATTTAAAAGGCAAAGCAGACAGAACTAAGAGATGCAACTTAAATAAAGCAAAAGATACAATGCAATCAAAGATATATATATATATATTTCTTATGTCTAACTATCACACTATATCACAGCATATATAATATGCCGAAATATCCACAAGGAATTTCAAGAATTCTCATCATATTTTCATTGTTGATTCTTCTTTATGATATGGTTTAGTTACGGCACAGTTCAGTTCTTTAGCATAAAGTGGAATTAGATTTGCTGTGCTAACATTTTATTTGGTTTTTCATGTATGCACAGAAAGGGGGAAAAGGGGCAGGGCAGGGGATGTGCATCAAAAATACAATTTACAATCGGGCAACATATTAAAAATTTAAATTAATTTCAAACGCTGTGACGAGCACATGCCCTGCACGCCTTGCACGCTCTGCACTCCCCCCTCTGCCTCTTTCACTCCCTTTGCCCCTTCCCCTCTCCCTACGCCCACTGCTGCTGGGTAGTGGGCTTACGGGGCGTATGATGAATATCCAATGAAAGTCGTATGCGGCGAATTTGCTATTTATTATGCGCACTGCCATCGCTGCTGGTGCTGGCTTTGGCGCTGGCTTTAGCTGTTTTAGATTTGCGCTGCCATTTTTAATAAAGTTGAAACAATATTTCACACACACTCACGCACACACACACAGCGATAAGGCGCGGCGAATCTCAGCCTGAAGCATTGCGGCAAAAACAGTTCCTGAAGCATTTATGCCAAATTTATGTTAATATATTTTACAATCGTCGCCCCACACTTCCTCCCTCTTCCCCCTCATGTGTGTGCGTTGTCTTTGGAGCCTTGAAATCTGCATAAATTTGCCCCATCCTGTTGTTGCTTATCTACAAGATTGGGGCAAGTTTCTGCCGTGCGTGGTAAATAGAGTCATAAAAAAAGAGGAGAGCAAAAAAAAAACATTGCAGATTCGTTACACGTCACACAACGGCGCCCTTTTCCCCCTTCCCCCGCTCTTTGGCATGGTAATGTGAGCTGGCGCTGAGCTACAGCTGGCCAGGCAGCATGTGGCGCGCCGCTGACGACTTTGCTGCCTGCCCCATACAGTTGCAAATCAAAGAGTTTCAACTTACCTACGTGGAATACGAAAAACGACAGTGTGACAGTGTCTGCCAAGTATGTGTGTGTCCCTCTGTGTGTCCCTGTATATCCCTGCCATATGTGTGCGTGTGTATGTGTGTGTTTGTGTCTCTCTGTGTGTTTGCCACTCAAAGCCTGCCCCATTTGGTGGCGTCTTCTCTTGCTGGCAATTCGTTTCGGGTGTTGCCTAAACGACGCAATAAGCTTAACACTTTCCCCCGTTTGCCTGAGGGCATAAGGGAGGAAAGGGGGATGGTGGAGGGGGCAATTTTCATTGCTTCTGCTCGACTTGACTTGACTTGAGTCGATTTGACTGGCGTCGAGTTGCGCGTCGGCTTTATAGCTAGCTGGGCCCGATAAGCCTCTGCAATGCTGTGTCAACTGCTGTGTCGTGGCTTATCTCAGTGTGTGTGTGCGAGTGCGTGTGTGTGTGTATGTGTGTGTGTGTGACGTCATTGTTCATTGAAATCTGCGCAGCATGCAAATCTGCCTTTCTACTGCCGGCACTATCGCAATTATTTGTGACCAATGTCCATGTCCATCCTCGGCTCGATTGAATATGGCAAGAGCGACCATGCATGTCCCAGGGTGTGCGTGTGTGCGTATGTGTGCGTGTGTGCGTATGTGCGTATGTGTGTGCATGTAATGTTGCCCCTGGGGTGTGCGTAACTTTTATTTTATGGCAACTGATGATGAGGTCTCTGAGGGAGCAACAAAAACGATTGAAAAAAAGAGGAGGCAAACCCAAACTGAACCCAAAAAAAAATCCGGAGCATCTACGCAGCCAAATAAAAATCTCAAGTTAGCGACACCAAAATGAATGAATCCAACTACCCCCCAAGTGCACCCCCCACGGCTACGCCTTCTGCTCAGCCCGTGCGCTGGCAATGGGAATTTATAGACACGCGTGCTGCAGAGAGGGGGGGACGCACTTCCCGTTACCTACCATCCCCCACAAGTGGCAACATTTCACGTATGTAACTTGGCGCCTGCCCTGCGGCGTTGTCTGGGCAGCAGGAGAAAGAGAGAGGCGAGGGGTAGCAGGAGGAACAGGAGGAGGAACAGTAGGCGGGGCAGGAGGAAGCTGGGCAGGAGGAGTTGGAGCATGAAGTCGGCATTGTTGCGGCTGCGTTTGCGGCGAGGAACGAAATCTTTAGCAACGATTTCCCTAAATACTTCCGAATTTCCAGCATATTACAATATCACGACAGCAGCAACAACAACAGCAGCAACATTGATAGCAACAACAATACTGGCAACAATGTTAGCGGCAAAATGAAATCACGCGAAATTTTTACAACTCGTCTTGACTTTTTTCCCTGTCGTTGAATACGCGTACCACGCGCATCCTTGTGCCAAGGTACAGTGGGACAAAATGAGTAAGAAGTGCATGAAAATATAAAGCTAGTTGAGCTAACATATATGATCTGCTACTATGGATAAGCAAGTATTGCCTAATGCTGCCCACTCTTTGCAATTGTGACCACTGTACTTGGCATTGTTAAAAAAGGTGACTGGGGAGAATTACTATAAGGCTTTAACTATATTCTAAATATTTGACTAGTTAAGTTAGACGTAGAGCTTGTATGGATAGAAATGAATGACCTTATTGCCTGTTGAATCCTCCACAACTCACTCAATTGCCAACTGTGCCCATTGTAGCTGGCTTCGAGACGAGCAGGCTTGAGGAGAATCAATTCTTAAATATATTTATAGTTTAGCTATACTTGGGATTACTATAGGTTGATAAAGTACTATCGAATGCCCTGGTCAATAATCCACACTCCACTCAATGTGCTCAATTGTGCCCACTGTACTTGACATCGATATGAAACGGAACTGAACACAATATACCAAAAGTTATTGATTGGTTAAGCTATACGTTGAGCTAGTAAGGATTAAAATGAACTGCCCTATTCTCTGTTCAATCCTGCAATATATACTTAAATACTCTCCACTAAATTCCCTCTTGTGCCCACTGTATTTGACGTCAATACCAAGCGGAACGTATTACGCATTTAATGCTGCCGCGTACTTCGCATCCATTGTGAGATTCTTGTAAACTTTTGTGGCAAGCGAAGAACGCATTACACGCCCGGAGAGAGAGAGAAAAAGGGAGGCAACGATTGAGAAGGAAAGGGAAAGGGGAAGGGAGGACGGAAGAGGAGCAGGGGCAGTGGCAGGGGCAGGAGTGGCGCAACAACTGTGTGTGCGACGCCAGAAACGAGCTGCAAAACTTTCACCTCAGGCGCTCGACGGCGCTGCTCTTTTGATGCTCTTGTTCTTGTTGTTGTTCTCAGGCTGAGAAAAATATGAAATTTCAAAAGGAAATTTGTATAAAAAATGGGAAAAATATGCGCGCACGCACACGCAGACAGACACGCATACTGACAGTCGAGAGAATGCGGCATATGCTGCACTTGAACGCCAGCCAGGGAATCAACCTGGTAATGGGCATGTGGGCGTGTGAGCATGGAGGCATGGGCGTGGGTGTGGGCGTGTACAAGGGCGTATGCATGGGCGTGGCAGTGGGCAGCACAGCCGTGCAGCAAACGCACGAGGAAAAAGTCGCATCGAGATCAAAATGATTTTCAATTTAACGCGTTTACGTGCGGCCATTTGTCTGGCCTTTTCCCGCTGCCTGTGAAAATGAAAAACCGCCGAAAAAAAAAAAACAAAGAATGCCAGGCCAGTTCAGGCACAAGGCTGCGCTGTGCAGACAGAGGAGGACGGACAATTAATGTACAATTAAATCGCTTGCGCAAACAGTTTTCTTCCCCTCCGGTTGATGGAGGCGCCTGAAAGTATGCAACGTATTTCGGGCTTTAATCGGAAAGGCGTTTGGGCAAATACTTGCAATATTTACGCATAATTTAAGTGATGCCAGGCGCTGCACACACGTATTTACATGCTGTATACAGTTGTATGGGAGTGTGTGTGTGTGTGTGTTGTGAGTGTGTGTGTGTTCTGTGTGCCTGAATACTTTGAAAATTAAAATCAACCCGAGGCACTCGCACAAATATTGATACATTCTAATGGATTTCTCACACACACACACAGTCACACACATGCCTGCACGCACACACACATATATACATAGGGAAAGTGGAGCAAGTTTTTATCGTAGTTAGGCAGCTGCGTGCTCGCCCGAATTCCTTTCTGAGTGTATCTTTTATTTATGTTATTTATCGCAGCTGCCTCTGCTTCCTCTGCTGCTTCTGCTGCTGCTGCTGCTTAAAGCCTTTAAGTCGCCAGCTCGCCCTTTTTTTGCCAAGTCCTTGATTTGTCGCTGGCATTTGCTTATCGACGGAGTGACTGACGGACAGAGGCAGAGAGAGAGACAGAGAGAGATAGAGAGACGCAAGGCGTGTGCGCTTAATCCCAGTGAATGTGCCTCAATTATCGCTGTAGCCGCACGCAGAGCAAATGTTAAGCGTGCGCTTTAATTTAAAACCTCTTTAATTGCTCTACAAATGGGCGACTAATCACCCCAAACCCCCCTTCTGCCACCTCTCCCGCAACAACAATGGTGCGCACGCAAAGCGGAAGCGGAAATTCACAAGGAGATGCAGAGAGAGAGGGAGAAAGCGAGAGGCAAAGAGAGCCCCAGGGCAAGTCCCCCCTCCACTCGCAATATTGTATAAAACTTGCAACAAAGCGGCAGCCTCTCTCTCTCTCTCTCCCTCCCCCCCACACACACACCCCTATACGTGATGCAGATGAGCTGCGCATTATATGAGCATGCATAAAGGAGCAAAAGTTACTCGTGCAGTGCCAGTGTGGCAGTGGCAAGTGGCAAGTGGCAAGTGGCAAGTGGCAAGTGCATTTGCGGTAAGCCAGCATCATGGCGTCATGGTCGTTGCTCCTGTCCCCCACTTACCCCTCTTCCCTTCCCTCTCTCTCGCCCTCTTCTTGGCCGTCTCGTTGTCATTGTTGTTTTCGGTTTCTTTTCTACCTTTTGCCTTGTTTTCGTGCATTTAAGCATGCGAATGGCGGCCATTGCAAGGGATCACTTAAGCATATGCCCAGGCAGAGCTCAGCTCAGCTCAGCTGCATACACTTGCAGAAAATGCTGAGTGCTTGCGCATAAATGAGCGAGCACACACACATCCCAAGAGGGCATTTCTTGCAGTGCACAATGCTCATAAATGTGCCGAACGTTCTTCTCTCTCTCTCTCTGTGTGTGTGTGTGTGTTAAGCGTTTCCATTGTTATGCTATCACACCAGACAGTTGTTGCCAGTGTTGCCATTGTTGCTGTTGTTGTTGCTGTGTCTTAATAGCCAAGTAAGCAAGCCACTTCCTTGGCGAACAAGAGAACGACAATCGAGGCAGAACGACTCGGCAATAAAACACAATTGTTTCCCCTGGCTGAGCACTAATTCAGGCGAGATCATTAACAAAGTCACTAAAACTATGGACAGCGGTGTAGGCAAATGAATGTACTGTGGGATGATGGCAGTAGTAGTAAGTGCACAGTTGAATGATGAATAAGAAGGCAGTGCAGAGTTGAAAGATGAAGAAGAAGGCAACGCAGAGTTGAATGATGAAGGTGATAAAAGGAAAGTTGTGTGTTAAATATTGTGCATAAAATCAACGACAGCTTGCAGAGTGCTTCTATTTATATGCGCCCTGGGTGTAAGCCGCTTCTATTTGCTTAAACTGTGCTGTGTTGCCTTGATCACCTTGCTTTTATGTGCTGCCCAGGGGCGGAGTGCAATTTGGAGACTACGCCCCACAGTAATTTCCCCTCTCCATACGCAAATGAAAGCTAAATGCAACTGACTGTGTGTCTCTTTGTGTCACTGTATGTGTGTGTGTGAGTGTGTTCGACTGTCTCTACTTGTTGTGTTGTCATCGATGTCTAGCGGTTTTTGCTGCTCTGCTTGCCGACTCCTTGAGATGTGCAGCAAGAGAAGCTCGAGTAGCGCAGAAACCAATTCATTATCTTTCATTTTGGCACTCGCCAAGCACACGCACACACACACACATACACAATGGCGCAGGCACAAAGCACACACATACACCTACACACACAAACACACACTAGCACACCCACACCACACACACACACACTGCTGCACACTGGCACACACCGCACTCGAAGCACGTCGCGGCTTGACTTTATTTTCGACTCGCACCACTTAACCCCCCCTGGGCACCCCCTCCCCCTACACTGTGTGTGTGTGTGTGCCTTTAAGGTTTTTCTATGCCAGCATTGTCTAAGTTTCTGGAGGGTGTAGGGGATGCAAGGGGGTGGGGGGAGTGGGGCACACGACCTGCACTTAACACAATTTCGCGGCACACAAAAGACTTTCACTGCGACGCAAACGTTGAAAATCCGCCCCCAAAGCAAACAACTCTGCACCCTCTACCCCCTCAGCCCCCTTCACAGCGAAAAAAACAAAAATATTTTTTGATATCTGCTGATTAAATTGATACGATCTTTAATAACCATTCCACGAGAGTGTGTGACTTGCAAAAGGAAAGGAAGGATTCCAGGCGTGCCGAGAAAGTAATCGAAATCTTTTAAATGAAGTGCATTCCTAGACAGAAGAAAGAGTGTGGGAAAGAGAGAAGAGACATACTGCTATATATGAGTACTATAAAATTATAATATATGCTGGCTGAGGAATATAGAGAAGTTCCCCCTATAATGCTGCCATTTCCAAGCAACGATTTTTCTTGCCGTGCAGAAGCTGCTCAAATTTTTCACATGCCAAGCGAGTATCGAGTTGCTTTGCTGTGTGTGTGTGTGTGTGTGGAGTATCTTTGCTGCTGTATGGGTGTGTTGGCTGGGTGTGGGCAAAGCGTGCAACGTGCTGGGGCAGCGACGTTGCCACGTGGCATAAATTAATCTTCTCACTAAATTCTGGTTTCGTATCTCTCTCTCTCTCTTCCTTCCCCCTGCGCAGATATTCGGACCTGGCGGCACCAAACTGGTGGAGGAGGACTACGAGGATCCGCCGGTTACCCTGCTGCGTGGCCCACCCGGACCTCCTGGCAATGCCGGCAAAGATGGTCGCGACGGCCGCGATGGCAGCAAGGGAGATGCGGGCGAGCCTGGGGAGCCTGGTTCGCTGGGTCCTCGTGGCCTGGACGGTTTGCCCGGTGAGCCTGGCATTGAGGGTCCTCCCGGATTGCCTGGCTACCAAGGGCCGCCTGGCGAGAAGGGTGATCGCGGAGATATCGGTCCACCTGGTCTCATGGGACCTCCTGGTCTGCCTGGCCCGCCTGGCTACCCAGGAGTGAAGGGCGACAAAGGAGATCGTGGAGATTCGGTAAGTAGAAGTGCATAGGCAACTTGGCAACAGTAATTCACATTCAATGGACTTCACAGTACCGTAAGATGCGCCGTCGACAGGATGATGGCATGGCGGATGCACCACATATGCCTCCCATTGAATACGTAAGTGAGGAGCCTCCGCTTCCCTGCATTCACTGATGTTTCTCTCATCCGACAGGTCTATGGACCCCCCAGGTCCACCCGGTCCCATGGGACCAACAGGACACACAGGCCCACAGGGCGATCGTGGCTTAGATGGTCGCAAGGGTGATGCCGTAAGTGGAAAGCTGAAGCCATGTTCCATATAACCCAATCTAACTTGACTTTCTTCGCAGGGGGAAAAGGGACACAAGGGCGATCAAGGCCCAATGGGACTACCGGTAAGTGCATGAGATAGAGACTTCGCAGGGAGTATTACTGACTATCCTCTCTCTCTCTCTCTCTCTCTCTCTTTGCAGGGTCCCATGGGCATGCGTGGCGAGTCTGGTCCCTCTGGACCCGCTGGCAAAGCTGGAGTTCCGGTAAGTTTCGATTCCTTCTTTTGATTCCCTCTTCAGTTACTAAAATCATTGTTTGGCTTTGAGTTAATACAAAATTCTTTGTTGGTCTTTTTTTGCTTTTTGGGTTAGCTGTTGTTGTTGTTGTAACTAAACCATGTCTAACCGTGTTACTCTGTCTCTCTCTCTCTCTCTCTCTCTCTTTTACATCTACCTGGAACAGGTGTGGGGCGACTACTAATCAAGCTTAGTTAAAGAGCAGTCTAATTACTATTAATAACACAGCGAAGTCACACATAGACACACATTCACACACATACACATACACACTTACACACACATACAGCATACGCACATGCTTACCCATTACGCACAGGAGGAGCATCCTGAGGAAGCAGCAGCAACACCAAAAATGAATTATCCGTACTAAACTGCGTTCAGTTTTATCGTCTTAAAAGATCTGCCCTCTCCCTCTCTCTCTCTCTCTCTCTCTCTCTCTCTCTCTCTCTCTCTGTGAATATGTATGTATATCGAACTGTACATACAAGCGCCCTTGTACATACATATGCACGCACAAACATGTCCAGCACACAGCCCCCTCTCTGCACAACAACTTTTGCATGCGACTAACCCGCAAGGCAGTCCAAAGAATAATACAAATATCGGAATCCCCTCAAATTCATATCAAGCGAAGTACAGAGCCAAATGATTAACGTATTTATGTGTACAAACAAACAGTAAGCAGAAACAGGAGAAACGGAAAACAGCAGCAGAAACAGAAACAGAAACAGAGAAAGCAAAGCAAATAAACATAATTATTTCTATGGAAACACAAGCGCGAGGGCGAGTTCGAATGTATTTACAGCTATCAATTGAGTCAACCGGCTAAATTCACTCACACCTTAAAGCACACATACAAACACATTCACAAACACACGCACAAACACATACACAAACACGTATAGAGAACAAACAAACAAACAAATATGCAATGCAAATATTTTAATTGCATTTCATTTGCCGTCGCTGTGTGCAAATATCCGAGTACAACCGATCAAAAAGGGATGCAATAGCAACACAAGCAACATCAACAACAACAAAACAAGCAACAACAACAAAACAAGCAACAATAACAACAACGAAACTAGCAACAATAACACAAGCAACGCGAGTTGCATAAATCATTCCCATAGTTTGCCGAAATGCATTTCACTTTCTTGATTGACTCGTAAAATGCTTCAATTGTTGCCCCATGTTGCAACTGTTGCTTTGTTGCCCCATGTTGCGTTGTCTTAGGTGCCGTCCAGAGGCTTTTAAAGAGATACTAAGCTTCAATGCTTGAAACGAGTAGCCCCCAAAGATAACTTAAGCTAAACAATCGCAGTATTAACTGTACACTGTGGAAATGTAAACTTATCCTGCTGTTCGATGTGTTTTATGTCTACAAACAAAGAAACTGTTCAATATACAAACAAAAAAAAACATATATACACACTATATATATACAAAATATTTAAAGATAATGCGCATAAATATATGCTAAATACAAAGGATAACGAATCTCAAACATACTCGTAAATATAAATGTAATTCGATAACAACAACAAAGAGCTAGCTTCCAATTGTGCATATTTTTCAGTGTTATATTTACAATATTCGACATAAATTAGTTAGGCTAAAGTTTAAATATACCACAATTACATATATATATATATATATAGTGGGTAAAAAACATTATAATAATAACGAGATAATTGTGTATGATAAAAAACGGCCTCAGAATACCCTACACGCCCTTCGTCCTCCTCGCTGTCTGCTCTGTCCAGTCCGATTGGCGTTTGGGGAAATTCAATGAAAATATCAATTATAATTCATGAATAATTCGAATCGTAATTACAACATTATAAATTGAATACTGACTCAAAAAAAGAGATTACACTCTCTCTGGCAATCGCACTGGATGTTCCAGTTAGGAAATGTCAATCAAAGATAATTAACAGTGAATATAAAAAACCAAGAAATCCTTAGCATATACACAAACATTCCATTGGTTTCATACGAACATCTCAAATGAAGTGAAAATTTAAACCAGTCAAAAAATAAAAATGCACATTAAATATTTGAAATGCGATTGCAAAACACAAACAAACAGAAAGGTCAAACTATAAACTATGAATGGCGAATGCGAACGAAATCAATTAGGAGTAGAAAAATACAAGAGAAGCCCATGAATATTCATACAGTGTGAAATGAAGCCTCAAAGGATTTATGCGAAAAATGTTGGGAAATTAAAAAAGAAAAAAAAACGCAACAATGAAAACCTTAAAAAAATAATGTCAATTTGTTTTCAATTAGATGTGTCGTAACTCCAAAATGAAAGCCCATAAAACCATACAGAATTAGCATGTCAATTTTTGTTCGATACTCTACCATGACTATCCCTCAGTGTACATATACTATATAAACTATGATATGATATAAGGCAACACTACTCACTACCCACTCAACCCACTACTCAGTCGATCTTTCACGTTCTCGTTCTATATTCTATATTCCCGCTCTAACTTTTGTCTCAACTAACTGTCTACCTTGCTCTATCTCTCTCTAATCAGGATCTATATTTGCATAGGCTAGAATAATGAATTGTTCGATTGGCATTCGCATTATGATGCTGTTCTATATGTAACTTTAACTTTAACTTTATGATAAACTTAACTCTAACTTAACGAAGCAGCTAACGGTAATCGTAAGTGTACATTTGTTAATTACATAACTAAACAAAGTTTTTGCAATTAAAAAAAAAAGAAGAAACACCGTAATTATAACCAAGAATTTATGTATATGTATTTATGTGTATTCATGTCTATACATAGAGAGTATGTGTATTCGAGATTGTACGCTAATCCATCGGCAGGCTAATGAAATAATGAAATCAATATCATTTTCACATTAATTATGCATTTTCAATAAAGTGATGGTTTTTTACTAAAACAAAATGGCAATTTCAGTGTGTACATACCGCAGTAATTAATTAACCACAGCCCTAACAGACAGCACATACATAACCTATAACAGACATAAGCTATACAAGACATAACCTACAACAGACAGCAGACAGCTCGCATAACAGACGGACAACACAGCAGATAACAGACAGACAACAGACACACAACATACTGCTCTACCAGTAGCGCCTGTTGGCAAGGCAACACTTTTTCACGACTTTTTCTGATGCTTTTTGCTTTCCTTCTCCTCTTTGTTTGTGCAGGGTCCCCCCGGTTTGGATGGCATGAAGGTATATTAACTGAATTACGATTATTTTCTTTTGTATTTCGTTGAATTTTCTAACCAAATTCTCTCGTAATTGCAGGGCGCACAGGGCGAGACGGGACACAAGGGCGAACGCGGTGATCCGGGTCTGCCGGTAAGAGCAGCTCATCTGTATTAGATGTGGCACATATTTGCGCACACAATAGCACACACATCCACCCACACACACACACACACGCACACACCCACATACACATGTGTTGTTATCTACCTTATGTGGTTGCTAATTTGAATAATTTGTGTTTTTTCTGTTTATTTTGTATGCATGCACTCTCTCCCACTCTCTGTCTCTCTCTCTCTCTCCATCTCTCTCTTTATCTGTCTCAACTTTTGGCGTCCATACGTACCCCACATTCCCCTTGAACCTCTCACACACACACACTCACATACAATACATACAAACAAAAGGGCACCGACGGCATACCCGGCCAGGAGGGCCCGCGCGGCGAGCAGGGCACACGCGGCGATGCTGGGCCGCCGGGGAAACGGGGACGGAAAGGAGATCGCGGAGACAAAGGCGAACAGGGTGTGCCTGGCTTGGACGCACCCTGTCCGCTGGGCGTAGACGGGCTGCCGTTGCCGGGCTGCGGTTGGCGGCCGCCAAAGGTTAGCATGGTAAAAAAATTTAGAAATAATTAAATTGCATGTTAACCTCACTGTAAAACTAACAGCGAAATACAATTCCCTGTTAACCTAACAATGAAAACACTAAATGTCGAACATTTTCGATGCTTAGTGAATGAAACATAACTAACTGCTCCCTGTTAAGCTAACAGCGAAACACAATTAGCTCCTCTCTGTTAAACTAACAGTGACTCCACACATTTTCGCTGCGAACTTACAGCGATACAAATAAGACACACATACATATTAAGCTTAGCTCAGCTGTTACTCAACATCCATTCGCTGTTACCTTACATCGACCCAGAAACAGTCCACTGTAATTCACACATATTAAACCTAGCTCAGCTCTTGCTCATCCTTTCCCTGTAATATTACAGCGACTACACGCACGCTCTTACAGCGATCCACAGCTGTGCGCTGTTAACTTACAGCGAACTGTAAAACGTTAATTCAGGCATGTTAAGCTCAGCTCAGCTGTTACTCAACATATTGTACATTCGCAGTAATCTTACAGCCATCCATAACAGTCTGCTAAAATCCTATAGTAATATGAGCAGGGTCTACATAATTCACACATGTTAAGCTTGCAGCTCAGCTCAGCTATTACTCAACATAGCTTTAATAGAGAGCTCTGTTATCTAAGACACGATCCCATTTGTGTACAGGCTAATTCTGATCAAAGAGTATTACCGTCAACTGCATTACGATTACGTTGCGGACTGCACTTTTCTCGCTCATTTAAGAGTTTTTGTTTTGAAATATCTCACCTTATTTCCCTTTTCTTCCGGTCAAAAATGGCTTTTTTTGACAGCACTGATCCCCAGACTTACTTGTGTTTCACTTTCTAATTGGCTGAGGAAAACGTAGGACTTGCATGCACCCACTTAAGTTTACTCGCTGTTGTTGTTGTTGTTGTTGTTGTTCACTAACTTGGTTAACTAACTTTTGCTTTTGCACACTAACACACACACACACATGCACATGCACATGCACACCCGTGCACACACACCGGGCACACTGGCATATGCAAACGGAACAGGAACCCATCATTTCAACGCCCATGCACAAGGACTATTTACCCGATGTAACACAACCGGAGAGCAATGCCAGCGATTATGAGCAGGAGGAGGAGGAGGAGGAGGAGGACCAGCCGGAGGATAATGAAAACGAATATGATGAATATCAGGAAAATTTGCATAACAATGACTAAAAGCGGAAAGAGCCAAACCAAAAAGGGCAAACACAAACACACGCGCACACAGACACACAGACACACAGACACACACACACACATTCGCTTACATATGTAAAACTCACGACACTGAAACACAGCCAAAGCAAATAGGTACCACTTACACACACACACACACACACCCTCATACACCCAGACAGGGATACACTCTGACATACACGCACTCATTCCGGACACTCTGACAGACAGACCGAGAGACAGAAGATTGACAGTGAAGCAGAGAGACTCCTAACTAGTTAAGCATTTCCGATTTACGCGCTCTCTTTCTCACTCTATCTCTCTCACACTCTCGCTGTCCCTCTCTCTCTTCCTTACACTGTTGACATTTGCAATTAGCGCTAACCAACGCAAAGTGGGGGCGGCTAACTACAGTAGTTTCTATTAACATATACACACATACACACACACACACACACAGAGTCCCCTCTTTACTCACACACTCACTCAAACTCCCTCACACTCACTCACACACGTAGCTTTGCTTTGGTGTTGGCACAGAAATTGTTTTTGTTTCTTTTGGTATATCAAACTTGTGGCACTTGCAACCTTGCAACTTTTGCTATAAACTTCTGTTTCTCACCTCGCAGGAGAACTGGCAGACATGGCTCAAGGACGAGCTGAACGCGCTGCAGCACACGAAAACAAGAAACTGAAATTGCCTCAGCTGCAAAAGCGTTCCTCTACCCCCACCCCCCACCCTCGCCCCATTCGACGAGAAACCTTAGTGCTTTGCTCCCTTACATTTAGTTACTTGTTATTGTTAATCTAGGCATCGAACAAAGCTATATACATATGTATATGGATATATACTCTATAATCTACTCATACAACTACACCTACGACCACGATTGTGCCAAAACCTTTGCGTCTATTTCGTTTTAGGCGTTTTTACAAGCGTAACAAATAAAATCTATTTATAGTCTATATATATATTAAAAGCATACCACACACCTACACCTACACACACACACAAACACACCCATATACATGCACATACTATATATGTATTTAAATTATAACGTTGTATCTCCTACTGCATACTCCTATTCTACTGCTATTTCTACTACTTTTCTATCACTGTAAGCTGCGAAAATAAAAAGAATTTTAATATACACAAAGTTGATTGGTTTTATTATTATAGAGGGTTTAATAAATGGAGGGATTTATATATTTAGGCATATAAATTGAAGGTCGGTCTATCTCTTGAATAAAGGTACATATGATTAGGGTACAATGCCTACAATACTCATTACTAAACGTAAATAATCCAATAAATATTAATAAATATAAAAATAACTAAATAATGAGTATATTAGGAAATAAATATTTGCAAAAATAAAGTCTTTATTTATTATGTATAAATATTATGAATCAAACATTTACAAAAATATAGAATCAATTATTTATTTATTATTTATAAATTGGGAAAACATATGCAGAGATTGAATGAATGGAAAACAACAGTTAGCTTATAAAACATGTATTTCAATAAAGCTATAGATATGTATGTATTCAAATCAATAGTTTGTGTATCTAGTGATAGTTCATATATAGTATAAAATATATATAAACATATATTATATATGTATATATATTTTATACGAATTTAATACAATGCACAGTCTACTTATTAAACATTAAAAATACTAGATTTAATAATATAATATAATATAATATTTCATGCAGTTCATACTTACAAATATATGATATGTTTCAATAATAATTCAAATATTGTTCATCCATTCCATTTGCAAACTGTGCATATACAAATTGCCACCACTGTTGTGTTGCGCTGAGAGCCAAGTAAAATGTCATACGCAGCTCTCACACTCTCTCTTTCTCGCTCCCACTTTGCAGTGTTGCCAGATAGTGAAAAAAACAATGCAAAAGTCGGGCATGTATCAATGCAAAGCTCGTTGCTATGACACGCTGTAACATCTTTCATTGAGCAGCTTTAAAAGCTCTCTTTCAAATTGCAACGGCCGAGAAAGCTCTCTTTGCTCGTCTCTGCCACGCCGATGAGGAGTCCACACCGTTTCATATGCTCGCATATGCAGTTGAATAAATTACGTAGCCGCCCCTTGGGCAGGTTAAATCGCTACGAAGCGCAGCCAAGCTCGACGACAAAGCAGCGCACAGGTCCAGGCCGAGCCCGAAGGTTATTTGTGGCGTCGAGTAAAATTATAATTTTCATAAATTGCCGGCCAATTGCTGATCTTATCGGTTTGCCCTGCACAAGGATTACGATTTAAAAAGGGGCGTAGCCGCAACAAGTAATGGCCTGCCACTCCCCCATCCCCCTTCCCCTTTCCACTCCCCCATGCGAACATCTTATGCAGCATTTGCTGTAGACGCTTGAGACGTTTATTGTTTTTAATTTGTTGGAACACTTTACATTTACATAAGTTAAAGTTAGAGTTAAATTTAAACCGTATTCATATTCACTTGTATTCATTTGTATTCATATCGTATTCGTATTTAAATTGTAGATTTAACGGCGATAAACTACGACTACACACACAAAACAATTTGACAGTTTAATTGGTTTAGTTTGCGCACGAGTTCTGCCTAATTGAGCTGGCTCGATACTCTCGCAACTATATGCATACAAACCACATATATATAACCACTATATATCGTATATATAGCATACAGATATCGTATAAAGTATATAAATAGAGGAGACACGGGCTACGTAGGTAAATTAGAACATTGAATCGGGCAAAGTTGAGTTACAGTTACAGTTAGAGGGGGACAACGTTTGATTAACAATTGCACTACGAATTGTCGAAAATCGAAGAGGAATCTGAGTTGGGTCTGCCATTGGGTACCATCATTGGACAGTTAGAACGTGGTCTTGCCAAAGATGAAGTTGCCGGGCGCATTCGCATCCTCCGCGGCAAAATACTCCTTCCACAAGGCGGCGAACTGTTCGCGCGTCACATCGCTCTGCCCCTGAGCCATCTTGCTGAACGCCTCCTCGCACTCCTTCTTGTCCAGTCCATAGCTGGAGCAGACCAGCGTGAACTCCGTCACATCAATGCCGCCATCATGCGAGGCATCCTCCAGATCGAACATAAAGTTCATGTACGCATTCTGCCAGTCCATCACGCTGCTGGGATCCTTGGCATAGGCGTCCCACATGTTGCACCACTCATCCACGCTGACCTGGTGGCAGGAGAAGCACATAAAATAAAGTGGGTTAGTGCCAGAAACGTTTATGGAGAGGGGGGGGCAGCTCATAAAACATCACAAATGACAAGGGGAGAGGGAAAAGGAAAGGGAGTGGGAGTAAGAATGAAAGGAGAAGTGAAAGTGGGAATTGAAGTCAGAGTGAGAGTGGGAATGGAAGTGGAAGTGGAAGTGGAAGTTGTTCTGGGCTGGCCAGGGCTGTTGTATGCGGGTTGTAATTTATGCGACCTGCACATAATGCTCCACCGCATTATGGCTCCGATTTCTTTTTGGCAATTACCACAACAGCAGCAATCGACGCCTTGACCCACTCCGGGGCAACCCAAACAAGCGAGCCCCGAGACTGTGTCTGACCAGGTCGGCGCATGTTTTAATGTGGCCATAAATAAGCAAAACACTAGACAATGTGCGGCCAGTGCCATCAATTGCATTGCCAATTGACAGCACCCCCTCCCCTAGTTCTACTTCTCCTCCTCCTCTCTTTAACCTCAACTCGAGGCGTAGACGGAACCACCCCCGTGGCAAACTAGCTGCATATTTTTCATGTTTATTGCAGCTAAGTGCGGCGCGTTGCCAAAAATTGAAATGCCGAGTAGGCCGCATGGGCCGCATTGCCTTGACCGTGTCTAGTTCGGGCGCGGCTTGTGGTTGGGGGAGAGTGGGGTGGGGAGTCAACGGCGATAAATCCCTGCACAAAGGCAGCCAGCAGTTGACTTCGTCGTTGGACTCCGTCAAGTTTCTGGCCAGAAGCCAAGAACTTTTGTGGCCAACTGTGTCACAATTCAAGCAGACAAAGCAGCCGCACAGACTGCAGACTATGTGTGTTTAGTGTGTGTGTGTGTGTATGTGTGTGTGTGCGTCTGGTGTGTGTTGTGACTGCTGTGTGTGCTCTGCACCTGTTCAGTCAGGCCTTGCAGGCCACTCTCGATTATGCACTAGATTATACGCGGTCCTAATTCAATTTCTGCAGATGCCACTACATGATTGCAGTCTTCAGATAAAAGGCTGACAATGGGAAGGGTGCAGGGGAGGGAGGGTCGATTGAAAAGTTTCTCTTACTCAAATGAGCAACGGCCTAGAAAACTAACTAAAGTCGTGGCCCGGAAACGGCAACTGCAACTGTGAACTGCTCGAAATAATTCACAATTCAATTTCCGCACATTGTTGTCGACGTGGAATTTGCTTACTGGCTTCCTAACCTCCCTTGCCCCCTGCCAGCACAATCTTCCCTGTGTCCCACTCCCTTCGACACCCTCTCAATCCCAACTCGCCACACTCCACTCGCATAAAAAGAGAATTTATGAACATTTTTTCGTTGCAGTCGCTTGCAGACTTTGTAATGTCTGTCTGTAACACACACACATACACAGACACAGACAGATACTGGCACGTGCGTGCATGTGTGTGTGTGTGTATGTGTGGGATGCCTTGCCCACTTGTCAGCTGCTGTCGTACAATGGCATCGAGTGCAGTCCATGGATTTCGGCACTTTTGCCACTGACAATGAAGCCATTCAATTTGCGCGCTGCAATCCCCAAAACGAACCACTTGACATGCAGTTGCCCTTTTTTATAGCAGCACACACCCTCACACATATACACATATACACATATACTGCTGCATAGACAAACACTCGGGCAGCCACAGCTAGATAGTCTCACCTGGCCATCGTTATCCTTGTCCGCCTTCGATCGCAGACCAGTCCATATTTCCATCATGACATCGTAAGTCTCCTTGTTCTTCGGCGTGTCCTTCGCCCAACCGCGCAGCTTGCACACGCGCTGCACACAGACAACAACAACAACAAAGAGTGGGGAAAGGAGAAAAAGAAACATAAATTGAGTTATCAGTTGCAAGTTGAATAAACAAGAAATAAAGCACGCAGCAACCGGAAGAGCAGGCCCAACAGATACTCTATAGAAGGGGTAGAAAGGGAGGGAAGCACAGTACACAAAGTAAGGTTATGTTACGCAGAGATTGATAAAGAAAAACAGTGTGAAGACTGTGGGTAAAGGTATTATAGAAATAAGCAAAGAAATGGAATGAACTGCATAAGATTTATGGGATTTATTTGCCAAATGAAAAAGATATTATTAGCGAAAGGAAGCATAGGTAACCTATTCAATAAGCTAGTCAGGACAGACAGATAAAGGAAATGAGAGCAAAGTCTGTGGGATGTAAAAAAGAAATTCAAGAAGCAAATGGTGTGAAGTAAGTAAGATTTATAGACATTATTTTCCACTTGGAAAGCGAATTAAAAAGGGCAGCAATTAGAGTAAACTACTGCGATAAGATCAACTTATATAAGATTACATTACAGACAAACATAAAAAAGACATTCAGTAGAAAGTCTATGTGAAATATTTAATAAATAAAGAATTAACTGGAATGAACTGAATAAATGATATGGGATGTATTTTCCTCGTTGAAAAATTATTAATAGGGGAAGGCAGCATATGTAACCTGATATGATAAGTTAATAAGGACCAGCAGAAATCAATCAGTGAAAGATATTGTGGAATTATTATAAAAGAAAGACAAATATAATAGAATGAATAGGTCGAAACTAGGATATTATATCCCACTTGAATAACGCATTAAGAATGGAAGGAATCTCAAATTTCTAACACGATAAACTAATCAGGCTATGTTCCTGACAGACACATAAATAAAATCAGTGGAAAACGCATAAGAAATATTGAAAAAATTCAATATAAGGAAGAATTAAACTGAGGGACATTTATGGGATTCATTTTCCACTTCAAAATAGGGATTAGTTCAATAGATTACTTCAATATAATGTTTTTCTCTGGGTTAATTGCCATGTTCACTGTACTTATCATCCCTGCCTTCATTACCTTCCTTCATCACCTAACTTTTACAGAGTATCTTAACTGCAATGCAAGCCACACTGAACCCAACAAATATTCAGCATTCGCTCTCGAATTCCATGCAAAATCAACACCAGTGCCAAAAAAATGTCATGGAACATTGTTGCAGTTAGTTTCCATTGTTGTTATTCTTACTTCAGTTGTAACTTTTGTTGTTGTTGTTATTGCTTTAGCTTTTGTTGTTGTTTTTAGTGATTCAGCTTCTGGTCGATAAACATCGTCGTTTTGCATATTTATCAGCGGCATTTGCTGAATTTCATTGCAGGCATTTCTACCAACATTTGTTTTGGTTTTGGTTTTTATTTCGGTGCCTGTTTCCGCCCTCCCTCGCTCGCCCCATGCCCTGCCCCTCTACTTACCTCGATTGCCAGCTCGAAGTCCTTAACGTCAATTTCGCCGCTCTGGTTCACATCTGTTTTGTGCAGTTGTTGCCCAGTTTGGTTATTTGTCAAACCGAAAAATGTCACCAGCGAAGCATCAACACAAAAAGGGAGAGAAAGAACAAACAAACAAAGCGGGGGAGTGGGAAGAGAAGAAGCAGAAGAGACGGATGAGCATTTATACAAGTTAAACGGATTTCAGGAACTATGCACGATTGTCGCACAGCTGGCGCACAAGTGCACATCCTGCCCCAGACTGGATTGCACAGGCGCAAGCCTATTTGTTCTCACTCTATGTCACGCTGGCTGGCTCTGGGCCATTTCGACGATGGTGTCAAAGTGGGCGTGTCATTAGCATTCGCCAACGTGCAACGCCGTGCAAATGGGACACTTCAGGTTTCAGTGTCAAGCACTTGGCGCTTGCGTTTTATGGCCACAGCAGCAATAGGAGTAGGGGGGAAGTGCAGTGGGAGCGGAAGGGGGAACAGCTGCAGCTGTAAACCGTGGCAAGTGGCCAACAAAGCAGTCAGAGACAGCGCCAGTCCAGTGTTTACCTTTGCACCACAATTAATCATAATCGAAAAGTGCTCAGCAAAAAGTGTTGCCTACTTTTCAGTGCTTACCTTATTTACGCCCTTTGTTTTGCTAACCTCAATTGGCATCGAGTTGGATACACAACTAAAGTACTTGCAACATCAAGAGAGTTAGCTGGAGAGTGTGGCAAGAGGGCAGGGGGAACTGCACTGGCAAATGCGAAAACAGTTGAGCTCGCATTAAGTATACGCCGTGTGTGCGCAACATTTGCAAATTGAATCGAATGCAGCTCGCATACTTCTCCCTGCTTTTAAAATATTATCTGCATTATATTTCCCCATCTCTCCCCCCTCTCCATCTCTCTCTGTCTGAATTATTAAAACTGATGTATTTGCATAGTTATGGCAAATCCTCTCGAGGATTTCGTCTGCTGCTGCAGTTCGATTTCTCTCTGTTGACTCAGGCACAAATTCATAATGAATTGGCAAACAGATTGGATAAGGATACATTGTATATAGATATAGGATATGGTATATCTATGTGAAACTGTATCATCACTCACCGAAGAACACGTTGAACAGGAAGAGCAGCTTCTTCTTGCGGAAGTCGGAGATGGACATTTTATGTTTGTTGTTTTTGGGCTTCTCTCGTTAAGTTTGGACTTCTAGTTAGTGCTCGCTCCTCGACAGCTGCAAAGAGAGGAAAAACAAACGGAAATAGAAAATTGGATTAAGCTGGGGAAAGCACAATAAAATGACGATAGTAAAAAATGGTGAATAAAACCGAATTCGATGCGGAGATCCTGCAAGTGCCTGCACTATTCCAAAGTGCACTCAATTAGGGCGGCGACGGTTAAGCGGGCGTGACAGTCAGCTTAATCTACGTCCTCGTAAAACTGAATGCAAGTGGGCGGCGTCACGCCCAGCTGGGTTACTTTATGCCAGCTAATTCAGAGCGAGCTGAAGGCGGGAATAGAATAAAACTGTCTAAGGATGCACAAAGGATGCGCGTAATGCAAATGCAGAAGCGACTCGTCTCTCAGTCTAACTGTCTCTCTGGCTGTCTGTCTGTCTGTCTGTGTGTGTGTGTGTGTGTATCAGCCTTGCCAGGCATGCCTCATTTAGCCTTCAATCAAAAGCAAACAGCAAACAGCCAACAAGCAACCGCCAACAGGCAACGGCAGTGGAGCAGAAAGAGAGAGAACGAGGCCAGCGCAGGCGGCGCAGTGAACATTCCATGCCACACACGTGGGGCACATGGGGCACGGTCAGAGGCCTCTCTCCCTTTTGTTCCTCGTCTGCTAATCGGTGTGGGCGTGACCATGGACTGCATTCAGCAACTGTTTACTTTAGTTTCAGCTCTGCTTTCGTTCACTTTGGCCAAACCGAGGCGCAACCACAAACGAAACCGAAACTGAAACCCAAACTGCAACTGCAACTGAAACCGAGGACGCATCACCTTGCCAGCAACTCGGATGTTTTATTTATTATCTCAGCCCAGGTAAAGGCGAAGGCGAAGGCAAAGGCAAAGACAGGCAAAGACGGAGGCAAAGCATAATTTCACAACAAGGAAATTGCAGGCAGGATGTCAAGTGGAAAGCGAAATGCAATGAACATGATGACAGCGACAACGACATGCCGCAGCTGCGGATGCCAATGCGGATGAAGATTGCGGATTGCGGATTGCGGATTGTTCGCAACTGCAGATGCAGACTTGACTCTGATGACTTGGGCCACAAGCCAACACAAGCTCGGTCCGGTCATAAAATGAAAAACTTTGCAACCCAAAGAATATTTCTCTCTGCTCAAACTTCCCATCTAATCCCCCCTGTCTCTCTCTCTCTGTCTCTTTCACTCTCTGTCTTTCCTTCCCCCTCTCGCTTGTGTTTATAATAATGCACCTTGGAAATTAAATTAAATTGCGCTCGCTGAAGCCGAAGCAACGTTTTGCTTTGATATTATTATTTCGTACCATGACAGTTTTAGTGCCCCTCATAATAGTGATGAGAAATTACTCAGCTAAAATATGACTATGATTTATGACTGAAGACGTCATTAAATTATACGATTCTAAATAATTCAGCTACTACTGAAAGGGGTCTTGACTTATTGTACCAGAATACATAAAAGTTTCATCTGCAAACAGTTTCATCTGTTATGCAAACTGCCAAGCTTTGTTTGTTTGACTTTCAAATATTTGAATTGAATTAATTTCATTATTTAGTTATGGAAACTGTGAACACATACAAACATTTGTACACACACACAAGTGTGTTAATTGTCCACGTGGCATGTGGCAATAATTAAAGTGAGTGCGAGCAAAGAGAATGTCGAATGCGAGCCTTGAAATATGTTAACAGAGCTAAATGAAATTCAATTTGACACGTTTTTCATTTTCATTTTCATTTTCAATTGTAACGCCTCGCTGCGAAACAGTTTTTCCTTCACGTGTAATTCGCGTGCTCGAAATTAAGGCAAATCTGTCGTCAATGGACGCGACATTCATTTGCATGCGAAGGTGGGGAGCGGCAGACATCGTCAAGGGGAAATTGAAAACGAAATGAAAATACAATTTTATGCCTTTTAAATAAGCGCCATAAATAATTTAATATGCGCGCAAATTGAATTCGCTTTTGTGCCAAATCCGCATATTACGCATACGCCGCGTGTAGCTGCGCCTGGCCGGATGTGTCGCCGTCATTTAAATGTTTGCATTAATATTTACGCAATATTTCCGCTGCCTACCAGCCCCAACACCCCCTTTTCCCTCTGCCTCCTTCCTGCCCCTTTTGTCGTTCATTAAGTCCGGGAGAATGTGACAAGTTGCGCATTAATTACCAATATCAATGCATAACTGAGTATAAAAGCCACGCGCTCGCAGCCACAGAATGTGGTTTGGCAAACGGAGGCCAGAGAAACCGCAGCGCAGCACGGCCTGGCAGGCTCGTTGTTCCTGCCACCAGGCAGACTGAGCCCGTTAATTAGGCCCTCTGCCAGCGTCGCCATTGCAGTTTCTAATAACGGAAATACTGCTGCCAATTTTCGTTGTCGTTTTTATGGCACGCTGCCCATTAACATTTATCTTCAATGTCATAATTATTAGCCCGATATTAGGCCATAAAAAAATATTAATTGACTTTTGAGTGCGTCAAGTTATTGCCGAGCTATTTCAGCAGCGTTTGTGTGGTCGAGCTATTAAACTTCAAAGATTGCGTATTACATCGAGTGGTTTGCCAAATCAATTCGAAATGCATCTGCACGAGCTGCAAACAAAGCACAACTCACTCTCTTAATTGATTGCCAATTTGGCCGCAAGAAAAAGGATCAATTTAATGCCGAACTTAGCTCAAGCTGTGCCCCAAACACGCCTCATAAATGTTGAAACTGTGGTCCGACTGCATGTAAATTGCAGAATATCAGACATGAAATTCTGGCAAATCAATTAGGGACACTGCCTGCAAACTTTGCTTGAAATGTAGAAATGCAATTCTGGTAAATGAATTGGCAAATCAAATGCGAAGAGCAATGTAGAAAAGAAGAGTTATAACTAGCGGTAACGCAGTTAAAATTCTTCTTGAATCTTCTACATTTCCCAATGGAAATATGAAAGTAAAAGAAACTGTAAGCAGAAATGCCATATCCCGCAGTCTCTATTCTCAAATTGCAGATATGAACTTCTGGATAATATTTAAGCAAATTAAAAGCAAGCAACAATGTAGAGCACCTCATCAAAAGGGTGTTAATTTTTGTAATTCAGTTCAACTCCATCTTGAATCTTCTTAAAATAAAAATATAGAACTATAAAACATTTAGCAGAAGAGCTTTAAACTGCAGTAACCCATTTAATTTAATCTCTGTTGAATCTTTACTATTTCACTTGGTTAGGGATTATTTTATGAAAGCCTGAACCGTTAGTCTAGAAGGCGTATATGTTATTGTTTCCTGATCCTTTTCTTGAGAGTAGTAGACTCCCGTTGGGTTCCCATTCATTTTTGGCTACCCCCTAATTTATCCTCTCTCTCATTTCCTTCCTTTCCTCTTTCATTCTCTTGTATCGCATTTGTTTCCTCTCTGAAATCTCCCCAATTCCACTTGTTTCACCTTCTGACAACCAGAACTGTTAGTCTAGATGAGCTCATAAATGGTGTAAAGCTGTATCCCTTTTTTGAGAATAGTAGACTCCCCTTGTGTTTACCTTTATTAATGACTTTCACTCATTTCTCTTTTCCTCTCATTTCCCTTCATAAATCTTCAATATTTCACTTATTTAAAGATCACCTGCACTTCAACAAACCCTTAGTCTTGTAGTCTCCTAATATTCTGCAAGAGATTATCAACTAAACCCTTTCCAGAGAGTAATGGACAGCATTGTGCTTTCCCTGGATTATCTATTTCCCTTGTTTCCTTTCTCCGTCATCCGTCACTCATTCTTCTTTTGTTGCTGATCTCTGATTGTGCGGCTCCTCCTTGTGGGGGTCATCTTCGCGGTGTGGCACAGTTTACAATGGTCGCTAATTACTTTTTGCAATGCCGCAAATTTGCGCAGCCAATTTAAAATAATAGACAATACTTTGCCTGTCTCCCTACACCCCTCTCTCTGTCTCTCTGTCTGTTCGTCCCTCTCTCTGTCTGTCTGTCTGTCTGTCCCTTATCTGATGAGGCAGTCGCAGTAGTTGCGAGTTGCAAGTACAGTAAGCTGCATTCAGTTGCTGCTGCTGTTGCATTATTGCATTGTGCAGCCCGCAGTAATTCTGTGTAATTTGCATTAATTTACATTTAATTTAGTGGGCGAAAACAGAACGAGACAAAGGGAGCGAAGGGTAGAAAGAGTGAGAGACAGACAGACAGACAGAAGTGCCAGGTAGGGGCAGCAAAGGGAACTCGCTCGAACGGCGAGTGGAGCTGACGGCGCTTGCTTTAGGCCTGCGGCGCACACAGCTGACCAAACAAAGCGCAGCAAAAAGGAGGAAGGGATGAAGAGGAAGGCGGAGCAGGAGGAGGAGCAGGATAAAGCTGAAGGCAGAGGGAGTCCTCGAGCATAACTGTTTGCATATTTTTTGTTTTGGCAACTTTTTGAACAAGTTTTGGGGCGGCGTGCAACACTCTGAATGCATTCATTACATTTGGAGCACTTGTTAAGTTTTCGCTCGGCTTGGCCAGGTGCCTTGCCCACTTCTGCCGCCCCTTTCCCTTACATTTTCCCCACTTCCCCTACTGCATTCCGGCCTGCTGCAGGCGCTTCTTCCTTTCTTCCGCCTTGAAGAACTTGAGCTCGTTTACTTGTGGCTTGTTCTTCTCCTTTTCCGTTTCTTTTTCTTTTGTCGAGTTGAGAATTTTTCAAATGTGTTTTTTGAAAACTTGTTCAGTATTTTCATAACGGAAACTCTTAACACAAATACAGGCGCACTCACACACACACACACTCACACACACATAGTTTGACGACTTTGTTATTGTTTCACTTTACCGTTGGCTGGTTCTGTTGCTGATTCTGAATCTGACTGCGACTCTGGATATATCTCAGGCTTGACTGCTCGGCTACGCGCTTCGCCGTTTTGTGATGTTCGCTCGTGCCGAGCAAGCGGCTTTTATAAGCACCCAGACACAGTCACCCACCACCAGCCCCAGCCACTTCACGACGTCGGCTTCGGCAGCAGCTTCGGCTTCTGCGTTGGCGTCGGCAGCAGCAGAGCTTCGGCGTCCTTCCTCGTCGTCATCGCCATCGCCATCGCCATCGTCGTCGTCGTCATCGTCGGTCGCTTTGGGTGCTTTTTGTCATCGCACGTTTTATCTTATCGCCGCGTCTGCGTCTGCGTCAGCGTCGCAGTCGACGCTGCCCTGCACTTGTCACCATATGTGTGTCTGTGTATGCCCGTGTGTGTGTGTCTGCATATATGTGTCCATGTGTGTATGTGTGTTGGCTTGCAGTTTATTTTTCGGCTACCACGTGCAGCGCCCCAAACGCACCATGCGGCATTTTCGGTGTCAGCTGGAGCTTTGAAGATTTAACACTTGCAGAAATTGCTAATTAAATACCACAAGAAGTCGCAGATATTATGTATGCACTATAAATACGCCTCAGTGCAAGAGATAAGATTGCCTTATCATCATACTAAGATTAGGTTATATTTACTGCTTTACTTAGTTTATTAATGTGGGGGGCATTCTGTGATCAAGAAAAGATAAACAAAGATGGGCACAAAATCAACAGATAAATTTGTGCTATTTTAGGAGTAGAAGGTTGATTGAAAAAGTCTGATTTTAAGTTTACATACCTATAGTACTGACCACTAGTTCATAGCTGGTGAAATAATTGCATGCAAAGGACTGCCCCTATTTACTTTACAAGAAGAGTGTTTGAATACAATAAAAAATTCTTTTATTTTTTAGAAACATATATTATATTTGCTAGCATTCTTTTCATTTTTTAGAAAAGTATAAAATCATTTTCAATATTTTTTATAGTTGTGGGAAGAGTATAAATACTTTCTTATTTATTTTTATTATTTGGAGAAGTAAAAAATATTTTCCAATATTTTTTAAATGCACTGGAAAAGTATAAAATGTTTTTAAACATATTTTGTCATTCCTTCATTCATTCTTCTTAAAAGAAATAAAAAAATTTCCAACATATTTTTCAGATTCTGTAAGAGAAAAGAATGATTCCAACGCTTTTTTTTATTCTATTATATTTTCTTACATTTTGTAATCCATTGAAAGGGTTTTAAATTGTTTTCTGCATGTACTTTATTCTATAAATAAGTAAAATAAATTTCTAAAATTGTTCTGGAATCTTGAAAAATAATTAGTCAATTATTTAAATTACAATTTGTCCAACACTCTTTTCATTCACTTTTTTCACTATTTAAAAAAGTAATACAAATTTTCCAAAATGTTTTTCAATACTCTCCCAAAAGTATGCCACAAATTTTGAAACTGTGCAATCTCACTCTTAGAATAGACGTTAAAGATACAACTTTTTAGTACTGCCTTAAAAAGTTTCCATTTCCTGACAGAGTGTTTCCAGGAAAAGTTTCTTGTGGGAATCATTTCGGAAATACTTTTAGTTCTATTACAATTTCTTAGCCTGCTTTCTGGCAATGAGAAGCTAAACTTCTCGCAGTGCAGGCGAGAAATGCAACAAATCAAAATGTGCAAATGTTCTGGACAAATTTAAAGCACAGCCTTGACACAAACACAACCACACACACACACAAACACAAACACACACAGACACACACAATTACGGCGCTGTGGTGGCACTTGGCAGCATAATTACAGAGGGGGAAGCGGTGCGGGGCAATCGCTTTCGATCATGTCCGAGCGTGGACCACCAACAGCGGAGGAGGATGAAGACATTTAACCAAAACAATTTCGTGCCTGCTTCACTTGCTTTTAATTATATACTCAACACACACTCACACACACACACACCTTTGCAGACACACGTGTGTGTGTGTGCTGGCAATTGTCAAGTCTTGCTGAAATGTCGCTGCCAATTTATCAGAATGAAAAAGTGGCCAACAGACTCGCGCCCCGCTGTGCTGTCACAGCGTGAGTCAGTCCCAAGAGGGGGATAGGGGGCAGGACGAAGAGCTCTGCACAAGAACAATGCATGGCCCCGGCAGTTTTGCCATTTCCGTGTGCCACTTCCAAAATGTTCCAGCAGCTGCCAGTTACCATTGTCCATTGCGGATGACCGTTTTGCCAATGTTTCGCCTGCTCTCGTTTTGTTTTCAACTGCTGAACACTGCGGTCTGCGTGTGTGTGTGTGTGCTAGAGAGTGTGTATGTGTGTGCGACGGTGCGTGTTGGAGTAGACAAATGTTTAAATTTGCGGCCCTTTTACCTGTTTGCATCTCAAGTGGCCAGATGAGTGCACCTTGACAGAAACGGAAAGGAAACGGATGTCGACATTGACACACTTTCATATGAACATGGGCCCAAGTTGAACAAACGCAGCAGTCGCAGCAGGAGATGCAAGTACAAGGCACAGTACACTGCGAGAAAGATATGTGAACAAATATAGAATATTCAGAGGAATCCTAACCCCAAATAGGTTAAATTAACCTAATCGGCGTAACTCGGAGTTATTTTTGACTATTTAGCTCCGTAAATTGCTAAGCTTGCTTGCTCACTATAACACCTACATATGTGCAGGCACATTCGAAAAAACTAAAGCATAACTTGGTGACTTGAATAAACTCTGTATTTATTGTACGATGAGATTGAAATTTCGAAGAAAGATAGACAATAAAGTCAGGTAAATTTATGTTTAAGCCAAATAGTTATATCAATTATACATCGCATACCAATCTAATTTAAACTTTTTACTTTTGATTTGTGGGGGCGGTGGGCATGGCAGCCAATATCTGAAATAAGCTTGATCAACTGATGTTATACCGAAACCTTCATGTCAAATTTGGTGTCTCTAGTTTGCATATTAGCTTAGAGATCGATGTTCAAACTGACGGACAGACAGATGGAAAGAGTATTTTGACCATTTTCAATGATCGAAGGTTATTATTAAAATCATATGATGTTCAACAATGTTATAAGAGAAGGAAAAGACTTAAATATAAGTAATTAAGCATTTGCAGTTTTCATAATTTCTAAGATTATGGAATAAACGTGTGCAATTGATGCTGCCACTGATACTTATCAAGTATATCAAAGTTTACTTTCGAAATGTAAAGGAAACAGGGCAATTTCTTTACTTGCCTGCTTGTTTCTTTTCGCAGTGTACCTCTGGTATTCCCTCAGTGCTTAGGTGTCCACCTATTTCGTGTTGCTGTTGTTGCCTGCCCCGTTGCCGTTGCTTGAAGCATAAACGAGCGGCCACTAAACGTTGCCCCAAAAAACAAGCAGCCAAAGTGTGTGTGAGTGTAAGTACGAGTGTGTGTGTGTGTATTGGAGTGTGTTTGTATGTTCATAAAAGACCTCAAGGGAGCAGGAAGGCAACAGAGGGTGGTGTTGGTGGCTGCCACATATGAGCAGGAGCAGGAGCACGGCATAGGGTACACGGCATAGGGTACACGGCATAGGGTAGTTAGGGTACCCTGCAGCTGGCGATGTTGCACACACTTTGCTCGTGATTTTGCCACGCTGCACGCTTCCGTGTGGCCTTCCGTGTCTGCCACACACTCGCTTCGGCTGCGCTGCCACTCGGCAATGGCAACTTGATTAGACCAACATGAAATTAAGTAATTTTGCTGTATTGTTTAGTGTTGCGCCACAGAAAACAAAACAGCAACAACAACGACTGGAGGAGGAGGAAAGCAGCAACAAAGCCAGGCAAAACAGAACAATAACAAGCTCAGTGGAGAAGAAGAAGCAAGGAAGGAAGGAAGAGGGAAGGGAAAAGCAAGAGGAGGGCACTGTGAGCATACAAAAGAACACGCCAAGGAAAGCGAACATAATGAGACGCTGACGAGTACACGACACAATGAGAATGCAAGAAGAGAGCAGCACAGCCCATTGAGGGGGTTGGGGGAGAAAGAGAAGGAACCAATGGAACTGAGCATATGATTTCCACAGTCAGTTGTGCCCAAAGTTGCCTTGATAAAGGTAACGTTGATTGTGCTTCAGGAAGTAAAATGAATGTCTAATATGCAGGTCAAATTGTTTTAAATAGTATGCGAATGTTTAAGAGATCTTCCCTTAACTCTATAGAGACTATTTGCACTATTTAGTAGTGGACAAGGAACCAATGTTATTGAGCTCATGATTTACACAGTCTGTTCTGCTTAAAGTTCCCTTAATAAACGTTTGTGGCTCTCATTGAAATATCAAGAAGTAAAATTAAAATGTAATAAGAATGTCAAATAGTTTTACAAGGGAATCTTTCAGCTAAATCTGTAAGAGTTCGTACTCGTACTCTTCAGTAATAGTCAAAGAACTAATGGAACTTAGCACATGATTTCTACAGAGTGTTCTGCATAAAGTTCTCTTAATAATTGTCGTTGTTTGTGCTTCAAATTGAAATATCAAAAAGTAAAATTAAAGTCCAAGGTCAATTAGTTTAAAATGTGAATATTTTAGCTAAGAATATTTCCTTTACTCTAAGAGACACTCGCACTCTTCAGTAGTTTATTACATTATACTATTATGCTTTTATTTTTATTATTCTCATTCTTATTCCGCGCAGTCTTAACCGGGTTATCCCAGCGACGTTTTTCTCCCATTTGGCCGGTGTCCCAAAACCCATTCGAAACACACATCTACCAATTGCGAATTCCGCTCATATAAATTCATGGTGTGCATGGGGAACTTGCGAGAAAAACACTGCGAACCCGAACCGTGCAGCCAACCTACCTTATCTCTTCCCCTTTCCCTCCTTCTCTACATTCCCCCCTGCAGACCGCGTGTTAAGCTTGAGGCAGCGAGCGTCAGGTGCAGCAGCGGTTTGAAACGCTGCAAATTGCGATGCGGAACAGACCGCGCTCCCCTGCCGCCCACCCGCGCATACACTCAGTGCTGCTGCTGCTGGCAAGGACGCGTCTCGATTCTGTGAGCCTGTGCCCCCCGTGCATCATCCCCCGCATCTACAGCCAGACAGGGTGTGGAATTAAATCAGCTGTCCCTAAAAGTATGCAAGCTCGTCATGCATCGCCGAGGTGCTGAAATGGGGGCGTGGCTCGGCTCGGCTTGGCTTGGCGTGCCGTGGTGCATCTCTGTGTAATTTACTGTTATTTTTTAAGCACTTTTCTTTCATGCGCTCACGACAGTAGCAGCAGCAACAACAACAACAACAACAGCAAAGAGCATTCAGAGATAGCACAAATAATCGTATTGCTTGTTTTAATTTGGAATTTTTGTTTTTTCGCTGCGATCTTTGTGTGCTGCGCCATGTGTACCCCTTGCAAAAGGGGGTATACTGCATGACTGGCATACTTTTATTCTATGTACTGCTGCAGTTTGACTTACAGGGTATATGGTGGTCATGCAAGTGCCAACTGCACCTCTGCATCACGTGAGAAATTAGACATGTCCTGCTATGATTTCAACATGCCACTGCAGTTGCCTCACTCTCTCTCTCTCTGTGTGTGTGTAGGTGTGTGTGGATGTATGTGTGTATACATTTATATATATTATATGTTTGTATGTGTGTTTGTTTGTTAGGGGTGCGCCTTTTTTGTTTGTTCTGTCTCGAGGTCCGTTGGCAGATTTATGCTTGGCCAAAATAAATTTGCCTCGTGTCGTTTTTAGTCACGGCCAAATTGATGAGCCAAGATTTGTGCCAGTTGCAGTTGCAGGCATTGCACTTAAATTAATTTCCCCCTTTACCCCTCCCCCCTTTCCCTGCCACTGCTGCCTTTCTCAGCTCAGCTTTTGTGTAATTATTTCTCACGTGATGTGGGTGGAATTATAACATTTATAACAACCCACACAAATCTGAATCTGATACTTGCATAACTTTTGGCACAATAAACGAATTTTAATTTGCAGCCCTTGCAACCACAACCAGCCCTGCCCCGCCCCGTCCCCCACTTTGTAACAGCCCTTTACCACGCCCGGAAATGGCCTTCAATGGCAAAACATAACGTTGCGCCTAAAATGCAAACGGAAAACTAAGCCTAAAGGCAAATGGAAAAGGGATCAATTCGAAAAGGAAAATACTCTAGGTAAGTTTAAATATAAAGAAGGTAAAATATGAAATAAACAGTTATCTACTGTAATATTACATAGTAATATTATATATAGTATATATATTGTTTTTGGTATATATTTGAGAACATTCATTTTGAATTTAAATATAATAAATATAAAAATGCTATATATTATATAATATAATTATTATTAGAGAGAAGTTAGCCTAAAGTCAAAAGAAAGGTTCGCTTCTGGCAAAAACTAACTTCAATACTTTAATCGCAAGTTAGGGATTTGCGGGGACGGCGATAGTGGCTTCTCAAATTTGAAGCAAATTTTAACTGTGTATAATGTACAGGAAACTAAATACCAAATATGTTGACTCTAGCTTATATAATAGTTGAGATCTTGGTGTTCATACAGACACAAATGGATGTCTAATGGTCGAAAGCTTTTCACAATTTGAATTATGATTTTAGACAAATGACAGGAACAGTTAGGAAAAGAACATACTCCAAAAAGGTAAAGATAAATACATAAATAAAATAAATACAATTAAAGAAAAGGAAAAAATACTCTAGAAAAGTTAGAAATAAATACCTAAATAAAATAAATAAAATTAAGGTAAATACTTTGCTGAATAATCTCAAATTATGAATTTGATTTGAGAGAACGATGGGTGTGGCATCTAAAATTTGAAACAAACTTTCTTTGCGCATGATCTAAAGAGAATTTGATGCGAAAATTGGGGACTTTAGCTTATATAATAGCTGAGATCTGTGTGTTCATACAGACAGACGAAAGGTTTTTGTAGATTTTTAATGGATGAAAGGTTTTTAAATTTGATAAATATATAAGTAAAACTTAAGAAATGATAATACTGTAGAAAAGTTAAAGAATAAATATGATATGATATGATAAATATGTACTATAGTATTAAAGTCCACAACAATTCAGTAAACTCATTTCCAAAAAGCACAAAGTAGAAATGTCTTCAATATCTCTTTCTTCTGCCTCGCATCAGTTTCAACTTTGAAGTTTCAGCTTCAATCAAAGCCAAATGTACTTACAACTTGAAGTTAAAAGTTGCCACAAATCAGTTAGGGTATTTTGCCAGTTCGGAAGCAGTTAGATCGCAGCGATACATGTTACACATATGTATGCAAAATAAATTTTAGACTAACGGACGGCATAATAACAATTATTGCGCCGCCGGCCCTATTTGGCAGCCCTACAGCCCAAAGGCAGGCGGCGTGACGAGGCAGGGCGTGGCAAAAGGGGGGAGAGGCGGGTGAAATGACAGCGGAAGCCGAAATATTCCATTGATTTTGGCAACGACGGAAGCCTTGTCGACAGTCGAGAGTCGAGAAGCAACTCGACATTGGGCCACAGTGCAGTGGCTATAGAGCTGGGTCAGTCCAGACGGGCTTGGGTAATTTATCTCTTGGACGGACCTTTTGGGGCCGCAGCACACTAGCTGCATGGCCCTTGTGTGTGTCAGCCTGTGAGTGTGTGAGTGTGTGTTGAGTGTGTCTGTTGTGTGTTTGTGTCTAGGGGGTCTAGGCTAAGGTTATGACATGCGGAAAAGCTTGTGCACAAATTTGCTTAGAGAAAAAACGAACGGCAAAAACAATTGCCGCATTTGTATCTCGTAGATACAGATACAGATACGAGGCGGAACGGGGCGTGACATAGTGGGAGGGGAGGGGGTCGCAGTTGCCAACTGCGGCACTTTCTGCAAATTCAACGCTGATAAGGCGAAATGTTTGCCAAAAAAAGAAAAAAAAAAAAAACCCCAAGACAGAAGCCAACAAGCTCTTATCGAACTCAACAGAGACGTCAGTGAAGACGTCAGTGGAGACGTCAGTGGAGACGTCAGTCAGGCCCCGTCCACTGTCGTCATTAAGTGCTGTCCAAGTCAGCTGCGATTTGTCATTTAAAAATCAAATTCCGTTTAATTTATAAGGGGCACAGTGCGAGTGGCCTCCGTTCTCCCATTGGGGCCTCTGCTCAAGGCGACTTCAATGAGAAAGATTCGAATGCAATTTATAATTATGCAAAGCAGGCTGGGCCAGGTCTATCTCCAATGGCTCTCTGCACCCTCCAACCTGCTTTCATCTCCCCTTCTATTTGCCTCTCCTCTTTCTCTTGGGCATCTTCTTGTTGGGTCTTTTTCCCAGCTCGTTATTTACTTAAGCTTATACGGCGTTTATCAGGCGCGTGGCGTGCGAAATGTTTCTCTTTTCTTTTCATTTTACTTCGCATTTCGCCTGCACTGCGGCAGACAAAAGACACCGCAACAACAACATTAACTACTACAACAATAACAAGCGTGCTTCATGACATAATTTAGCCACTTAATTTTTACTTGACTTTGATTAGACAATCGCCGCAAGGGGCCAAGACAGAGTCGGAGCCGTCACCTGCGGCGCACTCATCGTTAGCCGACAGCGGGTTTGTCAGCGGATTTAACGCTCTTCGCGGGAGTTCACGCGAGTTCAAAGCATTTAAATGCTAGTAAATTGAAAGGAAACAAAAGCCAACAACACACAATATGCCACACACACTTACACGCACACACAGAAGACTGTGTGCAACATTGCATGGCCAAGCAGTTTCCCATCCCAGCACAGCAGCAGCAGAGCAATCTCAGTGAGAAAGATTGAAAGAAAGGAGGAAAAACAAACAACAAGCAGCAGGCAGCATGCAACAAATTTAAAAATACAAACAACAACAACAACAATCAACACACACACACCACAATTTCCATGTGATTCGGTTTACGCTAATTGCCGTTAATAAAAACGCGGATCAACTCACGACTCACAGATATCGGAACTGCAGTCAGACACACCCCTGCCCCATTACCACATGCCCCTCTCTCTCTAGCACTCTCTCTCTCTCTCTGCATGTCTCACTCAGATTGTCTATCTCACTCTATATCTTGTTTGCTCTCGCTCTCTTGCGTATAAGATATTTAAAGGGATAAACTCAAGAGCAGAAACATTTCTCATTTTACAAAGGGAATGCAGCGTGTAGGCAGAGCTTTTATAGATAATAAAAGATAATTAGAAACTATTTATAAGTTAAGTAAATACTTAATTTATGCATAAGTATTGGCAACCTATTTTAATTAACTTGCACTTTCAGACCTTTGAATCTCATGCAAATTAAAGTAGCATAACAATACAATAAATATTAAATAAAATTAAATATTAAACAAGTTTTTAGCACCATTATAAATTGATGACAAATCAATTTAGGAACAAATTAAGGCCAAAAGAGGTAATAAATATAATCATCAATAATTTGAAATCATGTATAAGTTATTATAAGATATGTATATAAACTATGGTGGCAACGTGAAAGTACAGAGGGTAGCGTTGCAGGCAACTATCGATAGAATCAGGGTTGAAGTGTAGAGTTGAACTTAAAAGTGTCAGATGAAGAGTCGCAGAGAAGTTATTGAAAATAGTCGGAAATTAGGTTGTTGAAAAGGTCGGTAAGCCTTTTGGAAATGTCGATCGATGGTCAAGGCGCATTGTTGTCGGAAGGCGATCAATCTGAGCTGAATGTTATCAAGTTGACTTATTTGTATTAGTAAAATAACTACCAACTACATTTATTAAATAACATCAATAAATAATTTCCTAATATTTCAATAAATATTACATTAATGAAAGTTAGAAGATGTTAAAGATAAGAAAAATAGATAATAAGAAATCATTTAAAGGTTAAGTAGACCTATATATGGTACATATGTATGATTATTTTCAAGCAACTGGGATATTCAGAGTTTCAAATGTTATTGCAAATAATAAATACATTGAAGCAACATCATATATTGATAACAGCTCAATTTAGGTTAATATAAAGTCCTTGAAAGAGTATATAGACAAACAAGAAATCATTTATAGCTTCAATTGAGTTATGTACAATAGGAAGTTATGTATGAAGTCGATGAAGTTGATAAATTTCATGTGAAATAAAATAAAATGTTAATCATGTTTCTAACAGCATCACAATAAGATAACAAGGGAAACAATGGAAATAGTTAAATGTATTACATTGTGTAATAATATATTCAATATGTGTAATATTATATCCTCTTTATAATGTTAGAAAATGTATTACTTAATGTCAGATCAAATTAACATAGTTGTCTATCATCAAGAATTTAACAAGCCAAGCGAGAATTATGTGATTGTTTTTGATTAAGTAATAGTCACTAAGTAAAACTTGTTGTTCTATTTGTTTTTAAAATTTATGTGAAATGAGTTCAAGCTGAAGTGCTCACCTGGAAGATTCCGCTAGTGCCCACCCTAGGGGAGATCAAGTAAACACGAGCGAACTTTCAAGCACATCAAGGTCAAGTCTTAATGTCTATGATAGCATCGTATATCATACATGTGTCTATTATATGGGAGACAGTTTCATATATACATCCATACATATGCCATAAGTGCCTGAGATTGTACTAGAGCGACTTGGAAATGCTCCCGCAATGACTTTCATATTTGCAGACAGAGCTTTTATTTTATTGTACAGGGAAGCAAATGGCAAATGTCGTTTACTTTTTAGAATTTGCACTTTAATGTATATTCACATGTGCCTGTTTGAGCTGAAATCGAGGGGAAATTGTGCAGTTTCAGGGGGATTTTTATTTGACTTCCCTAACATTGTGATGCTTTATTTTTCGGGTCCAGCTGCAACTGCAACAACGACGGCAACTGCAACATCGACGACGAATTGTAAACAGTTTTTTAGCGGTTTGCAAATTGTGTACAAACCTTTTTTTAAGCTAAACAAAATATTTCGCGGCGCTTGCGGCATGTGGCATGTGGCATGCAACGCTGGCATAGCCATTGCCACTGTCGGCAGTAACTTGGAGATACAGGAAACGCCGCAGCAGCAACAACAATAGCAGCAGCAGAGGCAGCAACAGAGACACAGGCAGCAGAGGCAGAAGCAACATCCAACAGAGACGGCACCTTTTAATCGTGAGCAGCAACAAATAGTGTAAGCTAAGTAACAACAACAACAACAGCAGCAGCAGCAGCAGAGGCAGCATCTGGCAAACCACTCGAAGCACTTTCGTTTTCATGTGAGGCAACGTCAGCCGCGTGGAAAGCGCCCGCTGCCATTTGGTAATGCAATGCGCCGCACATCGCAAAGATACGCTTTGATATACATAACTGAAGTAGTTGTTGTTGTTGCTGTTGTTGTAGTTGCTGCTGCTGTTACTGTAGTTACTGCTGCTGCTGCTGGCGTGGCATGTAAATGCGTTGCTGCTGTTGCTGTTGCTTCGTCTAATGTCGATCAGCTGTGGCTGCTCGATTTTGTCGGGTTTTCGAACTCTCTTGGTCCGATCAGCTGGCCACATGCTGCAGCCTGGCTATGATGCAACAGCAGCAGCAACTGCAACCAGCTCGTAGTGTAGTGAAATTGCAGCCCAGGCTGTGTGTGTGTGTCTGTGTGTGTGCGAGTGTGTTCAAGGTCTCGAACCGCGATTTCTCCAAACGCCAACGCAAAAATTTACGTGCTCACTTGTTTTAGCTTGACTAATTTGGCCATTTTGCTGCTGTTGTTGTAGTTATTGTTGCTGCTGTTGCTGTTGTTTTTGTTGTTGGTGTTGCTGCTGCTGTTGCAACTGCAATTGCTGCTGAGGCTAATTGACCCGCAACGCTTCCGTCGCCTGCGTACAAATTTATTTGATTTCTTTGAGATTTTTGGTAATTTCTGCTGCGCTTGAGAAAGTTCACATCACTTGACTTGGGTTCAGGTCGGCATAGTACACTGAAACAAATAAAGTTGATTATTTAAATGTGCATTAAATTGAGAGTTGTCGTTAATGTTGACAAAAGTGCTTAGTTATTATATGTGCGCTAAGGTTTGACTTAAGTTAAAAATGAGGAGAGAGAGGCATCTAGGAATTTATACTATATCCATCTATCATTTTGTTTCCCTACTAATCAAACCATTACGCTATCTATCTATCTTTCCATACATATATTTCTCTATCTATTTATTTATTTGTCTGTTTATCTCTCTTTCTATACATCTGTTTATTTATCTGATTACCTCTCTAACCAAATATATATTTATCTATTAGCCTAGCTATCTATTCATGTTTCTAATTTTTATATATTTATTTAACTATTCATCTATCTATCTATCTATATATCTATCTATATATTTATCATTTTATATATTTATCATTCTATGTATCTATCTCTTCATCCATCTATCTATCTATTTATCTATTTATCTATCTACATATCTTTCTATCTATCTATCTATTGATCTATCCATTTATCTATCAGTCCATCTATCTCACAATCTCTCTGTCTCTCTCTTTTTCTCTCTATCGACCTTCCTCAAACTATATTCTCTCTAAGAAACCCTCACATAGTATTAAAGTACTTATCAAATTGCTGTTCATATATTTTTTCAGTGCACTTTGAACTAAACTTTTCACCGTAAAAATTTCTGCTGATTGTGCAAGCTATTTTCTGATTTTGATTAACGTTCGTCATCGACAAGCGGCAAACAAACAAACAACAACAAACAAGCAAACATCAACAATTGCACGGACCTCAGGGCGCCTCTTAATTGCACACAGTGGCAGCAGCAACTGCAGCCACAGCAGCAGCAGCAACAAAAGTAAAACATCAGCAGCAGCAGCAGTAAAGACAACGACAACGCCCACAACAACAACAAATTGACAGGCTGGACGGGCTGGCAGTAGCTTAACTTGGCTTAAATGATCAATTGTCTGCGTAAACAGGCCGTTGTTATTGTTGTTAGTGTTGCTGTTGCTTCCACTGCTTGCTTCCACTGCTGTTGCTGTTGCTGTTGCTGTTGCTGTTGCTGTTGCTGTTGCTGTTGCTGCTGCTGCTGCTGCTGCTGCTGCTGCATTAACAACTTCCCCATTGCAGCAGCAACTGTGCGATGACTTATGAGTTTGTGCATCAACGCGGAATTCAAGTCGGGCGTGGGTCCGGCTTCCAGTCTGGCCAGATACAAAAACACACAGACAAACAGAGACAGACACACATATAAAGAGATACACACACATACACATACGTGACACACACACATAGATACGAATATATAGATACCAATACATATTTGCATGGCCTGCAGAGTCAGCTGCTGCTGCTGCTGGCGTAATGAAAACGAAAGTAACCCGCACCAACACTGAGCTGCACTCACTTACACTCACTCGCACTGAGGCGCACTCACTCGCACATTCACTTGGCCACTTGCTGCCATGTGCGCCATCATTCACACCAAGCCGCGAAGTGGCAAATCGAATTGAAAGATTCTATCAGAAACTGCCGCAGAATGTGAATGCGGAATTTATTCGCAGAGGGAAGAGGAAGGCAGTGAATGCACAAATGAATGCACATACTACTCACCAAGCCATTCGGGGTCTGATGGGGTGATTAAACAGCAATCAATTAAACTATGCATAACTAATCACAGTCGGGTATGGCTACAAGTACGGGTACAACAAATACGGGTACGGGAACTTAACCTGACATTCGATTAGCCTTTTTATTGTTGCTGTTGATGTTTTTGCATTTTCCATTTTAGACGCTGTCAAAACACAATTAAGACACTCGCTAAAAAGAGATGAATATAAATGGAAACCCGATTCGACACTTTCGTAATTATGATTTGTCGTCGCGGCAACTTAGACTCCAACTGTGAGACTCAGACTTGATATGGAGATGAAGGATGTTAGATCAGCTTACACATGTTATCGAGTTCATTACTTAACGGTGATCATGATCTGGGAAACATGTGTTAGGCAACAGCGAGAGAGAGAGCGAGAGAGAGAGAGAGAGAAATTTATCATATTTAATTCTGTTACACGATCTAACGCGTCTGCTTAATGCACGATCTACCGATCTATCGCATCGATCTATCGATCTTGTTACTGTTCATGTGGAACATCGAGAACGGGAAGGGCATCATTAATTACAAGCGTGTTAAACAGACTCCTAGCTGGCTGCTTAGGTCAATGTGCCGCTGTGATCTCCATCAATATGCGATCAGTCTAATTACATATGTGTTTATTTATCGCACATGCAAATGTTACGTATACGACGAGTGTGTTGATATCGCAAATCGAGCAGCTAATAAGCTTGTTTAATAGCACCTCTTGAGTAGCAAATCAATAGATTGATATAGCTTGCATTATTCATTCTCTATGGAAGAGTATTATGTAAAGTTGCCCCCCTCCACTATGATTGATGCAGACCCACTCATCGAGGGTCGTTGAAAGGCAGCTAAACTATTTCAATTGATCTCCAATCAATTCCGCCCGTGCTTTGTTCTTATACAATCAGCAACGGTCGTGCTAATCGACCTTATTAGTGACAGATCATTTTAATTGTTTGCTTGTTTCTGTTGAAGTTGGAATAGTTTAATTGGGCGCGATTAAGTCATGACTTAACCTCAAATTGTTGTTGATTTTGAAAGTCTTTTCGAATTTATATTTAAATTTCAATACACTTTGAACTTTGAATTGAGGTAAAAGTCTGCTTATACCCGCTAATCATTGGGTTGAAGGGTTTTATAACTTTGTGCCCATCAAAAATGTATCCAACTGACGGTACTAGGCGTGGCAGATTCCACAAACTATATTTAGTCTTAATCAGCATCAACAGTCGAGTCGATATAGCCATGTCCGTTTGTCTGTCTGACTATTTGTATGTCTGTCTGTCTGTCTTTATCTCTGTCTATCTGTCTATCTGTCCGTTTGAAAAGCTAGATCTCAGAGACTATAATAGAAAGACCTTTCAAATAAGGTAAAAAGTAAGACCTTTCAATATGTGTTATTATTGCACGCAGCTCAAGTTTGTTTTAGATTTAAGCCACGCCCATTTCGGCCTCCGTAAATCAATAAAAACCGAATTCTAAGTGTACTTTTAATGTTGAACAGTTCATTTTTTGGTAAACACCATAATTATCAACTCCCAAATAATGTCTTCAAATTTGATTGCGATTGTATAATGAACATAGAAGTTATTTAAGAAATAAGTTTAAAGAGGTACTGATTTACAAGCCCTGCAAAGTATGCAACACAAAATACGCTAAATATAGAAGTTATATATTCAAGTTATCAGTTTCAGAAACTACTTATGAGTAGTCTTGGAGAAGTAACAACCATAGATGCTCATTGGGTTATAGAAATATATGTATGTATTGTGATCCCTAATGAAATAAAGAAATAAATTAAGTTTAAAGATAAAAAAATACAAAAACAAAGAAATCAGTTTTGTCAGGAAGGTAGCGGGTATATCAGAGTCGTGCACACTCAACTGTAGCTTTCTGACTAGTTTAATTTATATTTAAATTTAAATTTAATTTACTTTAATATTTGAATTGCTGTTCTATTTCTTTCTTTAAACTTACTTTAATCTTTGAACTAAGGTCAAGTCTTTTTAAATGTATATTTAAATTTTCATTGATCTTTGAATGGAGGTAAATGATTAGCCGCAGATGAGGCATGCCTAACTTACCCTTTTTATAGCCATCGTCGTCAACAGTGTGTGGATGTTGTTGTTGTCTCTCGTTGCCATTGTTGTTGTTGTTGTTGTCAGTGGTTCGCTGTTAGCTTCTCTTTTCACTTTCGTTGGCGTCGCTTTGTTATTATTATTACTGCTGCTGCTGGTGACGCTGACGTCGCTCTGCTGGCTGTGCCGCTGCTGATATTGTTGTAACTGCTGGCAGCGGTTGCGGGGCATGCAACACAATCCACGGTCGCGGTCGACGCCGCAGTCAAATGTCGAGGCGCCGCTGCTGCGACTGCGCAGCACTCGATTGGTGGCCATAACCGACAACGATGAAACGGTAAATGTTTGCTGGCAAACCTGAGCACAGTTGCATTTTGGCGCCCGTCGCAAGCGATTCGCATGAGCCACGAGCGGAACTCCACAAAAACTCTTCACAACAACAAAAACCCAAACTCGAAAGCAAACGGGAACTGAAAACGAAAACGAAGCCGAAAACCGAAAACTGAAACCGAAAACGAAACCAAAACCAAAACCGAAACAGTTATTAGTGCCCAGCGGCAACGCCAGCATCGTTATATAACCGAAGGGGGCACGAGCCCACAGTTTCTGCTTCCGCTGCCACTTCCACTTCTACTTCAACTCCAGCTCCAGCATCACCATCAGCTTCTGCTTCTGCCTCTGCCGTTTTCCCGCCCACTTTTGGCTAATTAATGCGCAGCAGCGAGCATAGAAGAGAAGTGAAAAGAAAAGCGCAGCTGGGAAACCTCGTTAATTACAATACTTAAGGCACTTCACAAAGGTCTCGTCCCAGCGCCGTTAAAGTGACTCCGCCCGGGTGACCAAAGTGACCAGCGTGAAAGTGAAAAGCGAGCGCAGCCGTAACAAAAGTCGACGCCATCAGGATACCGCTAGCAGCAGCAGCAACAGCAGCAACTGGCGGCAGCAACTGGCAACAGCAACTGGCAACAGCAACTGGCAGCGGACTGTGCTGGGTCAGTCATGCGCGCGATCAGCCGCTGAGGCCGAGGCTGCGTGGATGTCAAGATGATGAGGCTATCATCGCTACAACGACAACAACAACAACAACAGCAACAGCAGCAGCAACAACGGCAACAGCAACAACAACAACACCAACAGCGACAACGGCAGCAAGCGGGACACGCGCTGGCGCTAACCCTGCGCTGCCTCTGCCTGCTGCTACTGGTGGAGCGTGCAACGCAATACGAGACAGGTGAGTACAGGCCATGTACACAGGGTTGCCACACAGTGAGCTAAGACAACTCTAAGGTGACCTTGAGAGAGGGGGGATCTGCAGTAGAATTGAGTTGGTATACCTCAAGTAGAAGGGTACTTAGAGAGAGGTAGATAACGAAATAGGGATCAGCCAAATTTGCCAGGAATAGACATATCTAGGCTGTCAACTCTGGCAGATGAGTTGCAGAGTGAGGTAGAGGTAATCTGAAGGGACCTTGAGAGGTGCTCTGCAGTAGAATTGAGTTGGTATACCCCTTATATAGAACAGAGATCGTCAAAATTTGACAGCAATAGGCATAGCTAGGCTGTCAACTCTAGCAGGTGAGCTAAGATAACACTGAGCTGACCATGAGAGGAGATCTGCAGTAGAGCAGAGTTGTTATATTCCAGAGGGGTCAACAAATATATATATATATTATATATAGCTCCACTATCAACTCTAGCTGATACACTATAGCTGAGCTAGGGCTGCCACACTTTAAGCTCAAGGCGCTCTACAATGATATTGAGCGGGGAAACTGACCTCAATATGCACTATTAAACACGGTATTAGGAAGGGATCGTCAAAATAAAGTGGAAATAGACTGTCAACTCTGGCAATGAACTAAGAGAAGCTGTGAGGGAACCTTGAAAGGCTATTTGAGATCTATTATTATATATATCCATATATTATTATATATTATACTATTGTATACCTCATGCAGTTGGGTACATACTAGAGAGGGGCGCGGGCCGGGCCGGGCCTCAACAACTTTAGGCCCGGGGCCTAAAACATGCTACTAGGCCTTTTATCGTCGGGCGCCGGGCCTAGGGGTAAAAACCCGGAAGGCCCGGCGTGCTTGAAAGCAAAAAATATAATGATGTTTTAATCGATGTCAGCCTTAAAAATTCGAGTCTGGTTCGGGCCGGACCGGGCCCTCTTTAAAAAAGTTCCGGACCGGGCCGGGCCTCAAAAACAGGCCCGCGCCCATCTCTAGTACAGACGTGGTCTAAATTTAGCGGGAATAGGCATAGCTAGACCATCAACTCTGAAAGATAAGTGCAGGTAGAAAAGGTTACCATGCATTGAACTGAAGTTATTCTAGGGTGACCTTAACAAGGAATCTTTGAAGGGATCTTCTTAGATCAAAGTTGGTATAGTATATGGAGAAGCTGCAGCATAGATAGATTGGAACAGATCGCCAGAATATAGCGGGAATAAGCTAAACATTCAACTCTAGTCAGGGCAGTCATTAATACTTTTCTCTCTTTCCTCCGCAGACTGCGGTTGCCGGCCAGGACAGCGTACTGCCAGAATCATAGCTGGTGCCTCAACGCAGGAGGGACAGTTTCCTTGGCAAGCTTCGCTGGAGCTGCTGCATCCCTCACTGGGGTTTCTGGGGCACTGGTGTGGTGCGGTGCTCATACACCAGTACTGGATACTGTCCGCCGCGCACTGTGTGCACAAGTAAGTACAACACCTTACCTTTCACTGCTGCAGCAGCATAACTCACAACTCATTCCCCTGCCCTACTCACAGCGATCTCTTCAACTTGCCTATTCCACCACTGTGGACGGTGGTGCTGGGCGAGCACGACCGCAACGTGGAGTCGGGCAACGAGCAGCGCATTCCAGTCGAGAAGATTGTGCTGCACCATCACTACCACAACTTCCGGCACGACGTGGTGCTGATGAAGCTCTCCAAGCCCGCCGATCTCTCCCGCACCTCGCACATTCGTCGCATCTGCCTGCCCTTTATGCTGCGCGAGTCTACAGATGCAGATGGAGCTACAGCTGGCGCTATGGATGCAGCAGCAGTGCCAGAGCTGGACGATCTGCAGCTGGACGAGGTGCCCGAGAAGATCGACAACTTTCTGCGCAGTGTGCAGAGTCGCAGACGCTATCGCAACGTGACGGCGGCAGCATCGGAGTCGGCGTCCATGGACATGTCCATGCGGGAGCTGATGAACATGAAGATCTTGAATCGACTGCGCCAGGCTACGCTGCAGCAGACGCAGCGCATGCCACGTAGCAAGAAGCGCACGCGGCGACGCAACGATAAGCTGATGAAGCTGCAGCTGGAGTCGGATCAGGAACGGGATCTGCAGCGAGACAGGGAGCATGAGATGCCCTTCTTCGACTGTGTTGCCACGGGCTGGGGCAAGGCAAACATCAGTGGCGACTTGTCGCACGAGCTGCTCAAGACACACGTGCCGCTGCACCAGAATCGCAGGTGAGTGAAGCAGAGAAACCTGAGACCAAGTGAAACCCAACAAGGCTCATCCCTTTCTCCCCCTTTCAGATGCCGCGACGCCTACGGCAGCTTTGTGAATATCCACGGCGGCCATCTGTGCGCGGGTCAGCTGAACGGGCAGGGCGGCACCTGCGTGGGCGACTCTGGAGGGCCTCTGCAGTGCAGACTCTCGCAGGATGGACCTTGGATCCTCGCAGGGGTTACCTCCTTCGGCTCGGGCTGTGCGCTTGAGAACTTTCCCGATGTTTATCTGCGCATCTCTTACTATCTCAACTGGATCGAGGATACGATTGCCTCACACTGAAGAAGGGAGAGAAGGAGGAGGAGGAAAATAAGAGGAATAAACTATTTATCGAATAAACTTATCGAGTGTTTTATTCATCGATCATCTTGTACTATTGGAACTGAATTGAACATATGATTATCTAGAAGAGTAGGAAGAGAAGGAGACGATGAATACACCGTTTATCGATTAAACATATCGAGTGTTATATTCATCAAGCATTTGAACTGAACAGGATCGACGATACGATTACTTTCTACAGAAAAAAAGAAGAAAAAGAGAGAGAAGAAAAAGATTAAAACGTTTATCGATTTAATTTATCGAATGTTTTATTAATCGATTTTCTTGTACTATTGGAACTGAATTGAACAAACGATAACCTAACACTGAAGACAGAAGAAAAGTGAAGGATGAGGCAAATACACAGTTTATATTTATTTTATTTATTTATGTTATATTTATCGAGCAACTGAATTAAACTGGAACGAAGATATGATTACCTTTCACAGAAAAGAAGGGAGAAAAAGGCAGAGAAGAACAAAATGAAACCGTGTATCGATTCAATTTATCGAGTGTTGTATTTATCGAACAATCCAACAAAGAAAGAAAATAAGGAAGAAGAGCAGAAGAAGAAGAGACCCATTCACTATATGAAATTGATCTTGAATATCATTTCTGCCCACTAAAGAAGGGTCGCCCATTTATCGATTAAACTTATCGAGTGTTGCATATATCGAGCATGTCTTCTGGATTGAGAATACATTTGCTACTCACTCAAGAAGAAAAGCGTGGGAAGACGACACCATTTATGGATTAAACTTATCGAGTGCTGTATATTTATCGAGCGTCAGCTCGCATCGAGTTACCATTAACCTTAGCTTATGTTTATAGTAGGTATAGAGTGTGTGTCCCTAAGTTGTTTCCGTTATGCAGAATATAATCTACACCAAATCTCCTGCTGCTTAGCTTAGATCTTAATATCACAGAGGGCTATTGAAAGTATTTGACTCCATCGTAGTCCGCTTAGATGGCGGCCTAGACCTCGCCCTGCCCAGCGCCAGATGCCGCTGACTCCGCGTCAAGCAGCTTCTGTATCTCCTGCTGCACCAGCTCCTTGGCCTGTGGCTTGTGCTGGAAGGATGTGGACAGCGTCAGAGCGCCCAGTAAACTAACTGCTCGATCGTTGCCCGCAGGCGGAGACCAGAAGCAGAGCAAGAAGGCTGCGCTCAGCTGGTAGAAGCCTGCGAGAATGAGGCCCAGCACAACGAGGCCCTCCAGCGCGGGGAACACGTACTTGAGGCAGTGCACTAGCACCTGCAAATATACAGGCAGGTTGTCTATGGTCAGATCGACCCACAGTAGTGGCAGCACCATGTTCTCGAAGGGTTCCATCCTGCTGTTGAACTTGACATTGCCCACCACCTGATTGGCCTGCAGCTTCATGTGCACATGCAGAGGGACGCCCAGTTGCTGCAGGGCGGAAGAGAGAAAGAAAGGTAGAGTCGAGGCAGGGATTAGGCGTAAATGGGGGGCGAGTTACCGGCTGCAGCATGAGGGTTGAACTGTGGAGCTCCTTGTCCGGGTTGAGACCCTCGAAGGGCTCTAGAATGCTGGGCTCTGCGTTCATAAAGTGTGGGAAGGTAATGGCAAGCGGCATGTCTGAAGGAAGGAAGCAACAGAGAGGGAGAGAGAGATAGTTAGTTTATAGAAGAATGTTGCTTGCAGGTACTCACTGTAGTAGCAGGGCGAGACATTGCCAATGCCGCGAGGCAGGCACTGATTGTTCTTGCAGAAGCACGAGGAGTTCACATTGTCCAGGTCCGAATCGAAGATGTTGGGATCCATTTGGTACTGCACAGCATCCATGCCCTTGAAGGTTGTTCGCTTCTCAAACTTCACCTCCAGGCGGCGACAGAAGGTTCTGCGGTACAAGAAGAACGTGTCGTCCTCATTCATGTCACGGGGGAAGAGGGTGCAGTCGTGTCCACCCCAGATGCGATTGCACTGCGTGCCACTAGAAGAGAAGACAGAGGGAGAAGATTAGCTTGAACGAAAGGCAACTCAATTAGGAGTACTTACTTAGTAGACTCGTCGTACTCCCAGCGATTGAAACCGCGCTCTCCGTTAATGCTGTGCAGCGAGTAGCCGCGGGGGGAGTTGGGAAGATTGACGCCATGTGAGTCCTTGCGCTCGGGCAGGTGCATGTTGAAGACGTTGCTCTCATTGCCCTCGCGGAAAAGCTAAAGGGGAAGAAAGGAGAGAGCAGAGAAGGTTAAGCTAAGCTCGCCCAGCACCTTTTGTTATTCGCCAACTCACCTTATCCATAATTCCAAAGTTGGGAAAGTCAATGAGGCTGGGCACAAACTTGGAGGCCAGATGCACCATATGATCCTCATAGCCCCACAGATAGTCGTGCACAGTGACATTGAGTATGGGCCGCGCATTGAGGCGCTTCATGAGCGCACTCAGGCCCAGCGCAGCGAACATGGACAACTGCGTGGCTTGTGTGGTGACGCCCATGTAGGGTATATTGACGTTGAAAATGTGATCAACCTTGGGATCACCCACAGAACGCTCTGGGACAAAGATATACTCCCGTCTTGGTGTGTAGGTAATGGTATTGTTGGCCTCATTCACAGTCACATTGTGGTTGGAGAGCACCTCCTTATAGACATAGGGCCCCACCTCTTCCAGCTTCAACTTGGCATCCTGCCCAGAGACAAAAGCCTCCACGTTCGTGTAGTTGAAGATGTGCGTCACAATGAACACCTCCAGTGGTGGATTGAGCCACAGTTTGTAGAGCAACGTATTGGGACTAAGGTTCAGTTGCCATTCAGCGATCAGGTGGATGGGATCTGTGATGAAGATGACGGCGCCAAGGAAGAGCAGCGTCATGCCAAGCGCCGCGCAGCTTAACACCTCTGCAAAGTGAGAAATTGGAGCACGAGGTTAGTTGGGCAATTAAGAAAAACGTGTCTATCTCTGCTATCGATCTGAAGTAGAGCAGATCTGGGCGCAGCCTGGCGGCAGGCACTTGAAGTTGAGCAGGTTTGCTTAATCGCTGACAGCTTGTATGGATCGCGTGCGCCTGTCAACTTCAACTTGACCTTCATCTCGAGACATGGAGGTGCAAAGATCTGCGACCTACCTCAATGGCAGGAGCAGGAACCGGTGCCGATGCCGATGCCGTTGATGGGTTCAATAAACGTTCTTGGCAACATTTATGAAGCACGTAGAGCATAAACCTGTTGCGTCACTCTCCATTTCATTGCCCCAGACTCTAGAGATCCCTATTTATGTTCATGTTTATGTTCCGCACTGAGATTTATGATCTTCCGCGGGGAATTCGATGAGTTGAACGCACAACTGTCGCGCACTGACCTCGTTTCATGTTCTACAAGGCTGCCAAGTAGAAGTTAACCGAAATCACAAATAAGTAAATACAGAATGATGAATGCTCTGTCCACTTATAGATCTCTGATCTACGCTGCTACAGTCACGAACTATGGCTTGAATGTTCTGCTATTGTAGACGCATAAATTAATATTTAAAATGCTGAGTGCCACGCCCACTCCCACGCAAATTAAAACAAATTGATAGTGTGGGACTTTTTGGCATGGGAAATACCAACGGTAGCGCAGGGCATTGAAGAGTCTAGCTCAACCGACTTTAACCTTGCTCGAGGCTTGTTCTATATTTGACCCACCCCAATAGTTTTTATGGTGCGTTAGCAGATGATTTTGTTTTAATCAGATAGAGTATATTGTAGTATTATGTGTGGGAAGAACTCTTCAAGCTGCAGTCAGTCAGTGGAAACCAGTTCCGCCTCAACGTCTCAGTTGCCTCAGCTGAACTCGCTCAAGATGATCACCTTCCGCGCACGACTGTTATCATTGAAAGTGTTTCGTTCCATTCCGGGTGTGATCTTTAAACTGATTACACACACTGAGCCGATTTTCATGCAGATCATGGTCATGCCAAGCCTAAAGACCTCCCAAAATATGGCGCACGCTGGCGGCACTCGATCATCAAAAGGGAATTCTAAGCCAGAACGGAAATACCCTACAGGAGAGGGGAACAGTTAGTGTGGGGAAGGGAGAGCAATAAGTAGAAACCACAAGTAGTTGACAATTAGTTGACAAACAAGCGAATATCACAAGTTGGCAACGCGCTAAGAACCGCAGATCAATGAACCGCTTACCCAGCCACACAGGCAGTTCTTCGAATGAGGAACAACAACAGCAACAACAACAACAGAAACAGAAAAACAGCGACAACAACAAACAGCAGAAACTCATTAACAATTTATCTATGAACATTTTGTTTTGCTCTTTTCTGTTGTGCTGTCGAATTTGTCACGCTGCCCAGCTCGAATAGATTTAAGATTTAGTTTCAAAATCAAAACAAAACTCAAGAAATCATCATCCACGTTGTGCGTGTGTGTTTACACAAATATGTGACCTATATGCGAGTATGAGTGAGCATCCTTGCCTTGAAACGAAATATTAATCAGTACGCGCAGAGTATTACATTGAAAGCCACTGTGCACAGTGGTACAGAATGCAATATAAACTATTTACTTTATACAAGTTTAGTTTGTCGCTAAGGGAAAGACCTCGACAAATGATATGAAGCTAAAAATAGTATTAATAGTAATCACAGCTATTTTGCCAGTTTGTACCACTGTGCATGGACCAGTTGGCCAGTTTATCAACAAGCGCCATAAATTAAGCGCCAAACAAAGCGTTCAAATTATTCTGCTGCAACGAATCTGGCATAGGAAAGACCAGACCAGACCAGACAAGACAAGACATCGATCGACTATCGACGATCGCCACAGAGACAACGCAGACAAGGCATGGGGCACAGCAAGGGAGGGGTAAGGGGATGTGTGCGGGGCTATCGACAGTGGTAAATTATGCAACTGCATTGCCAAAGTTGCGATCGTGGCTGAGATGAGATGAGAGTGTGAGCTGAGCTGAGCAGAGCAGAGCGAATGGCCGAGCATGAATGGGCCTCGCTTGTGGCGGCGAACCCGTTTCGACTGTCGCGACTCAGATACAGATACAGCTATAGCTACAGCAACAGCTACAGATACAGATACATTTCTACACACCAGCTGAGGTTCGACGGTCGCGGGTTGATGGCTGACGGCTTTCTGCAAGCGGTTTGAAGTTCAAGTTCGCTGCAATTTGGCATAGCAATAAAACAAAACCTGAAAAGTGCACACAGCGACAAAGGCAAAGGCGGAGGCAACGGCAACGGCGACGGCGACGACAGCAACAACGACGGCGACGGCAGCATGCCGTGAGTGTCGCGCTGACCCACTAAAGTCAAGAATGAATCGCTTTTGTCGCCGCAACGAACAATGCGCGAGCACCTTCACAGCATGTGAGTGTGAGTGCGCAGGTGTGAGTGTATGTGTGATTGCCCGTGTGAGTGCGAGTGAGTGCGTATGTGTCACTTCCGCCAAATGACAATAAATTAAGCAAACACAACACAGTCAGTCAGTCTGAGATACAGCGAGTATCTCAAAGATACTTCCACTTACACGCTCGACTAGCGTTAGCTAAGTTTGCCTCTTGCCAAGCTTGGTGATTAATCTCCGATCGTGCATTGTTGCCTTAGCTGTTTTGTTGTCAACGATTGTCAATCATCGCCGAAAATGCTAAAGCCCTTTCAGCGTCATTGCAGTCAATAAGGAAAGACAAACACAGTTTGGTCAGAACTTCACCCCCTATCCCCTCTCCCTCGCCCTCCTCTGATCAGTTTGCAAGCTAAGCTTTTATGGCTGTTTGCTCGGCTTGTCTAACACACGTTAGAGGGTGTGCTTAGTACATTGTCTTTCTACTTTGTCCGTCTATTTTGCTCCGGTGACGATTCTCAGGGCCCTAAAGAATTTGGCAAATATTTTCACTAGCCAAATATTCCCGCTATTTGCGCTGACGAATCCGCTAAACAAGTTGCGGAAAGCAAAAGTGCGGCAGCTCCCCCTCCCCACTTCCCCTCCCCGTTGGCCAGTTGAATGTGGGTCAGCTTCATAGATACATCTGTATGAGCAGGTCTCGTGTCTGGGCCTAATCACACCTGATTCATCTTTGAGGCCAATGCTGAATGCTGCACATTACCCAAAGGTCGCCGAGCGGACTTCATGGTAACTTTACGTAGTACGTGATGCAGTCGAGATGTACCTCAGCTACAGCTTCAGATCTTAATTTATGCAAGCTTAATTACAATTGAGGTCCGTTAATACGGGCACGGGTTGACTAAAGTTTCGAATTAGTTTAATTCAATGTCTATTCACGACAGATCGTCAGATCAGTGCGACAGCAATTACCAATGGCTCTCGACTCGGAATCGGAACAGATTAGATTACACCTGGGGGGAGGGGTGCGTGGCGAGGTTTACAGTGGGGAAAAAAAACAAATCAATTAGGCCCGACAAGAGCGCGGTGCATAGAAGTATTAATTTTATGTAAATTTGATGAACCTAGGCGGATGCCAGAGACGGATCGCAGTTATCTAAGGCATCAAACACTATTATCAATTAATCGTGACGTTCAAGATTGTTCAGTTTCTAATTGCGTTATATAAATACTGATTCTGTTTGCAGTACATTACAAATTGAATTCTTTCTTTGTAGCACAAAACTGCGTTTTTAATTCCAGCAAACAACTCAGAATGAATCGAAATGTTATCAGCAGGTCGCATCAATCAATCGACAATCTCAACGGCATTTACTACACATTATAATCAGCGTAGAAACAGTCTAACTCAGAGTATCCCTCGGTTCATGCAAATCTCACTAATCTTCCCCTAAATATAAGAAACCCTCAAATCTATTTTAAGATTTGTCAAAAAATAACCTGTAAGCGATAATGAGATTCTTTGCATCTGTTTAACTGATTGGAATTTATTACAACTTTTTGCATAACTTAAATATGATCAACATCATTTACATAAGTGTGGATACGTTCCGCTTCTACATATCTCGAGTATCTCAGGTTTCCCATGAAAGCGAAAGGATTGGCAGACGTGCAGAATCGCACAACCTGCTTTCAGCTCTGATAGACTTTCTGTTAATCGATTGTTTGTGATTCATGTTCTTCGATATGTTTTGAATCTAAGCACAGCTAGATTTATTGTACTTTCTGTTAAACTTTTTATTGAGTTTAATGCGTCTGCTGAGCTTAAAGTTTCCTTTGAAAGTGAAAGAATATCATTGAAGAAGAATCATGTAGAATCTTTTACTCTTCTCTACATCTACTCGGCTTGAGTTTCACTTTAGATATTAATCGGTTTATTTGTTTCGTTGAACGATAAACAATCTTGTTTGCTTTGCTGAACGAATAAAGAATCTTTTCTATGAAGCAAACTCTTCTTCTTTTAGTTCTTCGATGTGTTTAAAATCTTTCACTTCTTTAACAGCAGAACAACCTGTAAATCTAATTAATCGATTAATATACATAAATGCAGATAACTAAACTCTTTTGTAAACTTCAACTTAAACTACTTTCCCATGAAAGTGAAAGGATATTCTTAAAGAATCATATAAAATCTTTCATTATCTACATTAACTAATCAACTTAGCATGAATTCCTGTTTATCTATTAATCGATAAATTTGCTGCGTTTTTACTGCTCGTTATCATTGCAAACCCTTGTTATTCTTCAATTTGTTTTATATCTCTCACTTTGCCATAACAAGCAGCAGGAATTCCTGTTTATCAATTAATCTGTTTGATCTTTAATCTGCTTTAAGATTGCAAGCTCTGTATGTTCTCCGATATGTTTTACAGCTGTTTTTGAAGCGATTAAGCCACAGCTGAAGCGCTTAAGAGTTGATTTTACAGCTTTCCGAGGTTACTACAGATCTAACGAGATTTTTGGCAAGATATTGCTGAGTTTTCGACACACTCCTAAATCCTGCTTTATGACATTCGGGGGCCCCGTTCAGAGCTCGCTTGGCTTGCACAATTCACTCGGCGTGTGGCAACTCGAGACGGTGGCACGTGGCACGAGGCAAGGGGCAGAGTGGCAGAGAGGCAGTGAGGCACTTTAACGATCGCGCCGGGAACTCGGCAAGTTCCCTTGGGTAGGCACTGAAGGTGTTCCGAATGGTCTTTTATGGCGCCTTTCTGTACTCACTCGCAATGGACAGTTAACGGTACCGGATCGACTTAATTAACAGGCTGCGCTATTGCTACTGCTGCCGCTCTATTCGCACTTGTATTCATACTAGTATTCGTATTCGTATTCAGTATTCGTACTCACTTGCATTGCGCTGGGTCTTGTTGGCGAACAGTTTCATTTTATCGTTGTTTGAGCACTTTTTGCGTAATGTTCCCCACGACGGAGACGACGACGACGACGACGACGACGACGACGATGTTGATTCGACGTCAATCGATTAACAACAGTTTAGGGGCCTTTTGCTCTCGATAACGAGAATCGATTAACTCTCGAGGTGTTTATTGACAACGACTCGCTAATAGAACTATTTGTTTTATATACACAGGAGAACAAACTTAGACACTCGAGCTAGGCTTATGCACAGGATATTCCGACATCGGTTACAGTATTTGGTATTTAGTATTTAGTATTCAGTATTTCAGTATTTATTCAGTTTTGGCAGTTGCTGGCACTCGTTGTTTGATTCGCTTCAGTTGCACTTTTGTTTGGAATCGACTGTCTGACACGCACTTCCTATTCTCCCGCTATTTGACAACTTAATGCGCCGAGATCTACGGCGTCGGGTACCTTTATATGGACTCTTGGGCCGAGCTGGCAAGCTGATCGAGCGCCGAGCTCCGACTCTGTCTGACTCCGAGCAGCAGCGCCACCAGCAGCAGCAGCAGCAGCAGCAGCAGCGCAAGCGCGAGATAGATCGCTTGATCTAGCGCGACGCGCGAAAATCTTTACACGAACCGGTCCACTTTCAAGCCTCTGTCGCTGTTGACGTCAACAGCGGCTGCGCTGCTGACAGCGACGCGACGTCAGCGCCGGTCCCTGAGTGTCAATAACAATAATAACAACAGCAGCAGCAACAACAACAACAGCAACAACAACAGCAACAACAACAGCAATTAATGTAGTCAAGTACTTTCAACTTAGTTGTAGTTTGTCTTAAACGATTCCTGCCCCTCACCACCCCTAATCCCGAGACAGAACGATGAGTTAATCGCGTCAATAGAAGTATATAGAAGTACCTGTAGCTGTGCCCCCCCCCTACCTGTATCTGTATCTGATGCTAAACGGGGGTTACTAGAGTTCGTCTATGCGCTTGCCTAGGTCTCAAGTCCCTTCCCCCCCTTCCCCACCGCCTTACTCTTTACCTCTTTATCGTTGTCAATGTTTAATAGCTGAAATTACTCTATTTTGATCCCTGGCAAGCACGCACACGTGCCGCACACTATGCATATGCATGAGGCAGCAACGATTAGCAAGCCAATCTCTAGGGGATTCTATTAAAAAGCAATGCAGATAATAATCGATTCGAATCGCGACCAATCGATACGCAAACAAGACTTTGGTCACGTGTACTATATCGCCACATCTATATCGATGCTAAAGCCCTAAACTAGTTCGTCTAACTGCCTAACTAGTTGGGAGGGGGGCAGCTGCGACTTAACCTAGAACCGGGCCTGACCCAAGCGGGTTAAGGCGAACATCGCATGTGTTTACTGCTCCCCACTCGCACACGCACACAGAGAGAGATATATATACTATATATATAGATATAGATAGGTGCTTTGCTTAATTATAATAGCCGAACATTTGTCTGCTCTGTTTTTATGGCCATTGTCTCTGGTGTTGTTCTGCCTTCTGCCCGGGTTCCCTATAAAGAGAGCTGCCCGGGCGCACGCGCACATTAGCTCGGGGCACAGTGCCTGCTAACTAGCAGTTGCCATGTTGCAAAATGGCCATAATTGTTATTTATAGCCAGCCATGCTATAATTATAGCATATTATATGGCATATTAGCGACGCTTTGGAAAGTTCGTAAGTGCCTAAGCAAAAGCTTTCCACTGCGCAGTGAAGGCGTGTCAAGGATGCAAGCAAAGCTTGACAGCTTTTCACTCCCCTCTATCTATCTCTCTCTCTCTCTCTCTCTCTCTCTCTCTCTCTTTTTATCTCTCTCACTCTCTCTGACGTAGCTGCAGCAAAACAAATCACATCTCTGCCCTTCTACCTTCCTCCTCTTTCTCAACGTTAGCTGGGAAATTTTGCACGACTTCTAACATATGTGGATACTTGACATAGCGTTCATATTTCAAAATATTTGTCTTTTGTTTAAGCCCGTTGATGCTAAGTAGAAGCGCATATAAGAGTAGACTAGCATATGCAATACCCTGCAAAAAAGGGGGCCAAAGTTACTATACAAATTTTACATAAATGAGAAGTCCAAGGCACCTTCTGGCAACTAAAGAGATAATGTCAATCAATTCGTGAAATATTATACAATCCATAATAAATAAACTTAATAAATATTGCAGACTCAGCAGGGTTACAATAGGTCTTATAGGTTGCAGTACAGGATTCCCTTCACAATAATAATATATATATATATATATATATATATATAATATAATGTATATTATATAGTATATATAATGTATATTAAAAAATGAAATGTCTAGCTAAGCATTCCCCTTATATGTTAATTAAATTGTAATGAACTTTTTCTGTCTCTCTCTCTCTCGTCTATTGTAAAATGTAATTCATTTATTATCATTACATTTGTTGCTTTACCAGTTCAATATGAATCACATTCGAATGGTTACCGAGATCAAGAGTTAGCTAAGAATTCTTTATGATATGCTGAGAAACACGTGTAACTGCTGTTGCCTTAGAACGTCATCCGGATTCTGCGATTAAAATGGTTAAGCAATCAGTCAATTTACGAGTTATGCAAACCAAAAATGTACGAGGTATCCTACACGTTGTACTCGTTGTTTTGTCTACGTGGTGTATGTTTACTTGGGAAATTAAAAGGTTTTTGCTTAACTAGTTAACATCCTGCTGGAAACTCCCATTCCAGCCTCCAGCAAGGAGGCAGTAACAGATGACGAATCTAGAAACAATAATAGCAAAATGATTCGCGTGTTTGCCAATTGGGATATATATTCTAAATTCAAATTACAGCGTAGCTTCTCACGTGCAGTTCTAATATTAAATATAATAGCTGCCTAGAAGCATCCACATTGAGAGGGAATCCGGCTGGAGAATCCAGTCGACCATACAAATTTACCGCTAAGTGTCTTCTTAACAATTTGGCGATGCACGCGATGCGTGAGTGCTTTGTCTGGGGGTCTAACTAGATCCACCTTCTCAGGGATTCCCAATGTACTGCCCCGCCCTTTGCCACATCCCAATCATAACTGTACTTGGACTATGCAAATTGCGAACTGCACGCAGCTGGCACTGTGCATGGGGCTGGCTTCCATTTAGCTGCTCGCTGCGGCTGTTTAGCACTTGAAGACTGACAGCACAATGGATGCCACAGAGCAGCGTATCACAGTGCAGCAGGTTGTGTCCTTGGCTTGGCTTGGCATAAAGCGAGCAGCGTCACGACTTTGTTGATATGTCAAGTGGGGCTTTCCCTCTAATACAAGTCAAGTGCACGCCAATACATATTCAAGGTGAGCAGGAACTATGAACCGTTTAAGGGGCTTTCCCCGGACAGGGAGCTTTTATCGGGTTATGTTTGGGCAAAGTTTAAACTCCAAAGGGCATCAACTAATATCATAGAACAGGATTACTGACCACTCTACTGCCTCAATAGGAAAGACTGGGAATGAGTAGAAAAGACTAGCAGAGACTAGAATAGGCAGAGAAAGATTGTTGGGGAGGGCAGGCAAGAGTACAATGGGATAAAGGTGAAAGTAGAGTACTCATTAACTTATTATTTTTATGGAGACACTTCAAATTTTGTACTTTTTGACGCACATTGCTGACGCACATTAATTTAATTCTATCAAAATAATCTGTTTCAAAATTATAAACAGAAAAACAAGCAAGTAGACAGAAAGAAAGACAGATAGAAAGACAGACAGAAAGACAGACAGAAAGACAGAAAGACAGACAGAAAGACAGACAGAAAGACAGACAGAAAGATAGACAGAAAGACAGACAGAAAGACAGACAGAAAGACAGACAGAAAGATAGACAGAAAGACAGACAGAAAGACAGACAGACAGAAAGACAGATAGAAAGACAGACAGAAAGACAGACAGAAAGACAGACAGAAAGACAGACAGAAAGACAGACAGAAAGACAGACAGAAAGACAGACAGAAAGACAGACAGAAAGACAGACAGAAAGACAGACAGAAAGACAGACAGAAAGACAGACAGAAAGACAGACAGAAAGACAGACAGAAAGACAGACAGAAAGACAGACAGAAAGACAGACAGAAAGACAGACAGAAAGACAGACAGAAAGACAGACAGAAAGACAGACAGAAAGACAGACAGAAAGACAGACAGAAAGACAGACAGAAAGACAGACAGAAAGACAGACAGAAAGACAGACAGAAAGACAGACAGAAAGACAGATAGAAAGACATACAGAAAGACAGACAGAAAGACAAACAGAAAGACAGACAGATAGACAGACAGAAAGACAGACAGAAAGACAGACAGAAAGATAGACAGAAAGGCAGACAGAAAGACAGACAGAAAGACAGACAAAGAAAGACAGACAGAAAGACAGACAGAAAGACAGACAGAAAGACAGACAGAAAGACAGACAGAAAGACAGACAGAAAGACAGACAGAAAGACAGACAGAAAGACAGACAGAAAGACAGACAGAAAGACAGACAGAAAGACAGACAGAAAGACAGACAGAAAGACAGACAGAAAGACAGACAGAAAGACAGACAGAAAGACAGACAGAAAGGCAGACAGAAAGACAGACAGAAAGACAGACAGAAAGACAGACAGAAAGGCAGACAGAAAGGCAGACAGAAAGGCAGACAGAAAGACAGACAGAAAGACAGACAGAAAGGCAGACAGAAAGACAGACAGAAAGACAGACAGAAAGACAGACAGAAAGACAGACAGAAAGACAGACAGAAAGACAGACAGAAAGACAGACAGAAAGACAGACAGAAAGACAGACAGAAAGACAGACAGAAAGACAGACAGAAAGACAGACAGAAAGACAGACAGAAAGACAGACAGAAAGACAGACAGAAAGACAGACAGAAAGACAGACAGAAAGGCAGACAGAAAGACAGACAGAAAGACAGACAGAAAGACAGACAGAAAGGCAGACAGAAAGGCAGACAGAAAGACAGACAGAAAGACAGACAGAAAGGCAGACAGAAAGACAGACAGAAAGACAGACAGAAAGACAGACAGAAAGGCAGACAGAAAGACAGACAGAAAGACAGACAGAAAGACAGACAGAAAGACAGACAGAAAGACAGACAGAAAGATAGACAGAAAGACAGACAGAAAGACAGACAGAAAGACAGACAGAAAGACAGACAGAAAGACAGACAGAAAGACAGACAGAAAGGCAGACAGAAAGGCAGACAGAAAGACAGACAGAAAGGCAGACAGAAAGACAGACAGAAAGACAGACAGAAAGACAGACAGAAAGACAGACAGAAAAACAGATAGATAAACAGACAGACAAAGACAGACAGACAGGCTGATAGGCAGACATACAGATAGACAGATGGACAGACATTTAGACAGGTAGACGGACAGTTAGACAAACAAACAGACAGATGGACAAATAAGCTGACAGACAAACGGACAAAGAGACAGACAGCCAGACAGATTGATAGACAGACGCACAATCGGACAGAAGAGAGACAATCTTACAGACATTACAGGCAGGCAAGCAGACAGATAAATAGACAAATAGGGCAGACAGACAGACGGAAATGGATCAATTGATTCGGCTAGAAATCCAGAGTAAGAGACATTCTTTATTTTGTGTTTTAGGTTTACTTTGTAGGGTCTACGAAGCCTTCTTCTTCCGGTTACATACATTTATACAAATTGTATATACCCTTTTTGAATATTTTGAAAAAGCCAAAGGGTACAAACAGCTACAGCTACAATTTCAGCGTGTGGAATGGGCAACAATTCATAGATTCATAGTGTTCCCCTGGAGTCAGTGCTAATCATACATCGTTGTGGGTTGTGAAGAGGGGAGACGGGAAGTATGAACTGCTCACATCAGTCCCACAGGTAAGAGGTTTATGTATTCCCTCTAATTATTGATAAACCTCTCTCTCAGGTAACCCTGCACTCAACTGAAAACGGGGTCAACCCAAAGCAGGATATGGTCGGCGACGCTGAGAGATTACTCAATGCTCAATGCTCGATGCAATCAATAATTGTGCAAAGCCCGCTAAATGCAACACAACAACTGCATTATTAACTTACTCGAGCTGTGAGAGAGAGAGAGGGGAGAGAAAGAGAGTAAGAGAGACGGGGAGTCAAGGGTAAAGGTGAGTCGATTGTTCTAGTTAATCATATAGGAAGGTTCACATCGACTTAGCGGGGCGTGTGTAATGGCAAATGCATGTAGACCTAACAAGCCGTTAGGCCAACTCTAATTTGAGCAATGAGGAACGACAACAAAGTTGCTGCAAGTGGCTGCAATTAGTTTTGAATTAGATTTAATATCATAACAAATGTTGCATTGCCCCGCTAGGTCTAATGAATATTTAACAAGGTTTAATTGACGACAAGTAGAGTGCAGTTCTAGGTGCAAGTCTTAGGATATAGTAGCAGACAACTGAATTAATAGCTCTGACGTTGTGTGTGCCTGCTTCACCTTCTCCTTCTCCTCCTCCTTCTCCTCCTCCTTCTCCTCTTTCTGTTGCTAATTAGTCAGCTCGTTTAAGACTAATTCGAAAATAATAATAAGCATTTAGGGGGAAGTCATCATAACGTAGATTTAAGCTTGTTTTCTACTTGTTTTTCTGCCGTTTTCTCTTCCCAGTTCTCTGTGATGTCATTGCTACGTATACGTAATGTGCACTCATAAGTGCACATTACGTATACGCGCCGATACACATTGAAAATTGCTTCTTACAGAGCATGACTGCATGACCCGCGCAATTGAAACCCAATCACAATAACAATCACAGCTTATCACAGTCCGCAGAGCTTCAATTAAATGATAATTTGCATGCGCTAATTAATGATTAGATTGAAAAGAGCGCGTCCAGGTGGGACCACCAGCAGGCGCTAATCCTTGCGCCATGCCATGTTTACTCATTAATATCGGGGGCGCATTAATCGCCATATCTCGTTAGACAACTGTCAGAATTCGTTAGCGTCGCTGTCGCTATCCGCAGTTGAAGAGCATTTCCGTTCCAGCTGGCTGGCAAAAGTTCTCCAAACCTAATTACCTTGCATATGAAATATTTTTGAGGCTTCTCTACCGGTTGGCATGGAGAACGCTAGCGCAGCTGAGTGCGCCAAGGCCGAGAAAATCCTGCAGATTTGCATTTGGCAGACAGGGAGGGAGGGAGGTAAGGCAGGAGCAGAGGTACTCGGGCGGCACACGTCGGGTATAAATGGCAGTTGCCACTGACAATCGTCCAGCATTTGCTCCCGTTCGTTTGAGGATTTATCAGCTGCTGCAGCTCTGCCTGTTGATTGCCAGTTGCCTCGTGCTCCGCCTGCCTGCTGCCTGTTGCCTGTTGCGTGCTTCTGCTGCCTGTTGCTGCCACCATTCGCTGTTGTGCAGTCGACCCAACCAGACGTTGCATGCCCCAGCGTTCATCGAGCTGCATTCTGTTGCACACTTCACAATACTCAACAAAAGGTGAGTGACAAACAAAAAGAGGAATTTATTTATTTAATTTAATTCAAAGTCGACTAAATACAATCTGAATTAGTTACAAAGAAATATTTAAAAAACAAATTAAAATAATTAAGCATAAAGTTTAAGTTTGTAAAATTTTAAGGTGATTAAATTTAAAATTAATTTAATTTATTTGAATTTAATTTAATTTTATCTGTGTAAAAAGATTGAAGATCTAAAGTGTGATAACTTTAAGAAGATATAACTTTAGGAGATCGACCATTAAGAAAAGTAAAGAAAACAGATTGAGAAGTTTTTTAAAAGTGACAGAAAGCAAAAACTTCATGACTTTAATTCATGAATATTGAATTTAATATAAATATATCAACTAAGTTGTGACAGAGTTAGACGGAAAAGTGATCTTTAAAGTTTTCTTTCTCTGAATTAAAGAACAGCTATGCTTTCTATTGTAGTTCTCTTATCATCTCGGGTGTGATCTTAACAGTTTCCTTACTCTTAACTAGGAACCAATTAAAATTTCACTGTTAGTTCCGCTTTAAATTTAAGTTGCCTCATCAATCCACATACCAAACTTGAAGAAAAATCAAGAAACTAGTTACGAAATTTGCCAAAAAATTAAGGAAATTAGAACATTAGAGACTTTCATTCATAAATGTTTAATATAATAAAAAAGAACAAGATTAAATTCTGTTTTTTAGCTTAACAACAAGTAGAAGGAAATATGATCTTTCTTTTCCTTAATACCTTTATCTTAGTTAGTCACCAAACAAGACAAAGGTTTAACTGTCTTCAACTTTGTCTTGAATACCCAACTTTATCTATTTCAAGTTGTTTGTCTTGTTCGATCTGATAAGTTTCTGTGAAGAAGAAAAGTGATGTTCTTAGTTTCCTTTCGCTCGGTTAGTAAACAGCTAAGACAAAGGTTGCAGAAAGTTCTTTGGTTTCCGCTCCGAATTCCATATTCCATTAACGTCGATCATCTCGAGTACCCAACTTTATAGATTTACTTACAGTTGTTTTTCTTGTTCAATCTGAGTAGTTTCGATGAAACAATTAACGGATTTGCGTCATTATATAGTAACTGAACCCCAGCAGCAATGCCCCTGATTACACTCATTATCATATGAGATTATATACGATTGCCGGCTATTATCTTAGTCGTGGCCCTAGTTAAACCTCCTCAATCCAAATGGGCCGCAGTAACCAGTCAATATGCGGCAATAGTCAATAAGCCGCCCCGTTATACTACTAGTAACGAGTGCGAGTTCAATTCCGAGTCCGCTCTCAAGTACTCGTGCACAGGGGGTTGGCCAATTAAGTGGCAATTATTCATGCAAATGACTTGCTAATAAACCCATTAATTCTTAATTATCTGACTACTATCCGAGGCAGGTAAAGCGTAGCGAAAGTACGTCGATCGAAGGATCTCTTAGGTGACTAAGCAAAATAAAACTTATTTGGTTTATGCTTAACTTTGAGTAATTCCCCATAGAGATAGAGAGAGAGAACTTTGTTCGATTTCTGTGACACTTTTAGTAATTCCCCTTTTCTCTGTCTATCTGTGTCACTTCTTTTCCAACTACCCTCGAGTGTTCTCTATTCTCTTTACACTAGAATTAGTGGAGTGCCTAAGGGGATCAGATAAGTCAAGTCAACTTGACTCAAGTCTAGTTAAACGATGCGAAAGTACGTCGATCAAAGGATCTTGGTGACTAAGTAAAACATGTCAGCTTTCTGTGTCACCTTTTGTAATTCCCCTCTTTCTTTGTTAATCCCTCTCATTTCTTTCCCTTCTACTCTACTTTATGATTTATTCTCTTTCACATCAATTCGCCTTAGGATCTTATCGTAGCTAATCGCATAAATCGAGTCTTGTTTACTTGCTGTTTCACTTTAATGCCCGACTTCTCTGTCTGCCTTATACTCTCTAACTTCCTCCGTTTCCCCCTCCTGGTATTCTGTATTCTCTAAACAATAATTCACCTTATTTATCTGACTCATTTTGAGTAATTCCCCCTTTCTCTTTTAGTTGCTCACTTCCTTGCCTTGTCCCCTGCTTCGTTTAAAGAATCCTTTTAGATAAATGAACTAAAGAAAACTTGTTTCCTCTCTGTGACACTTTGAGTAATGTCTCCTATCTCTCTATATCTCTATCTATTCTCTGCCTTCTCTTCTACGAGTGAGATTCTTCCATCTCTTGTTATTAAAAAGCCAAGTAAACTAAAGCGCAAGTATATCGATCCCTTAGGTGATCCAGCCAAATGCATTCAGCTTTATTTTATGCCCCCCTTCTTTCTCTCTCTGTCTCTCACACCCTTCCCTCTGCCAGCAAGCCACACCATGTCGCACACAATGCGCTGCACACTCGTTGTCCTCATTGCCCTCGCGCTCTTCGCCACCGGCTGCAACGTGGAGGCCTCCAAGGCGCGTCCGCCGCGCAACAACGAGATCTCCACCATGGCAGATGCCATCAAGTATCTGCAGGATCTGGATGTCTACTATGGGGACAGAGCACGTGTAAGGTTCGGCAAACGTGGCTCCCTGATGCAGCTGCGTCGCATGCTCGAGTCTGGCAACAACAACGAGAATATCAACGACAACAACAACAATGTCAATAACGGAGGCGGTGAGTTGGTAAGTGTAGAAGAGCAGAACAACTGGAACTAGTTCCAGAACTAACTTACAAACATTTCTATCAAATTAAAGATGCGCGCCGCCGTTGAGGATGAGATGTTCTAAGCCCGATGCGACCTTAGTTGGCATCTAGTTTCATCACTTTGGAGCAATAGTTTAAATAATTATAACAGTTAAATATACGTTGCACATCAACCATGAATAAATGGCAAAAACAAATGAGATCCCTTTGGGGTTTGTTAAGTTATTTATTTGAGTTTTGTGTGTGTCTAGCCAAGCTGAATGTTCTCCACCTCCTTGATGAGATCCATGTGCTTGAACTGATCAGGGCACTTCGTGAATGTGTCCAGCAGTTTCGATTTGCTCTCATCCGTCTTGTAGTAGAACATCTGCAGCTCGTTGGCCAAGCACTGTGCCTCCTGGGCAGTCAGCACCTTGGTGTCGTACTCGCCACGCATTAGCACAATGCCCTTGTCCTCTTTCTCCGTGTAGTGCACCAGGGTGAGGCACTCGGGTGCGTTCTCGTGGTGCACCTGGTAGGCCAGCAGGGGAGTGAAGTGCACCGTGTTGGCGGCGAACTGCAGCATGAAGAACTCGAAGCCCTCGCTGCGTGGCAGAGGCAGCAGGAATATGGGATGCTCCTTGGCACGGGCTGTCAGTGTCTCGTACTGTGCTGTGGTCAGCGTGGCAGCTAGCACATCCTTTGTCTTGTGGTACTCAATCCAAATCTTAGAGATTTCCTCAGCATCCTTGTCCGCAATCAGCTCCAGCTTCATAATGTCGGAGAGCTTCTTGTGCGGCAATTCAGCCTGCTCCTGGGCCAGCTTCTGCTTTGGATTCAAGAGTTCCGAGTAGCTCCTGCAATGGGGGAGATATTAAAGAAGTGTTCTCTTTATATTGAAGTACTTTCACTCGCACCTGGCCTGACTCTTGCCGTCCTTAATGGGATTAATGACACGCTCAACGCGATCCAGGAATTCCTCGGCCGATGTCTGCTGCATTTTGGCAATCTTATCCGCGTACTTGTTGTAGAACGGATTCGAGTCCTTCAGCTGCTCAACAGCCTCCTTGGCGCGGCTTGTGGATGTCATGGCAATGCTGCGCTTAAAAATAAGTTGTTTATATTGAAAAACGCGTAGGCATTTACGAGCGCATTCCATGCCGATGGAAAAATATTCACGAGAAGTTATACAACACACAGCTGACAGTTGACAAACAGCTGTGTTAGGAGTTTCAGTGTTGAGAAATCAATGAATGCTTCTTCTTCATTCAGACATTCACACTTACTGCTTAAAATTCTATTTGTTTAATAACATGAAGCAGTAAATTGCCAATTTGAATGCATTTTCATTAAGTTTCACTTTATTAAGTTAACTCTGTTTATGTCGCCTGTATACAAATATTATCGACTGATATGTGGAGCAATACTGTTAAGTGTGGAGTATGCACTCAAATTTAAGTCAGCGCTCTTCCATGGAAACTGGCAAGCAGTGCAAGCAGTAAACATGTTAAATACAACTATCTGTTATAATAAGCAGAGCTCTGTTAAAGTGCATTACGAACTAATATCGAATATACCTATTATATCGATATATTTAACTTATGTTAACTTTTGTGTGACCTGCTGGCAGTTACATTTAAATTCTAAGTGCATGCCTTAAATTGAAACTAACAGGCAACTTTCGAAATAAGTAAAACAAATGAAAATAATATTTTATATAATAAGTTTAGCTAAGAACATCATTTTTATTTTAATTGCTTTAAAAAAGTAGAAATAAATGCCGAAAAAATGCACTACTCGCTGTTGTCGCATTACAGAGAACTGTTAAATTATTCTTCCACTCAATGCATACTGTGCGCTCTCTTGAGAAAACCTGTTCTCGGCTTAGTTTCATTAAAACGTTCAAGCGTGGCGTACGTAGTGTGCTCCGGTATTGTTTGGGTGCGTGTACCATAGACTGGTGTGGTGGCTTCGCACAGTGACTGCGCTTAGTATAGATTTTTTGCTGCTACTCCCCCGATATTAAAAAAAGAAGTAAAAAAACAGTGCTGTAAGGCTAGCAACGGCACATTTTCGCATTGTTATTTTCGTTAATTCGTTATTGATTTCGAGAATCAATTTTCCCAGTGATGGGCAAAAAAAAAGGCAACGGTTACTCAGCGTCGTCTGCATTGCATAATTTTGTACCAGTTTGGCCATTTCTGCTGAACCCTGTACCGTGGTACATTTCATGGCTTTTTTCTAAGAACAATTCCTTGAATTCGATTTATTTATTTATCAAAACGAACCGCGAATGTCAGCTAAAAAACAGGCACGATTACAGTGGCAAATTATAATGACCATATATGATTGGAATGTGCATAATAATTGACACAGAAGCAGAACAGCAACAGCAGCAGGAGGCAAAAAATAGCTCAAATAATATACAATAAGCACAGCTAAGCCCTTTGTCTTTGGTTATTTTGCTTTGCTTCTTCTTGCTCTTCTCATTGGGCCAACTGTGCTTGTTTTTGTATGTGACATAACGGCATTTGTGTTTGGCCTGAGCCTGCCTGAGTGTGTGTGTGTGTGTGTGAGTGCGTGCGTTTGTATGCATGTGTGGTATCTGTGCAAAAGTTTCAAAGTCAAGTCGCTGTCGCAGTGCTGCTACTGCTGCTGCTGCACTCTCTGTTGTTTATCTTAATAGTGACAGTTTATTTTCGGGGGTGTGGTGGATTTTGGGGCAGAGGGTGGTGGGCTGTGCTCGCCGGTGGTGGATGCATATTTAATGTGAGTTTTCGCTTCGCTTTATGTTGCAGATATTTATCGTAGTCGCGCACACACACATACATAACTAACGTATACACTGCCAACCCTCGAGACAAGTGCGCGCGTGTGTGTGTATTTGTTGTTGTAAAATGTCAGCATACCGTGGGACAATCAGCGCTGTGACAGCGCTGCTGCTGCTCTGCTGCTGCTTTGCATCGTATGCATCTGGCGCTGAATTGTTGGACAAACTGCGCGATGATTCGGAACTTTCACAGGTGAGTTAAGAATAAGAATAAGAAACAGTTGAGTAAATATTTAAAACCACAACACAGCAGTAGCTGGCTAAGCTGGACCGTAATTACAGTTGCCTAAATACACACACACACATACAGACATGCATACATAAGTAGTAATGAGTTGTTGCTGACACACATATTGACACATTTTGGTCGAGCCTGCCCTTGAAAAGGAAAAACCTTGGGCAGCCGGTGCAAATGGGAGTGTGAGTGAGAGAGGGAATAAGGGAGCATGGTGAAAAGTGGGAAAGAGATGGGACATCAACACACACACACACAGGTAGTTGTTGCACGTTCGTCCTTGACCTTTAACATTTGTGCACTTGTTGTTGTTGCTGCCGTGTGTGGTGAAAATTCTTTTTATACACAAGATGTTTTCTCAGCCCACAGTGCAGAGTCCAAAGTCCAGATGCGGTTCCAAACGAAGCCTCCATCACATTTGGTATGCACGTTGAACCCATTATATAAAAAACCAACAAAAAGTGTATAAATTATGCACAGAGGGAAACAGCAGCAACAACAACAACTAAAGTTGCCGGCCATCGACGGCGACGTCGACTGAGCATAACAGTTTTCCTACCTATTTATAAGGCTTGGCCTGCCTTTTTACACCTTCACACACCGACACACACACAAACACACACACACGTGCGGAGACTGACATGCGGACAGCGTAAATATAAAATGTGTAAAAAGTCAGAAGCCATTAAAGGTTGGCTGCCCAAAACAACAACAAATGGCCAACTGCCATTGCTGCCTGTCTCTGTCTGTCGTTCTACTCTGTTAAGCATTTAATGCCCAAAAATAGTTGTAGTTGTTGTTGTTGTTGCGCATTTTGAAAACCAAGCAAAATTTCACAATTGAAAAGAAAGCGTGTGAGCTGATGAGCAGGAGAGTCATACATACCTCTATATACAGAGGTACCTCAGGTGTCTCTCACCTGCAATTCTGTAATTGTCGCCACAATGAAACAGTGAGAAATGTGCAGTACTTTGAACAATGTATTGTACATAATTACAAACACACCTATGTAGTATATGCGAATGTGTGCAACTGCACTAGTACCAGCACAGCTTAACAGAGCGTGTTGACTATGGGGCAGGGGGAGTTCTTTTTGCTGTGGTGAATTATGCAGTTTGTTGAAGGTGGTCAATTAGCATAAATGTTATCGAGGCTGCAGCACAGTCACTGTGCTTAAAGTTAAGCTGCTTCAAATTGAACTTACAGCTGAACTGATAGTTATCGATTATAGTCGATATACTTACCAAGCCGAAAATAGAAAAATGTAACATAACATTTTCGTCTTATCTCGTCGAGTTCTAAGAGAATTGTCAGATCTTTGCATAAGTCTCTCTAGCACTGCTTTTGTTATACCCAGAATCAGGAAGCATTATGAAATGTGTATTATATGTAATAAGCTCATCACCAAGTTTAGTTTGCCGTCCCTGTGTGTGCGTGCGCCTTAGTCAAGTCATTAAATAGCAACTTCAGCACATTTCAGTCAGCACGAAGAGCGCAATTACGCTCTTGCACCATTTTCCCGGAAAAACAATCAACTTTTCAAGAAATGCTTCGATGTCTCAAGTGAAATTTCAATCGAAACTCATTTGCATAAGTGTGAGTTAGTGAATGTGCGAGTGAGCGAGCGTATGTGTGCAGCTTCTCTGCCTCTCTCTCTCATTCTCCTCCCCATCCCTCGGCTATGCTGCGGTCAACCTTCTGTGCTGACCCCAGATTTCCTGTCGTGTATCCAGTTTCCCTTGCAACGTCATCATCTTTTATATCATTTTAATTTTAATTTTTAACCTTTGACTGCAATCGTGCCACGCGAGGCATGAAGAACGTTGTGTGTGTGTGTGCGTGTGTGTTGGTGTGGGTGGATTGTTGTCAACCACGTTGATCGACACACGCGCACACACACACAGACACACACAGGCAAACACACACAGCCAGAAGCGAATTCAATTAAGTTTAATTTAAGATTACAATGCGAGAGCGCGTTACGCGAGAGATCTCCAACATATCCGAACAAGAATAACGACTCGTGAGGCGTTGAGTGAATGAGTGGATGACCTTAATGGAGCCTACATACACTTGCATTAGATCCCACCGACGTGCAATGCAGTCGGATCGTATCGCATCTCCCCTTGGCCTCATCTGTCTTCGGCCCGAGACACCAATTAAGACACAACTCTCGAGGGGTTGCTGCAATTATACCAAAAACACTGAAACTGAAACTGAACCATCTGCATAATTTGTTCCAATTAAATTCGAGTAAGGAACATGCATGATCACGCTCCGGATCATAATGATGATAATGATAATTACAATGAAAATGCAGTAATATGAATACTCATGTTTGTGTGGAGTTTTCTTCAGTTATTACTCATATAATGCTAAAGAGAGTTATAAGAGCTTTCATGTTGTAATAGTAGATCTCTCTATAGAGTCCCATAAATTGCTATAATAGCATTCATATACTCCATACACCATACTGTGCTCCTCTGTACGACACACAGACACGAACACACACACACCACACCCTCATTCACCCCCCCTTTGATAAGTAGCTCGTACCCTGACTAGGACAATTAAATATATTTGGCTAAAACCTTCAATACACAAACACCAAAAAAAAAAGAGACAACCAAATTTGAACTGTCAGCGGTTCTCTTTCTCTCTCTCTCTCTCTCTTTTCTCTCTTTCAGAGCACTGCCAAATCGCTCAGGCGCCTTATGCCAGTTAGGGTAAGCTGCAACAACAACAACAACACTCACCACAACAACTGTTATTATTGTAGAAAAACCGTTACATGTTTTTGCCTTAATTTGAAATCTTGTTAATATACAGTTCAAACAAGGGTTGTGTGTGTGTGGGCGTGGCAGGGTTGCAACTGTTGTTCTATGTTGTCCCATGGTGGGTGCAATACCCGAATTTGTTTGCACCGCCGTCTGGGCCCCTGTGACTCATACATGGTGCCGTTGCTCTGGTTCCCTTCTGACTGTGTTCCTTCCCCTTTGCCCCTTTTCCTTGCGCACCACCAACAGCAGTCCTGGGCTGGGTTCGACAGGGTTCAATGGCACCACGCGCTGGTTGGTGAAAATCAAATGCATTTCCAAATTACCCAAAAGGAAACTCAAATTGTGGTTGCACAGAGTGTTGCCTTATTATGCGTAAATCCTTGACAGGGGAGAGCAGGGAGACAGTTTTCTTTGTGAACGCCACGTTTTGGCAATTGTTTGCCATACCGGGGACAGCTTATCTTAATAATATTCATAGTGGGAGTGTGTTTAAAATTGCTGCGAAGAAGGGAAAGTTTACTGAAATGTATTTCCAGTATAATCCATTACTCTTTGGAGTTAAGTTATTGGCATATCATTGCTTTCCTGCGATAGTGTTACCAGTTTACTTACCCTAAGAGCACTCTGTTCTTTTTCACAGTGGAAGAAAGGCGAAGAAACCAGTAAATACCGACAAGGACAGAGCAGGACGTTAGGTACAAACGACAACGAGCGCAGGCTTCTCCAATTACAAAAAAAAAAAAAATGTGATGGCGATGCCGAAACTAAGATACGATGCAAGAAGGAGAACGAATAGAGAACAGTTGGACAGTTGGTAGGGGGAAGGTGCAGGGGTAGGTCGGGTTGTGGGTTTTTAAGTAATATTGAGGTGACTCATGTATGGAACGCAACAAAGAGGGACAGAGTAGAGCGCGAGCAAAGTTTCTGTCGTCCTCGGGACACACACACTCTCTTACGCACGCAAACGCACACACACACCTACATACACGTTTTTTTTAAATAAAACGAGCATAACATAAAGTTGACTGAGAATGTTCAGTGGGGCATGTCGTAGGTGGGTTTCCATGTTTGGGAAGCCGCAAAGTGTGTGTTCGCTTGCACGGCAGGTGGCGTCGGACTGACTGACCCCTATCGCAGGGGTAGCTGCGCCTGGAAAATGCATTTCCATCAACTTATCTGATATGTTAGATATGGCCCTCAATAATAAGGACACGCACCATCCCGAGCTGCAAATGGACAACGAACTACGAACTGTACCCTTATATAAATAGTTCAATAAACGTGACATGCTCTTATTGGGTTGGATATAGTTTCCTTTATGAGTTGTTTGACACGTTGCCATGGAATTGGCCAAATAGCTTTGCTAGTAGTTTGCCAAAGTCGAGTCGAATCGAGCGACCCCTTTTCCACATCGCATGAAGTTTCGTTACGTTGTGTTTGTTTCCACTATGCTACAAAGAGTGTCGTTAATCGTTTGTTCTTATTTCATGTTTCCTTGCAGTTCTACAGTCTGCTAGAGCAGAACCCTGTGGCCAATTTGACTCTATGGATACGCAGCTGTACAATTTTTGTGCCCACCAACGAAGCGTTCCAGCGCTACAATGGCACCAAGCATGTGCTCTATCATATCAGTAAGTATATTCATTGGTGAATCATGTGCATCATTTAATTTACTCTAAATGTCGTGCTCTTCCTCAGCCACCGCTGCGTTCAACAAAGATCAACTGGGTACCAGCGTGTCATCGGACATGAGTGGCAACCCACCGCTGTACATTACCAGGAACAGCAATGGTGATACCTATGTGAACAATGCTCGTATTATTCCCTCGCTCAGCGTTGAGCTGACTAACCGCAATGGACAGCGTCAGGTCTGTGGGCAACAGCATATTCATTTGGTATATATTATAAGTGATACTCCCCCGCACAGGTTATGCACATCATCGACGAGGTGCTGGTGCCACTTACTCCAAAGCCGCCAAACTCTGAGATCGATAACATTGATGCATTGGAGTTTATGCGCAGTGCCGATAAGATCGATCTAGGTGGTCATAATCTGCGCACCTATCGCTCCCAGGTGTCGCTGGCAAAGAAGGAGTCCCTCTTCCAGGCACCAGGCGGACACACCTTCTTGGTGCCCGTCGATGCTGGCTTCAAGGTTTGTTGCTCTTTATATTTTACAGTGAGATCATTCATACTGATTTATGCGTTTATCTCCTGCAGGTTTCCACACGCAGCAATTTGGTTGATGGCAAAGTTATCGATGGTCACGTTATTCCAAACACTGTCGTTTTCACTGCCGCCTCTCAGAAGGATGAACCCCGTACTTCCGCCGCCTTTGAGGATCAACTCAAGGTTACAGTCAGCTTCTTCAAGCAGAAGGATGGAAAGAGTATGTGCCAAAGAAGGAAGCCGCTTACTTCTTCAAAATATGAAAGTTTCTTCTCTTTCTTTCAGTGTATGTCAAATCGAATACAGTTGTTGGGGATGAAAAGCATCCAACTGGCGTTGTGCTGGCCGAGATTGTCAAGGCAAACATTCCAGTGAGGAATGGAGTTGTTCACTTGGTTCACCGTCCTCTGATGATCATCGACACCACCGTGACACAGTTTCTGCAGGTAAATAGGCATGGAACACATCTTCACACTTTCAGCTAGAAAAGAGGCTTGACACTTGAACAAAATGCAATAAGAAAGGCTAAGAAGAACTGTCTGTTACTTTGCATTTAGCTGAGCTACTCGTATCCAAGGGATTTTGCTGCTGCTCCACAATATCCAGAGTTCTTCTATATGCAAAGCTAAACCAAAAACCGAGAGACTATCAGTTGCACTATTTAATAGAGCCACACATACACATACACATGAATATACTTAAGTCTGTAGATCATAAAGCGACGCTTGATCTTAACCACAAAAAAAGCCCAAAGTCTGATTTTGTATGGAACTGAATTGACAAAGAGGTCAAAGGGCAACGTTTTCAGGCCACGACAAACACACACACACACTGCGTAAGCCTTGAACCTTGCTCGAGATATATGCTTCTTAGCTATATCGTCCTCGTTTCGGTTCCATTCAAAATCATAAGCAAAATTTTATTTTAAAATAATTTTTAAAATATAAATTTTATTTTAAAAAAATTTTGGGTGTAATGTAAGTATTGCCAAACCAAATTCAACAAAACCAAATGCAAAATGCAATGTAATTTATGTAAATTTTCTATTCAAAACATTCAGAACCATCCTCAGCTGTAACTTCCAAGTGACAACAACAATTGGCATACGTTTTCTAGCATATATTGAGAGAATTATATAGAATATTTTGCCTTGGAAGTACAACTGCATTGTGTATAGTCAACCTGACTTCATTCACTCAGTTGCAAGCAAATCGCTTCAACTAACAATTTAAATGTTAAGCTTTGCTTGAACTAAATCATAACCAGAGATCAGTGATCTTTATCGTTCATGAATCCCTCCGGTCAACAAGAAGTTGATCAGTTCTTACTCCCTGTACAAACGATGTGCGTAATTGGTATAATTTTTCCCTCATCATTCATAGCTTCTCATCAGCTCTGTCAGCTCAGTATTCAGCTCACCGATCGCTCAGTCGGCATGCTTTGATCGTCTCTCTTGCTGTCTCTCTAACTCTAACTGTAGCCCATCTCCAGATAACAAAACTATCAACTACCACAACAAACTATTAGTTATTATTGTGCTGCTAGTTGTCAGTCACGATATTACAGATCTAAATTATAACTTACATGTTCATCAACAACATAATGACATATAACACATATTGTTATGCCATTCTATCGATAAATCAGCTCAATAATCGGCTCATCTCTGTGTGTGTTTTTGATTTATGCAATTTTTACTGTTTCTTTAGAGTTTCGTTGTAAATCTCCACTTAAAACATTTCCGTCTTACTGACCGGTTTATTTGTATTCTGTTTCTCGCTCCATATTGCTCACAACATTTGAATTTCCCCCAAATCCGGCTAATGATCGATAAACGATTCGATTATGCAGTCGTTCAAGGTAAAAGATAGCAATCTTGTATTTTAAATTAAAGTATTTAATGAATTTTTAAGTTATTTGTCTGTATTTTTGTGTATATTTTCTGTTCATATTGATCCTCTGCATGTAAAAGTAGTCAAACAAGAAAGTTGTGGACTCAAAAGTATCCTAATTGAAGGGTCTAGTCTTGACAAATTGTAAATGGGTTATCCCTTTCAAGTGCAATATTGATATAATTCATATATATATTCCATTGAAATCGGTCTGCATGGCAAACCACAATTTTCTATTTGCATTGCCTGTTCTAATTGATACACAACGTACTGACTCTTTGATAAGTACTTATCGTTTTATGCCCTTAGTTCTTGCTGCACGCTAATGTAAATTATATAAAGAACTCAAAACAAATGCTTGACAACTTATTGTATGCAAATACTCAAGAACTTGTTGCATTATTTAAATGTTCCGCAAGGAATCAAAAGTATTTAAAAGATCAATTACCCTAATACTTTATTTCAAATGTTTTTCCAACACTGGGCGGAACCTGCACACTTTGCGGAACAATCCAACTCAACTCTCAATACGAACTCTACACACACAATTTACATACTTATAATGGATTTGTCTCAAAATGACAAACACATTTAAATATATATTTTCCACTACTCTCTCTCCACCCGATATAGTTTCTGACCGTAAGTAACTTTATAAGTACAACCATCATCTGTTTTTAATTCCCAATCCAATCTGATCGCACATTATGTTGCATAGACTCATCACGTGTCATTATCTCATCAAAGATCAATTCATAAACCAACCGATGAGCAAACAATCAAAATTGACTCGCAATTCTCGCACAGTTAGGATCTCATACTCATATATCAATTGGCTCATTCCTTTTGTTTCTTATTATTTATTCTGAATGTTGTGCCTAAATGTTTTGATGAACATAAATAAAGATAAATCGCTGTTTGATGTCTGTACACTCCCACCACCACCCAACAACAACAAAATCTATTCATATATACCCTAGAAAGTTTGAGAGTCCCTTCTCTTACTTGATAAACATTTTGCCTTATTGTTTAAACTGAATGTTTGTCTTGACAAACTTAATTAATAAACGATCGTTTGTATTTTAAAGGACAACAGCGAGAATGGCGCACTGCGTCAGTTCTATGAGGTTATTATGGATGCAGGAGGTTCTGTTCTAGAAGGCATCAACAACCTGTCCGAGGTGACCATCTTGGCACCCAGCAATGAAGCGTGGAACGTGTCGTCTGTCAATAATATTGTGAGGTAAGAAAACAGCGCATGATTTGGAAATATTAACCCTATTTATGCTTAATGCTGAATAATTGTTATATGCAGGGATAAGAAGAGAATGACAGAAATTCTGAATATGCACATCATCAAGGAACGCTTGAATGTTGATAAGATCAGGCAGAAGAATGCCAACATGGTGAGTACTAACAGCAATATTATTAATACACTTGTTTACTAAACAATTCTCCTCTATAACTCAAATAGATTGCTCAGGTGCCGACGATAAATAATCGAACATTCCTGTACTTCAACGTCAAAGGTGAAGGAGCCGACGCTGTGGTCACTGTCGAAGGAGGCGGCGTCAATGCCACTGTGCTTCAGGCAGATGTGGCTCAAACTAACGGATTTGTGCACATTATTGATCGTGTGCTGGGCGTACCATACACCACAATACTGGGTAAACTGGAAACTGATCCCATGATGAGGTTAACAAAAAGGAAAGACAATCTATTTTCAGTTGTTCTAAAGGATCTTTTCCTTGCAGTGATACCTATAAGATTGGACAGTTCTCAAGCTTCAACGATCAGTTGAACAATACCAAGCGTCGTTACACGTTCTTCGTGCCCCGCGACAAGGGCTGGCAGAAGACTGAACTGGATTATCCCTCGGTGCACAAGAAGTTGTTCATGCCTGACTTTGCCTATCACGTGAGTTCTATATTGCCATTGCCCAAGAGTATTCTTTATTTATTCAACTCGTCGTCTACAGTCAAAGAACCTTTTGGAGCGTCATCTGGTGATTGCAGATCATGCATATACCATGAAAGATCTGGTAGAACTGTCTCTGGAATCCAACTCGGTGGTGCTGCCCACATATCGTGATTCGCTTGAAGTGAAAGTCGAAGAGGAGGCTGGACGTAAGTATCGTTTGCTAGTGGTTAGGGTGTCTCCAATAAAATTAGCCTATTTCGATTGGTGCCACAATCTGTACTAACTTTGCTGTTTCATGCTTTATATATTCAACTTGATCCAAAACTAAAATCAAACCAAACCAAAACAAAATCAAAACCAATACCAAAACAAATGTATTAAAGATCTACATGATGAGTATGCTAGTCACGAATGGACTGGTGAGTGTTGTCGTTTGTCAATCCACCGCACAAACCCACCACAGCCATCAAACTGGCCATTGTCATATCACCTTAGACACTTATCTCGCTCCTTTACATGGCTTGTTTAACTGAATCTTTGATTCAATCATTGCAGGTTATGTGATCTTGTGGAACTACAAGAAGATCAATGTCTATCGGCCGGATGTGGAGTGCACCAATGGCATTATCCATGTCATCGACTATCCGCTATTCGAGGAGAAAGACATCGTTGTGAGCGGAGGTAGTTATTTGCCAGAATCAAGCATTTACATCATGTTGGCCAACATCATAATGATAACAGTAGCCCGAATCTTGAACTAAACCGAAACGCATTGATATCATAATGTAAAAATCAAAAGCAAACTGAACTCGAACTCAACCAAACAACAACAACAACAGCAGCCACAACACAAAAAGACAAGAGAACTCAAATAAAATTTGCATATGTTTAGCACATGTTGTTGTACTTGCATACGCATACGCATCACACACACCTAAACACACACACACACACACACACACACACACACACATATATATACTCGTACATTCGTTTATGAGGAGCTGTATTATATGTGTCATCACACCCACATACACACAGAAACACATGCGAAGACTCTGAAACATCTTTTGTATATTTTAAGCATTGAAAGCAACTCGTACTTGACTCCCTACCAAGGCCTTATGTATTATATGAAACATATATATACTATATATAATTATTATTATCATTATTTTACGTTAATCATCGAAAGTCACCTTTCTGCTCGGTACTGTATAAGTTTACCTTTTATTTTGTTTCATCTTAAGTGTACATTTATTTGTGAATTATGTATTTTAGTTTATGCTTAATTTATGATTTGTTAATCGAGTTAATTATGATTATGATGTGATTAAGTAGAATGCGAATCTCACGGACACATCCGCTAATTGTCATGCCCTTCTATTCTACATACTACTATTGTCATACAAACTACATAACAAACATGTAACACAACAACAACATTAAGATCCCCCCATGACAACATTTTAAACACAAATGTGAAAATTGAAATTTTAAAATAAACCAGAAAGTTTTTTATTTTATTGAAATACGGAAAAAATATCGAAAAGAAATCAATTTTAAATTTTAAGCAAGCATCTCTTGAGTTATTAGGTTAACAATGTATGCCTATCAATTAAATAGCAATGAATATACATATATATATATATATGCATAAGGCAAATGCATAATACTACACACATACAAGCATAGCATAGCATAGAAACCATCCCGCACTTGTCTATGTAGCTGTTAGACTCGCTATGCATGTTCCCCCCGCAGCCACACACACACAAGTTACTCGGCATCTCAAGAATACTGCCTGTAAACTACATACATACATACATACACACACACACACTAAAAGAGAATTTTGATACAACATTTTAACATAATTGCTTGTGCATATGACAGATTCGATTGGGGGAGCAACAAAAAGTAATCCCCAACTTTGTATGTAGCTGTCATGTTAAAATTTCAACTTAGTTTTTAGTCTCTGCCATGGGCAGTAACAAAAAAACATATATATAAAACAAAAACCAAAACAACAAAAACAAATACCAATTGTACTAAGAACTTAGAAACACCAGCGCTAACTTATACAAACTTTCTATTTTTCTCTATCTCTCTCCCTTTATAATAATGCTACATATATATTTCTAGGTTAGAGATATTGTAACTAGCGAACTGTAAAAGAAGCGACAAGTGTATTACAACCACACACATAGCTGTATTATTCCAAATAAGTGCAGTAACTCTATCAGCCTAATCGAACACAATTATCAACAACAAGTATCACGCAACCGACCTACCAACCTCTAATGACCTATAAGCCTATCAATATCTCTCTCTCAGTCAACCACCCTTATTAAATATGAAGTCGAAATTTTCGCATAGTTTCATCGGTATCGCCATCGCTATCGATCTACTATATCCCTGTCGCTCACATCCATACTAACTTTATCTTTAGTAGGCGGTTTAGTTTGCCACAAGTGCAGCGCTGTATTAGCTAAAAGTAACAGTAAAAGTAAAGTAAAACTAAGTGAAAAGAATACGCTAAATGAAATTGTACACGTAAGCTTTAAAGTTTGGTCGAATGAGTCAATGAGGTTCTCGAGAAGAAAGAGTATGTATCGATGTGTCGTAGTCAGTAGTTACACGTTACACTGTGAACTGTGAACGTGTAACTAGTGCCTTACTAAAGATAAACTAAACGCATTACCTTAACCTTTATACAAAGCAAATCAACTCTAGAGAAGTCAAGTCGAGTTCTTCTGTAAGTGTAAGAGATTGTAGATGTATTTACATAGATTGGAAGGAGGGCATTGCTAAATTTCAGCTAATAAAGAGCATATTCGAATATGATATGATATAATACACACGCTATTTACACCAAATACCAAGCATATTTTTCATAACTCAATTAAATGTCACATAACTATATGTATTGTACTATATATGTATGTGTAACGGAATGCTCCAGAATGGAAAACAATATCTCCAAGTATATGTATATTGAGTTTCGAATATAACCGAAAACAGAAAATATATATGTAAAACAATGTATACATACCAAGCTTAAACTACGGTAAACAGCAGTGCAAACGAATATTATTCCACTTTATTTTATGAGAAATGCTTTTACAATACTCAAAATAATAATTAAACATAAAACACACTAATTTTGTCTAGCATTAGTTAAATAAATTCCAAATAAAACGTATTAGAAATGTGAATGTCAACAAACAATAAGCTTGAGCAAAAATAAAACCTCTAAAATATACACAAAAAAAACCGTTGTTTTACTTATTTAAACTTTCCACCGATAGACCTTTTAGAGCGCAAACGCAAGTGAAAAATCGATAGACAGCATATCGATGAGAGCTGCACTGCGTGAGTACTGCCCGCAAAGTGTGTTGGTAAATACCGATACACAGCTCTGAGCGAGAACAGTGTTGAACGAGTTACACATTCTCTCTGGCAATAACAGCGAGAACAAATTGAAGCGAAAATTGCATGGAAAATGTGCAATATGCAGGTGTAAATTGGTGAATTCTTATGGGAAAAACAATTTGAATTGAGCCGCAGGCAAATCTAAACAATTGTGATACGCACATGTGTGCGTACAAGCGATAAATCTTAATAAACATTAATTACCTTCGTGCGTGCAGCAATACGGAAACCAAGTCGAAGAGGGAAAAGTGATGAAGAAGCGTAACTCGCGCTGCAATTCGGATACACAACAAATAGACAACGAGGGCAACGGCGGCAATGACTTGAGCCTGTTGCAGCGACCCCTGAGAACGGCCCACACGGGCTTCGAGGAGGCGCGACGGGCTTATGAAAATGGCACCAGTGAGGTAAGCGGAACCTGCAACCAGCCCGAGTTGTCTGCGTGTTGGTGCCACTGCGTACGTGACCCAACTGGGTTCAAGAATGGCGTGATGTAAACAATGCCTAGGCCTGTGGCCAGTGGATGTGCCTCTGTAGCTCTGCCTGTGCCCGACTCGGGCTTGGAGTGTGTACCAAGGCAGGGAGCACAGATTGAGTGTTCCCTGTGTGGCTGGGAACACTAAATGAGCCCGAATAAAACGTAGTTTGAAATGTGTGAAGTGTTAATTTCTTATTGATTATTAGTAATGGAGCATGTTTTCGAAAGTTCTAACAATAATGAGAAAAGCCCAAGTAGATTTCTAAATCAAAGTGTAATTGATCCTTACTGAATCAGGGCAGGCAGCACAGATTAAGTGTTTCGTAAGCAGGTGGGATAACTGAATGAGCCTAAACCAAACAGAGATAAGGCATCATTTCTTATTCGACAATTGACAGTCTATATATCTTCTTTAATAATATATATATGTATCATGTTTTCAAGAGCAGCGACAATAAGGGAAAGTCCCCGTTTCCAATACAATGTGTAATCGATCCTTAACGAATTCTGAACTCTTTGCAGGTACGTCGTCTGCTGAGTGAGGAGTGCAGCCTGATCTATGAGTGCAATGTGTGCCGCAACATGTTTCGCAGCCTGGCTAATTTCATCAGCCACAAGCGCGTCTTCTGCTGTGTGAGCGCGCATCTGCGCAGCCACAACACGGGATACACAGTGAGTCTGGAGTAAAGCTGGCCACCAATTTGAAGCCCCCCTTTCGGTTAGAACCAGTCTTAACTCATTCCCCCACACATTTCTCGCAGGATCAGAACTCCACAATGATTATACAGGCGAGCAGTACACAAGATTTAGGAGACATGCTACGCAGTCGGAGCACAGGCTGCTCACCAGTGCCACGTGAGGGGCGTTCCATGCGCAGCAGCATGCGGGATTTGAGTGGCGTCATTAAACGCTTGCGCCGTGAGAAGGCGCCGCCTCCGTTGTCTGTAGCTTCATTTGCGCCACAGTCGCCTGTGCTGCAGCTGGACTCGGTGCCCACATCCAGTCAGGCAGTGTATCAGACCATCAAGGTGGAGCATGATCAGGACAGCATCAAGACAGAGATAAACGAGGTGCACCACATGCTCAACTCGGCCCACACCATTGTAGGACCCGATGGCAAAGCAGTGACCACACACCAGTACGAGCGACCAAGCGGGAGTGACTCGGCAGAGACGCCGGAGCAGTCCATAAGTGACGAAACCGAGACGAACATCTTCTGTGAAATATGTAAGACACTTCAAATATTTTCAATCACAGGCAGCCTTGACTAATGCGCCGATGTTTTCATTCAATTTACAGGCAACTTGACGTTTCAGACGCACAAAACGCTCGAGCTGCACATACAGAAGCATCATTCGTCCTCAGCCTTCGTATTCCAGTGTCCTGCCTGCTCATTGACCTTTCTACAGGCAGCTGCAGTTATTCGTCATCTTTCCAAGGATCACAAGTAAGCACAGCTGATCCTTTATTGCCTCAACTTGTGGCTAATCATATCAATGTGTTTCTAGGAAACCCACACGTCGCATTCGCATGATGCGCAATACGATCCTCAAGCGTCGCATGCAGCAGGGCGATGTGCAACCAAAGGGTCCCAATCGGGAGCTAAAGCGTCTGCAGCTGTCCGACGATGTCGTGGGCTATGTGCCCGAGCCTGTTGGCGCCAATGGCGAGCAGCGAAAGATTATGTCTCTGTGCATTTACTGCGAGAAATCCTTTGAGCGCCGTGCGGCACTTTCCACACATCTGCTGAACTGTCGCGCCAAGCAGGAGGCGTTGGCCAAGCCAGCGCCAGCCGTAAAGAAGCTAAAGTCAAACCTGAATGAGGCTCAGCCTCCTGCAGCTGAAACTGAGCCTGGCATCGAGGAGATGTTTGCCGATCTTGCCGAACAGAATGAGAACTATGCGCCAGCACTGCAGACAGTGTCGCTGGACAAGCTGCAGCTGCAGCCAGAGAGCGACACCAGCAGCGATGATGCCTCGCCTGCCAGTGATGAGGAACAGGAGGAGCTAGAGGAGCATGAACAGGAGCAGGAGCAGCCCAGCATGGATAAGGTGAAGAAGAAACGCAATGTGCCCCTGGAGAAGCAGTTGCGCTGCTGCTGCAAGATCTGCCACAAGCAATTCAATGCCCTGGGCAACCTGCGTCGCCACATCTCCATGTTCCACTATCGTGCTCGTCGCTTCGGCTGCACCATCTGCGACTATCGCGCCTTCCGTCGCTACGACATTGTCAACCACTTGGGATTCACGCACAAGATCGAGGGTGATCGGGACAGTCTGACTGAGAAGTATGTGTCCACCCACGAGTGCGAATACTCACGTGACGATGTCGACGGGGATATACTGCTGCTGGACAAGAAGCAGCCGGCTGAGGGGGAGGCGTTGGCGCCCACCAAGACCTATGAGAAGCGCTTGAAGCGCGCCAAAGTCTCCGCAGAAAGGCAGACGGAAACGGTGCCCACATCGCCCATTGCAGTCGTTGTCAAAGAGGAACCACAAGAGGAGGAGCAACCTCTGTCTAGCAGCAAGAAGCGTCGCAAGTCGCGCACGCAAATCTCTCCCGACTCCACGGGCGAACGCAGCGTAGAGAAACGTCCCATCCGCAAGCGGGTGAAGGCAGTCAACAAGGACTTTGTCTACGACATGGTTAGCTTCAAGCCAGACACAGGAGGAACATCTGGCGGAGCACAGACTGCAGCACAGTTGGCCGTCGACGCGATGCGGGCCAAGCTGCGACGTCAGCCCACAGTCAGCACAGCCGCTGCTGCTGCTGCTGCTGCTGCCGCGGAGGCAGAGACGAAGCCCAAGCAGTGGGATGCATTCCTAAGCGAGGAGAAGAAGCCCCTTGTGCAGGGCATCACGCGTCGCATTATGCTTGAGCTGGTCAGCCAGGGACGTGCTGTCTCAGCGACGCTGCCTGAGCTGCCTGCCGAACGACCACAGATACGTCCTCGTCTAATCTCATACACACGCAGCGACTGCGGCCAGAAGTACACAGTGGACACCACGTGCACGGCGAGCCGCGTCGGTGGCGGCGAGAGCTTCATCGAGAAGATTGCCAAGCGCACAGCAGCTGCTGGACAAAGGGACGCCACGATTAGCAATCTGTGGAACAAGGTGAACAACGCGATTGCCCAGCAACAGAAGACAGATGAGGCTGCCGAGGGGGAGCTGGATATGAATGATTTGCATCGCACACCCAATGGCAAACAGAGCTCCAGTGGCAGTTCCAGTGCACAGTTGACGCCGCCATCGCCACCACGCAAAGGCAACGCCGTCGTCCTTAACTCGTCTAGCGTTATGGACACTGAAACAAACTCCTTACCTGCTGCCACAGCTGCTGCCACAGCTACTGCACCTACTACTGCTACTGCTTCTGCACCTGCTCCTGCTCCTGCTCCTCTGCCAGCTCCTGCCACCAGCACCCACGCTGTGGAATGTCTCAGCACCTGTGAGCCACCAATGGCAACAGGTGTCTCCAGCATGTTTCCATCGCTGCCCAAGCCACCATCCGTGCTCCAGGCAGCTGCCAATGGCACCATACAATTCACACTGGACAGCCTGTTGCGCGCAGCGCTGCAGAACTAAACGGTTTCCCCTGTTCCCTGTTCCGAGTTACCCTTTTCGACTGAGAATTCCAAAATAAGAAATTATTTATTATTTGTTGTCTTTTATGATACGATACAATATTGTATATCATTCTCATATATCTTACGATATTATATCGTATGTTAAATATGCATTTTCAAACAATCCAAGACGAGATTTGGCAACTCGGAACAGCTTTAAATGGATCAAAACAATTCTTTGTTTTAAGTTTCCTTTTATACCATTTCTGTATCTGACTTTGTACCCGGAACTAGTGTCCTTATATCGTATTTTGTACTCAAGTTAATGTTAATGATTCCCCCACCTCCCCTTCCTTTAAATGTTGACCTTGGAGGAGTTACCTAGTACTCCCGTCTTTCCCAGAGTATTACGCAGCTTCAATAACCAAATGAATGTATCAAAAAAACAACAGAAAAAACCGTAGCATAATTTTCGGTAATTAGCAAATGTTATAAAGGCATTTTAAACATGTTATACCCCTTAGTGGAAATTGTACACCTAGTTTGATATATAGAGCAGAATTTACAGTAGGCTAAGTATGCGTACACACACACACAGACACCTCGAGGTGGATGTTGTGCATGGCTCAGTGTCGCATATAAAACATATCCCCCCCCCCAACATGGCCATCGTTCTCTTGCTTGTAAATAAAATACAAAGAGGAACTGAACAAATTGGAAAAAGGGCTAACCTGATGTGGATTCCTTTTGCTGCTGCTGCTGCTGCCCCAATTCCATTGGATGAGCTCTGGCTGCTGTGGAACTGGGGCAACAGGCATTGGAATTGGGATCAGGGCGATTTTTTGTTGTTATTCTGTGTATTTAAATGTCGTACAATATAGAGAGCCTTAAATCAAATCACCAAATGATAATAAACTTTATTTTAATCACAGCACAACAGAGCATAAATATTTCTATAAGGGAATGGAGAGAGAGGGGGCGTTGTGTAACTGAATCAATGGGTATGTGGCAAGTGCTTGACAATGGAAATTGTGTCACGGTCAGGAGGTTGAGGGAGGCAAGTGTGGGTGTGACACAAAAAGCGAGAAACGCTGCCGCATTTTAAGCTTGCTATCTATGAGAGAGAGAGTGTGTGTGTGTGTGTGTGTATATATGTGTGTATGTGTGTGTGTGTGTGTGTGTGTGCAAGCAGCTGTGTGTAATTGGAAACCGAAAGTGAAAACGCCCCAGCCTTGAAAGAGGCTGCAGGCCATGCCGAGCGACATTCTCAACATTTTCTACAAGAAATGAACTCAAAATTGATTTATTATTGCAGCGAAGAAGAAGAAGAAGCAGAGCAGGAGGAAGAAGCACACTAAGAGCAGGCAGAGCAGCACTAATAGGGGCAGCTCTAGGAGTGTGGCAGAGCAAACGATGCAGCATCAAATTAATGCCACTTACAAAGGCATTACGTCTCAATAGAGCAGAGCCTTGGAAGCGGAGCAAGCCAAGCCAAGCCTTGCCTCGCCTCGCCTTGCCACGCCTCACCTTGCCACGCCTCTGCTCGTCGCGCTTTGTCCTATTTTCCCTTGCCGCGCACAAAGCTCTCAAGTGATTTTAGCTTGGGTTCGCCACACCGCGAGAAATAAAGATGTATATGGAAACCCCACTCCAATTAGTAGCACAAGATGCCTGCTAAGGCGATGCCACTCCCAGTCGATGTCAGGCTAAAGTTCACATAAGAATGCTATACTAATTTATCAACTTGGATATCCTCTTTTTTTTTGCACAGTGGCCCCCGTAGCAAAGTCAACAGAGCTAGGGACAAAGTTGCTTCGTCGGCACAGGCACTTGCAGGTGCGCGCCACTTGTTTACCCAAGGATCTGCCCCAACTGGAGGCAGCAGAGAGGGGGGAGGAGGAAAGGCGAAGGGGTCGCTCAGCTCAGCATAGGTGTGTTTCACAAAGGGGCGCTCCAACTATATAAAGCTGCTGGTGCTGCCACGTTTCTACGAATACATAATTAAATAGATGCACCTGCCCGAGCTGATTGTTAAGAGGCTTACGGTCAATATGCCGCGCTCCCCTGGAGCTCGCTCGAGAGGGGGTCAATTTATTGCGCAGCGTTTTGCAATGTGCTTCCACATAACCTCAACTCACGCAGTTAAAGCTTCAAGTGAGATCAAACAGCAGGAACTTTTGTAAAACACTGTTTTTAGCACTATCCTAAGGTACTCCCTCTTAAGATAATCCTTTCCAAAAAGTTACTATCCCTCCTCTTTAGTTACTCCCTACCAAGAGACTCATTCCCAGGGATCTCCTTCCCAATGTACTTCCTCTTTGGTAACTTTGTCCCAAGTTACGCTCTGCTAGGTCACTCCCTCCCAGGTTATTCCTTCCTAGTTTGCTTTCTGGTTACTTCTCCCAAATTACTCTCTCCCAGGTTACTTCCTCCCAGGATATTCCCTCCCAGAATTACCTTCTACAAAGCTACTCCCATTCAAGTTCCTCCCACACAGGTTTGTCCTTCCCAAGTTCCTTCCTTCAAGGTCACTGCCTTTAAGGTATTCCCCCTGTGTTACTTTTTCCCTACTAACTCCTTCGCAAGTAACTAACTCCTTAGCTACTCTTAGCCCTCCTTTGTTACTCACTCCAAACGTACTCCCTCCTAGGTTACTCCCTGTCAAGTTGGGTAAGACCCTCCAAGTACTTCTTTCCTCTTAGGTAACTCCCTCTCAGTTTAAGTTACTCCTATGTAGGTTATTTCCTCCCAAGGTAGTTCCTCCGAAGTTACACCCTCCTATGTTACTCCACCCAAACGTACTTCCCCCTTAGTTGCTCCTTCCCAGGTTAAGTTAGACCCTCCTAGGTCACTTATCTGGCAATTTGCTTCATTCCAAGTTACTCCCTTATGGGTCTCTCCTTCCCAGCTTAAGTTACTTCCTTCCAAATCACTCCTTAGATACTCCGTCCTAATTGAATTCCTCCCTGATTAAGTTAGACCCTCCAGCTTAAGTAGGACTCTGCTAGGTTTCTTTTTTCAAGTTGCTTTATTACTTCTTCCCTCTTAGGTAACTCCCTCTGAGTTTAAGTTACTTCTACCTAGGTTACTCTGCGTAAGGTTCCTCTCTCCTAAATAACTTCCTCCCTGGTCATGGAGAACCCTCCTAGGTCACTATCTTTCAAGTTCCTTCAGTCCAAATACTTCTTCCCTCTGAGGTAGCTCCCTCTCAGTTTAAGTTACTCCTAACTAGGTTACTCCTCCCAGGGTAATTCCTCTGCGTCTGTCTCCAAAGTTGCTTCATTCCAAGTTACACACTTATAAGTTACTCTCTTCCAGTTTAAGTTACTTCCAACTAGGTTACTCCCTGTTAGGCGCATCCCTCCCAGGTTTCTCCCTCCCAACTTACTCCCTCCTTAGTTACTTCCTCCCAACATACTTCCTTAGTGTCGCTGACAAAGATAATTCCCGGTACAACATTTAAAAGGTCTTCTCCTCCTCCCACCTCCCTTATTCTACTCCTCCCCCCCTCTTCTCCACGTACTGTTTATTTACTGGACTGGTTCATTTGAATAGTGACACGAGGCATTATTAGCGATTATCACTGCGGAAAAAGACTCGCAGCAGATGTTGCCAACTTCGTGTTGGCTCCTTCCGCTCCAGTCCCCCACTCCGCACCCGCCAGAAAAACAATTCCGACACCTGCCCCCCGCAAAAAAACATGAGCACCGAAAGTGAAATACAAAACTGACAGACGACAACAAAACGAAAAGGGAGGGGAAGGGAATGGGGACGACAACAACTGCAGGTTGCGAGTCCCAGTATACCTAACTATGTGTGTGTATGCGTTTCATGGTGCTGGCAAGGAAGGTTGCTCTACCAAGGGGCTCTACCTCTATTAAAGTATTCCAGCTAGAATTTCTCTTGATGAAATCAGTTGGGAGCTCTCCTCATAAATCTGTTCAGTAGAATCATTTCGCATTTGCTACCTTGTGATATCGAACCATGTCTGTAACCTACTGACACGGCAGAGCGAAGGACTAAGCCTGAGTAAGAGAGAGAGAGAGAGAGATAGAGAGAGAGAGGGAGAGAGAGAGAGAGAGTGTGAGCGAGCTTCATTGAAAGTGAGGATGCTGGGTGAAAGTGACGCTCGGCTGCTGCTTTTGCTGGGGCTGTGGCTTGTGGGTGTTGCTGTCTGCTGCTGTGGAGTCCTGTCATCTGTTTGGCGGGTCCGTTTGCCGCCAGTGGAATCGGCATCGTAGGACGTTGAAGGACACCAGCAGCAGCAGCCAAAGCATCCACGAAGCAGCCCCTTTGCGTTCGTCCGTGTTGGCCTAGTCCTCAAACGAGAGCGCGTCACGAAGCAGCTTCGGCTGTGACTTCGTCTTTAGCCGAGGGGCATTGCTGGTGGCTTCGTCGTTGCTCGTACTGCTGCTGCAGAGCTGCGACTCGTGCGTTGTGGCTCGTCTGGCAGTCGAGTTTTGGTCGTTTAGCCAAACGGAGGTGCGACAGCGACAGCGGACCAACACAGCAGCAGCAGCAGCAGAAGCTGGAGAAGCAGTAGCACAAACAGTTGAGGCAGAAGGCAGAGAGCAGACTCCAATGCAGAAGAAGACACAAATATATATAGAGAAAAACAACAAATCAAAGCTGAAGCTGAAACTGAAACTGTCACTCGCTGCTGGCCACGTTGACTGACAGAAGTTGCCCCCGTCTACGTCTTCTGCACTTCGAGTTACAATTGGAAAAGTGGGTGAGGCCAAGAGGTCAGAGGGCAGAGGGCAGCCAGTCCATCACTGTGTTGGGGCAGCACCTTGCTATCAATCAATCAATCAATCAGTCCGGCACTCTCTCAATCATACTCAACAACAGAAGTCGAGGCTGTATAAGGCGTTGCTCACTTCCCTCAGACGAATCGAAAGCGAAAGCGAACACTTTCGCGCCTCTGTGTGTGTGTCCGTGTGTATGTGTGTACGGCAGTGTGTGCGTGTTTAACAGTGATAACGGGAACACGCGCGTTTTTTTGTTGCTGACATCATTGAGGGAGGCCCAAGCAGGAGCAGAGGGAGAGCAGCCCAAAAAGAGTCCAAGAGGAGTCCAAGAAATAGCAGCAGCAGGAGAGACTGTTAATGAACTAAACTTCCGCCCCGACTTCCACTTGGTTACCGATCAATTAACAACTAACGAAGCTGCCAACAACAACAACAACAACAACAACAACAACAACAACAACAAACAACAACATGTTCTCCATGTGCTCAAAGGTGAAGCCAAGATGTGAGGAGGCAACACTCACGCCTGGACAGCAGCTGCAGCTGCAGCAGCCCATGGGTAAGTGCAGGGGGGAAGGTAGTGGGCGGTGGGAAGTGGGGCATGGGAAAGTGTGAGGGAAAGTGAAAGGAACTGGGACAGGGACAAAGGCAGAGACAGGAGTAAGTGCAGGGAATGGGACAGGGATAGAGGCAGAGGCGGAGACAAAGATTGTAGCAGAGAAAGAGGCAGGAACAGGAGAAGGAACATGAGGAGGTACTTGAGAAGAAACAGGAGAATGGACAGAAGAAGGGACAGAAGAAGGGACGGGAGAAGGGACAGTACAAGGAACAGAAGAAGGGACAGAAGAATAGCAGTGACAAGCCAAGAGGCTGGACTATGGGTAGGGGGATCTGTAGTAAGAGTGAGGGCGAGGGTAAGCTACAGCCACAGCCCCAACACCACCAGCTGTGTGTGTGTGTGTAATGTGTGTGTATGTAATGTCTGTGTGTGTATGTGAGTGCGTTGTGGGGCTGTCCCCATTACTGAGGCAAACCCTTGAACTCGTTTTTCCGCGACTTTCGCTCGTCGCTTGCTGATTTTTCTCAATGAATTCAAACACACATACAGGCACACATACAGGCACACTGGCACACGAGCAGTCGCGCATAGAGACCTGTGCGTGTGAGGGATGTATTTGCATCAGCCTGTCTCGCTCTCTCAGTCTCACTCTCACTCTCACTCTCATTCTCTCTTGCTCTATATGTGGCCATCTCTTACTCACTCTCTCTCTCTCTCCAGCTTTCCCTCTCTCTCTCTCTCTCTTCCTTTGTCTACTCTCTCTCCCTCTCTCACATTCAACACTTCCGTTTCTCTATCTGTCGCTGCGGTCGCATTGTTGACCTGCTCATTATGAACATTTGTAAGCAGCCCCCACTTGCCTCTCGATTTATCAAGTGCAGCGCAGAGAAGTAGGCAAGGCCAGGGGAGAAGGGAAGGGGGGAGGTATGACTGTTATTATGCTGCAATCACTGTCACTGCCACGCCCATTGGCTATGGCGGTGCCGAGCACGTAAACTGCATTAAGCCATTAGCCAGTGCCGCGCAACACGCACTGCCCCCTCCCTGCTCTCCCACTCCCCTCTCCCTTGTCACTCCCCCGCACCTCCCCCTTGATCCACTGCATGTGCAGCTACAGAAAAAAAGACGGAGAGAGAGGTAGCTGTGGCAGGGGGCAAGAGACATTCATTCATGTTGCACAGAGAAATTAAAAAAAAAAGATTCTTCTATTGAAATATTTCTCACGACGAGATTCGTTTTCCATTTGAGCGGAAATATGTCAGCAGGATATGCGAATGATACAGTGGTGTGCATGAGCTAAAATACTTGACACTTTTCCAACAACTCTACAATGCATGGCTAGCATTTCTATAGACAATATGGTAGACACTTCTTGGACGACCTTCGATATTTCCCATGAGATCTGCAATGTGCAACAAGAACAAGAAGTAGTAGAAGAAGAGGAAGAAGAGGAAGTGCAAGCAGTGCTAAGGTCACACTGAAATTGCTGCCTGCTGCACCACAGTGCACTTGGCTCAATGCTGTCATCGCAACGCGTTGTTGTTGTTGTTGTTGTTGCACGTTGAAGGCACCCACGTGCATAAATCATGCAAGTGCACTGCAGCCTCCAGTCAGAGTCCCTTGGCTGTGCCACGCCTGCCTCCCCCCGTCCCTCCATCTGCTGCCTGCTGGCAACGGCATTTAAGTTGATTTTGCTACCGTGTGTCGTCTGAATGTTGCCCCCCTCTCTCTATCCCACCCCTTGCTCGTCTTCTTCTTGCTCGCAGCCACTTGCAATTTCAGCTGCTTTGTCACGTGTATGCGCCTGTGTCTCTGTCTCTGTCTCTGTTTGTCTGTGTGTGTGTGTGTGTGTGCACTCAAGTGGCACACATGATGTCCCTTATCCGTTGTCCTGTTGTCCGTCGTCCGCCTGTGTCCGGTGTCCGCTGTCCGTTGTCAGTTGACAGGCACTGTGCAGTGTGTCCTTCGGCGACCTCGTTCTGCTGCAGCTCATCTTTGTCGCAGTCGCAGTCGCAGTCACTTGCATGTGTTTGTGTGTGTGTGTGTGTCTGCATTACGTTTGGTGTTAGCTTAAGCAACCAGTTTCCGCCCCCTTCTACCCCCTCCTTCAGCTACACACGCTGTAAGAGATAGAGAGGCAGAACTTTTCAGCCAAGCCTTGAGCGTTTTTCAATTGCTGTGTCAGCTTATTGCATTGACAAACTAGCCAGACAGGAGAGCAAGAGGAGGGCAGGGAGGGGGCAGGGGGGAGGAGAGAAAGAACTGTATGTCTTATGCCTAATCATATTCATAAGGGGTGGGGGGGTGTATATTTTGGCATTGAGCATCGAGTTCTCTTAAGGGCCACCATCGACAGTTGCCTCAAGAGCTTCTCGTTTTGTGTGGTGCTGGTGACACCTGCAGGCCAGCGCAGGGCAGCCCTAGTTCCCATGCCTGTCCCCGTTCCTCTCTCTCCACTCTCTGCTACACATTCATGTTCAATCTGATTTGCAGGCCAACAACATTTATCCGCTTACCCACATCAGCTTATCCAATTATCCCTGCGTGAGTGCTAATCGATGCTGGCAACGTATAATTGACTTGCGCTGAAATTTCACTTGCTCTTGTACGTATTGCTGTTGCTCATGTTGTTGCTGTTGTTGTTGGTGCTGCTCTTGTTGCTATTGCGTGTCATGAACAATTCCGCATCGAAATCTCTTGCTGCCACATTCGACAGCGCTTTAAATTCAGTCTCAACGTATTCTGTTGAGGCATTACGCAATAAAATATACAACAGATACATTTATTATACATGAATTGCAAACAGAAAATATACACGCATAATGTATCTCTATAGCTGTTGCTGTTGCTGTTGCTGTTGCTGTATCTGATTTGATGTACATTCCATCTTCATTAGAATAATTAATGCGACCGCAGTTACTCATATGTATTTGCTCTTGGTGTCGACAGCTTTGCCAATTATATCTACGCCGAGCTTTCATCAACTTTGCCTGCTACATGTGGTGGGGGAGAGAGGGAAGGTGAGAGCGGAGTAGGTGAAGTGGGGGCTGTAGGATGTGGGATAATGGGATCAAGGACAGTTGTCGGAGCTGTCAAATTGGCAGCAAGAGAAGTGCAAATTAGAATTTCATGTTTCGCAATGTACTTTGTCCCCTTTCCACAACCTCTCCCCACCTCTTTCTATGCCCCCTTTTCCCTTTCTATGCCCCCCCTCCCCCTTTGCCACTGCCTGTTGTTGGGCAGCCCACGCACAGTTTTGGTCTGTAAATGAACTCAGAGTTGGTTGACAGATTAGAGAGAGAGTGTGGAATGTCAATGCCAGGACATTGGACACTGGAATTGGCATGTGTAGGGGGAGTAGGAGAGGTAGCTGGCAGAGAGATAAAAGGGAGGTAGAAGAGAGGTAAAAGAGAGGTAGAAGGGAGGTAGAAGGGAGGTAGAAGAGGGGTAGAAGGTAGCAGGTACATGGAGGTACTCAATTAAATCTCGAAACACAACGGAAGCCGATTAGATGAGTCGAATTCGTTGAGCTCTCGATTTGCACAGCTGCCACTAGTCCCTACCCTGTCTTCTCTGTCTCTGCTGTCTTCACACTACTCTCTTTCCTTTCTCCACTCTCTCTTTCTCTACCCACTCTCTCAATTTCCATCCCACTCAACTTTGCTTTCACTTTTATTTCTTCCTTCATTGCAGGCACCGGCGGCAAGCAAATCAAAGGAGGTTACCTGCTGCGCTATAAAAGTAAGTGCCAGCCATAAAGGCTGCTCCTCTCTGCTCCTGCCTGCTCCCATTCCAGGCACTTGCAACTGCAGCTTGGCAACAGTTTATGTGCTACCTGTAGCCTGGTCTGGAATGTAGAGCACGCTGTAAACTAGGGCAGCCCAGCGACCTATTTGGCTTAACCCAATGCCTCCTTCTCCTGCCTCCCTCTCTCTCTGATTGCAGAACAAATGCTGTGGAATCGCTGGGCCGAGGAGTGGGTCATATTGTACGACGACTCGACCATGGCTTGGTTCACCGAGCCCGGACGCTCGTCGCCCTCGGGCAAGATACTGGTAAAGGAGGCACCAGAGATGCTGGCCATCGCCCACTGGACCGGACAGATTCCACGCCGTCCGCCACTGCCCGATGGTGTGAGTGTCTCGCAGCTGATTGCGCTGGGCTCACGACGCAAGCGCTCCAAGGTCTACTGGATGCTGGCCAAGTCGGAGCAGGAGGTGAGTGATTGGATCGATGCCATAACCAAGACGCTGCCACCGCCGCCGCAGATTGAGTTGGTGGTGGATAAGCCGCATCTGATGAACGTGCTGCGACGTCCGCTGGTCCGCATCCGACGTAAGTATGAGTCACCTACGTTGTGCGACAATCCTAGTGCATCCTCATGCTTTGCAGCGGCCACCAATTCGGAGGTTAAGCAGCGCAAGTCACGGCATCATCGCAGCGCCAATTCCTATGCCAGTTGCAGCTCCACCTCGACGGCACTGACCACACAGCGCACCATGTACAATCAGAATCCGTTGGTGAAGAGCGACGCTGCCGTGGCCATATTGAGCAAGAAGCCAGACTCGAAGGCTTCGCTTGCCTGCGCCCTGCCTTGGGGGCATGGCTGGGGCTGGGCCACACTGCCCAATGGGGTGTGGAGTGGCGGACTGACCTGGTCGCAATGCGAGGACACCTTCACGCTGCACGCACTGCCCACCACACACTGCACCAATCTCATTGACACCTCGTGCAGTGGCGCCGTCTATCACACAGACATTGGCGGCTTTGACTTTCACTCCACGGGCGTGGACGATCTCGGTGGCGAGGACTTTGACTATGCCATGGACTGTGGTGATTTTATATTTTAATGCCGACCAGATGGCAGCTCCCAATGCAGCAGCAGCAGCAGCATTCGAACCCACCCAAAGAAGCAACAAACTAGAGAGAGAGGCAGAGAGGGAGATGAAGAAAGGGAAAGAGAAATTTTAGTATTAATCGCTTTTGTAGAGTTACGTGTGCTTACCTCGTCCCTTTGTGTTAGGCATGTTGCAATTAGCATAGACAAGTTGAAGGCGACTCACACACACACAATACACACACACAGAGGCACGCACACACACACAGAGAATCACACAAATGCAGTGTGCCACTTGCTTTTTCAGTTTGCAAATTTTAAGTTACTTTTGTAATAGAATTATGCTGGCAACACTGCGTATGTGTAATGCACAAGCGCAAACGTTGCGCATACGCCCCTTGAGCTGCAGCCTGCAACTGATTGTGCCAATTAAATCAATGAAGAAGACAGCCTGCAGCAATACATGCGTGTGTTAGAGTGTGTGTGTGTGTGCCACAGCACAGACAAAGACGAGAATGAATTAAGAATTAAGTATCTTTTTATGCATTTTTTTGATAATGAATTCGCCAGCTGGAGATCGTTGTTGCCACAAGTGTGCTGTTGCAAGTGTTGCGTGCGCTTTTAGTGTGCAAATTTTTAAGGATTTTTACAGCGCAGCTAAACAAAAAAACAAACAAAGTTAAACATAAATTGATAAATTGATAAATGTTATTTGTATTCGTGTAGAACATGCTGGCTATGTTCAGGAGATCAGTGTTTTTATAGTTTAGTATACAGATATACACAGATATATACAGATATATATATACAGATATATATATATATATATAGCATATACACACGCATATGTGTGTAGTTGTGTAGGGCAAAGAAGCAAGAGGAAAACCAGGTTAATACAAGTTTACTTGAACAAACATAGCGTATAATAACAACAACAAATATTATATAAATGTACTTATATAGATATACATATATATATATATATATAGTTATATATGTGTATGTACTAGCCCTAGGTAACCCCGAGCACTCCAGGCCAGACAAGTTTCTAGAAACTGAAAAACACACAAGACCCACCCACGTACTGATAAATTAAAGTTTATGGAATAAACTCAAGTAACCTTAACCCGAAAACTTTTAATAGGCTAAGCTAAACCAAAGACAAACATAATTGTATCGTTTATCGTTTATCGTAATGATCAATGATCGATTGTCATCAATATCCACCGTCGAGTAATTCTAATGTTTAGAATGATTGCACCTGAACTTATTCAAAATTATAGCATAATTTAATTCGATTATCAGCCGATTTCCATTCGATAGTCATAAGAGAGAGAGAGAGGAGACACTCGCACTACTCACTAATATTAATAACGATAACGATTAACGATTTGTTGATGACGCAACATTGCAATGTTGCCGACAATTTGAACATTCTCGTGCGCCACCTGGCGCCGAAATGGAAAACGCCGCTACGGAAACCTTACACGAAAAAACGTATAGCAACTAAGTGACGAACTCGTGCCCAAAGCGGATCGTGCCCAGTGCCGATCTGCGGGTATCGATTAGTATCGATAGTATTTGTGTAATTGCATGTATAGAGATAAAGTGCAGGTTTTCATAATGTTGCAATCGCACGCCTAGGAAATTAGTCAAAAATAATTAGAAACAAGAACAAGATGAAGAAGAAGGTGAAGAAGAAGAAGAGGAGGAGACAGTTAAATGAATTCAAATTAATTACGGGTAACAAGAATATTCTTGTCGGAAGTGTGAACACCGTATGCCCCTAACTGTAGCCCCAGTAGGTGTGTGTATGCATGTATAGTTAACTACCGATAACGATAACGATAACGATAACGATATATACACCCACGATAAACATTACGTTATATATATATTTATATACAACCCTAGCATAGTTAAGACCGACGACAGCCTACAAATGCCAAAGCCAAACTCAAATCGATAAAGAACAGTAACAGCAACCAAAACCGATAAACGATAACCGATAACAGAATTCCGAGAATCAACCTGAGCCCTTGCAGCCTTAGTTAAATGTACCGTTAAATGCCGAGATCGCCACAGAGCGTATCGGTGCACTTAATAGATATATACGATATATATATATATATATATATATATATATATATACGATATACGATATATATACGATATATAGATATATATGTTATGTGTAACCGCAACGGTAAATCAATGTTGTTACGTACGTGTTTCGAGAGAAAGGAAATTAAATGTATTGTAGACTAAAAGACTTAAGCAATTGTCATATAGACGTTAAATTAGAGCGCATTGAATGTTGGCTTAAAATGTTTAGAATCGATAAATTTATATATAGTAAACGCAGCATAGCCCACAAAAGTAATCGATATGTGTCTGTAATGCAGTTAAGTTATATCGGTAATCGATAATCGAGTACAGTGCGACCAGAAATTGCATAAACCTAACCTAAAAAATACCAAAGAAAAACCAAATACAAAAAAAGAAAACCAACCTCGACAATCACGGATAGGAGAGAATGGAGTTAATCATATATGGAATTCAATAGGCTTTCAATAGGTGTCGAACTGCGTTTGCCCAATTATCGAACTAGCCGTAGTTATCGATATCCAAAACGATATCGAGTCGAAGAGTTTCTGATGGCAACTGTACTAGGCATAGAAACTAAGGGGAGCCGCACATACCGCACAAGAACTAATGAATAAGGTTAAAGAAAGAGAGAGTGGGGAGAGCGAATTGTTTCGCAATGGGATGCAGAGTTCTCTCCGCTCTTGAGTTACGAATGCAAAAAGAGATTCGAAGCAACCCTCGAGTATTTTTTAGACCATTATATTTTGCTGCCATGAATACAGAAACAGCTTAGCAACTGTATGTAGGATTAGGCGCCCGATAATTGTAGAACATTGGGCTAAGACATGGAGGCTAAGTCCGGTGGCAAGGCTGCATTACGTATACGAGCCGCTGGCCGAAGCCCAGCTTGCCTAGTACTTAGACTAATAATTGTAACTGTAATTGTAATTGTAACTGTAACTGTAATTGTAATTGTAACCGTAACTGTACTTGTAACTGTAAACGTAATTGTAACTGTAATCGTAACTGTTGTTCATTGTCAGCCGTTGATGTTGATGTTGATGTGTTGCCGTGTCATTGTTATATATTTAATCGAACCTCGTATGTTTGTCTAACGTAACGTAACGTAACGTAACGCAGCGTAACGTAAAGGCTTCGAGCGTACTTGTATGAGTGTATTTGTATTCGTATTCATATTCGTATTCGCAATTGTAGCCGCAGTCGCTATCGACAGATCACTATTATTTGCGGCACTTGTTAGTAGCGTACTACCAAGCAAAATAGACACCTCCTCCTCCTCAACTGAGCTCCTCCACTCCACACTTTCCAGCTGGAGAGAACACTCCGAACACAAAAATAGGGAAACCAGAGCGAGATGTCCAGTGTTGAGTGGAGACACAGTTGAGTGGAAATACACTTTTATATGTATGTATATGTGTATGTACTTATGCAACAATAAACTTGAATATTGGAACAAAAGCAGAACACCCTATCTGACTATAATTGGAGAGGAACAACAACTGTTGAGGTGGGTCGACTTAGCAGTAGATGATTATAATCATCGGTAAAGTCATTGTCAACCTGTGTGTCATCTGCCCCTGACTGTGCATTTTTCATTTAAACTTACCTTTAGTCTGACAACCTATAGTTCAGGGTGTGCAAATAATATATGCAGGTTACTCCCTTGTTAAACTGTTAACTATATGTTGACTTGTGAATGGAATGACCTTTCGTTTGTGTTTTGAACTACAAAATATATTTAACAATTTGTATACATTTCTACAATTTCTTTTAACACTTTTTCGTACTTCCAGCGACCTATTTTAAATATATAATTGTAAATTATATTATGGGTGTTGAAATACTTTCAACAGATGTTTACTGACCTCAGAAATTGTTGACTAAATAAGAAGAATGACTTTTAAATTATATTTTAATACTTTTCAATACTTCCCGCTATTCATTTTGTACAGATAAACCTAAAACCCATGGTCCTGGTTGAGGAAAATATATCATTTGAATACTACTGACCTAAAAACGTTATTGAATAAAGAAAAAAGTCTTTTTGTGGTAATCTATAAATAGAAATTCTATACATTTTGAAAAGTACTTTCTCTTTACTTTCCAATTCCTTTTGTCTCCATACAATTGTATATCCTATGGAATTGGGTGTTGATATATTATCTTCAGAAGATTTCCGACTTCAAAACATATTAATGGGATATAGAAGAATGACTTTTCCTGTATTGTTCATACAGAAAACGACTCTACAGCTTATATCTAAATTTTGAATTTTGCCATCAACATTTTTCACACTTCCGCCCATCATATTTACAGACTCATTCTTTATTAAACATTTTAAATCTCAAAATATTTAACTAAAATATACAAGTTTATCATCATGTTTAGCTTAAACATAATAAAAATAGTTTATTTACTGACAATGAAACTATCAAAATAACACGAAAGGAAGGTTATAAAATCACTTTCAACTAAGAAACAATTCGCAAGGTAATCGGAAGCTTGTTTTATAATGCCAAAAAGCCCACATACCATTTCATATGAGTTGAAGCACGTTAATAATTCGCTCAAAATATAAGTTATTAGCAAGTGCAAAGCTCGCACTTACTGGGTTTCGAAACCGCAGCCGATCTAAACAAACGAAATGAATAATGAATAATAATCGTTATATAAACAAATGATGAGCCAAGCGCACCAAGCGACGCCAGTGCAGCCCTGATGCTCTACAAAATCAGTTCTCCTAAGTTGATATGTGATATATTTTCAAAGTCTGTTGTAGGTTTTTATTATATTATATCATATAAGAAATGTTATGCTATGATTACTAATATTCTACAGCATTAGAACATTCATTTATTATTAAGCTGTGCAACTTGTTGACAGTGTCGCCGAGACCCCAGCTGTGTAGGGTATTGTGGACTCTCGCCAAATATGATTAATTATGTTTCAAGCGCAGGTAAAGTGAGCAGCGCAAAGCAACCGAGACGCGTTGAGCAAATGAATTTGACGTGAGTCAGGACGGTGACAGTGCAACAAAGCTGATAAAGGAGTGCGAAGAAGAAAAGAGAGAAGAGTAGGAGAGTAGTGTGGAAGAGAGCAAACTATGGCGAAACTGCAAACTCGGCACTTAAGCGATAAACACATGTTGCATCTGTGTAGAACGCACAATTTGGGGTAGGCGGGCGGCAACACGCCCCCTCACTGCACGCCACACGCCATCATCATCATCATCATTATCATCATCATCGACAGATCAGTGCAGTCGGCTCTGCCTCTGCCGTCGCTCACAACTTGTTCGGCTCCCACTGACGCTCACGTTGAAGTCGACGTCGCTGTCGCTGTCGCCGTCGTCGGTGACGCTGGCGGAGTGTGCGAGCGCAATCTTGCCTCAGTCGGCCAACAAACTTCTAAGCAAACAGTCCGAGCTGAGTCCGCTGTGCCTGACGCTGCTCCACCAGCCCAACTAGCCCTTCTTTGGCCATATTGTTTCTATTTCGAGGCGGGCTCACGCGACGTATGCGTAATTGTCAGTTTAAACAAAGTGTCACCTGCTGTCCAGCTGTCCCCGTGTCCAGTGTCCTACTTGCAGGCCCATGCTGAAAAGTTCAACTAGTTTGTGTGTCAATAAACTCGTGTTGGTGCCTGACCAGCAGACCCACTTCAGACCCAGACGCCATCAGAGCCAGCGACAGTAGCAGCTGTTATTTTACGAGCCTCCCGCAAGCGATTTCAGCTGTGGTAAGTTGGCAGAGTGGGTAAGTTGCCCTGAGACATGGCCAGATATGCAAATCGAATCACTTGGCGCAGTCACAGCCAACACACACACACATACAACACAAGAGACTCGTTGAGTCACACACGCACACACACACTCAGCCACTGCTTTTGACTGTTAGATTCGACGTGTGCCAAAAAAAAAAAATAAACATAAATTAATTGCTTTGTGTGAGGAGAGTGAAGCGTGAACAACGACTGGTGCATACTCTAAGTGAAGTTGGCAGTAGATTGACAGAGTATAATATAAAGAGAGTATAAAATACTTTATGGGATCTGTCACGCCTTCTTCTGTGGGTTACAAACATTCAATAAAAGTTACATTCGTGTCACTTTGCACATATTATATAGATATGACTATGGGGAATATTACTTAATCTTCTTCATCTTTATTTTAATTCAATGCATCTTAGAAGACAACTCCGACTCTATAAGGTATATGATTAATAAAAATATAAATTATAGACCAAACTGAAGTTGTTTGAGAGTGATACAAAACACGAAACGGGCGTCAGCTGTTTAAACCAGTATTGCCAAAAAGATAAAAGCTAAAAAATCATCCTTTTTTATGCTCTATTAGCATCCACTGGGTGGATGTTGTACTAGACATGTCTGTATGTCCGTCTGTCTGTCAGTTTTAAAAGTACTTTGATTAAACTTGGCTCATATGCTGCTTAGTGCTGCACACCATAAATAAGTTGGCATTAACCTAGCGGCAAACAAGAGTATTTGCAGTCGTGTCTCTTCTAGTTTGACAGTATGTATCACTATAAAAGGAAAGAGAGCATCTGCAATTGTATATATTGTATATTTTACATGTACATATAAAGTTATATATTATAGATATGCAGAAAAGTTAGAGCATTTGCATTTGTAAATCTACAATCTTCGACACGCCCCTTAACACTTCAGACTATAATAAATTGATTTTGCATACACATATGTACATTTATTAATCGTATCGTATCTTCAGACATGACGTCAGCTGTGTCTCTCCATGTCACTGTACTCTCCCTTGCTGGGTATCTCTTAGTCGAGTAGAGAGTTTGCTGCACTCAGTTGGCTTTGTCTGTCTGTCAATTGCCAGCCCTCAAATGGGAAGACTCCTGTTCCAGAGAGAAGCTCGACTTTGCAATTGGCAGCAATCACAATCACAATATTCAGTCACAATCAAAATCACAATCACAGTCGTTTAGCCTTAAATGTTTCAGTTTTGTTTTGGTAGCCAATCTAAATATATATAATATATATTTTATAAAAGTTCCGCAGCGTTAATAAATTTATTTTGTAATTACAAACAGAGCCAGGATTACGGCCCCTACAGCAGTATCGATATACGCTGAAATACACCTCTGTATATATATATCCAGTTATACATCTGATTCACAGTTCCCTGTTTACTGTTCACTGTTCACTTTGTGTTGATTGGTAAGATTCAATTAGTTTGCGCATTGAGCAAACCATTTTTGGAGTCCCAGCTCGGCCCACGACCCCCAGAGCTGGGCACGGCGTCAGTTCCAGCTCTGATCTGTGAGCTGCAGTTGGCGCCCACATGCGACACCCGATCAGCAACTCGCACCCCGTTTCCTGGCTAGCCGTTCATAAGATTTGCTTTTTTGTTTTTGTTTATTTTCAGCTATTTTTAGGCACAACTCTTGCTCGAGGCTGTCCCCCGCCTGTCCCACTGTCCGCCTGTCCCACTGTCCGCCAGTTCGGTGTGTTCATGAGTCAGCAGAGAGTCTAAGCCGGGTCTACCACACGTCGCGACGACTGCTGCCCACGCCGTAAACTTGCAACTGAGAGAGAGAGAGAGAGAGACGAAGAGAGTGAGACGGAAAGAGAGAGACATAGAGTAACAGAGAAAAAGAGAGCGAGAGAGAGGAAGAGAGAAAACGCCACAACTCGACTTTATGATGGCGTCACAAGACGCAGACGGCTTTCCGAGCTCAAGGCTGGCGCTGATGCGGGTAAGTCAATTTGGCAATACTCTGTTCTCAGAGAGGGTAAGAAGGGAAAGAAGGGAGGGGGAACTTCTCGTTGCCCAACAGCTGACGAAGACATACGCACTACCCGTTGACCGTAGTTTCCGTTAGGGGCACCAAATATGGTGCGAGTTTTGGCTTCTCCAACTTTGCTTCTGCTTCCCAGCGAAAAATGCGTTAATTAAATCAAGCGTATTTGGTAATGGGACACACACACACACACACACACAAACACAGTCACTGTAGATTCTCACTCCCCTGCCCCTAAGCTAAGGCAATAATGGGGCATTATATAGAAATTAGCTTAGTTGGAATTATTGTGAGTGTTGGCAAAGAGTTATTGCTGTGTAGCACTGAGGAATACACTGCAAAAAATAGTCGACCATGCCGAGAAAGGCCTAGCAGACACCACAAACTGCATAGATACTTGCTTAAAGTTATTACTCGAGTAGACTTAGACATGTCTGTCTGTATGAACGCATATATCTGCGTTATTATAAAAGCGAGAGACACCAAATTTGGCATGAAATTTCACATATAGGCTACGCAGCTAAAGTAGATATTAAATATTGAGTGCCACGCCCACCGCCCACGAACATTAATAATTAAATTTTGCTTTTCAATTTGTAAGCCACGTATTAAAGATAAAACATTCTGCTTTGGCATATAGTTAGCTGTTTATTATATCTATTCATACTACAAATTGCAATCTGATCGGATACTAAACATAGAAGTTATTGAGGTTAAACTTTTCATAGTAAAACACAGCATAGCCTACGCCTTGAAGATGCCTTAGTTTGTGGGTGTGTAAGAGAGAGAAAGCAATAGACGGCAGCAGACTTTGTTGTTGGACATTGTTAGGGTATTTGTTAGGGGTATCATGGGTAAATTGCGTATAGGGTATCTTACTGTCGTGTCTACTGTCACCGTGTGTGTGTGTGCTACCACCTGAAAGTGGTTACAATGCGAGGCACAGTTCGCTGGAACATTGAGGCAAACAAGCTCGAAATTGTTGCGCGAGATTGTTATCAATGATTCGGGGGCAGGGAATCGGGTGTGTGACTCTCCCTGGTGGGTGTTGTCACCTTTAGCGGCCGTTCGTCTCTTTGTCAGTGTGCAACAAATGTGACAGTCTGCTGTCTCACTTACTCTCTCTTTCCCCCTCTCTACTCTACTCTTACTCTCTCCTCTCCTCTCTCTCTCTCTCTCTGCTCTCTCCGCTCTCTCTGCACTCCCTCAACTTGTCTCTCTCTCTCTCCTTTGTTGTTGCTGTTGCCGCCCGCTATGCCATGGCAACCTGTGGGTGGCTCCTGATGCAGCCATTGATTTTTATTGTTGTTATTGGCATATGCACTGACAACAACATGAACAACAACAGCAACAGCAACAACAACGAGAGCAACAACAACAACAACAGCAAGCTGAGCTGTGCAAACAACAACAAGGCAAAGAAAGAAAACAAATAAAGAAAGAAAGTAACGTTGATTTCTCAAGTGCGCAAAACGTTGAATTACAAATAGAATATAGAATAATCAAATTTGTATCCTCGCCTCGTGATTGGGAGAGCAGCAGGAGCAGCAGGAGGAGGAGGAGGAGGAGGAGTAGGAGGAGTAGGCGCAGCAGTAGCATGCCCCGTTCCGCCACTCGGTCGCAGTACTTTGCCTCGCCGGCAAGTCGTGTGGCGCGCGGCTTTATGTACTGGCGGCAAGTAAGTGTGTTCAGATTTGGGCTGACCAGAAGACAGGGCGAGGGCGAGGGCGAGGGAGAGGGAGACTATAGGGGGTTGGCTCATCGTCAACCACACACCCCGCACTCATACACTTAATTAGCTCTTGGGGGAAATGGACATGCTAATGTCCAGTCAGTTGCCAGTTCCACTTGCCACGTTCAGTCGACACGCGCCACTCGGACGAGCATGAACACGGACGAGGACGAGCTATACGCCGCGGGGGGTGGCTACTACGAGGAGGGTGGGCACATATTGCCACTGAAGCTTAACGAATCCTGGGCAGCCAGGCGCCTCATGGAGGCCCTTAGCCATCTGCCGCCCAGCAATGGCAACAGCAGCAACTCTGCACCCGTAAGAGGCATCAAGGCAGCAGCATAATCCCTCTAATCTTTCCCCCTCTCTCCCCTTGCAGATGCGCTTCCAGCAAAAGACGCAGGCAGAGCAGCAGCAGCGGCGTCAGGAACTGCACTTGACTACACCAACAGCAGCAACAGCAGCAGTAGCAGCAGCAGCAACAGCAGCAACAGCAGCGACTGCAGCATCACCCAGAGCTGCCTCTACCCGCCTGATGGGCAATGGCAAGGTGCGTCAGATGTTCGACGAGCGACGTCGCGGCGCGGGCATCGATCGCAGCAATCCCCTCAAGCCCATAGGCGAGCAGCAGCAGCAACTGATCAAGGGTGTCTCGGCCATTAGCCTCAAGGAGAAGAGCTTCTCCAGCGACAGCAATAACAACAGCAACATCAACGGTAACAACAACAAGATTAGCAGCAACAACAGGGTGCAACATCCCGTGGCAGGGCGCCTTAAGCCGGTCGTAGTGAGAAAGACGCCACCCAATACCAAGGAAAAGGAGCGGGAGCGGGAGCGGGAGCGGAATGGGGAAAGCCAGAGCAGCGCACGCAGCAGAACAATACGAACCACAACAAACACAACCACAACAACAAAGAGCACGGGGCAGACGCGCTTGGCAGGAGGCGGAACACGCGCTGCTGTGCCGGGAGAGAGGCAGCCAGGAGACGCCACGTAAGACACGTACGGTAAGTCGCGGCAATCAACCACGCTGTGCTCCGGCACTCAAACTGACAGCCCTCTCATACATACAATCTATATGCCTCTATATTCCCACTAGGTCAAACCCAAATCTCCAGTAAACAAAATTCAAATGGTGAGCAAATCTAAAATTTATACTTTCTATTCAGAGATTAATGATATACATATATATATATATATATATATATTCGCCATTGCAGAACGCGGCACCGCCGGAGGGCACTAGCAACTGCCGCTATTGCGGCCGTCACTTCAATACGGATCGCCTGCGCAAGCACGAAACGGTTTGCGAGCGCACTATGATCACCAAGCGGAAGATCTTCGATGCCTCGAGGCAACGGGTGGTGGGCACCGACAACGAGAAGTATGTGAAGAAGAACCGCATTGCGACCAACTATAGTAGCGCAGCAGCAGGCCAGGGGACAGTGGGGGTGAAGAAGAGCAATTGGCGGCAAAAGCATGAGGAGTTCATTCAGGCCATACGCTCCGCCAAGCAGGTGCAGGCGCATCTGGCACGCGGCGGCAAGCTGACAGATCTGCCGCCACCAGCACCATCGGAGAATCCCGACTACGTACAGTGCCCGCACTGTAAGAGACGATTCAACCAACAGGCCGCAGAGCGGCACATACCACTCTGTGCCAACATGGTCCACAATAAGCCGCGTCGCAGCAATCCGCAGGCCGCAAAGCCGGCGGCCAAGAAGCGCTAATTGGGATGATGTGGGTGATGATATGGAAACAGGGACATGGACAGTGACACCAGCAGTTGCCATTTATTTTACATGTGATAAAGGATTTGAATTAATTAAAAAGAAAGTATTCCGGGCTAATCGGAGAGTATTTCCACATCATTGTGGGACGTCTGGGACGAGTTCGCGCCCGTCTTCTCACGCTCAATGATAGCCTTGACGGCATCGGCCGCCTTGTGCATCTCGAGACCCTCCAGCATGTAGGCCCAGTTGTCCAGTGTGGCATCGTCGTCGTCTGAGATCCAGTTGGTCAGCATTTTGGTGCAGGCAATGCCGGCCGTGGGGTTTTCCATTTGGAAGAAGAGCAACTCGTCGTTGCTGAAGCCAATCTTCTTGCCCACCTTCATCCAGGGCTCGCCTATCAGCGGCGTAATCTCTTCGATATGCGCGCGGGTGACCATCAGAGGCTTCTCGTGTGTCGGTGTCTCCTCCACATCCTCAACCTCCTCTACCTCTAGCTCCTGTTCAGGTTCATTCTCCTGCAGGGCTACTGAGGCATCATGTTCCTGCTCGGAGGATGCACTACTGGCTGTTAATCCATTGTTGTGCTCCGCTGAGAGACTGGATGAGGCACTTGACTGCTTAGCCAGCTCCTTCTCGCGTGTCAAGCGCTTGCGCACCACGTCCAGGTAGTCGGAGATCTTGCACGACGGCTGCGAGACGAAGGTGAAGAAGTGTGGCGTCTGTCTGGCCAGCAGGCGCAGAGCACGCCACTCGAATGCCGGATCAGTCTTGTCGTGCGGCGTCTCCAAGTATGTCTCCAGCATGGGCAGGAAGTTGCGCTGTTCGCTCTTGCAGGCCTGCAGGTTGTCCGGCGAGTAGTTCCACAGACGGGTCAGGTTATCACTGGGAAGAGGGAAGAAGATGTTGAAATTGATGAGAGAATCGCATTGCCGTCACTCACTTTCCCAGATAGAACTTGCCACTGCGAGCTGCATCACGTAGACAGTCGCCCAGTGGACGTTTGGAGCGCTTGGCAGGTGGTGGCTCAATGGGTTCCTCAGGCTGTTCGGGCTTCTTGAACTCCTTGCAGCCATCGTTCTTCCAGTTGTTCCACATCTCCTCGCGCTGCAGCATGTGCTGCACTGTGCGAGCAAAGCGGCGTCCATAGGGCGGCGTTTCCTCCAGCAGCTTGTAGACACGCTGCTCTGTCTCCTTAATAAAGTCCGACTGGGCGCTCGTCAGTGTGTAGGTATCGCTGCAAAGAGGTGAACATTAAGAAGAAATTGTCGAAGAACGAGCTTCGCTTCACTTACATCTTGAACTTGACGCTGACCTGCAGATACTGGAACAGTATGAGGAACTGCACCAGGACAGCGCGTCTGAAGTTCGAGTCGGATAACTGCAGTGCCAGCAGCTTGGGATTAGTTAGGAACTTGGCAAAGAAGTTGGTCTCCTTGCGCACGGACAGTGTGATATCTACGGCCTGGTCATCTATATCCACATCCATGCCTTCAGTTGAGTTGCCATTGTTAGTCTCTGAGCTGGAACGCACATCCTCCAACTTGAAGCTTGAAAAGGACTGCAGTATATTCTCAGCGTGCTGTAATTGCCATGCATATCGAATTAGAGATCATTCTTTTAATGGAATCAATGTATTTGCTTACCATTTGAAACATTTTCCACTGCGCCTTGCTGTAACACTGGTTGGGATTGCGGAAGAAATCCTGCAGGGACCAGAACTTGCAGTACAGATCGTAGTCAATTTTGAGGGGTATGTCCTCGGCTGTGTCCTCCAGCTCCTTGTTGTCGATGTCATCGTGATCCTTGCTGTCTAGTCCATATTCGGTGGTGTTATCTAAATTAAACTCAGACACAATGTTCAGCCCGGAGCGCTCAGAGAACGGGAAGAACTTGGAGAGGAAGAGCAAGATGCGTCCACAGAAGACGGTGTTCTGTGTCCTTGAGAGTCGCCGCAACAGATCGTTGCACATACGCAGCAAATTGTTCTTGCATGAGGCAAAGAATATCTCCTCTTTCCATACCTCAACGAGCTCTTCGACGAACCCAAATATCTGCTCGCACTTATTCAAGGTGATCACATCGAAGGTGTCTCCAAGCAGAACAACTGGAATAGTATTGGACACAATCTCAGCTCGTGCAGCCTCCACAGAGAGACGCACCAGGGTTCCAATGCGCGCCACATCGTCACCAATGTGCTTCATTAGAATCTCACGGAACGCCTGGTCCAGCGGTGAACGTTTGTCCTGCTCCGAGTTAGAGCTAAAGCTGTGGTAATCCTTGATCAACAGGTCTATGCTGTTCTGCTCAATCGCCTGCTCCAAGGCAACCTGCAAACGTAAAACGAATTCATGTTTTACTTTAGTTGCCGGCATCATTCAGTGGCGTCTCATATTCTCTTACCTCAAATGCCGCCTGCAGCGCAAAGAAGTTAGCGGACTTTGGCCCGGGTACCTCGGGCTCTGCGATTTGTGCACTCATCCTTTTAAAATGCCTGTATTATTTATGTAAAATTACGAATTGCAAATGTAAAAAACAAAATTTACAATGAAGCACAAAACAAATAAGTGCTGCCAACTTGTTTTCTTCTGGTGATACCAGAAGGGGCAGCTGTCAAACGGTCACACTGACTATTTTTTTGTTGTATATTTAGCTGTAGTGGCAAACGATAAGCTATCGATAATTATCAAACAGGCGGAAATTCAACAAAATGAAATGTTTCTTTTATTTATTTAATAGGGCAATTATTAAGTTGAAAATATTTCTTTTAATTGTGTTTATTTTTTATTAGCTCTCTCGGAAAATTATACAAGTATATAACACTATTTCTCTAACTGATCCTTACAATTAGGTTACAACTTGTTACAAGCATTAATTATACATGTTGTTATTGCTTTGTTTGTCTAAATCTGTTGTTTCGTTTTATTATTTTATTACAATTGCGTGGTGTAAATCATTGAAACTACTAAAACTAATTACTCATAATTGTTCCATCTTTGTTTGGATTAAAATACTTGTTTTTTTATAATTAGGGTAACTAATCAAAAACAATTTGCGGAAAGACGGTGAAATTTAGGCTTGAGGAAGTTCTAATAATTCGATTCAGCAGCGATATAGCCTGAAGATCTGGTTCACACTTGTCCATATACAATATATATCAATAAATATTATAATCTAACTAATGGCAAAAAAATTAACGCATTAGCTTTCCGAGTTTTCTCAATAATGTTCACTAATCATAATTATCAAACGAATTATAAGTTTCTTAATAGTTTCGACTAGGAAGAGTTAAGTTAAGTTTATCGTTAAGATCTCTTATTGCTTAGTTTTCGTTTTGTTCGTTTTATAGTCGACGAGGTATAAAGTTTTATGTATATACATAATGTATATATCATATATACTTGAAATTAGATGTTTTTATTCTTGTTGTTGTTGTAAGCATAATGAGGTACGTATGTATCGACATATCATCATATAATTGAAATCATCGAGAGAAATCATCGCGAAAGTACGTTCAATTCTTCCTTCGTATCAACTTAATGCTAAATACCACAGTCGAAGTATGTACTAGTTGTATGTACACGTCGTTATCAAGTAATCAATATCTTCACCGGTTTATAATCTACTACACGCTACCCACGATTGACTAGAGACACACTAGATTTACTATATATATATATATATATATATATATATATATATATACTATATATGTACATATATATACTTAAACTTATTGTTACTGTTACAGCACGCGCTCATTTATACACGGTATATTCGAATAGCAATTGAAGCATTTGTTTTCACTCTCTCTCCCTCTCTATCTTCCTCTTCGGTTTGTGGCTGTTGTCCAGGATTCTAGGCAGCTGCTGCTCGTCCAGGCTGTGGCTGCGGCTTCAGCAGTAGCAGCAGGGACACTAGCAGCAGCAGGATCAGCCAGTAGGCGGGTCATAGTTCCACATGTATCAGCGACTGCTCCGTGGCATTGCCCAGAGAGTTGCAAGTCTGCGTGGACATCCATTCAAAGTCCTTGATGGTGGCCTGAGGAGAAAGGAACCAGAATATACATAAAAGGAAGAGGAATATATATAATCAAGTATATATTTCAGTAAATAGATCGCACCTTGTGCATGGAGTAGACTGCCACCACGACCAACACATGCATTATGTTGTGGGAATTGAGATAGTAGTCCACTAGGCCAGGAAACCACTTCTCTGGAATACGCATGGCTCCAATAGCACCGCCCAGTATGGAAACGCCGTCCTGCAAGTGGAGAGCGAGGGATTAGCACAAGGAAGTGGGGGGGGGAGGGTACTGTATGGAGTGTGTCTGTTAGTGGCATGCCATCCCATTCCCCCCATATACACGAGTATGTGTGTTAAACAGTTAGGAAAGAAAGAATGCATTCACTTACAACTTCCACCTAAGCGGGCGCCAGTTAAAGAGGCCAGCCAGCATAAATGTTTGGTAAGAATAACAAGTTAGTGAGTCGGAAAGCCGAGACATACGCACCTGCAGGTAGACATGGGACAGGGCCATGTGGCTGCCGCCGACCATTCCTCGAATGCGCAGAAAGGTTAGCACCGAGCGCATGGCAAAGGGCAGCGCAAAGCAGAGACGCCGCTGCCAAGGAGAGCTGGCGGTGAGAGCCTGTCAAAGAGAGAGAAAAGGAGAGAGAGAGAGAGAAAAGAAGAGAGAGGGGAGAGAGAGAAGAAGTAGAGATCCCCAAAGTGTTAAAGGAAAGTGAATCTTGAACGTGAATTTCATGACAAACACAGATTAACGATTCTTACCTTGTAGAGGCCCCAGAGCGAGAGCACACAGTAGGAGATGATAATGAACCACTTGAGAATCGGTGTAAAGCACAGCGTGGTGGCCGTGACCAGCGGCAAGGCACCTGCAGATAGACAAAGAGAGATCGAGAGAGAGAGTGAGATGAGTGACACAGATAGAGAGAGAGAGAGAGCTTAAACTAATGTCATAAATTCTAGTCTACTGCGCGATAAGCCTCGTCGCAAGTTCAGTTTGAATACGGAAACTGCGCGAGACACAACATTAGCAATGGCAGGAGACACTTCCACTTCCGTCTTGGCTTTGGCACTGCTGCTGTGCTTGCCGTGCACAGGCTATGCCGGTGCCTTTGACGGTCTTACTGCAAACACGCCGCTTGCACTGGAGATCATGCGACAGGCGAAGTCAGCAGGCATGCGCTCCTACATGAATCAAAGTGTGCAGCCCTGTGAAGATTTCTATGCATACGCTTGTGGGAACTTTGCGCGCATCAATCCGGCGCAGGAGAAGATTGTGACAACCGATTTCCGGCGCACACTGCTTACCGGCTACCAGCGACGGGTGCAACAACTGCTCAACGGACCCAAGATGAGCACGGATAGCTCCACGGAGACTAAGGTGAAGTATTTCTACGAGTCTTGCCTCGCTGCCAAGACAGAGGAGTGGAGACAACGTCAGCAATTGCTGGCACTGCTCAAGGAGCTGGGAGGAATGCCTGCAGTGGAGGGCAGTGCATGGAATGAGTCGCAGTTTGATACCATCGAGATGATGGCGATGCTCTTGAGAAGGTTCGGCAAGCAGACACTGTTGCAGGTGAAACTCATGCCGGGACAGTCCAACACACAGTATAACGCACTGTACTTAGGGCAGCGGGTTGACCTGGCCCATCACAAAGCTGAGCACATGAGCAATCAGTTGACGTTGCAGTGGATGCTGCGGCACCTGCCGGGCGTGAGTGATTGGCGTGCACAGGAAACGGCCAGAGAAATTACAGAGCTCAACAAGGCACTGGCTGAGGGGGTGGAGGCACTGCCGCCGGGTCAACTGTATCGTGTGCGTTTGCTGGATGAGATGAGCTTAGACTATGGTCCACAGCTAAATCTGACGCGCTTCGTCAAGCTCTGGCTGGGCTATGAATACAGGGTGCCTGTCCACGAGTCTGGTGCCAGTTACTTCTGGCAGCTGAAGAAGCTGCTGGACAGAACTCCAAAGCGCATCCTTGCCAACTACATGCTCTCCTCGCTGCTAGTAGACTTTGAAATGATGCCTTGCGCACAGAAGACCAACGAACTGTTTGCCGACATTGTGGATCACATGGTCTACAGATCGCTGGAGAAACAGACGCCTCACATTCCCGGCAGCCTGCGCCGACTGTGGCAAGAGCTTAAGCTGGCCTTTGAGAACATACTGCGTGCACCCGCCAACAATTGGCTGGACGAGAAGACTCTCAACGAAGCGCTGGAGAAGCTCAAAGCCATGTCGTTCCTGATGCTGGGTTCCACGGCAAATCAGTTTGAGAAATACTATAGCAGCCTGATCATCAACACGGGCGACTACTTCGGCAACGTGCAACGTGTGGTGGAGTTGCATGCCCACAACATGATCGAGGATCTGCAGCGTGCAGACACACATATGGGCACCTATCATAGCATCTACAGCTCGCCCTTCTATGTGCCCAAACAGAATTTGGTGGTAATTCCGGTGAACTTCATGCAGCACCGCTATCTCTTCGACGATGCCTACCCCATGGCACTCAAGTACGGCACCTTTGGCTTCCTGCTTGCCCACGAGATAGCACACGGCTTCGACGACTTCAATCGCTACATTGATGCCCAGGGCAACCAACGCAACTGGTGGCAGCACAATGCAACGCTGGAGTTCGAGCACCGCAAGCAGTGCCTGGTGGAGCAGTTCCACGCATACACATACTACGGCCACAGGCTGTTGAAGCGACAGACACAGTTGGAGAATATTGCGGACTATGTGGGAGTCCGTATCGCTTACGCCGCATACCACAGTTGGTATAGTCAGCTGCCTGAGATGGAGTCGGAGGTGCTGCCACGTCTATTGTTGTCGCCCCAACAACTCTTCTTTCTCTCGATGGGACAGCTCTATTGCTCCGACGTGATGTCTGGGTGGCGCCTCAAGAACGTTATCACAGATCCACACGCCCCCAACGAGATCCGTCTCAAAGCAATTGTCAGCAACTTTGAGCCCTTCTCCGAGGTCTTCGACTGCGCCCAGGATGCGGCCATGAATCCCACAAAGCGTTGTGTTATCTACTGAGAATGTCACTTCACGGTACGAGTATAAACCCGACCCTACCCTAAAGCTGCCTCGCGTATACACTGTAGAGAAACTACTTTGCTTATAAAAAGGAAATGTAATTTATATATATACAAGAAGCAAACTGATTTCTTATATATTCAACTTCTATGTTAAACGCAGTTTGTGTTGCATACTTTGTAGGGGGAGCCTTGGAAATCAGTACCTGCTTCAATTTATATATTCAACAACTTGTTATACCCTTCGACCATTGAAAATAGTCAAAAAAGAGTATACTAACTTTGTGCAAATGTATGTAACAGGCAGAAGGAGGCGTGGCAGACCCCATAAAGTATATATATTCGATTGAGCCATGTCTTTCTGTCTGTCTTTCTGTCTGTCTGTCTGTCTGTATGAGCACAGATCTCAGCTATTATAAAAGCTAGAGTTACCAAATTTGGCAGAAAGACTCCTGTGTTCTATACGCTGATCAAGTTTATTTCAAATGTTAGGTGCCACGCCCACCGTGCCCGAAAATCAATGATTTATATTTTAGAACTCAATTTGTAAGCGCTGTATAAAAGATACAACTTTCTGACTACTAAACTTACCAAACTGAATAGATTATCTACATAGTCACCAAATTTCAATTCGATCGGACAATAAACACAGAAATTATTTAAGAAAGTATGAGCATAACTCCAAGTGCTTGTGTCAGCTAACAAGGGAGGCAGGCGAGCGTGAAGGTCGAAGGGTATCCCACTGTCGCATGCCACGCGACTGTTGCTTTTCTTACTGGTTTGTTAATAATTTGTTCGCAGCCAAATTTTCAGAGGTCATTTTGACGGTGATAGTTATATGCTTTGCAAAAATAAACCTACTAACTTTAAGAGTACACTTGAAATTAAGACTTGTCCGCTGCTAAACCAAAGTCAAAGCTGTTTAGAGGAGAGAGAGAGAGAGAGAGAGAGAGAGAGAGAGAGAGAGAGAGGGAGAGGGGGAGGCTGTACTTACCGAAACTCTGGCTCACCCAGATGCCGATCATGTCGAGCTTGAGCAGAGTGTTGTAGACTTTCTCGCCCTTCTCGATGTTCATGAAGAGATGATAGACGAAGCTGCCGCACCAGGGTGCCACGGAGCCAAAAACGTGACAGAATGAAAGGAACTTGTATCCACCGTCCCATGGCATGAGGCCTGGAACTACAGCCAGTATGTAGAATATGGGTATGGCTGCAAAGAGAAGAGAAGAGAAGAGGATCGTCGATTAGGTCTACGCTATAAATAGAGAACCCGAATCATAATATAATATATTAAACAATATATAGCGTTCGTATAAGAGAGCTACGAAACGTGGCAGCGATAACAGTTTGACCTACCCCTGGGCTGTGCGAGGAGGACGGGGGATCATGGGGGTAACACGGTGGAGAATTGCGTTGTCCGATAAGTTGCGACGGGGCTAGACTTCGTCTCAGTTGAATTCAAAGTGAGTGCGAGACAGATGGCAGAACGGATTGTTTGGATTGTGTCAGTAGTGATTGTGGCCTTGGGACTTGCCTTGGCAGCGCCGAAAGATGACCTAACCTCGGAGTATGCCAGGCAGATAATACGCAGTGCCAAGGTGGCTGAAATGCAGGCAATGCTCAACCCGAAGGCAGCACCCTGTGATGACTTCTATGAATATGCCTGCGGCAGTTGGCATCGTCACAATCCTGCCCAGTTTAATGGCAATCAGAATACGGATACTTTTCAACTACTCTCTCGTGGATTCGATAGGCGACTGCAGCGTCTGCTCCAGTCAAAAGATGTGCAAGCAAAGTCTACCGCCGAGCAGAACTTGCACATCTTTTATGACTCCTGTCTGAAGGCGAATCGCGACGATGTCAAGTACAAACTGGCGCTGCACAATATACGCAACGAGTACAAAGGCTCCGACTTCAGTTGGTGGCGTAGCGTGGCACGCATCCAGCACGCCTACAACAAAGACATCATAATATCCGTGGAGATCATGCCGGACATTAGGAACAACACGGTGACTCGTGTCTACCTGTCGCCGCCTGAAATCATTCCACTGAGTGAGACGAGCATTCTGAATATGTTTGAGGTAGCACATAGGGAGAAGGAGCTGAAGCATTTGCTGGCACTCAGTGCGGACGCGGCCGAAGAGACCGCAGAGCAGATCAACAAGTTCGAGAACCAACTGATTCTCGCCTCAATGAGCTCCTCCACTGTCAGTCTGGAGAATGGCACCATCCTCTATAACGTATCAGAGTTGCAGCAAAAGTTTAGTTCGCACCTTAACCTAACAGAGTTTCTGGAACTGACATTGGGCACAAATGAGGTACCAGAGCAGGTGTATGTCTACAATGTTGACTACCTAGAGAATGCATTGCGTGTCATCGAGCACACACCCAATGCAATGCTGGAGAAATATGTGGCTTGGAAGCTGTTGCAGGAGTTCATTGTGGAGGGGGACAAACAGAAGGATAAGTGGTGCATCACAAAGTCTCGTAGCTACTTCAGCATGCTGACGGATCACCTGATCTACCAGCAGTACCGCAGTGCCGAGGTCGAGGCTGAGGTACTCCAGCTGTGGGAGGATATACGCGGTGTCTTTCGGCAGGAGCTTGCGGGCGATAAACTCGACTGGATTAGCAATAAAACACGACAACTGGCCATAGAGAAGCTGGAGCAAATGAAGCTCTTCATCAATTCCTACGACAAAGAAAACTTTGAAGACCTCTACGGCAAGTTGACGCTGGACAGCAACAAGTATGTGAATAATGTGCAGGAACTCCTCCGCGCACTGGCCACACACGGAAGGCAGAAGAAAGACGGACCTCCTTTAATATCAACTGGATTTCTCAGCTACACACCCACCTACACCGTCACAGACAACACCATCTCGATACCGGTAGCCCTGATGCAGCCACTCTACTTCTGGGGCCCCAATTACCCGCAGGCTCTCAAGTACAGCACGCTGGGCTACATGTTGGCACACGAGATGATCCACGGCTTCGATGATGTGGGCAATAGTTTTGATGCCCAGGGTAATCTGAAGACCTGGTGGGACCGTAGATCTCGCTACGAGTTTGAGGAGCGCCGCAAATGCTTCCGGGCACAGTACCATGAGTATAAGTACGGCTCGGAAAGACTTCCACTCCAAGCGGATCAGTCGGAGAACATTGCTGACAATGGTGGCGTCCGATTGGCTTACGCTGCCTATCATCGCTGGGTACAGCAACAACCTGAGCAGGTACTGCAGCAGGAGACTCTAGCCAAGCTGAAGCTGGACAATCGCCAGCTCTTCTTTCTGGGCTTTGCTCAGGTGCTGTGCAACGATGTGCAGTCGTTATTTAAGAAGACACTGGTCTCCTCGGACGAGCATGCACCCAACATGTACCGCGTCATCGGCAGCCTGTCCAACTTCCAAGAGTTCGCCTGGGTCTACAACTGTCCGCGCAATGCAACTATGGATCCGGAGTACAAGTGCGTCATGTACTAAGCATCCCATTAGATATCTAACTTAGCATAGCTTGGAAGTATCAAATAAAACTTCTATACCAATTTCGAGGGGTTTCACGCACTCCTGGATTTATTGTCATCTACTTAGTGCAGCGCTATGGAATACATGTGACATTTGTGATCGGGATTGAGGCGAGTGCCGCTGGCACAGCCGAAGGTGCGTGCAAAGACAGCAAAGTTGGCGAGCGCACCCTGAACGCGTAGGGCGTTTGGAATACCTGTGGCAAGCAAGGCCTGCTTATCGCGGAACTGCTCGTTGGCATCGTTGCACCACAGCTGGGCGTAGCTGATGAAAAACAACTGCTGTGGATCGAAACTCAGCTGGGGCAGTGTCTCCAATGCCAATTCAGGCGTGGTTAAGTTCCCCAGGTAGCTAGCATAGGCTGCGTAGGCCAGCTGGATGGCTACGTTGTCTGCAATATTGTCATTCTGTTGCTCACTCGGCGGCAGATACTCTCCGTCGTATCGCAGACGCTCGTACTGATGCTTGAAGCAAGCCTTGCGCTTCCTATGTCCCTCTAGGGAAGTGGAGTCCCAGCCCGTACGATTGTCGAACAGATGAACCAGTTCTTGTGCCAGTACCGTGCCCAGGCTGGCGTAGCGCAGAGCACGTGGATAAAAGCGAGACCAGAGGAAGTTAGGCTGGAGCAGCTCCACGGGCAGCACCACAGCATTCTCCACAGGCGCAGCCCTAGACACAGGATGTCCATAGCTAAGCACAGCACGCAGATTGCCCACATAATCCTCTGGCTTTAGTTCAAGCTGCTGGTAGTGCTCGGTGAAGTTGAAGTCCGCATGGCCAGCTAACACGAGCTGCGTTGCATTCAGCTGTGCCAGCAACAGTTCCTGCGTCGCAGCTGATAACCAAGTCGTAGTGGAGTTCTCCAATATAGTCCGAAAGCTTTTCTTAAGCTGCTGCCAGACGCTGTCGATGTCATTAAGTGCGCCCGCATCTCCATACTGACGATAGGCCATTTGATGCAGTAGTTCTGGGAACAGCTGCCGGCAACTGGACACACACTTGGGCACCACTTGCTCCCCAAGCTCGAAGTAGAATCGTTGTAGCAATTTATAAAAGACATAGTTGGACACTTTCTGTGGAGGTGTCTGCTGCAACAGCGCCTTCAAATGCACCAGATAGCTGGGTACGTGCTCGTAGAGCAACTCCTCCGGCAGCAGTGGGCGTGGCAGTGCTAGTTCCACATATCGTGTCAGATTAAACACGTCGTCTAGCTCAGCAGCGGATCGTGGCTGTGCCAACACACCGATAGGTCGATTGGACACTCCCTTGGCCAATAATCTTTCAAATTCTACAATTTCCCGTGCTCGACTGAGAGCCTCTTCCGGCTGCAAGCCCTTGTTGCCGCTCCAATTGATGAGCAACGTGCTCCTCATCCTCAGGCATAACTTCCTCTTGTTCTGGTTGGCCCACATAGAGACGAGTTTTGTTTGGTTTATGCGGATCGGGCAACTCCTGCAGACGCAATAAGATGTCTAGGCCATACTTCCGTTTTATCTGAGCCACTGTCGTCAGCCAGTCGAAATCCTTTCCAGTCTTCTGCTCAAACTCCGCCACAATCTCAGCCAGCTGACGGCGATAGAGATCGCTGGGCAAGTTGACGCGTTCCAGACAGCTTGCGTAGAATAGCTTCAGCTTGAGCACGGCACCATCGTCGTGTTCCTCGTCCGCTGGCTGTTCCAGCAGACGTTGTTGCTTGTGCTTGTAGTTGGACGCCAGCAGCTGTTGGTAGTTAGTCTCACGAGGTCGCACCGCATTCGCGGGATTGATCTTGGCCCAATTGCCACAGCTGTAGGTGAAGAAATCCTCGCAAGCATCCTGCTGTGGTTGCATGTAACTTCGAATCTCCGCAGACTTGGCCAGTCCCATTACTCGCTGTACGTAGATAGTGTCATTGTGCTGCGAGATCAGTTGCACCTTCAATTGTCTGTGCGTGTCCAACTTGTCTAGGAGATGACCCTGCGCAGCAGTCACACTCACATTTACCCAGAGCAGCCAGAGCGCAAACCAATTCCAAAGGCCTTTCATGGCTGAACAGAGAGAACTGAAAAGCCTTCCGGAACGCACTTTCAAATCGCCTCTTAGCTCCGACACGGCTTCTGCTTATCTCACCGACAAGCGACTGATCGACCGACAGCCCGAATGCCCGACAATAAGCACAACAGCGCGCTGTCGAGTTGCCCGTAGGGAGGAGAACGTGATTGGGTCACAGCTCACGTAGACAACATCAAGAGGCAACGCAGCAAATTATAATTGATTCATTTTGATGCAAACTTTATGGGTTTAATTGTTAATAACTGATTCCCCTCGTTACTTTTGTCAGAGCTGCAGGCAAAGGTTGAATGTTTGCGTCTTATGCCCTACACCCTTTACTTTGATTACATATTACATGGAAAAACTGTATTTATGAAAATGATATTGGTTACTTGGTAATTCTTACTTCAAAGTAATCATTCATATTTACAATATTTACTTGATAAATATTAAGTATAATAATCTTAAGTCTTGCAACTAATGTCATGAAGTCATGATCTTTTTAAAGCCGGACTGTTAAGCTTTTACAGCCTCAAGCACTCTGGTTCTGTTAAGCTCACTATGGCACTGCAATCACGCAGAAATAACAGTGTACTGTAAAGTTGTGTAGCTAACAGTTGCTCGTTTGGCGCTGTTAAAAGGGAGTCTGTTGAAATGACTTTGGAGTCTGTTATGATTGAGCCTGTTAGCAATTATAGTTAGCTGCTTAATTTAAATTTAAATAAATAATTATGCAAATAGAAATGTTCTGCATCTTAATATATATACATACATATATTTATACTATATATCTAAATTATTGAGTAGACGTTAAATATGATAACCTAACGGGGTCAATAAAAAGCCTTGATTTAATGCCTTTTTTTTATCAGCAAGGTAGAGCACTCACTTGTTTGTATGTGTTTACAATTCAACATCTATTTAATGCAACAGTCATTAGACGACTCGATCAGTTGCGAATCGCAAATTCAAAACAAAGGAACATCGAAGACTAAAACAATCAGTGCGATTTCCAAATGAATCAACTTGGATGCATTATCCTATACGGACTGACCTTGCTGTATGTCAGTGGGGCAGTGCCATATGGATCAAATGAACCGGATACACTTTCCAACGAATACGAAAAAAACACAATGCGACAGGCCAAGGCAGCGGAAATGGCAAGCTTTATGAACAAAAGTGTCGATCCGTGTGACGACTTCTATCAGTTTTCCTGCGGAAATTGGGCAGTGCTCAATAAGGCAAGTCTTACAAAGTTGACAACTGGACTATTTGAGCGCCTTAGCGAAGGGTTCGACCGTAAATTGAAAGTCGTGCTAAACGCAGCCAATAGAAATAAGAGCAGTGAATCCCCAGTCGACACACTAGTGAGGAACTTCTACAAGTCTTGCATGCAGATCAAGGAAATCGATGAAGCTCTCCAAGAGGGATACAAGTCCATCATCGAGGAGTTCGGATCGATGCCCGTATTGCAGGGGAATAACTGGTCGGAAGCGGGGTTCAACTGGGTGGAAACAGTGTCCAAGATCGCTAATTATTACGGCCTGACTGTCCTTATGGGGGCCGAAGTGACCAAAGACTTTGCCAACAACATGGTAAACGCTGTCTACATTGGCGAGCAAGAGTTTCCCCTTGAAACTCGCAGCATGTACCTTGGCAATCATACAGCCGTTTATCGACGCAACTATATAAATATTATAGCGACGAATCTGAAGACTTTTCTTGGTGTCGAGGAAAAACTAGCCGTGGAAACGGCGCAAGAACTTTTGGACTTTGAGGTGCAGCTAGCACATGGACTTGTGAGTGAGACAGAGGACTTCAATCTGGACGAACTATCGAAGCTAATGACACTGACAGAAGTGCAACAACTATATGCGCCCGATATAGATGTGGAGCGGCTGGTAAACGGTACCTTAGGTGTGCGAGTCGATAGCGTCTATAATTATAATCCACAATATCAAGAAAATCTTATCAAAGTGTTGCGCCGTACACCCAAGCGGACTGTGGCCAACTATATATTCTATCGTCTATTAACTGAATTCGCCTTCAAACCGGGAAAGACGGAGAAAGAAAAGGAAGACAAGTGCATTGCCGAGACGAAAAAACATTTCGCTAAGATCCTGGATAACCTTGTCTACCGAAACTACAACACTAACGCCACCTCCAGCGACGTCGAAGCCATCTGGACTGAGCTGAAGACAGTCTTCAAGCAGAAACTACAAACAGATACCTCACTTAATTGGATCAACAAACAAACACGTAACTATGCAATCGAAAAGCTCGACAAGATGACACTAACCATCAATTCCTACGACCTGGAGGAACTGGTTGAAGAATTCAAGAAGCTCCACATATACGAAGATAATCTCATACTTAGTCTACGCCAGATAAAACGCAATGACGCATTCCAAGAACGAGATCAGCTCAATAAGCCCGTTAAGCCACTAGACGATGCAATGCTAAGCACATCGCCAGCCAACATACTCATGGAGAATACCATCAAAATTCCAGTGGCTTTGCTCCAGCCGTACTTCCTGTGGGGAGCAAGCTATCCGAGTGCCATTAAGTTCGGCACTCTGGCATCCTTCATCGCACACGAGCTAATACACGGCTTCGACAACGACGGTCGGGACTTTGATGCGGCAGGCAACGTTAAGAACTGGTGGGACGAACAGTCTACGAACAACTTTGTAGAACGACAGAACTGTTTCAAGCAGCAGTACAGTAAATACTCCTACTACGGCAAACAGCTGCCCGAGTCAAACGAGCAGGCTGAGAATATTGCGGACAATGGCGGCTTGCGATTGGGCTATGCCGCCTATCGTCGCTGGCTACAGGCGGAACTGGAGGCCGGCAAGGACATCAATCAGTTGGAAACCGAACGTCTGCCGTCCTTCGACTATTCAAACATGCAACTGTTTTTCATCAGCTACGCCCAGTTGTGGTGCAACGATGTTGTTGCCGAGGCTCGCAGTTTACAGGTTGCTACAGATGAGCATGTGCCAGGACAGTTCCGTGTTGTCGGACCTCTCTCCAACTTCGAAGAGTTCGCCAAGGCGTTTAACTGCCAGGCGGGCACACGTATGAATCCGATTCATAAGTGCCAAATTTACTAATTTCCCCATTACTTGTTCCTCTCTTTGATATTAAATCGACACTTTTAAAATAAATGACTCTATATTTAAGATTCAGTTAAGAAGACTAAGAGAATACTTTATTCCGAATTTGTTGTTGGGAATTGTAAGTTTTGTTAGCAAAAGTTTATCGAAATTGGGCAAAGGGTATCTTAGTGTCGAACTTGCCAATAGTGGCAATAACTCATTACAATAACATTGATTCTATTTGAAGCTTGGCAAGAAAATATATTAGCTTGATAATAAATATGTTTCCCAATTTTAATCTGGCACCCAAGCCGATAATTCATAATCAGAGCTTGACTCCTAACCCTACGGACTGAGGCAATCTCTGTTGGGCTCAAGATGGCTCTCTCTTCATGCAAAGTTTTCTCGTTACCGGTTTACAGGTTCTGTTTCTTAATTCTTTAACGGCAATGTCCAATCTATGTAGTTGAGCTCGTTATCAGTCTAATATAAATATTAATAAATTAAATATTTCATTGCCCACTTGGCTACATCATTATAATTGTGCCCCCGACTATTCTTACTCAAATTGCTATAGTAGTTCTTCCGCTCTTGTTCTCGCGTAACATATGTACTCATTCTTAATAGAACAATCAATGGGCGATTCGGTTAGTTATAGCACGGACATTGAATAGAGAAGAACATCGTCAAATTTTGCAAATAGTTCTATACGGACTAAGCTTGCTGTTCGTCAGCGCGGCTGTACCGCACGGTTCGACTGTACCGGATATATTATCTATCCACGACACGAACTCCGACTACGTAAATACAATGCAACAGGCCAAGGCAGAGCAAATGACAAGCTCTATGAACAGAAATGTCGATCCGTGTGACGATTTTTATGAGTTTTCCTGAGGAAATTGGGCAGTGAGTAATAAGACAAGTTCTCAAAAGGTGACCACTGGACTGCTTGAGGGCTTAACCGCTGAGTTTCAGAAAAAAATAATGAAGAATTCGGTGAGATGCCCGTACTGCAGGGCGAGAATTGGTCGGAAGAGGCCTTTGACTGGGTAGAAACAGTATCAAAACTCAATTTTAAATACGACCTTATTATATTAGCTGGAGTCGGTGTGTCCAGTGACCAAACTAACAAACAAATAAATGCTGTATATTTCGCTGAGCATGTATCTTAGCAATGACACAGATATTTATCGTAATCGATACAAGAGTGTCACGGCGATGTACCTAAAGGGTATTCTAGGCGTCGAGGAAAACCTATCAATAGAGACTGCCGATGAGCTAATGGACTTTGAGGTGCAGCTAGCTGAGTGGCTTATCAGTGAGAAGGAGGAACATAATCCATCCGATCTTACGAATTCAGTGCCAGTGACAGAAGTGCAACGACTCTATGCGTCCGATATAGATGTCGAGCGGCTGGTAAACAGTTCGCTAGGCCAGCGAGTCGAGAGACTCTATAACATAAGTCCAAAATATCAAGAAAATCTGGTTAAGGTGTTGCGTCGAACGCCTAAGCGAGTTGTAGCCAATTATATATTCTTCCGCTTAGTAGCCGATTTCATTGGACCGGCAACGACGGAGGCAGAGAAGGAGATGTATTGCCAGATGTATATTTCAGCAGAATCGTGGACAACCTTGTCTACCGTAGCTACAACGACAACAACATCTCCCAAGACATTCGAAACATCTGAAGTGAGATTAAGACCATCTTAAGGAAGAAACTTCTAACAGATTCATCGCTTAATTGGATCAACAACCAGACACGCAACTCAGCAATCCAGAAGCTCGACGCGATGACATTACGCATACAATCACACAACCTGGAGGAACTTATTGAAGAATTCAAGGAACTTAACATGACCGAAAATGATTTTCTGCTAAATCAACGCCGTATTAAAGTTCATGCTGCACTCCAAAGTCGACATCTGCTTAATGAGCCAGCTAAGCCGCTATGCGATTCACAGCTCAGCATTTCCCCGGCCTATGTTACTACGGAGAACTCCATATCGATACCAGTGGCGCTGCTCTAGCCGGACTTTATGTGGACACCAAGCCACCCAAACGCCATTAAGTTCGGCACTCTAGCATTTATCATTGGACACGAGCTAATACACGGCTTCGACAACGACGGTCGGGACTTTGATGCGAAAGGCAATGTCAACAACTGGAGGGACGAACAGTCTACGGCCAACTTTGTGGAACGACAGAACTGTTTCAAGCAGCAGTACAGTAAGTACTTCTACAACGGCAAGCAGCTTCCCAAGTCAAACCAACAGGCAGAGAATATTGCGGACAATGGCGGCGTGAAGTTGGCTTATGCCGCCTATCGTCAATGGCTACAAGCTGAACTGGAGGCGCACAAAGACACTAATCAGTTAGAAACTGAGCGGCTGCCCTCTCTGGACTACTCAAATAAGCAGCTATTCTTTATCAGCTACGCCCAGCTCTGGTGCAACGATGTAAAGCCCGATCAAAGCAACATGGTGGTTGCCATGGATACGCATACGCCTGCCAAGTTTCGTGTAATTGGAGCCCTGTCCAACTATGAAGAGTTCGCCAATGAGTTTAAGTGCCAGGAAGGCACACGTATGAATCCGATTCAAAAGTGTCAAATTTACTAATCCTTCATATGTCTTTCTTTTTCATTTAAAATAAATAAAGCAGTACGCTGTACATGATACTTACATAAATTGGTTAACAAGAATAACTAAGAAATTTGCTACCTTCTGAAACGGGCGCAGGGCCTTGTAAGTGAGACGGAGGAGCTTGCAACCTTGTAGATATATTGTAACCCCTGCTGAACCTAGAGAACCCTATTCCATCCAGTTATATTAAGGCAATCCATATTTAGGCCATGGATTTTAAAAAAATTCATGGACTATTGTGTTTGTCGGAACGGAATTGTGCGTAACAGGCAGAAGGAGGCATCTCCGACCCCATAAACTATATATATTCTGAATCAGTATCAGTAGCCGAGTCGATTGAGCCATGTCTGTCTGTCCGTCTGTCCGTCTGTCTGTCTGTATGAACACCTGGATCTCAGAAAGTATAAGAGCTAGAGTCATCAAATTTTGCGACAACATACGTATATATTGCAGTGTCTCAAAGTTTTTTTAAAATTTGGACACGCCCCTTCCCGCCTCCGTAAATCAGTAATAACTATTTAAAAAAAACTACAATATTAGCTCAACAACCAAAGTTGTATATCTTACATGACAAATACTTTGGCACGGGCGTTATGTGAAAATTTCATTTAAATCGGACTATTAATAAGTGAGATATGATACGAATTAAACTCACTTTGAACATACATTTATACTTAAGCAGACCTAATTTACGCAAGCATACCGAAGTTCAAATCTAGACACACATCATTTTAAACTTTTTATTTGCATTGTATGGTAACAAAATTGGTTGACAATGCAGCTTTGTCGATGGGCCAAGGAGTGAGGCAATGGCCGAGTGGTTAGAGTGGCGGACGGCTGTGAGAGAATGCGTGTGTTCAACTCCCGGTTGAGGCGGGCGCGACTTTTTATTTATTAATTATTTATTATTTTATTTTATTTTTTTTATTTATTTTATTCTAATAATATTCGGGCAGCGATTCCATACCGTTAAAATTTGTATTAAGGTATAATATGATAATCCATGGCCTTATACAGTCAGCACCTGACTGTAGCGTTAGTATTTTTGTGCTTGGACTGATGGACCTTATCTCGCTAACCCCATGAAGGCGCTTGCCTTACGAGCCAACGCCGTACATACTATAATTGCGTGCTCCGTTGTCTCTGGCTCTAACTCGCAGAATCTACAGAGCTCATTACTCACAATTCCTAGTTTGCAAGGCTGTTAACCTTAACATTTGAGGTTTGTACCTTGGATTGTCGTTAGTCTGGTATTCGTTTCGAGTCTAATGCACGGATATTTGTCTTTTTCAATCTCAGCTATTCTGTTTATAGGTTACTTGGACATAAGTTTGACTGCAGTGCTTTTGATTGTTGTGTTTTAAAGTGATAGCGGGCTGTATTCCCTGAATATTCAGCTGCAGATAGTTTGTCATCTCATTTAAAAATAATAAATAATGTCACACTCAGTTATAATATTGCGTATCGTTGAGTTTTCCATAGTTCCTTATCATATTGTTTGCTACTGTAGCTATGTTATATTAGCAGTGAATGAAAGAGAATTGAACGCACTTACAGCCTCTCAGCTGTAACACAACATTGCTTATCCGCGCTCGACAATCGACAGCTGTAATGCTTGAGTTCAGGCACAGCTGCACTAACGAGGCTGTTAATAGTTTCAAATCTGCCGTCGAACTGTTATGGTTCTGTTGTAACAAAGAAATAATAACAATAACATACGTCACCGTTTAACAGTTTGCCGATTCTGTTAATTTTTTTGTTACCATTCTTCGGTTTGGCTCTGTTATTTAATAAAAGCTTTTATGTATATTTGCCTCTGTTAAACATTCAACTTTCGGCGCCAGCATTTTAATTGTGAATTCTAATTGTTGCAATCTGATAACCTTTACGGTCTCAGCAATAAGTCAAGAATTTTTGCTCTCGTTTATCAGCAAAGCACAAGCTTAGTCATACACCACATGTACATACATGTGTGCACAAATAAACACATAACAGCGCAAAATATTAAGCTCATAAATCAGTAAATGTTTAAAACTCAATAGAAAAGAACGTCGTATATTGAAAGACTCCGTGCGTTTTTAAATGTCGCAAAAACTATGCATTTTACTATACGGAATAAGCTTGCTGTGCGTCAGTGGGGCAGTGCCGTATGGATTGAATGAAGTGCATCAATATTCTCTCAAAGACACGAACTCCACCTACATGAAAAAGCTTTTGCAACAAGCCAAGGCAGCGGAAATCTCCAGCTTTATGAAACCAACTATCGATCCGTGTGACGACTTCTACGAGTTCTCCTGCGGCAATTGGATAACGATCAACAAGGCAAATCGCCAGAAGTTAACCACTGGACAACTTGAGCGACTCGCCGACGGGCTCGACCGAAAGCTAAAGACTCTGTTGAATAAAGTTGATCAAGACGAGGTACCTCCAACCGACAAACTGGTGCAGAATTTCTACAAGTCTTGCATGAAACTCAAGGAAATCGATAAGCCACTGCAACAAAAATATAGATCGATAATTGAAGAATTCGGCACGATGCCCGTCTTGCAAGGTGCTAACTGGTCGGAAGAGACTTTTGACTGGGTGGCAACGGTGTCGAAAATTGCCTTTAATTACGGTACAACAATTATAATTGGTGCCGAAGTAACCAAAGACTTTGCCAATAACAAAGTGAATGTTGTCTATGTTGGTCAGCAGGAGTTCGATCTAGAAAGGCGCAGCATGTACCTGAGCGATGAGACAGAAATCTACCGTGAGAACTACAAGGAGACGATGGCTGCACACCTGACAACATTTCTGGGCGTCGAAAAAGACCTGGCAATGAAAACAGCCGTCGAGCTAATGGACTTTGAAGTGGAGCTGGCAAAGGGACTTACAAGTGATACAGAGGATCTCAGTCTGAGCAATATAACGACGCTAATGACTCTGGCAGATATGCAACGTCTGTATGCACCCCATATAGATATAGAGCAGCTAGTGAACGGTTCGCTGGGAGTGCGAGTTGACAGAGCTTACAATTACAATCCAGGCTATCAAAAGAATCTTATCAATGTGTTGCAACGCACTTCCAAACGAATTGTTGCCAACTATATATTCTACCGTCTGGTCAATAAATTCTTTTTTAAGCCCAGCAAGGCGAAGGCGAAGAAGGAAGAGGAGTGCACTGCGGAGACCAAAAAACACTTCGCCAAGATCCTGGATAACCTTGTCTTCCGAAGCTACAACAATAACGCCACCTCCAACGACATCAAGACCATCTGGCGTGAACTTAAGACCGTCTTCAGGGAGCAACTGCTGACAGATACCTCGCTCAATTGGATTAACAGCCAAATACGCAGCTTGGCAGTGGAGAAGCTCGATGCCATGACACTCCAAATCAATTCATACGATCTGGAGGAACTCATTGCCGAATACAGTACACTCAACATAACCGTCGATGATTTTCTGCTCAATCAACGGCGTATTAAAGGTCTTGCTGCATTCCAAAATCGAGATCTGCTCAATAAGCCTGTGAAGCCACTGGAGGCCGGCGAACTGCTCACGTTCACGCCAGCCAACATTCTGGTGGAGAACACTATAAAGATACCAGTGGCTCTACTCCAGCCGTTCTATCTGTGGGGAGCAAGCTATCCGAGCGCCATTAAGTTCGGCACGCTGGCATACCTTATCGGACACGAACTGATACACGGATTCGATAATGACGGTCGGGACTTTGATAAGGAAGGCAACGCCAAGACCTGGTGGGATGATAAGTCCACGATCAACTTCTTGAAACGGCAGGACTGCTTTAAGCAGCAGTACAGCAAGTATTTCTACTACGGCACGCAGCTGCCCGAATCAAGCAAGCAGGCAGAGAACATTGCGGACAATGGCGGCTTGCGATTGGGCTTTGCCGCCTATCGCCGTTGGCTGCAGACGCAACTGGAGGTCGGCAAGGATATCAATCAGTTGGAGACTGAACGGCTACCGGTTCTTGATTACTCAAACATGAAACTATTCTTCATCAGCTTCGCCCAGTTGTGGTGCAATGATATAGTGCCCGAGGTTCGCAACTTAGTGGTCGCCAGTGATGACCATATGCCCGGCAAGTTTCGTGTGATCGGAACTCTCTCCAACTTTGACGAGTTCAGCAAGGAGTTTGAATGTCAGCGCGGCACGCGCATGAACCCTGTTCAAAAATGTACAATCTATTAATTTCTATTGTCTTGTACTTAAGTCACCCCAGATTCTTAATAAATATGAAAGAACTAATGCTTGCCTTCGATATGCTGATTTTTCTAAGCCTTGGTCTGTGTTTCACATGGAATGGTATTTAACAGACAGCAAGAGGCTTATCTAAACCCACATAGTATATACTATCAGCATCAACTGATTGTGTCTCTGTACGTCGGTCTGTATGAGCAACTAATACTTCGAGATCTTATGAACTAAAGCCACGCCCTCTTCCTGCCTCGTAAATTGCTTTACAAGCACGATTTCGAAACATAAATGTTATCACAAAAGGCCATAACAATTATGCTGTTAACAGTTGGCGCTCTCTGTTAATTTATAAGCTTAAGCCTCGTAAATCGCTTTACAAGCACAATTTTTAAACATAAATGTTATCACAAAGCCATTACGATTATGCTGTTAACAGTTTGCGCTCTCTGTTAATTTAGAAGCTTGAACACTGTTATTATTTAGCATGCGAGTTTTGTCTTTTATATTGTATTGGTGCTACTGTGTTCAATCTGATTAGGTCAGTATAATGTCGGAGATTGTTATTCAAGGTTTCACAAAAGTATAAGCAAATAATCATCTATACATATATACATATAAATATATTACTATGTGCTTTTACTTTTCAGCAAGTACATATATAATTTACATTCATTAAGCAACTTGACGCATTATAATTTACAGATTTACTAACAATACAGAGCATCGAAGACTCAGAGGCACCGTTTAGATGAGTCACATTATTTGCATTATACTATACGGAATTACCTTGCTGTGCATCAGTGAGGCAATGCCGTATAGATCGAATGAAACGAATCTATTATCTCACCACGATACGGAGTCCGCCTACATTAAAAATCTTTTGCGACAGGCCAAGGCAGCGGAAATGTCAAGCTTTTTGAACACAAGTGTCGATCCGTGTGACGACTTCTATGAGTTTGCTTGCGGCAATTGGCAAAGGATTAATACGGCAACTCCACAAATTGTGACCACAGGACAGTTCGAGCGCCTAAGCGATGGTCTCAACCGAAAGTTAAAGATGCTGTTGAATAAAGTCGATCAAGACAAGGTGCCCGCAATTGACAAACTAGTGAAGAATTACTACAAGTCCTGCATGAAGCTCAAGGAAATCGATAAGTCGCTTAAGCATACAAAATATAAGTCGATCATAGAAGAATTCGGAGGGATGCCTGTATTGCAAGGCGCTAACTGGTCGGAAGCAAACTTTGACTGGGTAGAAACTGTCTCCAAAATTGCCTTTAATTACGGCATAACAATCCTAACCGGAGTCGAGGTAAGCAAAGACTTTGCCAACAACAAAATGAATGCTGTTTACATTAGAGAGCAGAATTTTGCTCTGGAAACTCGAAGCGCGTATCTGAGCAATGACACAGCTCTTTATCGTCAGGGTTTTGAAGAGAGATTAGCGCGTAGCATCGAGTTTAATCTGGGTGTAGAGAAGAGTCTAGCAATGGAAACTGCCAAAGAACTCAAAGACTTCGAGGTAGAACTGGCCCGGGGTCTTTTGAATAAGACGGACGACCCCAGTCAGGCTGAGATAAATAAGTTGATGACCCTGGCAGAAATGCAACGACACTATGCGCCCGACATTGATGTGGAGCGACTGGTTAAGGGTTCCCTAGGAGTGCGAGTTGAAAAAGTTTATAATTACAATCCGCAATATCACGAAAATCTCGTCAAGGTATTGCAACGTACTTCCAAACGAGTTGTTGCCAACTATATATTCTACAGTCTAGTCGATGAATTCTTGTTTGAACCGAGCAAGACAAAGGCGGAGAAGGAGGAAGACTGCACTGCGGAGACAAAAAGACATTTCGCAAGGATTCTAGACAACCTTGTCTTCCGAAACTACAACAATAACAACACCTCCAACGACATCAAGACCATCTGGAGTGAACTTAAGACCGTCTTCAGGGAGCAACTGCTGACAGATACCTCGCTTAATTGGATCAACAACCAAACACGCAACTCAGCAGTGACGAAGCTCGATGCTATGACACTCCAAATCAACTCATACGATCTGGAGGAACTTACTGCAGAATACAGTAAACTTAACATGACCGACGATGATTTTTATCTTAATCAACGCCGTATTAAACGACATGCTGCATTCCAAAATCGAGATCAGCTGAACAAGCCTGTCAAGCCGCTATATGACGGTGAGTTACTAAGCTATTCGCCGGTCAGCATTTTCGAGGAGAACGCCATTAAAATTCCAGTGGCTCTACTCCAGCCGTTCTACCTTTGGGGAGCAAGCTATCCGAGCGCCATTAAGTTCGGCACTCTGGCATCGGTCATCGGACACGAACTGATTCATGGATTCGACAACAACGGACAGGACTACGATGCGGACGGTAACGTCAAGAGCTGGTGGGATGAGCAGTCTATGGCTAACTTTGTGGAACGGCAGAACTGTTTCAAGCAGCAGTACAGTAAGTACTTCTACTACGGCAAGCAGCTGCCTGAGTCAAACGACCAGGCAGAGAATATTGCAGACAATGGTGGCTTGAGATTGGCCTATGCCGCCTATCGCCGATGGCTTTACGCGCAACTCTTGTCCGGCAAGGCTATCAACAAGTTGGAGAACGAGCGAATGCCGTCTCTCGACTACTCGATTATGCAACTATTCTTCATTAGCTACGCCCAGTTGTGGTGCAACGATGTAGAGCCCGATACACGCAACATGTTGCTCGCCATGGATGAGCATACGCCCGGCAAGTTTCGTGTGATCGGAACCCTCTCTAATTCTGAAGAATTCGCCGAAGTCTTCAAATGCGACCAGGGCGCACGTATGAACCCAGTTAAGAAATGTACAATTTACTAATCTCCCCGTTGCTATTATTCTTTTGACTAATACTAAATGGGCATGTTCAAAATAAACAAGAAAGAAAGGTTACCTTCGACACAACGAATGTTTTAACCCTTGGCGTCTATTTTAAAAGTTTATTGCTAATTTAGGACTGTAAGAAATCAAATCGAAGGAATATAGGTAGATAATGTTTTTGTGATAAATTTCATATCATATCAATCATATCAAATTTCAATATTATACAAAAGGGCAATAGAAATGTAAAATTGAAATGTTATCTTTAACACTTATTTAACTATCTCAGAGGTTATAATAACAAGACCTTTTGTGTGACCAGAAATAAATGTAGTTTCGTATAAAACACATTTATTGTTAACTTTTCTAACAACTTATTTTACTATTAAGTCTATTAAACAGATGGGTTCTATTCAGTTTTTTTCGATTACAAACACACTTCACTGACTCCATTTTATCCACTGTTATGCAATGAATACACGATGCACGATCATGATATTGAGTCAACCACTAAAGTTTTTAAATTAATTATGTTATCTTGGCAAACAACACCTCTATTCGCCGTATCATATGTAATTATAGCAGTCCGAATCCCCGACCTCAACGAAAACTAGGCTCACGAGTAGTGCGTATAGCATAGAAGAAGAATTCAAAACTTTCGTCGTTATAACTCGCTGTTAAAATTCTGTTATCATGACATAAAAGTTATGCGGTTAACAGTTGACGCTCTCTGTTAAATGTTAAGTTTGAATACTGTTATTATTTAGCAGCCGTGCATTTTGACGTTGGCATTTTATTTGCGCTGTTTCGTTCAATCAGATTAGAACAGCAATAAGCCGGAGATTTTTATTCTATATTTCTATATTTAAGTTGGTAATATATATATATATTACACATACTACAATCATTAAACCAATCGATCTATTTTAATCCACAGAATAACAATACAGAGCGTCGGCGACTAAGAAAACCCGTTTAAATGAGTTACTTTATATGCATTATACTATACGGAATTACCTTGCTGTACAGCACTAAGGGAATGCCGTATGGAACGAATGAAACGAATCTATTATCGCACTACGACACGAACTCTACCTACATAAGAATCATATTGCGACAGGCCAAGGCAGCGGAAATCTCAAGCTTTTTGAACACAAGGGTCGATCCATGTTTTAATTTTTACAGGTTTTCCTGTGGCAATTGGGATGTGATTAATATGGCAAATGACGAAAATGAAAGCACTGGCATGTTTGAGCGTCTAACTGACGGGCTCAATCAAAAAATAAAGAGTCTGTTGAACAAAGCTGATCATGACAAGGTACCCCCAACTGACAAGCTGGTAAAGAAATACTACAAATCTTGTTTAAATCACAAGAAAGTCGATGAGGCGGTACAGCAAAAATATAAATCGATTATTGAAGAATTCGGTGCGATGCCTCTTTTGCATGGCGCCAACTGGTCGGAAGCGAGTTTTGACTGGGTCGAAACGGTATCCAAAATCACGTTTAAATACGGCTTAACAATCATCTACGGAGTTGATGTGGGCAAAGACTTTGCGAACACCAAAGTGAATGCTGTCTACATTGGAGAACAGGGGTTTGCTCTGGAAACGCCAAAAGTCTACCTGAGCAATGACACAGTCCTCTATCGCGACGGTCGGAGGAACACAGTTGCATCAAATCTGGAGACTTTTTTTGGTGTAGAGACAACTCTGGCCAATGAAACAGCCAAAGAAATAATGGACTTTGAGATAGAGCTGTCGCGGGGTCTTTTAAAGAACACGGATGACCATAGTCACGAAATCTTGTCCAGGTGTTGCGAAAAACATCCAAACGAATTGTGGCCAACTACATTTTCTATCTTCTGGGCGAAGAGTTCTTCTTTGAGCCTAGCGACACTAAGGCGGATAAGGAAAAGGAGTGCATTGAGGACACCAAAACTGAATTCGCAAAGATTCTAGACAACCTCGTCTTCCGACACTACAACAATAGTGCCATATCCAACGACATCAAAACCATTTGGCGTGAACTTAAGACCGTCTTCAGGGAGCAACTGCTGTCAGATAACTCGGTTAATTGGATCAGCAACCAGACACGCAACTTAGCAGTCGCAAAGCTCGATGCGATGACACTACAAATCAACTCATACGATCTGGAGGAACTTACTGCAGAATACAGTAATGTCAACCTGACTGACGATGATTTTCTGCTAAATCTTCGTCGCATTGCAATTTAGAGAGCGGCTCAATAAGCCTGCCAAGTCATTGGATGATGCTGAGCAACTCAGCTACAGCCCAGTCAACAGTCTTCAGGAGAACACTATTAAAATTCCAGTGGCTTTTCTTCAGCCGTATCTGTGGGAAGCAAGCTATCCGAGTGCCATAAAGTTCGGCTCACTGGGATGGGTAATCGGACACGAAATGATACACGGATTCGACAACGATGGACAAGACTACAATGCGGAAGGCAACCTCAAGAGCTGGTGGGATGAGCAGTCTATGGCCAACTTTATGGAGCGGCAAAACTGCTTCAAGCAGCAGTACAGTAGGTACATCTACAGTGGTAAAAGGCTGCCCAAAGCAGACAACCAAGCGGAGAATATTGCGGACAATGGTGGCTTGCGGTTGGGCTATGCCGCCTATCGCCGATGGCTGCAGAAGCAACTTGAGGCTGGCAAGGATATCAATCAGTTGGAGACTGAACGTCTGCCGTCCCTGGACTACACAAATATGCAGCTATTCTTCATTAGCTATGGTCAGCTTTGGTGCAATGATGTACTTGCTAAAGCTCGTATCTATCAGGCTGCCAGCGATTCACATGCGCCCAGGGCGTTTCGATTGATCGGATCTGTTTCCAACTTCGATGAGTTCGCCAAGGAGTTTAAATGTCCAAGCGGAACGCGCATGAACCTTAAGCAAAAATGTACAATTTACTAGATGCTTTTGTCTTTATCGAAAGCTACAGTCGAGCTTACCCGATATACCCGAAGGAGTGCACAAAGTTATTATACCCTTCTACCCTATGATGAATATAATACTATATAAATATTAATAATGATAGTCTGTAAGGGCTACAAATTGCACTTCTCGCAATGCAGAACATCGATAAGTCGAGGAGTATCGGTCTAGTTCGGGATCTGAGTGTATATTCACTTATATTCATATATGCACAGACAATTCATATAGCCAAGTTCATCCAGTTGTCAGGTATGAACACATGCACAAGCTTGTTATTGGGCCAACTGTCTTGCGCCCGCAAATCGGAGGTCGATGTCGTCTATTTATGGCTAACTGTGCTTGCCCTTGGCTTTGACCGTGATTGGGAATGCCATTTAGTTGAATCGATAAGCAAGCAACAGCTATAAAGAGTGAAGGAGCAAGGCGAGTGGGTATATTCACTTGGCACTCACCGTGTGTCAGTATGTTGATAGTTTCGTTGTGCCAATAGAACAGACTGAGTAGGCAACCCTTGAAGGTCTGCAGCGGGCGGTATCCCCTGAGCACATAGGGATTGAACTGCAGATACTTGGGCATATCCTGCCAGAGCAACAGATGATCTGCTGCTGTGCCTGCAGAGCTGCTTGTCGTTGTGGTTGTTGTTGTTGTTGCTCCTGCTGTTGCTGCTGGTGATGTTGTTTGTATGTTGGCCGCTGCTGTTGTTGCCGCAGAGGCTGGTGCTTGGAGCAAGGCAGACGTTGGTGTTGTGGAAGACGTTAACGTAGAGACATGGATACCGGACAGACACTCCGGCTGGTCATTCTCAGTGACTGCATCCTTCAAACCGATCATGGCATGTGGCTCTGCATCCGCAATGTCGCTACAATTGCGCGCCGGCGTTGTTGGGGGCGTGGCTGACATGGACTCTACCGTGCTGCAAAGTTCAGTGCACGAAACCGTAAGAGGTGCTGCTGGAGAGGCGGGAGGAGGAGGAGCCACTGCAGCCACTGGTATGAAATTGGACTTCGTCTTCGGTTTCGGCTTGTTCAGTTTCACTGCAGAAGATTTGATGCCCTCGGTGCTGGTCAGGTCGACGACAACGGCAGCAGCAGCAGCAGCAGCGGTGTCCATTGCGCGTCGCTCTAACGGGACTCTGTGGAGCTCTCTAGGAAGGCGACAGCACAAGTGACTGAAATCAGAGAGATCGGAATCAGGCGTCAGAAATCGTGAGTGGCATGTCGCCCCATGAATTATTAACCACAATGCAGAGACTATAAAAAGAAATGCAAACACCGAGAGGTCGATAAACAGATACCCTTTAATCTGAGTACATTATAATTTATATAATTCTTTAACAATGTTTAGCTCTGCTTCAGATTAAAATTCGTTTATTAAACAGAAATAAAAGAAATATTTTTTAGTTATTGCACCCTAAAAACTCTATTGTTACAGGGTATGCAATACACACGACCGCCCACACACACCCACAAGCTTTTATGTGTTACGTATACGCCACCATGTCCTGTGCCAAAGAAAGCACGTGCTTACGTACGGAAAATGAGACCAGGACAATGTCAACACACAGCCTCAGCTGCCTCGTGACCCAAAAAAGGTTCTCCTATATATATGCATATTTGTCTGTATTTGTGTGTGTATGTGTGTGTGTGTGGGTGAGCAAGGCATAGCCTGGCAGGAAGTTAGCGGAAATCGACAACGTTTCTTTAGTGAATCACGCGACGCTCGGAGCCAGCCCGGCCGTAAACTTAAGTAAAAATCGATATGCCATATACTCACTCCTGACAGGGGCATCTGGGTACCGTTAACACTGTGATCTGTTGGGTTGCAATTAAAAACTTCAAATTGAGCGATGTGTGAACACGTACTAGGTGAAAACTCTGTAGTTATAATTGCTGCTATGAACTGCGGCTGCTATATAGGCGTAATCGTGAGCGCGGCATTCCGTACCAGAAGAGTTACGCACGTAATTAATTATTAAGCCATCGACGCGCCTGCTTTCCTTCCCTTCCCACCTTTTGCCGCTTTTCTGTTTGTCGTTAGTCGTTTGTCAGTGTCAAATAGCCCAAATTTTCTTTTGCATTTAACGGCGGGAAGCGTTGCAGCAGCACCCGTAAAGCGTGTTGGCGTAAGCACGTCAATATCTGACTGAGGATAGGGACGATAACGATACCGTTATACCGTGTATTGTTATGCAATTGAATTGCCAGTATTTTCTTTAGGCGCCAACAAGCAAGAAATTGCGCGCGCGCAGTGCACTACAGCTGATGACGAGCAACACGACAAGGTGGCAACTCTTTTCGAATGTTAGCCAACACTAGTTGACAGTGCGAGCACGAGTACTGCTCGTGAGATGGCAACGCCGAGAGTGGAAGAAGCAGAGCTGCGTCAGCTGCTGACGCGCTTGGCTTGACTGTAATTCAATTTTCTGTCCGAAAGTATAATTTACATCTATCACATTAGCTTTGTTAGTGTACAGGTATTCGAAAGGTAAAAAGTATAATGTGTCCGAGAGCTGGTGAGAAATGTTGCAAAATGGCTGAACTACACAGCCGTTACTAAAGAAAGCTACCAGGAAAGAACCGCGCCAAAAAAAGTACGGGGAAAGGAAAGACCGACGACAAGTGCAATTTGTTTTCCATTGGATGTGCGACTCTAGCTGGCTTTATATACACTAATGTACAAGGAAATATCCAATAAGGCACATAATACTTGGCAACATCTATATCAGATTGTTGGTGGACTGTGGAATCGTTTCTACTTGCCTCAATCGTCGCTGTTTCTAGCCCTTCCAGCTCCGCCGCCAAAAATTCAGCAATCGGAGAAGCAGAAAGAAGAAGAGGTAAGATAATTACAAGCCTATACATGCAAGTATGTTCAATATGTGTGTGGGTTTGTGTGTGTGTGCGTTGACAGCCGTTGCGGCTACTTGCGAGGTCAGGCGATATCCAAGGCACGAAAGTCGTGCAGCGCACACTGCAGTGTTGCCAGACGTCTGACATATTTTAATTTAAAAAGCATTAGGAGTTTTAAACAAAATACAAATGCAAAGAAAATTAATTTCAATTTCATCCGCATAATTTGCAAAATCCTAATATTATATTTATTGATAATATTTTCAATAAGTGTTGCAACTATTTTGCACGAATTGGCAGCACGCTAATTGGCCACAGCAGAGTGGTAGCTCCCAAGCAGACGTGGTGAATTTCAATGAAAGTGACGTGAAATATGTGTGGAAAAACACGATTTTCATAAAAAGAAAATCAAAAATTAAATTTTGAGAACTAATAGAACTGTGTTAAGTCACAGGGTGCAGCCTGGACTTGTAACTGTGAAATTGCAGGAACCAATAACTAACAAGCAAGAGAAGCAGCTGCGTAAATAAGACAGACGCGCTTTGCAAAATCAAAAGCAACAACAACAGAAACAAAAAAATACACAATACACAAAAAAATCAATTTTCGCGCTGCAGATACAAATTGATACAATTGTTTAAGGTATGCATTGATTCCTACTCCAGGTGATGCGCTGCTCCTTATCCTTCTGCCAAAAAGTACAGGCAAGGTAGAGCTTGCACACACACACACGCGCGCAACAGCATTGCAATTGACACAAACACACGCGCACTCTCACACACACAAACACAGATACTCACCTATGCACCTTTATTAAATACTTTTCTTTGATTCAACTTTGTGACGTAGTATTTATGTAGTATTAGCGTGTATTTGTTAATGTGTAACTGTATTTTGTATCTTACAGATGCCACGAACCCGACGACGCCATCACTCGAGTGATCGCTCTTCAGCCGGCACACGAGACAAACGTAGACGACTCGATACTGGCGATCTTTCGCCACCCTTAGCTGAAGCACCGTCGCCGTAAGTCACACACACACACATACAGAGACATACAGTACATACATAAGTATTATATGCTTGTATCTGGGCAGATATTGCTCAACAAGAAGAGAAGATGTTGTGCATCTGTCATATATAATATTCTGCATTGTGTTTTATCTATCGTTTTTCTCATCTTTATAAATAGACCGCGCATAACCAAGACTCATCACACCAGATCGGCAGCCAAAAGAAGGCGGCATGAAATTGACGCAAACACCTCGCAAATCTCCAAGGAGCCAACGTGAGTATCGACTATCAAAACACATCTTGTCATTATCTATATCATTTATGTACAACGTCTCTTTGCAATCATTGTTACATTGAGCTTGAAATGAGTTGAACATTTGTCGCTACTTGTGAATATAATCAATGTGTGTATTCGAGGAACTTTTACTATTCATTTCCTCGACTGTTCGATCTCATCTTAGCACGAAGGCAGGGACTTCCCTTGGCCAACTCCTTATGTGTATCTCACGGCATATAGCGTATCATTTAGCTTGAAATGAGTTGAGAATTTGCTGCTACTTGTGAATGTATTCGAAGAACTTTTATTATTCATTTCCTTGGCTGTTCGATCTCTTCTTAGCACGAAGACAGTAACTTTCCTTAGCCAACTTCTTATGTTCATCTCTTTGCAATCATTGCTACATTTAGCCTGAAATGATTTGAGCATTTGCTGCTACTTGTGAATGTAATCAGTGAATGTATTCGAAGAACTTTCATTATTCATTGCTCTGCAGAAACTTCCCTTAGCCCACGCAGAGCGACTTCTGCAGTTTCTTCTTCTTATGAATGCTTTTTAAATGATGTTTTTAATGGGCCTGTGCCACAGAGAGTACTTGGTAACAAATTAACGGTTTTGCATTATAGGGTCGCATGCAGGAGAAACTCTGTAAGAGTCATCCTTTCTTTTCCCCTCTTCCCCTTGCTGCTGCTTAGTCGGGTTACTGTAAATTAATGCAGTGATTGCGCGTTTTCTTTGTGCCGCAGCTGCAATTAACCCGCTTCACGCTTGCTCCGGCGTGGGTGTGGGCGTGAGTCCTGTTTAATTTATTTGCCTGCGTATTTAAAAGATATTTGCATATTACTCAAAACACTAAAGCGCACTCGAGGCAGGCAGAGAGAGCCGAGCAGAAAGCAGCGCAGCGCAGACAACTGAGGCGCGACATGAGTTGTCGCATTTATTATTGTTTTTTATAAACTTGGCCTGGCCTTTTTAGGCATGGCCTCAGCCGAGGCTGCGCAGCCTCAGCATCAGCTGTGTGCCCCCCTTCTGATCTGTGTGCGAGTTAAGTTGTATCGCATGTTGTAATTTATTTGCCATCGCCGCTGCGTGTATAGCACAGCTTTCTTTGTCATAAACTTCTTGACTTCATGTGCAACAATAAACAATGTTTATTAACCTTTTCGTTTTGCAATAATGAACCCGCTCTCTTGCCGTGTAATCACTGCTTCCCTCTTCCCCCTTAACCACTCACTGAGTGCGGCAGATTAATTGCTGAGACGAGCTGCGGCTTGGCTTACTCATTATTCATCCGGCACCTTGCAACGCGGAAGTGTCAACAATAAAAGCGTTCAAAACAACAGCGACAACAACGAAACTCCTGATGAAAATCAAATGACCAAATATGAGAAAAGGCCAAAAAGAATTTCATGTTAAATATACTTGATTTATGTGCGATTTATAATCAATTATCAGTTAAGCAATTGCTTACACGTTGCTTATCAAATCTGATAGTCTTCTCTTTCGTTATTCAACATTCTCTTTATATTTCTCAGTGGGGATGACAGATATGAACATGTTTAAGTTGTCTCTAAAGTATCTGTAAACGAATAATCGTTTTTATATATAGAATATCGAAATTAGCAAGCAGATCGTATCAGTACAGATCAAATAAGTTACTATACCATTGTTTTTCATCATGTTTGTTAGCTATGTTTCATAGTTGATGATTCTTTTGGGCATAACAAATATGAACTTGGTTTGTTTGTCTCTAAAGTGTTTGTTGACAATTAAACGATATGTTTGCTTAGCTCTCCATCTGTTTCTCTTGGAGATCAATAATGAATTAGTTTTTTTATTGATCTTTAAAATACCTGTACAATAATAAACGATGTTTTTACTTTCTAGGATCTTTAAATATGATGTAGATCAGATTAATACAGATTATGATGATCATTTTTAAACATATTTGATAAACTTGATGATTTTTTTGCTGTTTTTCTTGGGTTTCATGATTATGAACTTAACTCATTCGTCTTTAAAGTGTTAATTCACAAAGTTATAGTGTATAACCTTCTTTGAAATTGTTATTTAGCTTATAACTTTGTTTTGTTATATACAGGATATCAAAATTAGCATACAGATAAGATCAGTACAGATCATGATGCACTCTCTCGTTGATGTTGATCGTTCTCCTTCTCAGTCGCATTTCCGCTATTTTTATTGTTTGTTTTTCATTTTGATTGCGTCTGTTTATAATTTCAATTGTTTAAATGTATTCGATGGTGTGTGTGTGCGTGTGTACGTCAGTTATGTTCACTCATACGCAGAGCGAATTCAATACACGGCGAATTCACCACGCGGACAACCACAAAGCAAGATCGAACTGTAAACTGGAAATACGCAGGCAAAGACGTTGACGTCGCAACGCCGACGCTGACTGCGACGGCGACAGCGACGGCAAGCTTGAAGCAACCGACACTTGTTCGCTGCGGACTTGTCGTGGCGAAGCTCAGTCGCAACGACAACTCGCAAGCGAATGGACGGTGCTGGCTACGCTCGTCGCCGCCGTGCAGCCTCAACAACAACAACATTCAAGTGTCTCTCGCTGAAAGAAATGTGAAAAATATGTAAAATTGTGTTTATAATTTGCAAGAAATGCAGCTGTCAAATGTGCCCACTGTGCGTGTGTGTTTCAACTTGTTTTATGCTGCAATAGCAATAAAAGAATGAATTAATTGTGAAATGTACAATTTATTAGAATATGCAATAACACAAAGTGTTCCACGAGCTGTGCACATTTCGTAAACTTGTACGAGGAATCAGTTCCCCCCCCTTTTGGTTGGGTTAACTAACTTTGATAAGATATGAGAGACGACGACAACGACGACGCCTACACACACTAACAAACAAACTAACGTACAACGAAATAAATATATGTAGCAGTTTAGAAATGAATATGAAACGACTCAAAGTGCATAAGTAGTGCAAGTAATGATTTCTTTTGCTCTTTATAACTCTTTCTTATCGTCTATTTGATTTGTCAATTCCACACTTGCCAGACCGGACGTGCAAGGGATTTCCATGGCGCTTCCGATATCAATTTGTATACGAAACTGTTCGCATTACTCACAGATCGCGATCGTGTTTGCTCTCTTCATTTGAGTCATTAGGCAGCCAGTCAGAGCAGCTGTGGCAGCAACAGGTTGTTGCCTGCTGTTGTTGTTGACCTGTTTGCGCGTTTCCTTTTCAAAACTGTTGGAAAAACTCTTGAAAACTGGTTGTAGCAGGACTTGCAGGCACTTTCTACCAAAGTTTTCAAATTGCATAAAGTCAAACAGGTTATAGCTTAGCCAGTGTAAAGAGAGTGGGTAAATAGGGGGAGTGGAGGGGGGTGCCTTGCTATCAATGAACTTGTCAATTGGATTTACTTTTTGCTGATGCGTCGTTAGCAGGTTCAGGGTTACTTTTCTTTCTTTTTGTTGCCATTATCGCAACTAATTTAATTTCTGCAATTGCAACAAAACGCGGCCAAGAAGAAGTCGCACAAATGCAAACATCCAACTGCAGGGCACGTTGAGGCAGGGGCTAGGGCGGGGGGCAGAGACACAGACCTGCGGCACGAGGCATCGACTGTTGAAACGAGGCAAAACTCATAAGTCAATGAGAACGTGTTAATTTATTGAAATGAAACGATTAACGACAAAGAGGCTGAGCGGAGGTGACTGTAGAGGGGAGCGAACTCTGCTGGGTAGGGGAAGAGAAGGAGAGGGAGGGAGGGCCTAGGGTTAGGCAGCAGCAGCGTGTGTAATGTGTTTGTGCACAGCATATGAAACTAAATTGAACACAATTATCGCAATTGGAAGAAAGATCTACTTGAAGAGAGAGAGACAGACAGAGCGCGCATTGTTCCCAGTTCCACTTTCGTTACGGATTTCGAAAAGGGAGAAAAGGGAATCGTTAATTTGCAATCGATGAAAATTGTCTCTAATTACAGATAAAGCATAATTCAAATTTCACTCGCTTCGCGTTCAAAGTAAATGTGAAAAGCCGTTTAAATTTTAACGCCAATCTACACTAACAACATTGTGAAATACTAAACAACAACAACAATAATAACAGCAAAGTAACAGCAACAAGTAACAAAGTAATCAACAAAGCAAGGCAACAATCAACGTAGGAAAGCAAAGTAAAACAAAACAAAGCAACAAAATGCCGATCTTGGGGCAACAATATCCGAATGGATTTCGTCCCTACAGCTCGTTCCGTGTGCCGCGCAGCAGTTGTAGCAACAACAACAACAACAACAACAATAATGGACAATCGCTTAGCAGCAACGGCGCCCACAGAGCAACAACAGCAACAGCAAAGTCAACAGCAACAACAGTTGCTGGCAAATGTAACAACACAACCTCAAGCTCCTCCTGCTCCTCATCAACGTCTCTCAATCAACAGCAGCAGCAGCAGCTGGGAGTGGTTGCTGGCAGCAGCTTTAGCAGGCAGCAGCCTTGGCGCAGCAGCTACTGCAGCAGCAATCGATTGCCGCTGCAGCTGCAACAGCAGCAGCAGCAACGCAATGTTAAACCGTTAACGCCAAAGCTAATAAGGCGCATTGAGAGCGCCTGTGCTACTTCATCCAACTGCCCCGCCTCCTCCTCCACCACTTCCTCTCGCTATGGCAAGTCTCAAGCACCAGCCCCACCACCCACGCTGGTGCCAGCACGCAAACAGAATCCACCCACACCGCAGGCTGCCAAGCGTAGCTATCAGGCCACAAGTGCCCGCTACGCCAAGGAGAACTGCCCCACTGTGGCAAGGAGTATACAGCGCGGCTCCACTAAGAATTATCCAGCGCCACTGCCACCGCGCAAGCAACAACATCCAAATGATCTCAAGAGCACGCCCAAGCAGCAGCGTGCAGGAGCAACAGTTGTAGAGGTGGAGGCTGGTGGTGCCTCCTCGACTGGCTCGAGTGATTCGCATGATTCGCCACGGTTGAAGAAGGCCTACTCGAAGAAGTTCCCACAAGGATTGCCCTTCGAAGAAGAGTTCTATGGCTGCCGCAATCGATCCTATTCGCAGTCGTCGAGCAACTACAGTTTCTACAGTTCGGTGGGACAAGATGATGAGGATGAGTTCCAACGCAAGCCTGCCACAGATGAGGCACTCTATGTGGACTTCTCCAAGGTGGTGCACAGCCACAAGCAGCAGCGACAATATGTGCCTGCCAGCAGTTGGATACGTGCCACACCGGAGCAGGATGAGCTGCCGAATCCGACTTTAACGCCCGCCCAGCAGCGACGCAAGAGCGGCAAATATGCACGCTCCATGCATGACTATCTCTACAGCGATAATACGACAACAGCAACAACAACAACATCGAAATCAAAACCGACAACGACAATGAAGCTTCGACTCCCCGTGCTGGCTGAGCCAGAGCCCGAGGATGGTTACTATAGCTATGCAGCCGGCACGCCCGAGCCACAGACGCCGCCTACACCACCACGACACACGGACATTTATGTGGCTGCAGCATCGTGGGCCCCCAAGCCGCTCTATCCCGACCGCGTCTTGTTGCCAACATCAGCAGCAGCTGCGGACAGCAACAACAATCTGCAGCTAGCAACTAAACAGCAGCAGACACGACGTCGCTCCGAGCACTTGGCGGGTTCCACGACGTGTGAGTATAAGTGAGTACCATAGGAAACTATGTGAGGGCAAACTGGAGCTCTACAGAAGATTCAGAGCTCATCAGCTGCTGCTTGCTGACTAAGCGCTCTGTCAGCACTTCATACTTAACTCGTTCCTCTTCGAGAATCTATCTACACCCTTCCAAATTTGGTCAAGCACGCCGCCCCTACTTATGTGTAGGCCACTTATGGCGCACAGTTCCTCAACCAAACTCAACTCAACTCAACTCTTTGGTCAGCCTAAGCGCCGCTCATAAACATATTCTACGTGCCGCCGGCTCAATTCCCTCTCCACTCTGTCGAGTGGGGCACACTCACTTCATTGCTGCTGCATGATTTCTGTTTGGTTTGGTTTTTGGTTCAGTTAGGTTCACTTCATGCGGCCTCATTAGTAGTCCAACTTGAACCTCAGTTCAATAGAGCCATACTGAGTGCCTTCTAGGGATAACTAAACGGACAAATTGATTTCTATTATGGGTCCCATTGAATCCCGAATTGTTTTCTATATTATATTGGTGATTTATGTTGCTTTCGCTATGTTAGTTAATGCTGAGTTGGAATTGAAACAGTTTATATTTATAACGAAGAATTATGGTAGATTGACTTTTGTTTTATCTATATTTAAGTTCTTCTTAAGTGTTACGCGCTCCAGAACTTGTCCTTATTATGATCTTTACAGTCTGCAAACAAATCTGCAAAGATTTCTTTAACTAATCTCGAAGCACGAAGATTATAAGAATATTTATTGGAATGAATCTTAGATATATGTAAGCTTTGCTTCTATTTTACCTACATTAGAGGTTAGTTCTTTTGAGAGGCCAGTCTCTCTTTGTTCTATTGAGTGCCTTACAGGGGTAACTTGATACACAACTGTCTCTTTATTATTATTCTTATTACAGTCAGCACTGATTGCTATATATTTATCTGTGTTTTATGTTGCTTTCGGGATCGTAATACACTATATTGATATCTGTTTAGAATAATAAAAGCTTTTCATCAATTTCACCTACAGTAAAGTTCTTTTCAGAGTTAACACAACATGTTCTTCCATGTTCTTTATTATGATCGAGTGTTATGATTGAGGCAGATTATACAATATAATCATATTCAACTTCAAAGAATCTGTTAAGAATGATGATAACTTTACTGCTGTTTAACCCAAAACATTTTAGTTAATTTCTTGTAATTGCTGAGATTTTCTCTGTTTGTTACTTTAGTTTTTAGGTTGAGGGAGGTGAAGGGTACCCTCCACTACGTCTGTTTCTTGTCTTTTGTTTTATTCGCTTCTGTTTCGAGCTCTCGAGCTCGTTTATCTGACGTTTATCGCGCTCCAAAACAAACCGGACTTGTCTCCACACTCCATATACGCCTATAAACGATGCTGCTACTGCCGGCAGCCACAACAACAACAATAAGAACCATGACTAGAACAACGATTTAAGCGACTTTTCTCGAGCAGTTCCGACGTTTGCAAGGCAGGCCGAAAATTTACACATGCAATTTAAAGTGCTGCCCCGAAACACCCCGAGGAGAGTCTCCAGGTGCGGAGGGGGGGTAATGTTTATGCGAAATGATTTATATATTTGCTTTATTGACTTCCTATAAAAGCAAACGCCAAAAGTTGATTGACTACAGCAACAACAACAACGAAATATCAATAACATGGACAATGATTTGTATGATGTGAATGCAATATCGAATAATCTTTCTTTGTGTTGCTTTATAAATGCAAATAACAACGGCTAATATCCACTCTATATAGTATACAATTTAGCGAGTGTTCACTGTGGCTGTAGCAGAATTTGGTTGCTTCCTTTTTTGAATTGTTTGTTTTGACTGAAAACAATCCGAACGAGAGCTGAGGGCAACTGCGGCGATTTGTGACCAATTTCGCATTTTTGGCTTGTTGATTTCGCTGTGTTTCGCTTAACTGTTAACTGTAATGACAGAGAGTGTTGTGGAGCAGAGTGTACACTGTACAGCGAGTACGTACATTACATTACAGCACGTTCATTGAACCGCAGAGACAAACGTGGAGATCTCCTCGGCAAGACAGACAGAGAGACGAGAGAGGAAGAGGGAGAGTCAGTCAAAGACTGCCAGACTGGGCAGACTTGGAGACTGGCAAGTGGAGAGTGTCGCTGACTCAGCACTGGCTCCTGACGCACAAAGCGAACACAACTGGGCGGTTGTCAGTCACTGGCCAAGTGTTGCCATCTCGTTTACTCTTCATAGTTGAGTGCCTCCTTCTTTCTACTGTTTTGTTTGCTTCGCTCTCTCTCTCTCTCTCATCTGTTTGATCGTGTTGCGCAGACGCGCAACCATTGACCTTGAGTGCCATGGGGCGAACTCAAAGGCTCGCCGCGACGCCCTCGATTCGCCTCGACGCTGTTGCTGTTAAATTTACATAAAGCCGTTACTCATACGCCGTGTATGCGCCCAATACGCTTTTATATTTCTCTTATATTTATTTATGCATTCTTTGTATCGCCTCTTTATTATTTACAAAGATTGTAACGGCACTCCAGCTGAAGGAATAAACCCAGACGAGAGTCATACAGGGTGGCTTCAGCGATCGTTGTTGTCATCGTGTTGCTTTTAGTCCAAGATAAGCCAAAAATTCCGGTTTTTCATTATGTTGCTGTTTGACCTCTACTTTGGCATAAAGAGGAAAAAGAATGTATCAGAGAATTAGTAGTAAATACAGGGTGCCGAGACATAAATACTCTAATAAAGATATTAATAAATTCTTCAAGTTCTATATTAGTTTGTGGCGATCATGTTTATTTCATGTGTAATCCTTCCTTGTTCAGTTATATATATCTGTATAACTATTAAACTGAATTTCCTATAAATTCATTGTTGTGGTTTCTCAATTCTCACTCGACCTTAAGCCGCAAAGATCGCTGGTGATCGGAGAGTGAAGAATTTATGTTCGCAGTACAATTGAAGCACGAAATCGAACAAATGTTTAGCGCTTATTGTCGTGCAGTGAAAGGGAGCGGGGATCGAGGGATGGATGGAGGGAGTGCATAAGTGTATGTGCATGTGGTACATATGTGTTCGCATTTGTTTAATGTATTTATGGCATTTTCAGGGTCAGCACAAAATACAAAAAAAATAAATATAAAACACAATAATTTCTCAGCTGGTGGGTTTAAAGTGTCTTGACTGCGCGGTGCCTCGCACTGCTCTCTATGTATGTAAATTCAAAGTGAACCAAAACTGGTTTCTCGTATGATTAATCTCATAACTCAATAGCACCGACGGCAGGAGTCAAAGATACGATTCTGAGACCATTTAGCGAGCATATGCAAGCGATTATGGGAGTTGCTTGGTATGCAGGAGAGCTAATCCTCATTTGTCATACAGGGTGTCTATTTCTGTTAAGCCAGTAAATCATTTATTATTAATTTTATATATTTTACATGCTCAGTTGCTTGTTCTTTGTAAATAACCTATTTAAGATTAGGTTAGATAATGATTTTGAAACACTTTCTTCGCATTTATTATTATTTATATATATTTTACATTCTCAGTTGCTTGTTCTTTGTAAATAACCTATTTTAAATTAGGTTAGACAACGATTGCAACACACTTTGCGTATCTGAAATTGACTGTTCTTCATTATCCCTATCATGACTGTCCTGAAATGAATAATTACATAGTAAACCTCATTATTCAATTATATCAGCGTCTGTTTTAAACTTGAATAATAGGTCAGGGCCAGGGAAACATTATGAATCGTATATAAACGTTGCGCATTTTTATTTATCTCAGTAAGCTGATACCCTGGAAAAGAGGCTTGGCCCGGGGACACATCTTGTGAAATTTAAAAGTCAATTGCGAAAAAGAGTCGCAATCTTCAAGAGATTTGCAAGGAATTATAGCAAAAGAATAATGAAAATGGGTGCGGCACTGTCAACCGGAATTGTTTGACATTATTATTACCAACTCGTGCGAGATCTGTCAATATGTAAACTTCCTGTGATAGCAAATATAAAGATATTGAAAGATTGGCAAAGGGGGCTATAGGTTTAAGGGTTTTATAGTTGCTATAGGTTTAATGGTTGCTATAGGTTTAAATGGTTAAAATAGGTTAAATGGTTGCTATAGGTTTAATAGTTCCTATAGGTTTAATATAGGCTTAATGGTTGCTATAGGTTTAAGGGTTTACTGATATAAATCCTAGTTAAACTGAATTTGTATCTCTTTCTTTTTTTATCCCTCTCTCTCTTGATTGCTTTACTTTTAATAACCCCCTTGCTAGTTGTCCTAAGCCAGTTGAATATCTACCTGGCCAATTACCCTACAGTTCCAATATGTTCTGCCCAAATCGGTCTATTGGTCTGATTGGCTACTTATCGAGTGTGCTGGGATTAATTTTCGTAGCAAGTGCGAACAGCTTCACAAGTCCAAATCGGCGTATCATCATTAATATCCAATTAAAGATTGCCATAAATGTTGTTCTACTTTGCACGCGTCGCGTCATTAATCAAATCAAATCTTTCAAGATTGATCAGAACACGAATACGGATATTTCCGCCTGTGAGTGCCTAGCAGGGGTTGATTGAGAGTTGACCAAGATTTATAGGAAATGTATCGTTAGTAGTATTATAAACCTATATAATCATATTATTATTATATCATTATCAATCCAAATGTATCATTAGGTTTTTTATAAAGCATCGTATCATTATTATTATATAAGAAGTATCAATGTATCCTATGATTCTTTACTACTTTTATAACATTCAAACGTTCTCTCAATAGTTACTGAACTACCCTCGCCAAATATTCTGCTTATTAACTACCGTATTGCCTTATAGGGGCCTACACCAGACGCCAGTCTCGAATACAGTCGAAGTTGTCTAGTTGTCTAAGTTGTCTAAGACCGAAAAACTGGAAATTGTATACCGAAAATTGAAAGAGATTTGAGCCTACGTTCGTATTCGGAACGGGGCTCTGACTTCTTTCTGGCTTGAACTGAGCGCAGGCGTTGCAGCTGTGCATGTGATTGACTTTGTCTGTATATATGTGTGTGTGTATATGTTTGTGTGAGTGTGTGTAACGTACTTGTATTCAAAGTCACTTTCAGCTTCGTTGTGTTCTCATAATTTTTGTGACCAAATTTAGCGACGCGCTCTTGAAGCACGTGGGCGACTTCAACACCGAATACACAAACAAACAAACATATTGTCATAATCTCTACTACAATATGTGAGCTGTGTCTCTTGAGCAGAGCAGCAGCTGTTTTTAGGGGCAACGCCTGGCTAGGTCAGTTATCGTAGCTGGGGATCAGTTAGTTCAGCTGAGACAGTTGGCAGCAAGATCTTGGCTCGCCTGCTGGCCACTGACTGATTGAGTGACTGTGCTGCACTGTGGGCGCGTTTGACTTTATAGCGGCCTTTAATTGAAATGAATTTGAAGATTTATATTTCTAATAAATAGTTTATAATAAATGTTTGAAAATTATGAATCATTAATAAGAAGAATTAGTTTGAAATTTAACTGTCTGCTGCTTTTGTGGGCCTGTGTGTGTGATTGTATTGATGTAATGTGGCAACCTTTGCTATTGACACAATTTCTGGCCATGCTCCCCTTCTAAGTACTTTAAACCTTACGAGTGCGGCTTCAGTGACATGTCGGATGCCTTCTCTTGGCACTTGGCAGTCTTAAGACTCTGCACGCTCCACTCTCCAATTTGCCAGACTCCGTTCTTCACTCTCCGCTCTGAGGCATGTCGCTCATGCGGGGTTCATGGTGGGCAGCCATCCGGCCAAGTTGATTAACTTGATTGGTAACGCAGTATCGCGCATATTCGCCAACACACGCGCTGCTACTCAAGAATCCCGTTGCTGGGCCACAGAGAGCGAAGGAGGGAGGGCAGAAATCAGCAGCTTAGCTGTTAAGTAGCTTTCCATGTCGACTCCGATTGCCGTTCAATTCTCAATTCTCCGTTGACCGTGTCCATTTGCCGGCTAATTCGACAGCAGTTGATGCTGGGCGTCACGTCAAGGTCGGCCATTCATCTATATATTCTGCATATATATCTATATATCTGTGCCAGCTGATGTAACCCGTTGTTATACGTTATTGCAAGAGTCTTATATATTCTTATATCCTAAGTGTCTTATATTGTAACCCTAACTAACTATTCTTCTCACTCTTCCTCTCTCTCTTTTAGTTTTGATGACAGCCTCTCTTCATCCCGCCGGCGCAAAGAGCGCTCGAAACGCTCTCATCGCAAATCGCCAGTCTCAGGTCGGCGCCAGCACAAGTACCGCTACAGAGATGAGGCATCGCACTCAAGCTCCCGACGTCGTCAGCGCGATAGACCTGGCAAGGATGAGCGCGATAGTGGGCGTAACCAGCAGCGCCAATCGCAAGCTAAGGTAAAAACTTTTCATTTTGCCCCTTTATCAAATCAAAGAACAAACAAAGAGCAAATCACAACAATCAATGATGAATGTGACAAGAAAAAGAAACAAATTGTATGGTAACTAGAAGATAATTAAGCAAGCCCTTTCAAAGGTCTCAATTGTAACACATCAGAAGATTAAGCAACCTTTTAAAAGGTCTCCATTGTATCACATAATGTAGTTTCCCTCAGTACCAATTCTTACCATTTCTTCTTCCTTCCTTTTAGAAGACTAAGCAACCCTTTAAAAGGTCTCAATTGTAATCTCTTAACTAGTTTCCCTCAGCAACAGTTCTACCTATCTCTTTTGCCTTCCTTTCAGAAGAAGAAGGTCTCCATTGTAACACATAAAGTAGTTTCCCTTAGTACCAATTCTTTCCAACTCTTCTTCCTTCCTTTTAGAAGCTTAAGCAACAATTTTATAGGTCTCAATTGTAACCTATCAACTAGTTTCTCTCAACATCCGTTCTACCCACCAATTCTTCCTCTTGCTGCGTCACATGTATCGCAGCTGACGCATCTGCCGCCTCACCTCACGTTGCTTGCCAATTTCGTTGCAAGTTTGTTTGTATTTCTCTATCAGTTTTCGCACCAGCATTGCCCGATACGATCGCGATTTGATCAGCATAATGCTTTTCTTCAAGCGTTATTTGGAAAAGTCACAGCTGACTGCTAAGCAATTCGAGAGTGCTCAAGTTCCTTGTTACATTAAGATGCGTGAACTGCCTGCACCACGTCGCATTGATCATTGTCACGATCTGATTAAGGAGAACTCCTCCCTGTGCTATCTGCCTTACACTGAGGATTGGATTGTCGATGAATACTTTGTCGATCACGATAGCGATTACCTTGTAAGCACGCCACCTGTTGCACCTGTGTCTCATTCCCCGTCTGTCGTCTGTGTTTTCTTTACTCAATAACAAACACAATCTCTCGCCAAGTTACCTCCCTCTCTCTCTCTCTCTCTATGTCTATCTGGCAAAGGAGGGCGCTCGAGGCTTATCTTTATTGATTAGTCAATCTGAATAGAGTCTGTGTATATATATAACTGCAGTTCCTTGTGTTATATCAACTCAATGCTGTAACTTTAACAGACAAGGTCATTAATCAAAAATCAATCCATTTAGTAAGCTTGAATATTTTAATACTCATAAAGTCACAGCTCAGAATATGAAACTAACTATTACAAGGACAGTTGATAAAGCGTCACTTTCAAGTACTGATAATAGCTGAAGTGAATGCTTGATAAGAATGTGGCGGGAAGTCTATTAACTATGTCACATGGTATTGAGAGTTGTCAAAAGTTTGAAAGAACAAAGCAAGCAGATTATCACACTGCTCAAATATCCACTGAATCATTGTGTATAGGTCACATTCATGAAATGTCAACTGTGACCCCGTTTCATTAAACAATTCTACAATGGGAGATGTCTATATGGCGATGGCATAGTTGAGATACTACGTGCTTGTGTTCGACTAATTCCCCTCCATGTTGTGCGCTGTGTCGATGATAATCTGCAGAATTAATTGCCCTGCCCTCGCCTTGCTGCTGTCCTCGTTTCTTCTTTGCTTCTCTTCTTCTCTTCTCTTCTCTTCTCTGCTTGTTTGTTCTTCAATTGATCATTTGACAATTCGATATCAGTCAGTCTTTTCTCGATTCGCTGCCAATTGAGAAGGATTTCAAGTACCGCATAGACTAGCGTAGCAAACTGTCAAGATTCAGTTCTTTCATCAATTGGAACGCCTGTTGGTGGTGGCGCCAGAACCACCACCATTACCTGCGAATGGCCACCACAATGGCCAGAGTTGTAGCCAAGGCAAGGTGGAGAAGATACCAGAGTTAGCCGAGGATCGCAGGGAGATCAGTCGCTGCCTGCTGTTAAAACGGCAGCGGAACCTATTCGACTTGGTGGCACTCTGCGATCTGCCTGTGGACAGATATGCCGGCGAGTGTTGGATACTCGAGGAATACTTTGTCGATCATCACGATGACTATTTAGTGAGTGTGCTTTTCTCTCTCACTCTCTCGTTAACTCTCTCCTTTTATGTGCTTTACATGTCTCCTCCTTCGATCACACTGTTAACACTGCCAACACTCTCTTGCTGTACTCTCTCTCTCTCCCTCTCTGGCCAGCTGATCGTTGTGCACAGTGGGCCGCGAATGACAAAAAGTAAGAGCAAATAAGTGAACAAATAATCAAGTTGTTGGAAATTAGAACAAATGTCTTCATATTTACTTTAAACTTAAACAATACTTTAGTGGGAAAATACATATTTAAATTATAATCAATCAATTCTTAAGATATTCGCAGAGAATTGTGTACTGTGCACCGTGCTGCGCGCGCAGCTGCTCCACCTAGCGTTCAGTTTTAGCCGTTTGCTCAGAAAACTGTGAAAAATTAAAAATATCACAGAGCAAACGAAACACAATTTTTCTGAATTTCTCAAAGTTGAGAAACAGAAACAGATTCAAATCTTCGTTCTTCGGTTGTTGATCGTCGCCGTCGTCGTCGTTCTTGAGGCCTTTAACGTGTAACGGTACGTGGCCTGCACGCGTCTCTCTCTCCCCCTCCCTTTCTGTCTGTCTCTCTCGCTCTCTCTATTTGTCTCTCGGGCCCACTGTCAGTTGTCGCGAATTTGTTGATATTTCTTTGTGTTTGTGTGTGTGTGGTTTGCTGAGGAAAATCTACTAAATACATACATGTGTAGGCGATTACTTCATGGGGAAAATCCACAGAAAAATACATTTTCTATATGTACAAGATTTAAATACAAAAAACTAAAAGAATTGTTTAACGTCAATCGTGATATAATCAGCCAAAGAAACCGAACAAAAACGAGAGGAGGAAAATAAATTAAGTGCTTTAAAAATAAAATTCAATCCGCAACACAACTACAAAAGTGCCGCGAAACCACAATAAAAAATACAAAAAAAAAGCATAAAAAATAGAAAAACCAAAATACAAAAGTCGAAAATAAAAGAAACAAACTCAAAAGTACTTGCGCCACTTTGTTTCGTCAATTGTCACAAAATATTCAATTGGTTTTTAACGCTAGTTGAATAACAACAAAATCTGATAGCAGCTGAAATTTCTCAGGTTATCGAATAGAAAAAACGAAGGGGGGAACAGCATCGAATTGAAATTACATAGAGAGGAGAAGAGAATGAGCTGAGAGGCAGAGGAGGAAAACACACACGCACACAATGAGCACCGGCCAGGGAAATCAAAACAAAAACTCAGAACTAATAAACACACAGCGCAACAAGAGAAAGAAGAAGATCACGAGTGACTTACACGAATGGAACACACACACGCACACAATCGCATACATACACACACACACACACACACTTGTAGAAACAGGCGTAGTATATATGTATATATACTATATCAGCAGTGTGTGGATTATTCATCTCTGTCGGCAGCAGCAACTACATCATGTTGATCTTTGATGCTCCTTCTCCTCTCTCTCCTCTGTCATCCCCCCCTTTTCTTCTTCTCGCTTTGGCTGAGCAATTTTCCTTAGTTATTTTTGTAATGTTTGGATTTATTTTTGGTATAGCGCGTTATTTCCACAACAAAACATAGCGAAAAGTCAAGCACATATTGCCCATATACATGGTGGGGGAAAAGCCAACCAAGGGGGCAGAGGAAAGCTTCTTACACGTGTACGTGTGTGTGTGTGTGTGTGTGTGTATAGTGTGTGTGTTTAAAGCAAATCTGCAAAGTCTGCGAAACAGTCGAAATTGGCGCAATGAACCTGAATTTTAGTTGCAACTTTTTGAAAAATGCTCGAAATGTACAAAATATATGTAAATATTTATATTAATTATGATGATATCATAAAGTTTACAGCATTACTCTTGGAATCGTTTGACTTTCGGTTCGACATATACAGTTAATATATAGTATACAATATTTCCATGTGTATTGCATATAAAACAGACGACTGCGCCAATTTACGTACGCGTTTTCTTTCGACTTTTTGTTAAAAATAAAAACAAATTTTGAACTCAGGAAAAGCAGAGCGACATGTACAAATCATACACACATGTGTTGGATATATATTTGTGTACGTAGCTGTGTATAGTATATCGTCCAGATTCACTCACTCTCTCTATATATAGGGCAAGGTGTGTGTGGGATCGTTTCGGATCTGGCAGAGGCTAAGGCGTTGGCGCCCTGTTTTGTTAGTTCGATCAGCCTCTTTTGCTGTTTACAAAACTTTGGCTATACATGTGCTGCAGCTGTCTGTGTGTGTGTGTGTGTTGTGCGCCACAGATTCCGCAGGTATAGAAGGTATACAGAGATCTATGTGTACTGCGCCTTGTACTTGGGGTCGAGGAGGAAATAGAAAAGTGTTTTTCAATTGGCTTGCGATCGATTTGATCAATTAATAAGTCACGTCGAATTAGACGACATGCATTGCGCATTTGCCTTGCCAAAAATGCCAATGAGGCATTGACATTGAGCACACAGCAGCGCCCCTACTTCACCCCTTTCCCCTACGCCTTGGTGCCTCCGCAGAAGTTGCAAACAGTTTTCTTTATTGCAAACGGCAACTGGCTCGCGAGTCGCGTCGAACAAGTCGAACCCAACGCAATTCGTTGTTGGGCTCTGCAGTAAAACAATTAGATAACAGAACAGATCGGAGCAGAACACAACAGATCAGAACGGATTGGAACGGAACTGATCTTATATATATATAGATATAGTAGATAGATATAGAGGAGACGTACGTACGTGTTGTATATACATTTAGAGCAGCCGCGATGTCCAACGAACTAAGCGAATTAATCGCACTCAGCTGTGCTGATCTACGGCCGGAGGAGAATGCACAGATCCAGCTGATCATCGACTCGGAACGGCGCCTAAGCATCAAACAGATGACGGCCACAGAGCTGACCAAGTTGCGCGCCAAAGCAGCAGCTGAGGCAGAGGCTCGTACTCGAGCCGAAATGGAGGCAAAGGCAGCAGAAGTTGTGGCACGAGCTAGGGCTCGTGCAGCCATAGAGGCTGAGGAGCAACTGCAGCGTGTGCTGGAAGCCGAACGACAAAGGCAGCTGCAAAAGGACGCGCAGGAAGACCAAGCAAGATCTCAGGCAGTACAGAATGCACAATGCAAAGGTGCATTGCCAGCCAATGCTGCGCCCCGTGATCGTCTCGTCTCACTGCCCAATGTACTAGACAATGATGAGGCTGTGGAATCGGAGGAAACCTCTCCAGCAAAGAGCAACTCACATCTGGCAGACTCCATTGAGCTGTTGCGCCTGCAGCGCTCAGCACGCGATGCACGCTCGCACAATCGCAGCCGAGAGCGCAGCCCATCTCCAGTACTGCGCCGTGAGGATCGTGACGAAAGGAGCGCGGCACCCGAACGCCTGCAAAGCTGCTCAAGCATCAGCAGCATGAACTCGGCCAGTGTCAGTGGCAGCCGCAGGGGCAGCACGGCCAGTGCAACAGATCGTGGCGATCTGTCAACACCTCCAACAGCAACAGCAACTGGCAAGTTTCCCTTGTCCAAGACAGTCTCGGCACCGAACATAAATCGACGTCGAAGCAGTCTGACGTCTCTGTTTCCGGGTCCATCGCCACTGGTGGCACCTGAGCCCACGCTGCACACCAATCCGGAACCAGGCACTGAGGATGTATATACCGGAACTGAAGTTAGATCTGAGGGTAGTGGATATCGGGATATACCAAGCGGCAAAATGGTACATCGCACACGTACCCCTCCCCCTGTGGGTGCCAATTTGGGCGTCTCTCTGAAACGTGTGACGGCACCAAGTGGATCGATCACTATCAAGCCCAAAGAGGGTCCCATGCTGGGCGTGGTGCTGCGTAAAGTAGAGAAAAAGACCGTGCCACAGAAGAGTATATTGGATGATGATAAACCTCTCTATCACTTATCGATCGTACGCAGCGATCACAAGGAATACAAACCGGCACCGAAGCCAAAGCCCAAACCTGCTCCACCGGCAGTTAAACCCTCTCCAGGTGGCATCCTCACCGGTCCACAGGTGGTGCGCACTGTCAATCGACCCGCGGCGGTACCGGCTAAGCCACAACGTCCACAGATGGGTGTACCTATAACCATAACAAAGATCGAGGGTGACAAGATCATTATAATCAAAAAGATAATTGTGCCGAAGAACAGTAAGATACCGGAGCAGTATCTCCAGGTTGGTTTCTGTCCGAACTCTTCCCCCCCGACACTCTGTGACGTACTTATCTTATCCTGCGTTTGGCTTGATCACCATTATCTGTTTATCGTTCGTACGTTCGGTTCAATCTCTAATCTGGTCTGATCTGTTGTTCGTTTCGTCTTGTGAAGTCGTAGGTGTCGTATCTCTTTCCCCGTTTCCTTCACCCTCTCTCGCAATCTGTTTAAACATTTCTCAATACACGATCAATGATCGTCATACACACACACACACACGCACACACATGCTGCCTGTGACTGAAGTGTGGTTCTCTGAACCTTCCCCAAGCGGTGGTTGGCTCTTCCTTTTTATAGAATTGCATTGATCGTAGTGCGGTTGTTCTGTGGGCTTAAGAGAGCCTTGAGAGCAATCACAAGCATATGTAATCGATAACCGATAACCGATTGTGCATAAATAGGAGCAGTTTGGCACCGTAGGATTGTGACGCGGCCAGAGAACGTGGTTTCCTTCGCCTCGCAGGTCGCGCGAGTTCGAGAACAGTGCAAATGAGTCAAGATGCTGCCAAGGCAGTTCCACAGCCCGCCCAAGAGACTACAGTGAAGCCTGTTGAAGAGGCCGCCGCCGCCACATCATCAGCAAGCAATATGCAGTTCCAGGTGGTGTCGCCTCAGTTCGCGTCGGTGTTGAGTTCAAGTTTGCCGGAGAATAACAAGGGAACGGTTCGGTCGCCCGTCTCCTCGCCGCTAACGCATCGCAAGAATCGTCCATTGCTGCCGAGCAGTCCGAAATCGACGCCGCCGCTGCCCCGCAAGCAACATCATCCGCTGGCATACAATGCAGTCACGGGCACCATCACCACGCCTGCAGCAGCACGCAGTCCAGCTTCGAGTATATCGCTGTCGTCGTGCAGCACGCCCTCCTCATCTCCGCCACCGCCGCCGGTGCCTTGCCGTGCGCCTAAGCAGAAGTCGAATGCAGGTGATATCAATCTGGACAAACTGCTGCAGCAGCAACAACAGCTGGAGGAGAAGTCTGCTGCGGCAACCAGCAGTGCCAAGATGGATGCGAATTTCTATGATGCTGAAATCGAAATGATGAACAAGTATCTGAAGAGTCTGCCCGACTACAGTGAGCTGGACAGGAAGTTGCACAAGGAGTTTCAGGAGTGCGAGGATCTTTACGATCGCCTCAAGCGGCAGCAGTTGACCAAGTCCAACTCACAGCAGTCTGTGCCGGGAAGAGCACCTCAAGCAGGAACAGGAGCAGGAGGATTGACAGCAGGAGTAGGCGCTGTAGGCAGTGGCCTATCAAAATCCTCGTCCATTAACTTTGTCAACAGCAGTCGTACACCCCGACTGGCCTATCCCTCCATCTTCAACTCGGAGCAGTCCAAGCTGCAGCGCAGCATCTCCAGCTCCAATATGCCCAACTCGGAGTCGAATCTATCGTTGAACAAGCAACTGATGAACGACTTCTGGAGCGAGAATCTTTGCAGCTCACAGAAGCGACAGACACCAAAGCGCACGTTCTGGAACTATGAGAAGATCTGTGGCGCACAGTTGGGTGATGCGGGTCAACCCTTTAAAGTGGATGCCAAGACGGCCAAGAAGTTGGCTATATTCGATCCTACAGTCGCAGAGGCGGCACAGAAGGAGCTGCAGAGGCAGCAGCAGCCACAGGCACAGCTGCAGCCCCCGTCCCAGCAGAGCCATCGGTTGCAGAAGAACGCATCGTTATCGCAGCTAGATCTGAAGGTCAGGCAGGCCGTGACCAAGGATGATCTTTACAAACTGATTGTCTGCAATGAGCAACCCACCACGACAACAACCAGTCGTCTGCCCGTCAAGCAGCAGCAGCAGCAACAGTTGCAACAACAGCAGCAACTTAACAAGAGCTGCTCCATGACGCACGTGCCGGCAAGTCTCTCAGGAATTGGCAATGCAAATGGTGGCATCATGTTGCCGTCGTCTGCAACAGCAACAACAACAACGGCAGCACCATTGCTACGCAGTGTTAGTCGCACACATATACCCTGCTACATGAAGCATCTGCCATCGCTCACGCGCAGCACATCCAACTCAGCCATATTGCTATCACAGCAGCCCACAATCAACAACAACAACAAGTTGCAGCAGCAACAGTCGCAGCAGGCGCACCCTGTTGGCAAACCTGCAGGTGTTCTCAAGAGTTCAAGCAGCTCCTGTGTGCCGCTGTTCCGTCGTGCCACAGCCGAAGCTGCCAAACCAACAGCAACTGCAACAGTTGCGCCTGTAAGTGCAACAATTGCAGAGTCGTCGCTAGAGCGCAAGTCGGAGAAGAGCAACAGCAGCGTCAGCAGCAGCAGCTTTACTGTCACCAACTGTTGCAGCACACACCTGCCGCAGTTGTCCAAGTTTACTTCATCGTTTCACATACCGTCGGCAACAACAGCAGCAGCAGCAGGAGAGCAACCCCAACAACAGCAGCAGCAACAGGTGCCAATAGCCGCAGCAGCAGCAATCACAGCGACAACAACAACAGCAGCAGCAGCAGCTACAAAGCGACAGAAAGATGTGGACAATAAGCTAGAGAAATCTCTCAACGACATGCTCAAGTTGAACAGCAACAACAATAACAACAACAACAGCAGCAACATGTCTGAAACGGCAGCAGCAACAGCTGAGTACAAAGAGGAGGCAACAGCAACGAGCAACGCAGTAGGAAAATTCGCCACAGAGTCGCAGATTCCGTTGCCAGTGCAAGTAATGCAGCAGCAACAACAGCAGCAGCCACAACAAAGAAGCTTCCATCCCATTGGTAAATCAAATTCTGCCTCTCAGTTGTCTCTGGGCTATCAGCGACTGTTGCAGCAACAGCAGCAGCAACAACAGCAGCAGCAGCAGCAATATCCGCAGCAGAAGCGTACTTTTCTGAACTGGAATTCATTTGCCTGCAACAGCGATCCCTTTCAGCCACAGCAGCAGCACACAATGGGGCAGCAGCAGCAACACACAATGGGACAGCAGCAGCAGCAACATCCGCACAAGCTGCAGCAATCGTACTCCTCCTCGCATGTGTCCAAGCAGGCACCCAAGTCCAGCTCCAATCTGGCCATGTTCCTGCAGCGCAACAATACGAATAAGGAGAACAAGTTTGGGCAGCAGCAGCAGCAACCGTTGCCACCAATGCCGGGCATGGTGCCACAGATGTACGGCAGCAGCTGCAGCAGCAGTAGCTACAACAACAACAGCAACTGCCCACGCATAGCAGGCGCGGCACCTGCGCCTCTCACTCACTCTGCGTCCTTCAGCAGCGCACAGCGTCCGACAATGTTGCAGCCACAGGCTCAGCACAACTTTGGCGTGATGAGTCGCAACTATTACAACATGCCCAAGCAGCAGCAACAGTTGCCGCATGAGCGCAAACCGCTGCAGACCTTCGATCCGTATGCATATCCAAAGCCGAGTCACCCTGTCAAGTACCAGCAACAGTTGCCGTCACAGCCACAGCAGCAACCACATCCGCATACGCAGTTTCAATATGATACCAATGCGAATACGCAATTGTTTTACGCGCAGCAGCAACCGCAGCACAAGCAACAGCAACACCTGCATCAACAACAGCAGCAGCAGCAGCAACAACTACAATTGCAACAAAGCAATTCTGTCATATTCAATCACTCACAACAACAACAACAGCAACAGCAACTACACCAGCAACATCAACAACAACAGCAACAAAATGAAATGTCCAAGTCCGTTCTGGGGCTGCACTTCATCGAGGTAGATTCAATTCCAATTCGACACATGCTTGTTGTATTTTGTGTTTTGCATTGAATGTTGCCACATGCCACGCCTACTTGCCTCCACGCCACGCCTTGCTTTTGCCCGTTTGCCACTAACACAAGACACACAGCTGTTGTTACCTCCCAGTTCAGACTGTCTGTCTGTTCCTCCTGCTCGAAGGGGCAGCACCAGCTCAACCTAACCTCTAAAAATAGACAACTGACTCATTGCGCACTCACTCCAAAGGCTTCTGCGCGTTCGCGATCGCAGTCTCTCTCATGGGGCCAAGTACACTTCCTGTGTGTGACTGTAATTTTCCCCATCTACCCCTCTCAGTTACCTTGCCCCTACCTTCCCCCCTCTAGTTTTGGCCTCTCTCGTCAGCGTGTCTTCTTGCAATTTGTTGCACAATCGGAACACAGGGAAGAAGGCAATAGAAAACCGTACCGTAAATTCAATGTCAATTTTGAGGTTCGCTAAAAATAGATTCACACTTAATTTATGTTGTTTATTTGGCAAAAAGAAACAAAAACAGCAACACACACTAAATGGGTTTCTCATTTCCATTTCGCACCCCCCCCGGCCAATTCATTGCGATCTGTTTAAATATTTCCAAACTTTGTATTTATTTATAATTGAAATGTGTAATTCGAAAAGCATTCAACAAGCTTATTAAATTCGGAACATATGAATACTTTTGGCGAGCACTGTGCGAGCACGACTGACGTAGCCCTCAAGAGATATGGGAAATTGTTTAATTATAATACGTTGTTCCGTATTTAGTATTTCTAGATCAACAGTACTATCATAACAAATAAAGATGCTCCATTCAATATATTCATAATATCGTATTGTAAAAGGGTATTCCCTTACCGATCTTCAGCACCCAACAGATTTGGAATATGGTTAACATATAGATCAGTAATTAGTGATTCTAGATTAACAATACTATCATAACAAATCGAGATAGGCTCCATTCAATAAATTCATAATATTGTTGATACACGAGATTATCTACTCTGGTATAGTAGGGTATTACCAAACCGGTATTCAGCACCTTCTAGATGCAGTATATAGTTATAATACGTCGATCAGTATTTGGTGTTTCTAAATCAACAATATTATAGCCCCTTTTCAATATATTAATAATGCTGTTGCATCTTCTCTGGCATAGAAGGGTATTTCCAAACCGATCTTCAGTTGTTATACGTAGATCAACATTAAGTGTTTCAACAGATCAACAATTTTATCATAACAAATCGAGATGACCTATTCAATATATTCATAATATCGTGTTGTTGTTTACCTCGTGTATCTGACGTTGTAATATAGGATATAGTTATACAAAGATCAGTATTTAAACAGATCAACTCTTTTAAATAGTATGATATTTCCAAAGCGATCTTCAACGCCCTTTAGATGTGGAAGATAGTTATAATATAATATGTTGATCAGTATATAGTATTTCTTGTTCAACAATCAAATCGATGTGTTCATAATATTGTTAAATACCTCATGTATCTAGCGATGTACGGTATTCCCAAACCGAACTTCAGCACCCTCCTGCGATGGTATATAAAAGTTATTACACGTAAATCAGTATAAACTATTTCTAGTTCGACAATATTGTATCACATTAACATTAATAATATCATTGTATACCTCAAGTATCTTCTCTGGCATAGTTGGGTATTCCCACACCGATCTCCAGAGATATCGTTATCACACGTTGAACAGTATTTTGTAGATCAACTAGATCTCACACTCATTTCGAGATGATTTCCTATTCTTTATATTCATAACACTGTTGTATATGTACCTCATGTTTCTTCTCTGTCATAGCAGGGTATATCCAAACCGATCATCTTCAGCACCCTGCCCCGTTTGTGGTTAGTTTCTCTTTTTGCCAGCTAGCAAACAATAATAGAAACTGGCCGCAAACTGAGGCGTCTGTTTGCAGGGGAGCAGGAGAGAGGTGCATAGAGGGAGGTACGAGGAAGAGCTCTCCCGCTGTTGTTGTGGCGGCAACAGCCACAACAAGCCCCGGCTACACGTACATATGTACGTGGTTCGGTATGGTTCGGTTCAGAGATCGGGCAACAGAGGCAGAGCAGAGCAGAGGATCGCCCTGTTCTGTTCTTTGCTGAGTACACACTCGCCAGCTACTTTGAGGGGCTTTCTTCGCTGCCTCTCGTCTGTTAGCTGTTTTGCGATATTTTTTCGAACAATTTTTCAATTTTTATAATTAGTATTTGTGGCGTGCGCTTTCGTAAATGTTGCGCTGATTTCGGATTGTGTGTTTGTTTGCGAACGAAGAAAGCAGGCAGAAGAACGCTGCTACTTCTGTCTTCTGCTTCTGCCTTCTGCGAATGGCTGAAAGTGCGTGAAATTCATCAGCAGCGGGAAAATGCACTCGAAAAAGAATAGAAAAGAAAAGTTGACATTAGAATTTAATTAGTTCTGAGTAGTTTCCAAAAAGAAAATCGAAGAGTCGCAATCGAAATTGTCATCGCTGCTTTCTTCTTCTTCTTCTTCGGTTCTTCTGTTGTGTGTTTCTATTTCTGTCGAAGCTGCCGAATATATCGTACAATTTCAATTATTTTTACAACACAAAAACTACTCGACGTATATTCGCATATAAAACTATATATACTAACTAAAATACTATATATACTGTACACAAATATATTCTCGAGTAAATGCCAGGAAACACAAGAGAACATTTAATCGTAAAACAATTTAGTGCAATCGATGATAGAGTTCTGGTTCAGGTCAGCGGAGGAGGAAGCGCCGCCAATGCTAACAGGCTACAGCCACGCTCAAATAAATATGCACACTTGTAGTGAAAATAAATTGAATTCTGAAGCAATTAAATCAAATACGAAACCCACGCACTAAAATGGCCACGTTTTTAAGTCGTTTCCATCGCGAAAAAAGCGAAAAGATATTGCCAAATGCTGCCACAGTGAACGGTGAAAACAGCAGCAGCAACATTGGCAGGAAAACAGCTGACAGCACAGCAGCAGCAACGGCAGCAGCGGAGCCAGCGTCGACGCAGCCGCGCCAGCAGAGACGCTACATGCGCAGCGCGACGGCGGCAAGCGTTACGCAGCTGCTCTCCGAAAGCTGCAACAGTTTGCTGCAGCGCTTTCGACGCAATCCGAGCGAACGACCTGATAACAAATTGCAGCAGCAACAGCAATACCATCAACAGCAGCAGCAACTGCAGCAGAAGCAGCAACAATTGCAACGCAATCGGTAATCGATGCAGAAGAAATGAAGAAAATTAATTACACACACTCGCGCGCGCGCACACACACACACACACCGTCGTATAAATTATTTATAATTTTTTTGCTTTCGTTCTTCGTCAAACAAAAACAGCAACAAAAAAACAACAACAACAAAAACTCGGTCAAAATGTTGCCAGACGCGCATCTTTATTTGCTTTTCGAATTTTTATTGGTTTCGTTTTAGATTTTTTTGTAACTTAAATATGTAATTTGCCCCATTGTCATTCGCCTCTTAGTTGCAGTAGTGCAGCAACGCGTCTCTCGTTCCTCACGCCGTCGATCCAACTACGAAAATTATGTAAAAATGTTTTGAAAACTAAAGAAAGAAGGAAATTTCTGAGTGGAGTGTGCACTGCGAAACTGAAAGAAGTTTAATGGAAATTTGTAAACATTTTGCGCGGAAAATTGTCAATGAAAACTGAAGTTCTTTGAGAAATCTTTGTTGTGCAAGCTGATAAGAAGAAAGTGCAGTAAAAGAGAGAGTGTGAAAAGGAAGTTTCTTTAACTTTACATAAGAAAGTTTGAAGAGAAATATCAAAGAAAGCAAAAGGAACTTTATTTCTTTCTTATTCTACAAAAGTTGTATAGCATATGTTCCAAAAATTGACAAACTTAGCTGCACTGTTAATCGACATATTGCCTTTCGATCATGCACAGCCCAATGACATTATGTGTGTAGAATTGCACACACATATATACTATATATTTACCTACTGTGTGTGTATGTAAATTCTCATTCTGTCAAGAATTGTATTTGCAAAGCTTTTATTATTGATTCGCAACTGCAACTGCAAGAGGAGGATGAGTAAAAGCTTTGCAGATCAGCTTTTAAGTTTGCCTGAGAGAGTGATCACTTGCTCCCTCTCTCTCTCTCTCTCTCTCTGTCTTTTGAGGAACAGTCTCTTGTGAGTGTCATTTGTTCTCTTGCGAATAGAACGCAACGCAATTTAATGTAGATCTCTTGCTTATCTTGTTTATCTCTCGCTTTCCTTAGTCTCTTCACAGTGTCTGCTGCTCTTCATTATTTATTTAAAATAAAACGTAATTGTTTTGCCTGAAATTGCTTTCTTCTTTCTGACTGTTCTTCTTCTTCTGCTGAAGAGCTCAAGGCTTTCTTCTCCAAGCTTTATTCGAACGTTGTTTCCTTGTTCCATAAAGTGACGGAAATGCGATCAATTCAACAACGAAAGTAGATAAATGAAAGGAATAGAATCCATTCCATTCCACTGCCACCCACTCATTAGTCCTCTCTCTCTCTCTCTTTCTTGCTCTCTCTCTCTCCCGGCTACGTTCTCTTTGTCTTGCACAGCACACAGCTGGGCAAGTGCGCAATATTTTCACGCTTTTCACAGAAAAATAAAAACGATTCCTCAATATTTTCGGTAGACGACGACGACGACGGCATTTTCTTTTTTCCAACATATTTACCGATTCTTTCTCCGTCGCGCGTCTTCAGAATATATTTTGCTCAGTTATTATCTGGTCCGTGTCGTGGCAGCGCGCGTTCGCGTCGCGATGATAAACCGAAAATATCGAAAATACACTGAGAAAAAAGAAAAACACAAAAAGTATAGCAAAGAAGAAGAGTAGCAATATCTTTGTTTTGTTTTGGGCTCTTCTAGTGCAGCCGAGGATAACAACGACGAAAATAAAAGACGCGACGGCTCTGCGACTCCAACGAATGAAAACAACAACAACAACAACAGTAACAGCAACAGCAACAACAAATTCAAAGCCAATCAATCAAAAGAAAAGAAACGTCGACGCAGCTCGGAAAAGTCTTCAAGCGGTCGAAGGCGGCCGGAAGCTGAACGAGACAGGGAACGTGACAGGGAAAGGGAACGTGAACGTGAACGTGACAGGGACAGGGAACGAGATCGTGAAGCTATAATGAGTGATCGCCACAGACGTTACTATGCCGGTGGTGGCCTGGGGGCCTATCATCCGACAAGCACAGGCACTGGGACTGGCAGCAGTAGTGCCGCCGCCATCATGGGTCGCTATCAGAAGAGCTCGACGACAGCCAATGCATTGGACAGACTGCGCACCCACCTGAGCCCAGTTGGCAGTTACTACAAGCCATTGTTACGCGGCCTTGGCAGCGGTAGACGGGAGCCGCCAGAAGATGTTAGTAAGCAAACATAGAAAGCACACACTCGATATGTGAAACCAATGGAAAGAGAGATATGGCACGAGCAGAATACAGCTACAGATACAGATACAGATCATAAAGTGGAGGGGCGAGGGTTCTCTGACTCACAGGAATATTCTTGGAATGCGGCTAAACTATTTTCCCCATATTTCTGCTCACCTGTCGAGAGTGAGTCATGTCAAATTGAAGTCACTGTGCCAAAACTGTCACAGCTTAGAAGGATATGGGAGAGTGAGGAGGGTTAAGTGGGTTAGGGACGGGAAAAGCTCTCCAAATAATCAAAAATATTGGCAATACCTATTGCTACACTATGTATAGGTAGATCTGTGTGCAGCAGCATATAGCAGGTGTATATAATTTCGATACTACCTATACATATACTGCGAGTATACACTGTGCTGCTGTTGCCCACATGAAGCATTTTATATCACTTCTATATGTTCTCTATATATCTTCCTATTTGCCGTGTGCGTTTATTTTCGATTCTACTCTCCTTTCTCCCTCTGTGTGTCTGACCCTCTTTTGCTCTCCCTCTCTCTCTCTCTCTCTCTGCGATGTATAAAAAGCTATTCACAGTTTCACGATATTCTGGCATTTATATATATATATATGTATATATCATCTGTATATATATAAACTCTGAAGGTCGGCGTGCCGTAGAATTTGTTTAGATTTCGCTAGGCGTTCTAAATAAAATAGACGCCCACAAAGACCGCCCCCCACCAATTTAAACATTCTTGCACTGGAGATGGAGAAAGCGAGTTTGGATAAATTTTGAAAGTGCAGGTGAAATTGTGTGTGAAGTTAGCTAGACCTAACTAGACCTAAACCCTCCTCCACCAGCACCAGCTTCAGTTCCAAGCACTGTCATTAGCCGCAGTCATATTCGAAAATGCCACTTAACAGAGCTATGTGTGCTGAAACCATTTCTACATTCTGTCCATAGAGAAGGGGCATAAAGAAAGATATAGTTACTCAGTCTCTACATAATTCTTCTATGAAACCTTTCCCAAATACCTCTTAAATCTGCAGAACTTATTTGGGGGAAAGTCAGTTATGACTGTCTCTATGAATAGACTAGATTAGTAATAATAATGTCGTTCATCTCTGACGACTGCTGTAATTGCTAGTTGTGAACGTTGTCTTCCATACATTTCTCTACCACCACCTGGCTGGGCCTGCCTTCCTCTATCTGTATCTGTATCTGTAAATGTATCTTGGACTGTGTTTCTGCTCTTGCGTCTGAGAGACGAAGCGTAAAATGTTTTACGAACATCGCGTCGCGTCGTCTACGTTGTCGAATTTCCATTGGTTTCACACGAGCGAAAAGCACTTTCCTTCTCTATTAAATCGTCCGCCTCCTACCACCTGACTGGTGGTGGTTTCTCTTTGTACGTGTGACGCACAGCGTCGGGAGCTGCTTGGACTGGACCGAGACAAGACGCCCACGTTGTCTGCTGTTTCGCGATTGGAGAACAAATACTCAAATATATTGGATCGTGCGGCGGTGCGACGTCGCCATGAAGAGGATCGGGACAAGACACTGGAACCAGATGATTATGGTGCCGGTGGGAGTGGTAGTAGTAGTAGTAGTGCCCTCTTGCGCAGTGCCACCACACACCAGTTGGGCAAGCCGAAGCTCTCGTCGAGCTCCTTCAATGCTGGAGATCGCAAGGAGCGCACACCCTATCGCACACGTGCACAGCGACAGCGATATATAGCTGACTCCAGTGACAGTGGTTACCTCACTAGCGGCAATCACAGACTGGTGGACGAGAGCTATCCACTGGATTACACCAATCGCTATCATCCTAGCGACTATCACGATGCACTGCGTGCTGGTGGTGCCACAGGCTATCCATCAAGTCGCTATGGCCGGCGAGGCACGAATGATGATCCAGTGCAACAGCGATCGACACGTGTCTATGGTGGACACACTAGAACCGAACTGGATTTGGATAGCGATATGACGCCCAGGAGTCGCTATGCCAATCGTCGCCGCGAGCCAGCACCACCAGCAGAGCTGACGGCCGAGGAACGTGAGATTCTGGCCGATGATCGTTCGTCGGAGGATAATGCAGCCATTCTGTTGCTGCTGCGCGAGGACAATCAATTTCTGGAGGCAAAGAAGTTTGAGGAGCGCATGCGCAAGCGACGTGAGCTGAGGGAACGTGTCAAGCAGCAAGAGGAGACGGCTGCGGCGCAGGCCAAAAAGACTGAGGAAGCCGAAGTGGCAGCAGCAATAGCTGCCGCAGCGGAAGCAGAAGCCAAGGAGAGAGCAGCAGAGCAAGCAGCCAAGCAGCAGGTGGTGCAGGAGACACCGCAGGAGGCGCCAAAGAAAAAGTCGCGTAGCAAAAAAGTAACTAACGATAGCGATTCAGATAGCTCCACGTCCACGTCGGAGAGTAGCTCTTCCGATGAGGCTGAGGTGCCACCAACTGGTGTCCAACAACTAACCAAAGACACAACAGACACGGCACAGGCCAAGCACACTTCACCTGCTCCTCCTTCTCTCAATGGCACCACGACTAGCAACAGCAACAACACCAACACGAACTCAACCTCCCACCTCCCCTCATCTCTCTCTAACCTCACTCTGCAAGACACAGAGACAGCAGTAGCAACACCTATCGGCAGCAGCAGCTCCAACAAGAGTCGTTTTCTGCTTCACTCAGACCGCAACAACAACAACAACAGCAGCAGCAACGATCTGTCCAGGTATAAGCCCGGCAATATCCTGCACTCCTCCAGCTCGGGCGCCCTTGCCTTTGGTGGCATTGGTGCACGCCTGGCGGCAGCTGACACGCGCCGCCAACAGCAGCAGCAGCAGCAACTACGCTATCAGGGCGCCAGTTCACGCACAGCTGCCGTGCTCAGCGAGTTTGATCGCTACAAGCCGGCAATGGGAGGAGTGGGAGCTGGCGGCACCGGAGCCGGAACTGGACTCGGGTCGAGCTATCTGCATGATAGCTACAACAGCAGCCGGCGTTCCAATGCCCTGGGCAGCAGTTCGGTTTACCAGCGACATCAGCTACAGCAGCCGCCGCCGTCGTCGTCGCACTCCTCGCACTATCTGCAGCACGATCAGTACCAGCTGTCGAAGAGCGCCACCTCGTCGGCCTTGTTCCATAGGTCACGCATTCCAAAGACACTCTCGACTTTTGTAAGCCACACTCGATGCATTTCTCTCTCTCTCTCTCACTCTTTATGCTGCTGCAGCTTCTACTTGATATATAGCTTCGCTCGTTCCCGATTCTCCTTTCCGTTTCCTTACACGACCCACACAGCAATTAAGCATTTATCAACACTAACAGCGCCTGCGCCAGAGCTGCCAACCTGTTCACTAACAGTGTGTTCCCTCTGCATGTAAAAGAGAATTTGAATGTTAAAGGTCACGGCTCTTTGCCTGTTAATAACAGCAGCTGTTCGATAACATTCTCGATAACAATGAATGAACTAAAAGGGAAACTTAAATGTTAAAGGTGAGAATGTTTGATAAACTCCCCACAGCTGGTTGCTATTAACAGTCTCCTTTGCTGTTAATAACAGCAGCTGATCGTTAACATTCTCGATAACAGCAATTAATGAAGTAAAAAGGGAACTTAAAATTGTTTAATGCTTATTTTTCTTGTTACCATACAAAATTATAAAAAAAAAAAAGAAGATTCTAAAAAACTTAAAAGAGAATGTAAATTGTTGTTGCTCATGTGTTTAATGGTTTGTTTGATTTCCTTTTTATTTATCGAATTTATTTTGTTGCCCAAGACATTTGCCTTGCATATCTATATATATACTTACATATATATACAAAATATATATATTATATGATATTTGTTGTAAATGTTTTATATACCATACATATATTGAAAATATTAACATTTTTATGTAAAACACACAACTCAAAAAAAAAACAAAAAAATTTGTCCGAACTAATTTTCTTAACGAACAAACGAAACGTATTTTTCTCGTGTTTTTTCTGAATATGATGATGAAAATCACAATGATGATGATGATGATGATGGGTTGATGATGTACATACAACTTGATGAATTGATGATGTTATGGTTGGTTTACGGAAACTGTCCTGTCTGTCTGCGGAAACGGTGGATTAATTGAATGTGCGATTAATGAAATGGAAATCTGGAATTGCTGGAAATGTGGTGCCAACGTGGGAATCGGAATCGGGATTGGTATCGATAAACGATCGAACTGATCGAACTGGATACTGGATACACCTAACCTGGATTTGGATGTGCTCTGGATCTGCTTCATGGGAATTCCCTTCAAATGTTTTTTTTTTCTTTTTCTCTTTCTTTTTTGTTTCTTTTTCTCTCTTTCAAATTTACAATCTTTAATCACACACATGCACCTTGTATACACTCGTCTGTGTATCTGCCCATCAACAACTACAACAACAACCATGCCCCCTCTGCTCTGCTTCAACAACAACAACGACAACAACAACAACGTCTTGCAACCCAACTTGCTGCCAAACAATAATAAAAATAATCCTCGACGCCTGCTGAACTCTCAACAACGGATCGAAATGCACCCACCCACCTCTCTCTCTCTTCTCTCCATATCTCTCTCTCTCTCTCCAAACGCACCACCACCACCCACAACAACAACAACAACAACAACAACCATGCGCCGAACAGACAGCAAAGCCCGTCATTCAAGATGATGCTGATGGTCACTTAATATACCGCTACGGAGACATTCTCCATCACAGATGTTCGTGACAATTTTTTCTTTCGTTTTTTAATTTTCCATACATATTTATGTTTAGAGCCAACAGAAACAATTCTCCCTTCTTCCAAAAACCAATACAACTACACTCTTATACTGTCAATATAGTTTCGAACTTGTCAAGTTTTCCTTTATTATTTCATAATTATCTTATTATCTTTCGCCACGTCGCGTGCGCCTTCTCACTTCAAAATAAAAACAAAAAGAGTTTCCGACCAAAAGAAAAACAATTTCAAATTCCATTAAACCTAACAAACAATTTTCCTGAGTCAAACAAAAAAAAAAAAAAAAAAAATTTAATTGGAGTTTTTCCCACACACATATCCACACAAACACAGAAGACATTTTCTTAACTTTTGAACTCAGGAAATGATATCGAAACTGAAATGAACTTTCCGTATATGTTTTTAAGTGCAGTTTTAAAGTTGGATTTTGAACTTGATTCCGAAAGTTGCCCCAGTTGCAGGTTTAGCTTTTATCTTTAATATTTAACTATAACTGCATTTATATATATCTGCCATGAGTCCAACTACAATTCGACTTCTTTGACACATTTCAGATAAGATCATGGCTACACTGGGCGAAGGTACTTTCGGACGGGTGGTCAAGGTCAAAGACATGGAACGGTAAGACTCGAGAGATACTATATTATCATAGATCATTAGCTAACATTATCTTCCTTACAGTGATTCTTGCATGGCCCTGAAGATAATCAAGAATGTGGAAAAGTATCGTGAAGCTGCCAAGCTTGAGATAAATGCCTTGGAGAAGATAGCACAGAAGGATCCGCACGGTGATCAGTAAGAGCAGAACGAACACCCCCTTAAATGCATTTGTACTCGAAACTAACTCTTCTCTCTCTTTTCCCCTCTGTAGTCTGTGCGTAAAGATGATTGATTGGTTCGATTATCATGGACACATGTGCATAGTTTTTGAAATGCTGGGACTTAGTGTTTTCGATTTTTTGGTAAGTTTATTCAACTCTACATTGCATGAGCAAACAAGTATTATATTGTATTTTGAATATTTATTTAGCGCGAGAACAACTACGAGCCCTACTCCCTGGACCAAGTGCGTCACATGGCATATCAACTGTGCTATTCTGTGAAGTTTCTGCATGACAATCGCCTAACGCACACTGATCTCAAGCCGGAGAATATACTTTTTGTGGATTCAGAATACACATCACACTATAATCATAAAATCGTATGTATATAACTTAAATTGGTTGACAGTTTGTTCCTGATTAACACATGTTTTCATTACATCAACTGCAGAACCGCGAGGTGCGCCGCGTGAAAAGCACAGACGTGCGTCTGATCGACTTTGGATCGGCAACATTTGATCATGAACACCACAGCACAATTGTCTCGACGCGCCATTATCGCGCACCAGAAGTCATACTTGAGCTGGGCTGGTCGCAGCCCTGCGATGTTTGGTCCATAGGGTAATAATATTGATCTGAATATGAATTAACATTTCTAACTTTGATTTTAATATGTTTTTTAGCTGCATCTTGTTTGAGTTGTACTTGGGCATCACACTCTTCCAGACGCACGACAATCGCGAACATCTGGCCATGATGGAGCGCATCCTCGGACAGATCCCATATAGGATGGCACGGTAATACAATGCAGCTCATGCTTTTAATTCGCAAGGCGCAGTTCTCTTCACCGAAATCGTTTAACGTGTAGCAATCACACTCTTTACAGCAAAACCAAAACAAAGTACTTCTATCACGGTAAGTTGGATTGGGATGAGAAGTCGAGTGCGGGTCGTTATGTGCGGGACCATTGCAAGCCCCTGTTCCTCTGCCAACTGAGCGACAGTGAGGATCATGGCGAGTTGTTCAGCCTGATCAAGAAGATGCTGGAGTACGAGCCCTCGTCGCGCATCACGTTAGGTAAGTGTGGCACAAGCATTTCAATCATAGTAAATGTTGCTCATTCTTCTTCTCTATATTTTTTGCAGGTGAGGCACTGCGACATCCGTTCTTTGACAGGTTGCCGCCGCATCAGCGTGTTGGTGAAATGGGCAGCAGCAGCAAGCAGCCTCTATCGTCCGGCAGTAGCAGTCGCGAGCGCTCTCACAGTTTGTCCAGATGAGAATTACAGCGATTTGGTTATTGTTGACAACAACGTTAATCCAAAAACAAAAAGAAAACACATGCATACAAACACATGCGTACATGCGTACATAGTGAGAAGAGCAGCCAGCTAAACAGGAGAAGAAGAAGAAGTAAAAGAAGAAAAGAAAAACACATAAAACAAATACAATAATAGTATAATAATAATACTAAAAGCGAACCCTAATTTAAGTGCTAAAGTCTACTTAGAAATTTTGTAACTTGACTTGTATAGAAGGCAATTTCTACACAAAACCCCAAAAACAAAAAGAAACAACTAAAGAATTGTTTAGTAAATAGTAATTGAATTGTGCTGCTTCATTTGATATGTGCATATTGTCTCCATCCACCCGCCAATCGTGTTTTGTTTTGTATAATGATAACCAAATCGTGCATAATTACAATTATTCAACTGATACTGATACTGCAGCACTGCAGCTACACACTACTGATGTAAATCTTATTCTTATCTGTGCACAGTCTTACCTTGATAGAGAGGATTAGAGAGCCTGCGCAACGATTTAAATGCAACCTACCACCAATGTACTATATGCTATATAGAAGAGATGGCATCCAATTGAGATGCATATCCATGTACAAATTGTCAACGCAGTTGATTTTCTATTATCTGTAATTGATGATTGGTGTGTACGTGCATTGCATACAGATATGCCCGCACGTATGTATGTACCCTACATATACATATATGCAAAGTACAGTACATCGGTTAAGACACCTCATGTGCGAGATGATGCTTCTCGCAGAGTATACGTGTAAAAAATATTTAGCAGCCAGTCATTTTCCTAGGTTACGTTAAATGTATGTTAAAAATCGGCACTGTTTATTCGTTTTTCGTTTAATTGTCGAATATCGATTAATCATAATGCATACACATAACAGCATACATATACACCAGCCCGCGAAACATACATATACATATATATAAATATATATTTTAATGAGAGAAACACTTGAGAGTTAAAGAAAGAGTATATGGATTCATATACTACACATACTTAATTCAAATGATTGTGAGTTAGTTTAATATGATATAAATATTAATTTTAAATTACATTATTTGCAACTTAATAACCCGATCAACCAGCATATAAGAACATTAAAAACGAAAATACAACTATTGTCAAGTTATTTAAAATTTAAATAAAATTATAAAGTGCGCAAATTTTTCTTTTTCAATTACGAGAATCTTTGAAATTCTTGCTGTGGTAAAGGGGTTTGCAGGATATTTTTTACAGGAACCCAACATTGAGTAAATATTTAGTGGTAATTCTGGAAGGTCTGGACTAAATGAAACTGAAGTATTTTTACCACATACTATGATATAGTAAACATATACTTACCCTCTGTAAGTAAAAGTCCACAATGTTTTGGGTTTAGTTCATTTTTTGAATAGTTTAGTTTTTATTTTTTGTTCATTTTAGTGGATTTTCGCTACGTTTTTAAATATCAATTGTTTTTATTGTTTGTTTTCTAGAATTTTACAATATAGTTTCAACTAAATAAATAATAACAATTTATAAATATAATTCTCTTACTCATTAATTGAGTGTTTGTAGAGTGTTTTTGTTTTTGTTGTTACGTAAATATTTTCTTGATATTTCCTCATGTCATATATATAGTACATATACATATATATATATAAGTACCATATGTGGAAATTCGAAACAGTAGTATCAATAATTTTCTTTTGATTTAAATGTCCATTCCTAAATATTCAAATTCATATTGAAAATCAATGCCTTATGTGGGGTACATATGGTAACTTAATGGCTATAAATCGGCTTATACTAGCTAGTTATAAAAATAATAGCTAAGCCTACAGATTGCAACGAAAACAAAAAACCTATGCAAACTATGATATACGCAATAAATAAATACCTAACATTTACATCTGTATCTGTTCATATAATAATAATAATAGAAGTATTCTCTGTAAATATTCGTATATACAAAAACAACTAAAACAAATCTATTGTTTGCTTATTGTTCGAACATTTTTTTGCTTTGCTTTAACATTTTAAATCTTATTCGTTTTATTGTCTATTTCAAAATGTGGCAGAGACGTAACAGAAACAACAAACTCCAAAGCGACACAGACTGTTGTTGTTGTTGTTGGGGCTAACTATACACACAGACACATATATGGAGGTATAGCCTATATGTGGTATATTTTATATAGTACTATATAGCACTATTCCTATGCTGCTGCTGCTGCTGCCTCTACTTATGACCAATAAAGAGCGTGTAGTTTGTCGACGCCAACGCCGACAGCACTGGTCATTTGTTCAGCTTGAGCATCTCTGCTGTCGCCGCTGCACTGGCTGCACCTGTCGGCACACCTGTCGGCGGCGCTGGTGCTATGCGTATAGGCTTGGCACGCTGCTGGTTGAAGAGTCCGCTCAGGGAGACCGTTGTGGTGCTGGCAGTCAGTGTTGTCAGACTGCTGCCTGTGCTAGACGTTGCTGTCCTCTTCCCTCTGGCTAATCCATTGATATTGTTGTTCGTCGACGTGGGCTGCTGCTGTTGTTGTTGCTGTTGTTGCAGTCGCAGCAGGTGACCAACTACTGCTGTCGGTGCTGGAGACGGAGCTGAAGCTGGAGCTGAGGCTGAAATGTTATCCAACTCAGTCATTGCTTCTTGAATTGCTCGCTCTAGCTGCGAGTTCAGTTTGCGACTCCTTTTTGTGGGTTGTACGTGTGTGTGTACGTGTGTTGTTGTGCGTGTTCGTGTGTGTGGTGTGTGTTGGGGTGTTGTTGTTGTTGTTGTTGTTGTCATTGATAATGATGATGTGAATATGCATATACACACAGAGGGAGGTTACACATACACATACGTTACACACGTTGCGTGGCGGGGATGTTTTTTTTTATATTTTATATTTTGCATATTTATTTATTTTTTTTGGTCAGCGCATAATTATAAAAAAGAAAAGAATATTAATTAGCAAAATGAAAACGAATCAATTGGACAAAATTATAATTAAAAATGCAATTCATAAAATGCATTCGCAAATCCCAATTCTCGCTACACTGCACTACAAAAATACAAATTAAACTACTCTAATTGCAAATTCTACATAAATAAATCATTGCTAGTTGCACTGTACAGTGCTCGCTAGAGGGAGTGAACTTGGTACTCCCTTTAGCATGCACTGCGTGTACTACAAAACTTAATTGAATGTAGAAAAAGTAAAGGTAAATATCAAATTTCTCATTCTACTCAACAATATGCAAATAATTCTATTTGTATTGTATGCATTAACTAATAATTTGATACAACTTTATGTAAATAACAGAAAAAAAAACAATAAACAATTTGACTACAGTGCATTAAGCTGCTTTGCCTGCTTTTATTTCCTCTTTAGCGCCTCACTTGGGGGTCCTTAACACACCTAATTCCCTCAGCCCCACTGAGACTGTTCTAGGTGCCTTCTCTTTTCTCGTGTGAGGGTCTCTTTGTGGGGTCTACTTAGTGTACTAGCTAGGACTCCCTAGTCTCTTCCTTTCTCTTCTCAGTTTATGTAGTTGTTTCTCCTTTAAAGTACCCCACTTGGACTCTATAACATTCCTACATAACACTTTATTTCCTCAACCCCACTAGGACTGTCCTAGCTAGAACTCTAGAGTACCTTTCCTTCCCTTCTCTTGGGAGGCTCACTTTATGGGCACTACTTACTGTCCTAGCTAGGATTTAATAGGCCCTTTCCTCATCTACTGCATAAACCTGCATCGTCTGCTTCTTCTCCCTCTAAACCTATTTCAATTAGCTCCCTTCAGGTCCATAAAACACCTAGAAAACATCTCATTCTCCCACCCCACCTCACTGTCCTTCCCTTTCCCTTCTCGTCTCATAAGATGCTCACTTTCTGGTATCCTTCTGTGCCTTGTGATGCACCTCCAGACCCTCGGAGAGACTCTGCAGCGAGTTGACCGGAATTAGCTCGGAAGTGGAACGCCCGCCACCGCCAAACCACTGCACCCAGACATGATCGAACTGCTGTGAGGGCGTACAGACGCCATCGGGCATCTTGACTATCTTGCCCGGCCAGGCGGGATGGCCACGCGCTGGCCCCCAGATCAGTTCACCAATGGCAAAGGTGCGCGGCGGCAAGACGGCGGCAGCAGCAGGATTGCCAGCTGTTGCCAGATGACGATGTGGCCGTCGAGTGCGTTTCGTTGGTGTGCGGCGGGAAGCTGCAGTTGCAGTTGCAGTTGCAGTTACAGGGGGGGCATCCAATTGGTTTGGCAGCTGCGTCGTTGTGGGCGATTGGGACTCTACATGTATATGAAGACATATGTAGCTGTATATATAGACAAACTGCAGACGAACTTCACAGCTGACACCCGACAAAACATAACAAAATAAAACAAAACAGAACAAAACAGAACAGAAGAGAAGCGGAAATCCACAACAAGAGCAAAGTGCGAGGAGTACAAGTGGTGCAGGTGGTGCATGGTTAGTAGATGTACATGTTGCAGTTAGTGGTTGTGCTGGTAGAAGGACTCGCATAAGGCCTTACCCTGGTAGTCAACGCTAACTACTTTCTGGTTATGAATAAAGACATTCGAGTGGGAATGGGATGAAGCAGTGGCAGGATGCATTGTTGGCTTGCTGTGCTGCTGCATAAGATGGCGTTGGTGCAACGTTGATGATGTTGATGTTGATGTGGATGATGATGACAAAGATGTGGACAATTTGGATGATGATGTTATGGACAGGCAAGTGGAGCTAGCCAAGCGCATACCTTGACCCAATAGAACGCCAGCCTCTGATGTGGCCGTTGAAGGCGTCTGCGCCTGTGCCTGTGGCGTGGCGCTTGTTATTTGTATTCTACGTATCTTGGGCTCTGTGGGCTTGTAGATGCTACTGGGCTGGCTAAACACGTTGCTGCTGCAAATGGCTGCAAGAGGGAGAGATAATTAATCAATCAAGCATGTGCCGGGCCAGAATACGACTACTTACTCCGCTCACAATCCGTTGACGAAGGCGATTGGCGACTCTCCACGCTTTGCGGTGAAATGGCTGCATCCGGCTCAGAGCTGGAGACGCACTGTACCTGTAGTAGATGGGAAAGAGGTTTGTATTATTGAAGCAGGCAAGAGAGTAGACACTAAAATACACACCATGTCGCCACTGCCAATGCTGCGATGACTTGGCGGTCGCTCCGGGCTACGCGGGCTGCAGGTGGTTGTGTCTGGCGGACTGGCTGCTGTCAACTGGCGACTGCTCAGCGACTCTGTGACAAAGCTGGCAATAGCCTGGGGCTGCTGCTGCTGCTGTTGCTGCTGTGCCTGCTGTTGCTGCTGTGCCTGCTGTTGCTGCTGTGCCTGCTGCTGCTGTATCTGTATCGTTGCCGTGGGACTGGCCTGCACAAAGGAGGCGGCGCCACTCTGCTGCGCTGTGGGCATAACCAGACCCATGGGCGTCGAGTAGATCTGCCCAATGGGACTCAGCTGCCCATTGGCGCCCACAATATACTGTTGATGTCCTGCCGCAGCGCTGGGCGAGATGAAGGCGGGCTTGTGCTGTGGCGAGGGTGTGCGCAGCATGACAGAACCCTGCGAGGTGAGCAGACTTGTGGTGGGCATGTTCTGTATCTGCAGCAAGGTGGTGGCATCGGGTCCCATCACCAGGCTGGCTGGCATCAACAGCTGCTGCCCAATGAGATTCACCTGCTGCAGTATTTGTCCATTCTGCAGCAGCAACTGCTGTGTCTGTGGCGCTGCTGTGCCCGTTGGCTTATTAACCACAATGCCCTGTATGCCTGGACTCAGTTGGAACTGCTGTGAGAACTGTGGCGGCGGTGGGGCATGTGTATGTTGCTGTGCCTGTTGCAGCAAAGCAGGTGCCTGACTGGGAATGCTAGGCGAGATCTGCGGCGAGTGTGTCTTCACAGTTGAACTGCCAGCAGGAGCAGTAGGAGCAGCAGCAGCAGCAGCAGCAGCAGCAGCAGACGGAGGCGGAGGTGTAGCAATGCCATTCATTGAGTTCTTACGCTTGCGTTGCCTGCGCTTTGTTTCGGGTGAGCTGAGCAGTGGCAAAGCCAGTGGGGCAGCAGCAGCAGTCTGTGGCAAGGACAGCAACTGTTGCTGCTGTTGCTCCGTTGGCTGTTGCTGCTGCTGATGCACAATGTAGCCACCATTGGAGAGTGTGTTCAACAGCACTGTCTGTGGCGTAGCTGCCGTGGCGTTTGCCTGCCCCAACTGATGATGATGATGTTGCTGCAACAGCTTGGCGCCATTTGCATGCAACAACTGCGAGCCTGGCTGGCTGACAAGGTAACCTGCTGCTGCTGCTGCTGCACGCTGCTGTGCCTGATTAGCAGTTGCCTGCTGTGGCTTGCTGGCTGTGGGTATGACCAGCAGTTGGCCAGAGGATGTCATGATCAGCTGATTGCCGCCAGCATTTGCCTGCAGCTGTGCCACAGCGGAGCTTGCAACAGGACGACTTATGCCAGCTGTGGTGCTCACAATGCTGCGTGTCAGCGTGGCGGCGCCACTTGAACGTTGTCCAGGCAATGCCACTGCCTGCCGCAGCAAACGCAGCTGTGCCTGGGGCTGCACCAGAGGTTGCCCCAGGGGCTGCAACTGAGACTGCACTTGAGGCTGCACCAGAGGCTGCGCTTGGGGATGTGGCTGTGGCGGACGTAGCTGCAGCTTGGGTGACTCCGTTGTGTGCTCTGTGGGTGAGGGCATGCTATGTCGCGGGCTTTCATGGCTGGTGGAGATGGCGCCAACCTGTTCGGGTCGCTTCTCCAGCTCTGCTGCGCTGCTGGACACGGGAGACTCCTGTGCCGCCTGCACCAGTATTTGTGGCTGCTTCTGTGTGGCACGTGGCTCCGACTCCCATTTGCCAGCGCCGGCAAAGAGCGATAGACGACGCATACGCTGACGTTGCAACTGCTGCTGTGAGCTGTGCACCAACGGCTCCTGCTGCAGTGCACGCGCTGTGCCTGCGGCTGCAACTGCCACAGTGCCAGCTGCTGCTGCTCCTGCTGGCACTGCTGTAGTCAGAGGTTTGGCATCCAGTCCCACACCCAGTGTATTGTTGAGCAACGCCGTTTGCTGCTGCAGATAACCTGCAGGATCATCCTTGAAATTGGGCGCAGGAGCTGGCACAGGCACAGGCAGGGGCTGGGGCAGGGGCAGGGGCAGGGGCAGGGCAGGCAGAGCAGAATGTGCTGCAAGCTTTATCACATGTTCTGCTGCACGGTATGTGGCGGCTGTTTGACTAGTTACAGTTGTGGGCGTGGCAAGGGCGGCTGCTCCAGCTCCAGCTGCTCTGCTTGACAGCTTGTTGCTGTTGCTGCTGCCATTGTTGTTGTTGTTGTTGTTGTTGCCATATTTGTGGCAATCAGCGTCTACAAAGAAAGGAAAAGAAGGGAAAGGAATGTCAGTAAGAGCTTGCCAAGCGAGGGAGGAACGCAAGCTTTGCTTATGCAGCGTGCGTCGTCCTTAAAGTGCCCGCAACGTGTGCCACCAGCACTGTGAAAGGTCAGGGGTCAGCTCAGGGGTCAGAGTTGCTCATGGTGCTGGCAAATGGCAGCGCACAATAAAATCAAAACACCAAAACGTGCAGCGCAAACTTATGAGCAGCGCAAAGAAAGGGACAGCGAGCAGAACAGGAAGGAGAACTCAGGGGGCAAAAGGAGGAAGCATTAGGGAACAAGAGAGGAGAGGAGAAGGAGTTAAAGAGCAGCCTGAAGTAGCTAAATGGCAAGCAGCAGGAATGGTAGAGAGAGAGAGAGAGGGAGGGGGAGTGAGTACTAAGATTTCAGCAACTCAAAATGAAGTCAAGAAGTTTAGAGAATGTTTTCTCTGGGGAATCAAGCTGAAAGTGACATAATAATTGGCATGCATTTCCTATGCAGTTATGCAGCATTTTGCACTGTGTATTTTTACACTTCATTCACGCTTTCTTTACATTCTATTGAATTACAAACAAGAAAGAAAACTAGAGTAAAATATACTCAATATTGCCCACCAAAACTGTTTTATTATTTATAAGCCTTTGGTTTTTTTCGTATTTTGTATTGCATACTTGCAAGCGGCGCCCTGAAAATCAAACGAAATACGCCTCTAAAATTGTTTCTAAAAATAGCTTCTTCAATTAAATGGTCAATTTCTATTGGAGAGTTCAAGAGGAAAATTCTACGCAAGAGACGTTTGGTTCTGATCGACTTTCCCATTCGAATGAAGCACGAACTGTTGGAGCTCGACGATGACATGGACATAGTCCGGCGCATTTCAATACAACGTATGCGCTGGCTCGGACACATGTTGTACGTATGGACCAAGAAGCTACAGTGAAGAAGGTGTTGGAGACGAGAGTCGATGTTGGGCGACGAAGGAGACCGGAAGGCAGCTACGATGGATGGACCAAGTGGAGGAGCACTTGCGCTTGGTGTAATCAATCTAAGGAGGCGCGCAAGAAGCAGAGGCTCCTGGCGCGAGATGTTGAGGTCGGCCGTAACCTGAGGACGGCCATCTAAGAAGAAGAAGAATGTGCAGCGAATTTTGTATTGCATACTTGCAGGCGGCGCCTTGCAAAGCATATACGCCTCTAAAATTGTTTATTAAATAACTTCTAAAATAAATATACATGCATAATCATATATATAGAACTCTTTTAAATGCTGACAGTTGTTGTTTAACAAAATTTAACTATTTAGCATTCAACTAACGCTTGCAATTCAATTTTAAACGATTTAAGTGGGCGCCAGAGGGCGTGGCCACGCTCTAAAACAAGGTTAACCTACGCGCAGTTATAGCAAATACTGTCAACAAGTTTGTTAGTGCTAGCTCTGTTAGTCACTGAGTTCTACATGTTCATACGGACAGCAAGATAAGTTGAGAGAGGCACAGACAAACGGACATGGCTATATCCACATGACTGTTGCTGTGTGTGTAGAATATAGACCATACACTTTGTGGTAAATGCCACGCCTACTTCTAACTGTTATATACATAATATAATATAAGTTATGCATATGTACATAATAAGTTATATATACATACATATAAGTTATAATACCTTGCTACAGTTACAACAACTCAAGATGTTAAAAGAATCTTTTTCTCTGAGAAATTCAATTGAAATTTAGTAGCAAGAAATATGGCCAAATAATTGAAATGCATTTAGAATTGTGTTGCCAGCATTTTGCAGAGTGTATTTGCTTAACTGCTGCTTCAATTCTACCCACAACTCAATCAAATTGCAATAAATTGAAACTACTCGAGACTTTCGTGACTCAAATTAAAGCTACGAATCACATAAGTCATAATTTAATCATCTAGATGAATGCACAAACGCACACAGACACACACACACAGACACATATACTAACACATACGTATACACACACATAGACACATACACATACAGCCACGTAGGGCGACCACACACCCACAGTTTGGTTAAGCCGCCAACGCGAGAATTTCTAAAACGCGGCGCAAACTTTTGCTTTGTGGCAGCATTTTTAATGCTAACCCTGATTGGCCCTCGACTTGGTGCACAGACGGAACGAGAGAAGGACGTAAGGAAGGTAGGAGTTAGGGAAGAATGGACTGCAAGTGCCAGCACCCATGGCCAGTTAGATGGGGAGGCGGTGGGCGTGGCTGACAGGGAGAATCGCAGTGGACGCGCATCGCAGCTAAACTTTGCCGTCAACTTGCTTTTGTTTCAATTAACCTTTTCATTTGAAAGTTTTAACAATGTTTGCCCAACTGTTTGCCAAGCTGCTCCCACTGCCAAAGCCCCTGCCACACTGTCCCCTGTCCAGGTTGAGCATTGACTGAGAATGGGGGGCGGGGGGGAAGGTACTCCTGCCTGGTTCATTCCCCATTTCAAGTGTCCGCTTTATCCCTTTTGCGCCTGCAGCAGAGCAACAGTTGCCAGGCAGAGATATATCTTAAATTGAAATCCGAATCCCGTTGAATGTGACACAAAAGGCGGCAAAGCAAAAAAAACAAGCAACAAATAACGAGGCACGACCAGCAGATACTGCGTAGTGCAGCACAGAGCAGAAGGAGGCTACACTGCGAGTGCATAGATAACTATTTGAAATTGTATAGAGAAGTGCGCATGAAAGAGAGGCAACTCTCCTCACCTCTCCCTCTTTCCTACTCCCTCTCTCCCTTGCTCCCCCTTCTCTCTCTCCCTGGCTCTTTGCCTGCCTGTGCCTGTTATACTGTCAATCCTTGGGGGCATTCAATAAACATAACATTTGCCCAAGTGAGATTTCAGCTTTTTGAACGCTGCTCACACACAAAGCACGAAATCAAAACAGACAAACAAGGCGGGCAAACAGGCAATAGTGGAGGAGGAACGAGGAAGTGGAGCAGGTGGAGAAAGGTAGAAGAAGGAGGAGGGAGGGAGAAGGTGAAGGAGGATAGAAGCTGGAGGAAGGCAGAAGGAGGAGGAAGTAAGCAAGAGGAGGAAGGCAGAAGGAGGGAGAAGTGGGAGGAAGGCAGAAGGTGGAGCAGACAAGGTGGACAGTGCAAGCAACAGGAGAAGAAGCAGGTGTACGAGCAGGAGCAGGTGAAGAAGAAGAAGCAGGAGCAGGTGAAGAAGAGAAAGCAAGAAAAGGTGCACAAGTAGCAGCCGGAGTAGAAGCTGTGGCAGGAACTGTGGGAGAAACAGGGAGCAGAAGCAGGCGTAAAAGTTGTAGCAGAAACAGCAGTAGAAGCTCTGGCAGAAGCGGGCGTAAGATTAGGAGCCTTGAGCGAAGTAAGTAGAAGAGAAGAAGCAGGAGTAGGAGTAGAAATAGGCGCCTGCTTCCCTCGAAGGGAGAAAGAGGAACAGTCAACGTGGATAGTGCAAGGAAGCAGGAGCAGAAGCAGGAGCAGATGCAGGAGCAGATGCAGGAGCAGATGCAGTGTGTAGGGGCAGGTGAAGGAGCAGCAGGTGGAGCATCAGAAGCAGGAATAGGAACAGGAGTAGGAGTAGGAAAAGATCCTACTTCCTTGGAAGAAAGAAAGGAACAGTCAAGAGTGCAAGGAAGCAGGAGCAGAAGCAGTAAGGAGGGGCAAAAGAAGAAACAGTAGAAGGAGCAGGAGGAACAGGAGCAGGAAGAACAGCAGCACGTTGAGCAGCAGGTGGAGCATCAGCAGCAGGAGTATGAATAGGAATACGCTCCTACTTTCTACAAAGGAAGAAAGAGGAACAATCAACGTGGATAGTGCAAGAATTCAGGAACAGGAGCAGGAAGAACAGCAGCAGCTTGAGCAGCAAGTGCAGCAACAGCAGCAGGAGTAGGAGCAGCAGGAGTAGGAGCAGCAAACAGGAGCAGGAACAACGTTCGGCAGGAGCAGCAACAGAAAAGGCAGCAGAAGTAAGAGGAGCAGCAGAAGCAGAAGCAGCAGCAGCAATGGCATTTGCTGCCAAGATGATGGCACAAAATCTTAAAGCTTGTTGACCCCACTTCCACCTGTCGTTCACTTCCTGCACTCCCTCCCTCCTCCTCCTCCTCTCTCTCTCCCACCCTACCTGCTCCTCTTTCTACTCTCTCCCACACTCCCTCACCATTCGTCATCCTCTTCCGCTTTAGCGATTTTTTCTTTTCTTTTTGAGTGTTTGCATTTTCACTTTATCATTGTCTAGGCACTTTTCAGCGCAAAGCACATTTCCAATTGCATCTCATGTGTGTGTGGCAGTGTGTGTGTGTGTGTGTGTGGCAGTGTGTACACATGCATATGCACTCTAAGGGGAGATTTTGTTTGTTTGCTCCCTGTGCGCCCTCTTCGCTTTTGCTGCTTCCTTTCCTCCTTGAAGTTTGCTTTGCTTTCTCCTTGATATTCGCATGGCCTGCACTTATCGCACGTAAGTATCTACACAGTTCACCCTTTCACCCTTTCCTCTTCCTTTCCCTCCTCCCTTCACCTTCCCCCCCACGCATTTCTTGTGTTTGTCGCCAGTTGTGCAAAATTCTTTTCCTTCATTTCCTACTTTTTCCTCAGGCTACTCTAGCGAGTCCATTGCTTTGTCAGAGTTGCCAGGGTTGTCAGGGTTGCCATGACAGCAGCCAAAGTGAGGATTCGGTGTCGGATTGCAGTTGCAGTTGACAACCTTTGCCACATCAGTTTATTGAGCATTTCCGGCAGACAAAACAAAACTTTTTCCTCTTTTCCCAAAGCAAAGAGGAGATGCGTTTCTTATAGACAAACAATTGTGCTATAAAACTCTGACTAACTGTAGCTTAACTTAGTTGATATAAAGGAGGTATAGAGTATTTAACTACAAGGGTATATGGAGTGGATTAAGATTAGGATAGAATAAGATCAATTGCTTATAGACTGAGAGGATAAATGTTGAGGGTTTATGATTATAATCTGCAATTCTTTCATTCATTTATTCATTCATTCACGTATGCATGCATTCATTTACTCATTTACGCATTTATTATAAGTTCATTCCCAATTAATTCATTCATTTTAATTCACCCACTCATTCATTCAAGGATTAAAGCTTGAGAGAGTATGATTATGATACTTTTGCCAATCTTGAATTCTTTCATTTATTTATTGATTACTTCCTGAATTCTTTAAGTCATTCATGCATTCATTAATACACACGTACATTAATGCATTCATTTATACATTAACTCATTCATGCATTCATTTATACATTAACTCATTCATGCATTCATTTATTTATTTACTCATTCATTCATAGGTAATTCATCCGTTCATTCATTCAAGGATCAAGCTTGAGATAGAAGTTATGATACCTTTGCGAATCTTAAATGTATTCATTTATTCATTGATTCATTCCGTCATTCATTCACTCATTCATGCTTACACTCGATCATTCATGCATTCATTTATTTATTAACTCTTTCATTCTTAGTATATTCATTCATTTATTTAGGCATCAAAGCTAAAGAGAAAAGTTTAAAAATCCTTTGACAATCCTCATTTATTCTCTCATTTATTCATTGATTCATTCAGTCATTTATTCATACATTTATTGAGCTATTTATTGACAGGTCAAAACAGTTAAGACACATTGACCAATCTTTAAATCATTCATTCAATGATTCACTTATTCAGTCATTCATTGAAGAATCAAAGAGTAATTCAGAAAGCGTTGCTTATCCTTTATTTATTCGTGCATTCAGTCATTAAAGGGTCAAAGGTTGTTGGATCGGGTTGCCAATTTGTTATTCACTCCTTCAGACATTTATTCATTCAATCATTCATTCACTTAGACATTTATTGAACGGTCAATAGTTAAAAAAGTAGTAAGAAAGCCTTTTCCAATACTTTATTCATTTAATCATTTATTCTTTCTTTCATTCTTTAAATTATTCATTCTTTCATGCATTCAATTATTCATTCCTTCATTCATTCATTCAATCATTCATTCATTCAATCATTCATTCTTTCACACTTTCATTTATTATTTCATTTATTCTTTCATTCATTAAATTATTCTTTCTTTCATTTTTTTTTTATTCATTATTTCATTCAATCAATCGTTTATTCAATCATTCATTCTTTTATTCATTCAATCATATCAATACTGGTCTCTCTCCTTCCTCTCTGAGCTTTCTCCCTCCAACCACAACTCACCTTTGTTGGCCAATTCGATTGTTGTTGTTGCTACTCCTATTGCTCCTCCTCCTCCTCCTCCTCCACCTCCTGTTGCTGCTGCTGTCGTTGTAGCAACTGTTGCTGTTGCCGATGTTGTTGTCGTTGTTGTTGTTGCTGTTGTTAGCGTTGTAAAGATGTCATTCACGGCAGCAGCAGCAGCAGCAGCAATGCCCGTTGCAGCGAGCTCCTTGAAAGGCTTTGCTGGCTGCTGCAACTGCAACTGCTCCGCGTCGAAGAGTTGCCGCCGTTGTTGATGCGCGCAGAACGAAGTGGCAGACACAACTGTAGTTGCACTCTCCTGCATGCCACAGCCCGTGGGCAGCGCTCTTAGTGGCATGTTGGGCACCTGCAATTAGTATTGATTGTTGATAAATTAGTGACAAATCAGAAAGAGAAATCGAAATCAGAAAACATAAATTACAGACTACAAATTGTGAGAAATGTTTGCAAGCACTGCATACAGGGTATCTTACAGTCTACAGCACACATTAGAATTAATTGTAATTCTGCTGTTGTTCTGTTAAGCATTTAAAGAAGTCCCCCTTGTTCTTCTTTCCTTGTTCTTTATTAGTCATGGCGAGAAGTTGCCCCAATCAATCGAGCGAAACAGCTTCAACTGTATACTCGATTTACCTGCAATTTGCTCATCAATTTGCTCGCTCCAATAAAAATACCTCGCAATAAGGCAAGAGATGGCATTGGTTCTACTAGACACTGTGGAGTATAGAACAGAACTGGAGAATGGAACAGAAGTGGAGAACTTGTCACCACTCCTTATATGTTGATTGCGCAATCAGAAATTGAATTACAACTTCAGTTGTGATCAAGAGAGGTATGCAGCACTATAGTGCAGTGTATACGACTGTTGGATACTCTGCACATCATTTCTGTATGAAATATATACAGCATTATTGTAATCAAAGTTAGAGTAGCCTTACATGGCATACAGGAAAGTAAGAAACTTTCTTCAGCTTTATCAATTTCACTTCAGAGCGTACTTTGCAGGGAATTAATTTGACATGCCCCTCCCCCCCTGAACAACTCCTCATTGCAATCATCAACTAGAAGCTCATCACTAACTACTCTTCTATCCCCCCAGTTAACTCTCCACTCTCCTCTCTCCACTCTCTGGCATTGCATACGCACTCTCATTGCTCATTCTCATGCCCCAAATCGGCAATCATAACTTCAACTTCATGGCTTTACCTAAACGACTCAACTCTGATTGTTGTTGCTCTCGTACTTGTTGTTGTTGTTTTTGTCTTCATATTTTGTGTAGCTATTGCTGTTGCTGCTTCAGCTATTGCCACTTGCCACTTGGCTTCAAAAGGCAGGCTCCATCTCTTGCCACTGACTGCTGCCATAAAAAGCAAACATCATTTCAACTTTTGTAAAGCAATAAAACCGCAACATACCCTACATTTAACCCCTGCCCCTTGTGGCAACGTAGCTATCTTCAACTTCAAATGCATACAGAGAAAGAGAGAGACAGCAATAGCGAGAGAGAGAGAGAGGGGGGCAGATGTGCCAGCTGCTGCCACTTTAGAACATGCTAAAATGTGTTGCATACTTTCCATTTGCATTTGCCCACCAGGGTTTTGTACGTTGAGCAGGGGGGGGAGTGGTAGGTGGGCGGATGGGCGTGTCAGGCACTGCTTGCCAATTGTCCAACAATTCGCACAGACTGGGGACAAACACACATCCTTTGGTCAGGCAGGAGTAAGCAACGTGATATACACGAACTTTTAATTGCAATTTAATGGACAAATAATTAAGCAACTTTAATGCAACAGCAACAACAACAACAGCAATAACAGCAACAACAAGAAACATACAAGAGTTACACTGAGAAAAGGTGTAAAAGCTGTTGCTTTATGGTTAATCATACCCTACAATTACATTCATGAATCGCCCCCATTTAAACATTTATAAAGGGTGATTTTTTAAGAGCTTTAATTTTGGCATACTCTTTGCAACATTTCGGCCGTTATCTCACAAATAAATGCTACAATGTTGTCCTCCAATGCGTCAATTGAAGCAGGCTTGTCTGTATAGACATTAGATTTAACATCGCCCCACAATAAATAGCCTAAAGCACGTTAATCTCTTGCGTTTTGGGAGAGAATCAGTAGAGATATCATCTCACGGCATTCAATAAATTATTAATCAATAAATTGATGGAATTATTATGATAAAAGTCCTAAAAATGTACTTATTCAATTTAATGATAAACCAAAAATTGATGAAGGGTCAACAAATAGAAAATAAATTAGTTATCATTTTAAACTTATTGAATTTAAATTTAAATTTTGTAATTCATTAGAAAATCACATTACAATGAGCATTATGTTTAAAGAAGTGCGGTTTAATGATGGTCATCATTAACACTGTCCGATATAGCTGCGATATTTTCTTCAGTTCGCACTCTACGTAAGCGTGTAGCTGGTTTTATGTACAACAATGTAAATTTGGAGCGAACTCAAGTCGATAAAATGGAAGAACCGCGCGAGGAACGTTTCTTAACTGAGCACGCATTTTGATAATAAAAATGGAATTCATGTTTAAATTATAGACCAAACTGAAGATGTTTGACAATGTTAGAAAACAAGAAACATGCGTTAGCTGTTTAAACAAGTGTTACCAAAAAGATAATAGCTAAAAAATCACCCTTTAGCTACAGATTTCGATCGATGTGTAGTTGGGAAGTAATTATAATGATAATGAAGAACTTTGCTTGCCACTTTGTCTGGGTCAAAGTCTCTGCATAAGTGTCAGCAGAAGAAAGCAACGAACAAACCTCATTTATATATATGTACATATATGTATATATTTCCCCCTAGACTATATAGTACTTGGTATATAGTATGTAAGCCCAACTAATAGCAAGATATTTATAAATGCCGTGCTCAAAGTGCATTTTGCACATTTCATTTTAACTGTCGCTGAATGAGAAAAGGGAATGAGAGAGTGAGTGAGCGGGACAGACGAAACGCTGCTGTATGAAACACGCAATAAAATGCCAACAAGCAGGGGCGGGGACAGCAACAGGGGTAGGGGTTGGGGGGTTGGGTAAATAAAATACCAACAAAACATTGCACTTTTGCATGCATAATTGCGACGAAATTAAAGCGAAATGTGCAGCCGGACAAGTGAGGGAGGGAGGAAGCACGAAGGGAGAGGGAAGGGGGAGAAGGGAGGTAGAGGGGAGGAAGGAGTGAGACTGCTGAGAATGTAGAGGGCGTGGCTCATGGGCGCCATGCAAACGAGCTGACATTGGCAGAGGTAAGAGAAGGAGAAGGCGAAGGCAAAGTAGGAGGTAAGTGGACAGGCTGGACAGGCTGGAAAGGCAGGTGGTAAGGCACTGCAAGTGGGTAGGCAGGCAGGGGGAGAGCAGGGTGCTGTGCAGGTGTGAAGCTTGTGCACAGCTGCCTTGCTCGGTGTTGGATTTCAATAATGTCATAATGACCAAACGAACGAACGAACAAACGTTGGACAAACTTAATCCTGCCCGCGTACACTGCCACGCCCTGCTCCTACTCCTGCTCCTGCTCCTTCTCCTGCCTCCTTTTCCTGCCTCCTTCTCCTCCTCCTTAATGGCGCCCCCTCTTTGGCAATTGCGCGCACAACCGCGTCGGGCACTTGCCACGCTGGCGGATGTGAGTAATCGCTCAGTCGGGTGCGCAGTCAGCGTCGGAGTCGGAGTCGGAGTCCTGCCAGGACATTGCTGAGCGCTAAGATTTCCGTGTCGCCTGTTCCTGTGCACTCCACCTCCCCCTCGCATGCCTGGCTGTGCAGCGCATGACGTAAGCCAGCGGAAATCGCTCAACATTCGCTGCATGCAGCGGCGGCACCTTCTGCTTGCCACAAGGCAGGCAACTGCAGTGCAGGCGACAGGATTGTGGCCTTCAAGAGAAATCGATTAAGTATGCAAATTGCACATGGAAAAGGCTGCAGGCAAGCACTTTAAGCTACTAGTGTATAGGGTATCTGTTAGTCTAGGCTACTTAGCTTGTGCTCACTGCAGAAGGAAACTTCTTATTTTTACAGGAAACTGCGCTACATTCAATTATTTAACTCGATCTCTTCTCACTCTCTCTGTGCCTCTCTCTCCCTCTCTCTGGGCTACCTCAAGAGTTGTTGCCACAGTTCGAACTCTCGGGGACAACTTGTGGCCTGTCAGCTGCTCAACTTCAACCCCTTCCGCTCCCTCTACTCTCTCTTCTTGCTCTTCTCTCTCGTATCTTCTCCTCAGACTCCCTCTTCTTCCTGTACTCCCACTTCTTCGACTAGTCCCCCTTCTCTCACTACTACTTCTCCTCCCTCTTCACCCTCCTCTCCCCCTTCACACTCTTCACCTTCTACTCCCTCTTCTTCTTTTAGTCCATCTTTTCCCTCTTCTGCCACTTCTATTTATACTTCCTCTTCTCGTTCTACTCCCAATTCTTCCACTAGTCCCTTTTTTCTCTCTCTACTCCTGCTTCTTCCACTTCTCCTTCTCCTATCCCTCTACTCATTCTCCTATCCCTCAACTTCCCTCCCTTCTCCCTCGTCGCCCTCTGTTCATGCCACGCTGTCTACTCTCTTGGCGCGTACAACATTTAATTTCACCTAATGAAGTTTCTATAAAAACAACGCGAAACGTCCGAGTAGCAAACGAACCGCAGCATACCCTTCCCACCCCATCCCGCTCCTCCCCTTGTCTCCTTCTCCTTTCCAGCAACTCCTTCTCAAGTGCCAAATTCAATTTCGTTCAGAAATTCAAGCGGCAATTGCTCTTCCTGTTCACAAACGGATTGACGTGCAAATTACAGCGAAAACAAAGAAGAGAATGAGAGGAAAAAAAAGGTTGTGCAAACTTATGAACTGAGAGATACCCCATAAAACACAAGTCTACAAGCAACTGCAAGCTATTTAAACAGAACTAACAGTCTGTGCTATAAAATTGGTGCTAGTTTTTGAAATATTCAATGAATTAATTACATAATTTATAATTTATTATACTATTATTACATACATTCGACGATTAACGGTCTTTTATTGTGTTAAATAATATAAATAATAATAAATAATTTGTTAAGTAATACTCAATTATGTTAAGTCTTATGTTGTGTTAAGTGTGACCTTAGTCGATACACTATCGTAAGTTTATTTAGTTATCGTTAACCCTATCGATAGGCTAGTGTTGAATAACGCAAAAAGGAGTGGGAGAGCGTCAAGAGAGCGAAACACATTGTAAAATTTAAAAAGAGCGTAATAAATAATTAACCATTCAAGAATTATCTTTACAATTTAAATAAATACTATAATACATTATAAATCTAAAGTGAGAGAAAGTTAAATACTTTTTGCCGTGTCTTTAGGTTTGTATAAGAGTCTCTTATATTGCCTTCATTCATACATCCTCGATATATCCTTTCCATTTTTACTAAAAAACCAGAAGGAATTTCGACATACAGTGAGTGCAGTGCATCAAAGAAACTTTAGAATTCCTTTATCTCATCTCTCTCTCTTTATCTCTCTTGCCTTTCTATACACGTCATCTTACCCACCCTCTGCCACTCACACTTACAGGGTATACGCGTATTCAACTGACACCGTGTCGCTGCCACGTCGTGTCTCGTCTCGTCTCGTCTCACCTGCCGTCGCTGGGGCATCGCTAATTGTTTTCGTTGTTCTTCCATGAATATGTTAAATTGTCTGCTGCATTCTGTGTCTGCCACCTTCACTTCTCCCCTTTCCCTACCCCTATCCCCCTCTCACGCTGTTTATAAATGCAAATTGGCCAAAAAGTGCAACAACAACAACAACTAGAAGCTGAAGAAGACTGCGTCACTCTCTGGACATGCTTGGCTGATTTGCTGACTAACGTTGGGTAGATGTGGCTCAGCATTTAATGAGTGTAGCGATTCCCAACTTGGCTACACTTTCGATTTCGACTTGAATAGATCCCTCTTCACACCCCCCCATCACCACCATTTAACTCCAACTATGCCACTGACTTCTCTGGGCCAAACAGCGTCGTCTCATTTCAAACTTCTTGTTTGTGTCGTAAACAACTGCAACAACAACCACTGTAGCAACTAATGTTACGACAATAACAACAACAACATCAGCAGCAGATACAGGCCCATTTACATTTACATTTAAATATTGCTTTTAGTTTTTATTCAGAGTTGTAAATTTTAAGCTGCCGCTGACCTTCTCAAGTGCGTTGTTGTTGTTGTAGTACTTGTTTGCATTGACAGCCAGACGGAGAGGTAGAGAGAGACAAAGAGGCCGGGGCCAAAGTTTTGTTTAAGGCGTTACACAAATTTTATTCGATGCTCTAAAAATAGAACACTGAGTGAAACACTTAAGCAATATGAGCATGTGTGTGTATGTGTGTAAATACATATACAAATGCATGTGTATGTACATATGTATGTGTTGCTGTGCTGGGAAAATCAATTTCAATTGTTTCGCACTTATTGAAAAAACTCGCAGTGCATTCGAAATTCAATTGCAAAAAAAAAAATCGTTTAATTATCGTCGATTGAATATCGAGTGAGTCGAGGGTGTGTGTCTGTGTGTGGGTATGAGTAATTGAGAGAGAGAGCGAAAGGGAGTGAGAGTGGATTTTACTCAAATCATAATGCAGTTTTTTTTTAGTTGCATATCGATATTTACTTTAAAAGCATATGTATGTGTAGTTGAGAGAGATCGTGGGATAGAGAGAGAGAGAGCAATTTACCCACATCACAATTTAGTATTTTCTTGTTGCATATCGATATTTACTTGAAATGCAATAGTTACATGTGTACGTAATACGTAAGTATTAGTAAGTGTGTATGAAATTTTGTAAATGGAGAATACGAAAACGATAATCGATCAATAATTTTATCGACTTGCTCACTGAATGTCTGGCAGTGTCTGACAACGTCTGCAGCAACGGCGGCAACGGCGTCTTTTAACGACGACTTTCACTAAACACAAAGCACAGCAAACCCTAACCTACCACACCTCGTGGCAAGAGACACAACAGAGCAACAACAACAACAACAAGCGACAGCAAATAATCGCAGTAGTCAAAACAAAAAGCGAAGACTGAACAAATAAATAAACGAGCGTAGACTTCATTATGGAGAAGCCACGAGCGCAGCACATCAATCATTGCCAAAACACAAAACTCACCACCCCAACCAGAGCACACCACACCCCACCTCACCACCTCATCCAACTGTGCAATGGCACCTTCGAGGGGAACTTCAGACATTGAGCTGAGTTGAATGTGCCAAGAGCAGAGTTGCCATGCAAGAAAAGAGAGAGGGAGAGAGAGGTAGAGATCTGCAACTGTAGTCAAGACAGTCAATGACTTGTGGTCAACCCGAGGGGGTGTTGAAGAGAGGGAAGAGGAAGAGAGAGAGCGCAGCCTCCTTCGGTGGCACAATAAAGTGTTTAGTAAACAAATTGCGGTTGCCTTTTGATAATATGCACGCAGCCAGCTGAGCACAGCAGCAGCAGCAGCAGCAAAGAGAAGGAGCAGAGAAAGAGAGAGAGAGAAGGAGTAGAAGAAGCAGAGGAAAGAGAGAGGGGGCAAAGTTATAAGTGCATTGCACCGAAAAATCGATTGACGAACACCAGAATGACGACCAATGACGCAGAGAGAGGCGAAAGAGAGAGAGGGAGAGAGAGGGAATGTGCGTTGCAAAGGACATTGATTGTGTGCGGGCGTTGGCGCCGACGTCACGCAAAACCAAAGAGAAACCATAAACTTAAATTAATGACCTTAGCGAGACGAAGCTGAAAGCTAAAAGCTGAAAGGCGAGACACGGAGAACGGGAGAACGGAGAAGACCTTGTGCAAGCAAAACAAAGAAGACAGAGCACAGTGTGGCACGAATGCAAGCAAGAGGCAGTAGAAGAAGAAGGCGAAGAAGCAGAAGACGAGTAGCAGCAGCTGAGGCAGGCGCCACATGCTGCGCCCTCTTTGTGGCAGTGTGTGATTTACCGTTAACGGCCTTTCGTTTGCTGCTCCAATTGGAAATGAATCTTGCTACTGCAGCCGATTTCACTGTGATGCACACATACACACATGTACACACACACACTCACACACACTCACTTAGAGCTGAAAATGTTCGTCAATTTGGAGCAAGGCAGCTGAGGCAGATGCTCGGAACAGTTGAACAGTTGCCCCCCCCTCTCCATCACCCCACATTGGCTAAATGATTTTGCAGTCGACGTCTGCGTCGCCGTTGACGTTGATGTCGCACACAGCCGATTATTTGTTGTCAAACTGGTTTTACAAATATTTTGCGTTCATCTGTATGGAGGCAGCAACAAGCAACAGGCGCTGGGAGGCACGCAGTGAGGCAGGGTAGGTAGGGAGCAACGCGCTTACATGCTTGCAACGCGCTTAGTGAAAGTCGCCTAAATGTCGTCGTTTTACAGTGCCCTGCTCTCCACCCCACCCCCCTCAAATTGCCGCTCTGCCCCTGTTAACTCACTCTGCACATTCAATTAGGTTTAGCTGCAGCTTTTGCTGCTATTTACAGCCAATTATGAGAGACAAACAGAGTCGCTGTCTCAAGTCCCCTCGTCCCTAAGTAAACCGACTTACCTGAGCATTAAAATCAAAAAAGTATTCCGGTCTCAGCGGGCAAGGCAGGCCGCACTTGCAGGTACCCTGTGATAGCAAGTAGCCTTTGATTTGAAACTGACTGCGCAGAGTTTCGCCTGTGGGACTGAAAATGTAGAGAAAAATAAAGACTATGTCTTAGAAAAGGATTGTACAAATATATTGTATTGATTGATATTATTGTTATTATATGTAAATGGAACAACACAGGAACAATCGTCCAAAATGTTTCTTTTTTAACATAATTCAACTTATCAATACAAACTAAAATTATACAGTAACCTATGTATACTTTTTTTCTATTTTATCAAGAGAGAGAAAGAGAGAGAGAGGGAGGGGGGAGGAACGGGTAGTGACAGCTAAGAAGTTAATACTATTAATTATTCAACAACTAATCGTGCAATTTGTCCAATTACAAAGTCACACAGAGAAACTGTGAACACTGCAACAAATTAGCTCCCAATCATGCTAACTAACAGTGAGAGTGCAAAAGGCTGAACGAGCTAACAGCTCATTAACATAATGAACTAGTGATGACAATGTTAAGCGACAGTCGCACCACATAAATATGCATGTGTGTATGCGTGTGTACATAAATTAATTCCAATCAGAATTGCTGGCTGTGCTGCTCGTTTTGATCGCATGTCAAATAAGAGGAGTGCGCATAATTCAAACAGGTTTTTATGTATTCAGAAAATAGTTCCCTCGTTCTTCGTCCACGTGAGTTGCCAACAGAGTAGAAGAACTCCAAGTGGATTGTGGCACAAGGGAGTTGCGGCTATTAGGCAATCCAGTTCTAAACAGTTTAAGTTCCAGATACACTCATAAAGTTAATTATTTTACGATCTATGGGTGTGTTAGGATGGTGAGCATTGAAAATGCGTTCGATTTGTGGACATAGATATGTTTATACTTTATTAATGTGCAACATTATGATGTATTAGGGTTACCAAATGCATATAAGTACCATGTAGTACGTATATTTGTAATTTCAGCAGTACCTTTCTCTATTTGAGGCTGGTATCTTTAAGGTTTTTAGAGTATACATTGTTTCACGTTTCTCTGGACTTTAATCAACGTTTACAACAATGAAAATTAAGTGAGTTAAGGCACAAACAGTTTCAGATCTAAATATACTTATAAAGTTCATTATCTTACACTATATTGGTGTGTTATGATGCTCTCCCATTGAGAAAACCTTCGATTTGTAGGCATAAACATGATTATATTTTAATAATGTGCAACATTGTGATATATTAGGACTGTCAAATGCCTATAAGAAACATATAGTATGTATTTTTGTAGTTTTAGCAATTTCTTCTGTTATTTAAGGCTGGTATCTTAAGAGTTTAATGTCTTTCTAGACCTTAAACCACGTTTACAACAATGAAAATTAAGTCAGTAAAAGCCCAAAAGAGTAAGGCTATAAGCAAATCCAATTCTAAACAGTTTCAGCTCCAAATACACTGATAAAGTTAACTATCTTCTCTTTGAAAATAGCTACAATTTTTGGCATATAAACAGCTTTTGTAATTTATAAATGTGCAACATTATGATACATAAGAATTGCCAAGATCTTATTAATAATTTCAGCAGTTTCTCTTTCTGTTAAATCTTATTATAATAAAATCTAGTTTTTAGGGTATTCATTGTTTCATATTTATCGCAAACTGAAAGCACTTTTACAACAATGAAAATGATAAAGAGTGCAAAAAATTGATTTAAATTTGAAAAGCAAGCAGCTTTTTTTTTTTTTTAAAGTAAATCCAGTGAATCCAGTTTGTGGTAAACCAGAGGAGGAGGAGGAAGACCAGAGGGCCATGCACAGGGCCACGCATGACCGCAAATGTTGAGAGGGTTAAAAACATGGCACAAATAATGGGAAAAAAATAATCACTGGATGCTTATTAATTATAAAGTGCAAGCATGTTGAAGGAATCAAGGGCGCACTTCAGTGACTGAGTGAGTGAGAGTGAGGCCTGCGACTGGGCCTGAGTTGTTGAATTGTTGTTGAATTGGGAGAAGAAAGAGCACGGCAACACTCGCCACAGCTTCCTCTTCTCTGTCTCTCTCTCCCTCCTCTCAGGTATTCAGTTTCGTGTGGGAAATCTGAATAATGCATAAAGTGTGAAACAGCGGCAAACAGAGCTGACAATATACATAATTGAGCGGGTTAAACGAGTCCGCAAGAGCATTGTCAACAGGCCAGACAGGACGTAAGGATAACTGAAGAACAGGATAAGTGAGAAACAGGATAACTGAAGAACAGAAGGAGAATAACAACAGCACTGAGATATAATTTGCCAGCTCTCCTCGTTGCCATCAATGAGCAACACTAGAAGAGAGTGAGACCCAAACTGGTTTGTCCTATTATTAATTATATCTTTTGCCTTTTAAACTGCTCTGCTACCCGATTACTTCGACTGCCTATCAGCTATCGATGATAGGGGGAGGGAAGGAGGCATCAGTGGCAGGCAGGTCAGGCCAGGCTTATAGCTCAATTTGTATGCAGTCTGTGAGTTGAGGGCTTAAGGCTTCAACACGATAACAACCACAATGAGGGCCTGTGCCTGTGGGACGTGGGCAAGTCTATCTGTCTCTCTGCCTGCCTGCCTCTCTCTCTCTCTCTCTCTCTCTCTCTTTCTCCCTTTCTTCTCAAGCTGTTCTTCGCTCTGCTGCTGGCTCATTAAGTTTTTTATTTACACAAAATGCGCTAATAACGTGAGTGGCCGCCGTCCGCTCTCCGCTCTCCTCTTGGCTGAGGCGTTGCGCTAACGAGTTAAAATAATTTAATAAATTGCAAACACAAAGCAAGTCGAAAGGGCCTGAAGGTGGGAGAAGCTTTACGCCTCTATGACCTTGAGTGCACCCTACTCAACGGCACAACGGCTGCAAACACAAGGGGGGGCACGAACAAGAGAGACAACAGCCCAAAGGTGGGGAGGGCGCAGATTGTCGACCAAAGGCCAGAGAGACGAGAAATGATTACTGAATTAATAAACCCCTCGGCAACATTAGCAAGCCAAGCAGTCGAGGCAGGATAAACAACTCTTAAATATGCCGCCATAGTTACAAGTATAAAGGCACAGACTAAGGCAGCACAGGCAGCACAGGCAAGACAAGCAGGACAAGCAAGACAGGCAGCACAGGCAGCACAGGCAGGACACTCTGACAAGACAGTCTGCTGCCAAGTTTCAGCTCAATCAAAGTGTTTAAGTAATATGCTAAAAGCTTTAAAGGCTTTAACTCTATTTGGGAATCTGCTTTTGGACGACAGTTTTGCAAATGGCATCAGTTGAATCAGAGAGATATATGCAAGATATGTTTAAGAAGAGAGAGAGAGAATGCTGCAAATCTGCAGGTGGCAGCGGAGGTAGACTAGACGCAGTGCCGCCTGCTGACACAACCTACGTGCTGCAAAAAGACACAAACACACACACACAGACAGACACACACACACAGACGGACACAGAGAGACAGCCACAGTTCCTTACCTGTGTCTGTAAATTGAAAACTGTTTGGTCTCTGTCTGTCTGTCTTTGTGTCTGTCTATATGTCACACTGTCAGCTTGTCTGACTGCCAGACTGTGCCAAACTATTCCGCATTCTTAGAGCCGCAGCATGGTCGAGTGTGTGTGTGTGTGTGCCTCGTTTTGAGTTGCCTCCATTTCAGCTGCTGCTGCTGCTGCTGCTTCTAATTTATGATTTATGTTTGCGCCTTTTTTTCCGCTCTGCCTCCTGCCGCTTTCTGCTTTGCGCATTTTGGCTTTCTGGCGCGGCACAGTGGGCGGTCATCGCTGTGACCTGGAAACGTGCATGTGTCACATTTGTGTCGTCCTCAATCCTCACTCCTCCTCCTCCTCCTTCTTCACTCTCTGACGCCACGTCGTGCAGTCAACGACTCAAAAGTACTTGCGCAACAATTATTGATTTACCCCTGTAGTTCCTGCTTCTTTCCCTATCCTTCTCTCCCTCTCTCTCTCTCTCTCTACCTTCTCCCTCTTTTCTTTAACTGTGCTTCAAATTGTTTTGCACATTCTTTGCATAGTCAAGCTGAAATTTGCATTCATTTTTTAACAATTTACTCTCTCTTTTAACCCTCATTCTGCACTTCCCATCAATAGCTTAAGTTAATCTCTTCAAATGAATGTTAGCTTAAGAGGGGAACATACACACACACACTGTACATACACACACTGCACACACACACAGACAGTAATGCAGCCAAAGCTGAGCAACCGATAAACACACAACGCCAGCTGCAAAATTTGTTTAGTTCTCTGAAATCGGTTTTGCAAATCGAAACATCTGTTCTAACAGTAGAGAAGGCAGCAGAACAGAGAGAAGAGCTGCTAACATTGTAATAAAACTGTAAAGATGACATATAACATGCCTACTTATGTTTAGCTACATACAGAATTATTCTGTATAGTCTAAAATATAGTCTAAATACCCTTAAACAGATAGAAAATATAGCAGCTTTGGCTATTCTTTTCTACGATTGTTACTTTCCCCTTTTACTTATAATGGTATAGAATTTTATAATATTCTTCTTGTGTACGTAACAGACTGGGCTAGATCGACTTCCGTATTGTTGCTGATTCAGAATATATATACTTTGTCTTCTGTCCATAATTAATATACCCTGTTTCAATTCATTTGCGTCAGGTCCTCTTGGCGTATCCCTCATTGGAACTGAGACTCTCTAGGTGTAGCTAGAAAGTAGCTACCTTATACTATAATTATTTAAAAAAGGGATAACTGAATTGCCACCATTCAGATCTAGTGCACCCCTACTGTGCAAAGAGCATCCTTTACAGTCCAGTTTATCAGTTTAGTAAATCCAACATATTTCCTAAACTAATCGACCTTCTCTAGTCAACTGTGAAAGGCTCTAACTCTCTATCTCTGCTGCTGCTCTGCCTGCTCATATTCCTATATCCATCTCAAAGTAAAGGCATTATGCTTTCCCAACTTGACCCCTTATACCTTATAATAATCAACAACTGTTCAAGGCTAACTTGAACAACTATTTGCACAGAGAGATAGAGATAGAGAGGCAGACCACAAAGGCTCACCCCAAATTGCTTGAGTAGCTTCTCAATTCCCCCTCTGGCGACTCGGGCATTGGACAATTAAAAAAAAAAACTGTTGCAAGAGGCAGCTGCCGGGTGTAAGGGGGGGAAGGAGGAAGTCTGTGGGTTTTTCGACATATTTGTGTAAATATCATGTTCATATTCGTGTGTTTCTGTTTGTGTTACTGTTTGTAATTATGTCGGAGCTTGATGATAACTTGCAGATAATGCACAGGTAAACACGCGCACGAGTTTGAGTACGAATTCGAATGTGAGTACATATACTCGTGTGAGTGAGTACCCGTTTGTTTATCCATGGAAGCCAAAGTGAACAGAGAACTTGCAATGATGCCACACACACTCTCGACTCTTTATACTGTTTGACTATCATTGTTGTTGCTGTTGCTGTTGCTGTTGCTGCTGTTGTTGTTACTGTTTTTGTTGTAGCTGTTGTTGTAGCTGTTGTTGTTGCTGTGCTGTTGTTGCTGTGTTGTTGTTGTTGCTGTGCTCGATTCGAATGTGCATGGAAATCTGACAAAACATTTGTTCATTTCAAGAGACGTGTGACAAACCCCTCAACCAGCACCCCCCCCACACTTCACCACCCACTTCTCTACGCCCTATGGTGACCCCCCCCCTTACTGACTTGTCACCCCCTCTCCATAGTCTGCTCCCTCTACGGCTTTCTACAGGCATTTCCTGTTTGGCAAGAAAAACATTTTTATGGCTTCAAATATGCATTGCCCCAGACAAAGCAGAGATTGACTTTTAGCAGTCACTGTTGTAAATGTCATGTAAGACGCTTATGCCGTCACCAGCTGAAAGAGGCAAACGATTATCGGAAAATCAGTCTCAGCAGCCTCACTAAACTAGCTGCTAAATGTTTTCTTTAAGAGTGAGAGAGAGAGAGAGATTATTTCATTATATTATGCTAGTTTTAGCAGTAAACTACTTTAATTTTGATGTGAAAAAGGCTAAGATGACAGCAAATTGAGCTGTAAACAACGACAGAAAGACGTAAAAGGCTTTATAAACTCAGCTGTCGACGTTGATCAACACTATATAGACTCTCTGTGAAGCCTCCTTGGGTTGACACAAAGTTGTAATTTCCTTCTACCTAAGTTGACGGCAAATTTAACTGTTAACAAGTAGTCTAAGCGACAATCGCACGATCACAACTAAGATATACCTGCTCAACACCTGGCTGCCTTTGTATTGCATACTTGCAGGCGACAACTTTGCAAACTTTCCACTAAAGTTATTTCCTTAATTACTTCCATGTTTATCATGCGTTTGCAAGCAAATTCATTTCAGAAATCATGTATAGGGACATAATTATTGTACACACTTAAATAAACCCTTACAGCTTAAAAAACTACTACTTTTCCATGGATTTACTTTGAGTAAAGGGGGCGTGGTTAAATTATAAAACATATTGTATCTAAGTGCCAACAAGAGACACATTGTCAACGATTTTGACAGCTCTAACTCTTATAGTCTCCGAGATCTTGGTGTTCATACATACAGAAAGACGAAGAAAGCTTTATAAAGTTGGTTGTCGACGTTGATCAAGACTATATAGACTCTCTAAGAAGCCTAGTTGGGTGGATTCAAAGTTGTAATACCCTTCTACCCCATGTATTCATGGGGTATATAAACAGAGAGAGGGAGTTGTAGATTAAAACTCACCTGATGTAGGCCACTTCATTGTTGTTGGTTAGTCGACGCCAGCCTGGAGCTAAATTTGCATTGTTGTTGTTGTTGTTGTTGTTATTATTATTATTATTGTTGTTGTTGTTATTACTGATGTTAACATTATTATTATTATTATTATTATTATTGTTGTTGTTGTTATTATAGTTGGTTTTGGCAACATGCTTGGCTTGTAGCTGCTGCAGCTGTTGTGCTTGTTGTTGCTGCTGCAATTGCTGTTGCTGCTGCTGCTGCTGCTGCTGTTGTTGTTGTTGTTGTTGTTGTTGTTGTTGTTGTTGTTGTTGTTGCTGCTGCTGCTGCTGTTGACTGTTCTGACTGATTTGACGTGATGCAATTGTTGCTGGCATACATTGCGTGGTAGCAACTGTTGCTGCCATTACTGCTGACTTAACAGGCTGTTTAATGTGCGTTTGGCGCTGTTTGGCTTGATGTTGCTGCTGTTGTTGCTGTTGCTGTTGCTGTTGCTGCTGTTGCTGCTGTTGTTGTTGCTGAAGCTGAAGCTGCGAACTGTTGGCTGGACACACAAAAATGTGCTGACTGTGGCGCTGCTGCTGCTGCAATTGTTGCTGTTGTTGTTGTTGCTGCTGCTGCAGTTGCTGTTGCTGCAATTGTTGCTGCTGCTGTTGTTGTTGCTGCTGCTGGGCGGCAACATTTACCAAACCAGCTGGTAAAATTTGTTGCTGCTGTGATTGCATTGCTGCATTTGTAACGACCCGCGATACAAATTTCGATTGTTGCTGCTGATAGAATTGCTGCTGTTGATGCTGCAACAATTGCGGATGCTGTTGCTGATGCTGCTGCTGCTGTTGTTGCTGCTGCTGCTGCTGTTGTTGCTGCTGTTGTTGCTGCTGCTGCTGCTGCTGTTTGTAGATATTCAGTTGCTGCTGCTGTTGCAATTGTCCAGCCACCGTCTCCGCTGCATTGCCAACGATATTCAATTTGTGCTGTTGCTGCTGCTGTTGCTGCTGCAGCTGTTGGCCAGCGGATGCGGCAGCCATGTTAATAACAGCAGCCGTTTAAAAGCGCTCAATTTGTGGCCTGCGAGATGTAACAGACAATAAAAAAATCATTGTTTAAAAGGGAGAAAAACGATAATAATAAATATGCATATAAACACACACACACACACATGCAAATGCATACAGCTCACATGCACACTCACATATACACAGGCATATGCATGCACATAGAACACATACAGTCAGGCTTATAACAATAGGTACACTTTGAAACTTTGAGCTTGGAGTTAACTTTACAGTACAGTCTAAAACAAATTGACTTTCCAAAATGTTGTATTGTGAATATGGTTGAATTTTACAGAGATTGAATGGGGTTCGACGGGGGGAAAAGGGGTGCCCAATAATACAACAAACTTTTCACTGATATTCTTAGAAGTAAGAAATCGTACATTGCTTTTATTCATAAGCATATCAGTGGCAGTTTCGTCACTCCATTTCAAAGTGTACCTATTTTTAAACCCTTCGACCATTGAAAATGGTCAAAAAAGGGTATACTAAATTTATGCAAATGTAGGTAACAGGCAGAAGGAGGCGTGGCAGACCCCATAAAGTATATACATACATATATTCTTACTCAACATCACTAGCCGAGTCGATTGAACCATGTCTGTCTGTCTGTCTGTCTGTCTGTCTGTGTGAACGCACAGATCTCAGCTTTTATAAAAGCTGGAGCTACCAAATTTGGCAGGTAGACTCCTGTATACTATACGCTGATCAAGTTTATTTCAAATGTTGGGTGCCACGCCCACCGCCCCCGCAAATCAATAATTTAATTTTTGAACTGAATTTGTAAGCGCTGTATAAAAGATACAACTTTCTGTTTTTAACATATACTAAACTGAATGAAATATCTACGTAGTATCCAAATTTCAATTCGGTCGGACCATAAACACAGAAGTTATTGAAGAAAGTATGAGCATAAAACCAAGTGCTTGTGTCAGCTAACAAGGGAGTTGGGCGAGAGAGCAGCGCGAGCGCCATTTGTCGAGTATAATTTGGAATTAAACTACACCGGCACATAGGTCGAAGGGTATTCCACTGTCGCGTGCCGCGCGACTATGGCTCTCGTTATTTAAAGACATGATTGTACATGCATATCAAACTGCTTGTACAGCACTGCTATTATTTTGAGCCACCACTGTACTTATACGCATGCAATTTGAATTGCGTGCAATTATGTCTGTGCGGATGCTCATTCTGTGTGTGTGTGTGTGTGTGTGTGTGTGTAACAATTCAGCTTTGTTTTTTGTGCTCACCTTTTAACGTAATTTACCAACATATTCAATTATTTTGAGTTATTGTGTAAACGAGACGCGACGATGTCATATTGTTGTTGTTGTTGTGGTTGCTGCTGCTGCTGCTGCGCGTTTTTAAGCACTTAATTTCACTTTTTGTTTTTATTTTACAGCTCTTTTTGTTGTAATAACGCGACGACTTTTGTATTGTTGTATTGTTGTTGTTTTCTTGTTGCTGTTGCTGTCGCTGTTGTTGCTGTTGCTTTTTATACAAACTGCTGCTCATGACTTCATTTGGAATTCAGAAAACGAACGTCGCTGCTCGCTGGCAGAAGCAAAAACAGAAACAGAGACGTAAAGAGTGAAGAGAGAGAAGAGCGCGCAACGCGTAAAAGTAGGTGAATGGAGCATGAAGCAGTCGCAGTCGCAGCCTCTGTCGACTTCGTCGTCGCAATCTGTAGAAGACAACTAAAGCGACTAAAGAAGAAAAACGGGGTGGAGTGGGGTGTAGCATGACTCAAGGGGCAATACAGAGGGGGTGGGGGGGTAGAGTAAACGACACTCAACCCAACGAAACATTTTGTTTTTGTTCTGCCTAAAAAATTATATTATACGCGTACAATTTGCCAGACGCGACTGTGCATGTTATTGTTGTTGTCACTTTTAAATGTACACATGTGTGTGTGTGCGTTCGTCTGCATAGCAATGTTGCGTATGCGTGTATGTGTGTGTTTACATACGTATATATGCATATAATTAATGCGTGTCTGTCTGTCTGCTCATGTGTGGACACCACCTGCCCTAGGGTTCTGCTCTAATGATCATAATGAGAGTACAAGGGAACTAACACACACACACACACACCACTGTATATGTACACATATATACAATTAAAATACGTAAAGTGACCTCAAATGCTTATCTGCATTTCACATGCGCTTTTTTGGCAGCTGCTGCACTCACTACACACACACGCACACACACATATCTCTGCACATATGTAATATACAAATATATGTATGTCAATACAATTATTTCTATATAATTCACATTGAGCAACGCTCATTTAACTATATTATAAACAACGCCAAAACAACATTAAATGGCAATTAATTACGATTTCATTCGTGTTGGCTTTATTCACTCACGAACGACGTTTCGACACTCGCGACACTCGAACTCGACTCGTACGCAAGCGAACATGATATTTTTAACCAATAACTATGGATTTTTTGTACATTTTCTTGTTCACCTTGACGAAACCAAGTGCTTTGATAACAAAGCAAAGATTTGAATTTTCATAACCACTTACGAACCTTAATTATGCTAATTATTTCACCTTAGCGTATCCGCGCATTTGTTTTTGGAATTTTTCGACTGCCCAAAATTCCATTCACTAGTAGAAACTAGCGATGTAATAAGTAACTCGATATCAACATAACTCGATATCCTGTTGCTCGATTGTTGCGTCTAATCCGTCCCTGCTGTAACTATCGATATAAAAGTGCATGCGTGTTCTTATTGAGTAACGTAACAAAAGCTGTTACGTTACGTTATTATTTAAATATCGATTGCACAGGAACAAGACGTGTTTGTGATTAAGAAATTATTGTACTGTAAAGAAATAAATATAGCGTTAAATAAAATTTATTTATTCAAGATTTATAAAATTAAGAACTACAGAAACGACTATTTTCAATTACTTTATTTTCTATTAGCAAAAAGTTATCGCCGTCGATATGCACTACCAACGCAACCCTGAACTAGCAAAACAAACCGCGCGAATCCGACAAGTTTTGCATAAACTCTGTTTAGAAGTTTAAAAAGAAAATACAATTGTGCATTAAATCCAATTAGTCAATAAATATGTCCAGCACGGCGATTACGACCTGCAAATTACTGTTGTTCGGCCGTTGTCTGCGTGCCGTCACACTTAGCGTGGTCGTTCAGTATTTGTTGTTGACGGTCTTTCTGCTGTTCGTCAACTTCGAGCTGCTGCATCCCCTGGACTGGCTGACGGGTACTCTGGGTCTGGTGTGCAGCTGGTACACGTGGTTTGCCAGCATACTGCTAATCGCAGCAGTCGTCCTCTATGGTGTGACGCTCTCACAGCAACACCTTGCCGAACGTCGTTACTGTGCAACACGCTACCGCTGGTTGATCCAAAACGGACTGCGCAAGTTGCTGTTCCTAGGTGCTCATCTGTTTCTGGGATACATCACAGCCTGGCTCTATTCGGGATACCTGCACACCGACTACAGGTATGTGAGAACTGTCTTTTTTTAACATTATAATTCCAATCTCTTGATATTATCCGCAGGCACTTGATATACAGATGCTATGGCCAGGACTGTCTCAGCTCGTACCATGTATTTCTGCTTGGTGTAGGCATTGGTGCCGGCGGCTACTACTTTGCCACAGAGTACATGAGCAACGAGGTGTCCATTGACTATGCCATCGTTGACCAAACACGCACGGAGAAGCTGCGTGAGGTATTCTATGCCACACTCCTTAAGGCGCCCATTAGTTCCTTATTGCCTACTCTGAGCTACACGCTGGTATTCTGGATATGCGGATCTGTGTTGAAGAACAAGTTGAGTCATTTGCTTGGCGTGGATACTGACGATCATCTAGCTGGCATAGTTGATGTACTAACCAATGTACGGCTCTTGTTCTATGCGTGGCTACTGACCACGCAGCTCTGGAGCAATATGCACCTCATGCGCCGCTTATATGCCATGCTGCTGGCCGAGGATCTCCCCCTGGTCATGTCGCGAAACCGTCTTAATATCTCCAACGAGCAACAACTGCAGCTGGTGTCCTGCTTGGGTCTGTGCAATGTCCACATTGTGCAATGTCTCGCCGCCCACTTTCTCTACAAGCAAGCGAAGCGCAGGGATTCCCCCATGCGCATGGAGGTATTCCAACTCACCGAGCCTGGCAACCGACCCGCCAATTGGCGCGCTCTCTGCGATCAGTGCATTAGCATTGTCGATAGCTTCAGCGAGGATCTGGTCGATTCAATGCGTCAAATCAATGTGGTCAAGGATAGCAATGAGCCAGTGCTGCTGGCCGAGAAGGTGCTGCTGCGCCAGTACAATCAGTTGCACGGCATTCGTTCAGTGATGTCTCCGCCACGTGCCGACCCTCCTGCCCAGTCATGGCAGGCCCAGCCCATTCGTCACGTGCCCAACTGGTGTGAGCGCACCTCCCTCCAGCTGAAGGAGTCTCTGCAACGCCTGCTGCGACGCATTCCCGGCATTGTTTATCTCTTCACTGAATCGGAAGGTGCCAAGACTGGATTTCTGCTGGAGCACGCCATGCCCGTAGTGTGGGTTAGCCAGACGATGGCACAGATCTGCGTTGCATCCATAAAGGAAGATCGCTACGGCGTGGTGCAGGACGATCTTCCCAACATTATCAAGAGTCTGCATAGGCTGAACAGTGAGCTGGACAAGCTGAACAACAGCATCCCAAGCCTGCGCTCGATCAATCCCAACTTTAACTATCTGCGCTGTGCGGTGCGTCGCAGTCTCTACAACATCTGCATATCATTCTACGACTATCTGGGCGACCTGATACCCGCAGGAGAGGAGCTGCGTCAGCTGCAGCTGTTCGTACGCTAAGGATAGCTGGACACGCCCTCATCCATCGACACGTACACACACACACAAATCCAGAATTGTTCTTAAGCTTGTCATGTTTGCACTTCTTCTTTAGTTGTCTTGGGTAACAATAAAAATTAATAAATACACAGGGATTTCACAATGGGAAGACAACTCGGTAACTTGATAGCTCCACCAGGCACCTAGGCAGGCAGTATGACCAATGACCAAGTTATTGATTTGTCTCGCAGCTGCGAACAGCCCAAAGATTACAATGTACATATGATATATATACACACTTATTGACTTTCTTCCTAACTATATAAATTTAACGATTCAAGCAGTGATTGGTTAAAGCCTCTCGCTTCCCTAGTGGGTCAATGAGTTCCCTCCGCTTGTGCAACAGCCTCTGCCAGCGACTTCTCCAGCTGGACGGCCACGTCGTCCAAGTGTTGAGCCGCCTCTTTACCCTTTCGATCGCGACCATCGACAAAGATTTGGTTCTGCAGAAAGTTGAGTGCACGGAACGCCATGCCGCCCTCAGGATCATAGAAGCCCTCATAGGTCTTGGGGTTTCTAGCACTGGCGCTCTGATCCGGCATGCTGGGATCGAAGGGAACGTATTCCTGCAGCGGCTCCTTGTGCCAGCTGAAGATGTTGCGCGAATCTAGAAAGCACATGATTATTTTCTTCACCCATCTTAATTGAGGGTATATTAAATAACTCACCCAGTTCGGCCAAGACGCGCGTCATTTCCCGTATTTGCGCATCCTGCCGCTCCAAGCGGAAACTCATCTCAGTCAGCGTGTTGGTCAGTTGCATCTTCTCGTACTGCATTGTTTCGTTCTTCTTGTTCTCTTTGGCATTTTGGCGGGAGTACTCGAATATCAGCAGACCGGCACCGATGGCAAAGATGATGAACTCGCCCAACAAATTGGCACCCAGCTCAATGGCCATGGCCTCATTGAGAGGCGGCACTGTGACAGGCCTGCCCAGATTGAGGGCCCACATCTTTGTCTTCACCTCCACCCAATTGTAGACTGGAAAGATGCAAAGAGAGTCCTCTATATAGTTTGACACTCATCATTCTGAGTATGTGTTCTCCTTACACTGCGCCGGCGGCATGCAAATGTATTTCCTGAAGAAGGGACTCGACTTCGCATTGGACTTCAGCACATTCGCAATGGGTTTGCTAATCTGCTTAACGGCCAACACGCCGAGTTTGGCGGCTGGAAATACGCCAATAACCATTGTTTCAGCTCGTCTTTTATTATTAAATCACAGCATAAAAAGTAGAACCGACCAGGGCTGGTGTATAAAATAAATATATAGTTTTGTTTTTGCCTTAGTGGTGTGTCTTTCCAATTCTTAGAGATGAGCATTCAAACGATACTCTCACACTGTTCAAAGCGCGCGCACTTTACGATAATTGAATTAGGCAGTAACCACAAATATATTTTCGATTTTTGTATCAATCCTCAAAGCGTTTTAAGTATTCATTTATATTTTCGTTGATAATCCGCAATTCGTTCTCTTCCCATTCGACCAATTCTTTTAACGTCGTAAAGTGGTTAGCCATCTCCAGTTGTTCCCTCATGTGTTCATCGTGTTTCTCCTTGTTCTTTTTCGTTTGCCTTTAAAAAGGTAAATGGAATAAATATTTTGGTTGCAGCAATGTTTGATTTTTTATTGTACTGACCGCGATATTTCATAATATATCAAAGCGACTCCGATGGCCACAACTAAAACTTCGCTGATTAAATTCGCACCCAATTCTGTGGCTTGATCGACTGACAAAGGTGGAATTGTTTTAGGTTGCGGAAGTTTTAACATTCGCAGTTTACTTCGAGCTTCAATATAGTTAACAAGTTGTCCCGCTGGTACACATAAACATGTCTTAAACAATTGGTTACTTTTCGCAAAATCCTTAACAACCTTAACGACTGGCTTAGTAATATGCTTTATTCCCAACATACTAATTTTTGCAAGAGGAAATGCGCCAACAACCATTTTTAAGAAGGAAGTTGATAAAAATTATAATCGAAAACTTTGTCAAGCCTATTTCAAAAAGATAATATTACACATAAATTTTGGAGCTATTTAAAATTGACAGATATTTTAAAAAGACATTTTGTTTAATATTATTGACAGAAAAGTGAAAAAATTGTTGACAATTAATGTTAGTTACAGTAATTCGATTTCTCAAAGTGGTTTTCTGAAGCGGGTCTAAATTCTTCATCTGACCAGATGCGTGCTCTGATAAGGGTTTGTTTAAGCTTTATTATTTCCTTAACTTGATTATTTATGCGATCACTTAACGCTTTGATTTCCGTTATCAGCTCTTGCTTTTCCTTTCTATGTCTATCATGTTTCTTCGAATCATTTCTTGATTGTCTGCAAATAAAATAAAAAGAACCAGTTAGGAAAGCAACAGTCGCACGGCACGCGTCAGTGGACAATGCTTTGAAAATATTCCACAGGAGTCTTTCTGCCAAATTTGGTAACTCTAGCTTTTATAATAACTGAGATCTGTGGTTTCATACAGACAGACAGATATGACTCAATCTACTCGGCTAGTGATGCTGCGTAAGAATATATATACTTTATGGGGTCTCCCAAGCCTCCTTCTGCCACACAAGTTTTCTTCACTTACCGTGAAAACTCGAGCAAGAGAAGCCAAACGCATGAGGTAAAAATGAATACCTCACAAAACAATTCGCTTCCAGTGTCAATGGCCATGCTATGATTTAATGGGGATATAAATGATGGTTGCTTCAGACCAAGCATCCACATTTTCGACCTCACGCCAATCCTGTGATAGACTGAAAAGCATCTAATCATTTTAATTTGCTTAACGTAAATGTGCACCCACCTACTCACGTTGTGCTGGTGGCAAAATAAAGTATCTTCTGAAAACTTCATTTTTCATAGCTTGCCGCTTAATAAACTTGCCAAGCGGCTTACTTATTTGCCTAATAGCTAACATACTTAATTTAATAATAGGAAACACCATCCTACGACTTGTATATTTTAAGATAACTCCAAACTTTACCAAGTTAGCCTTAACCATTTAAAAGCATTAATTGAAGCATAACTAAAAATTTTAAATTAATTATGAAAATTTTCTATAGTCCATCGAACTGTTGCTATGATTTCTGTGCTTTTTTTCGTGTTGTCATTTGAATTCATAAATATATCGATATAAGGGGCGTCAAACCTTTGCGATAATATATCGATATATCTGTTAGAAGACTTTTGCCATTTCTGTATTTCATAAAACTTGTGAATTAGAATTATTGAGTATCTACATATATATATAGGAGAAGGATATGGAGAAATTAGATTGCATATTATCGCAGTCTAGCGGATTTTGTGTGCGCTGTACTGCTCCTACGCAGCTTGTCTGCCATCGTTGTGGCGATTTCTATTGTTGCAAGAAATGTCAGCTACAAGATTGGCAGCGCCATAGATACATTTGCTTTGCAATTCCCGCCCTGGTGCATCCCCTTGCGTGCTCTGTGCTAGGCGGTGTCAATCTGCCAATCCTCACTGAGGAAGCAAAGCAGGAAACGGAAGGTAATCCCAAATCGGAAGCTAATCTGAATATAAAGAAAGCTCCGCCAGTGACAAATAAGCCCATTCCAGCAGTTTCTCCCGATAAGAGCGCCAACAACAACAGCACTTCCAGTGCAAGAACGCCAAAGAACATTGTTCTCGCATACGCAAAGAAACCCCCGAACAACAGTGTGGTCTGCGTTCCAGGTTTCAGATTTCCGAATCGTTGTTTCATACGCGAACTTACTGGAAATGCTGAGAAAGCATATTTACACGTATCTGAGCAGGTCTGTCTGTGTGTGTGTGTGTGCGATTCGAAGTATTTTCTTGAATAATAAAGATCTTGTATATCATTCCAGCTGATTCAGAAGGTTGAAGAGCTGCCGAAGGTGACGAAACTTAGATGCCACCAATATGCATTGGCAAAATTTAAGGACAAATTGTATCGAGTCAAGGTACTGGATGTACAGAACTATACAATGGCTCGTCTTGCTTTCGTGGATCTTGGCATAGTTAAGGTGCACAACATGAATGAAATGTATGAGATCAGCAGTGAACTGTTGGGGTTGACCTGCTATACTCTGCTGATGCAGCTGAAGGATGTGCCCAACTATACAATGGGCGAGGATGTGATCAAGTTTCTGGCCCAGTTCACAGATGAACGTTTCCTGATAACCTATAGCAATAAGGGCAGCGTGGAGCTAATGAATGTGAATACTAAACTATCGTTAAATGAACAGATACGTCAGTTCTGTTCGAAGAGTCAACTCAGGCAAAGAACAGTACCGAGTTTGCCCAATTTGGAAAAGCCAATCCAGTCTGACCCACAGACAAGCCCAGCTAAGGAAACCATTGCTTCAGAGATAGAACATGTGCAGCAATGTGAGAGTGCAACCAGCACTATAGCAAATGTTGCTCCAATGCAGCAATTAAAACCTAATGAGCACAATTCATTGGAAGTAGTTGAGCCCAAATTGAACAAGGCACAAACAGCTCTTCAGGCTCTGGAACTTCAATTTATGAAGAAAGCTACTTTGCATATAAATGAAGTTACAGAAGAGTTTACAGATCAAGCTAAGCTTAATGCTAAAGCCAAAGATGTTCCAATTGACGAAAAAACTCCAAATATTAAAGAGCATCCATTGAACAAAGAAATGGTTGATGAACATCAAACATCATACCAGGAAAACATGAAGAAAAATGATCATTTTGAAAAAAGCGAGATAAATGTTAAACCAATTCCTATCGCAAAACCTATGAATGATGATTCAATTGTGTCAGAGGAGATCACTACGAAGTCGAGTCTTCCCTTACCAAAATCAAATCCAATCGCAAAACCTGTGAATGATGATTCAATCGTGTCAGAGAAGATTAATGTAAACACTACGAAGTCTACTCTTCCCTTAGAAATATCAAAACAAGACGATCCACTGGAGAATATTTTTTCTGTGTTTAATTCCATATCATCTACTAAAAAGCAAGAAAATGGCGAGCAAAGAACAAAAGATCAACAAGTTCTTCAACCTGTCCTGCATCCCGTATGTAATTCTTATGTATTGTCATCAAAGACTTTATATAAATCTTTAAATTTTTACAGCCCTTTGAATTGCGGCGCCTAAGTAGAAATAAACCTGAAGGGCTGGACGTCTTCATTGTGGACAATACGAATATTTCCAGGGGAATTATCGGTGCTTTCGATAGCGAAAGTGCAAAGGACTTTTCCGATCTACACTTTCGAATGTCCGCATTTAAGGACTCGGAACCATACACACCTGTGTAAGTCTTATATTTATTATACTTTGAGATACTTATAACCCACCATATAAATTATTGTTACCATTTTTTAATTAGGGCCAAGGAGTACGTCATAGCAAAATACGAAGGTACTTGGTATCGCGCAAAAGTACTAGAAATTAAGAAAACTCCATCGGAAATTCTCTATAATATTGTTTACCTGGAGTTCTCCAATGTGGCAACTTTATCGGAGCAGAATATACGCCGTTATCCTGCTGACATAACGATACCCTGCCACACAAACGTTTGCCTCATCGAAGGTAAAGTTTGAAATTATTCCGTTAGTTATCGATAGCCCTTATAATTTTCGTATTCTGTGCAGGGTTCCCCCACCGACCGACACCGGCACAGATTAAATACTTGGAGGAGCATCTGGAAATGCACAGTCTACTACACGTAGACAGCGTTAACTATCTCCATGATATGGCCCTGATCAAGTGCAATGCATTGATGCAAGCACTCAGTAAACTTTCCAAATAATCATCTTATTATAATAAGAAACATATAACATACCTTTTTTTTATTCCAACAATGTTGTGCCTTTTTTATATAATCAAAATGATTTTAATATTAAATTGCTAATAAATGGCGCCAGCCGATATTTATAGCGTCCCGTTTGTGTGTTCTGCCGATATGGATAATGATCATTTTTCGATATATATGTATAAAGCTTGCTTGTCGATGTATCGTAAATGTTTTTAGTCTCAAAACAGATCACCCGCAAAAGAAATTCGATTTGAATTTCTAGTAAGTAACACGAGCCGATATTTATAGCGTGCCGTTGTGTTCTATCGATAGGAACTATTGTTTCGATAAATATTTAACTTGCTTGGCGATGTATCGTGAAAGTTCTTAGTCGCAAAACAGATCGCCCGCAACTCAGACCTGCGTATTTGGTGTATATTGTAGCCTGTGCATTTAATAAAAGTATATTCCAAAACAGGAAAGCAATACATTTCCATTAATTCGTTACTTTCTGCATTCAAAGAAGGTAAGTCGCATATGTACGAAACGTATGTATGTATAAACCCAGTACTAACTTCAGAATTATATTGAACACGCGCAAATCGGACAAATTGACTAAATTAAGTTATATTAATTTGTTGTTGTTTGTTGATGATGCAAACGATTTCTCCGCAATACTTAGAATACAGTGATCCACACATACACAAACAAACATATATGTGGTTAGGCACACAGACTTGTGTTGCCGGACAATGCGCGGGTAAAAAATATGTAAAGGTGAAATAGAAGTCATACCATACACACACACACCCATGCACACACACACCTAGCCATACTTGCGAAAACACGCCATAGGAAAATGCAATGATAATCTCCAGACTTGAAATTATTATTTCAAACACTGTAAATACTTTTATATGTATTTAAGAATGTGAATACGAATATGAATCATATAAGTAACCGGCAAACAAATACAGTTGTATGGAAGATTTGTGTTTGTAATGCGTAACATTGTGTAATTTAGAGACGCAAATGAAAAGTTATTTAACCGGCTTTTTGTTTACAATTCTTTTTTATTATTATTTTATAAGTCTCAACAGAACTGCAGTTACAAGTGGGCAGGACAACAGTTATTAGGGAAATGTCCTTCTAGAGCAGGTTCAAGGGCAGAGACCAACAGCCTCTAGATTCTGAAACGACTAAAAGCACTTTCACTTTAATAAAACTTTCGATGGGGATGAGATAAAAGCGACAGAGCAAAAGCTCTGCTCACGCATTTCATACGTGTCACGAGTCCAATCACCCCCACACAGCATGATATGTTGAAGGTGTGAGCGAGAGAGGGCGAATCATAAAGAGAGTAAGACTGCTGTCTGCCTGCGCAACTTTTTTTTTTTGTAGAGATTATAATGTGTTGGATTCAAGGTCGATAGAAAACGTGAGATTCGGCTTTTCAAACATCTGATAAGCACGCAAAGTATAAGTACCCGTGATTGGGATCGCTAAACAGCTGACGATCAGCATTGTTTACACTCACATGCTCTCATTAAAAGAAATACATCGTATATATGTATATCTGTATGGTTTATATAAACTCGGTCAAGTAGCCGGCAAGGAAATCGCAAGCTCTTAAGAGCTTTTTTTCTCTCATTTTCGATAAACCTTCCACTCACACTGATTTTCGATAAATTTTCCGCTCTTCTCTCGTTTTCATAAACTTTCCGCTCTGTCTCTCACTTGGTGTGGGTTGGGTGGCATTTAGGGGTGGCCTGTTGCCACAGAGAGCCTTTGGTGGCTCAGAGAGTGAGAGAGAGTCGCACAAAGTCTCGTGGTTACTCGTACTGCATTACCGACATTCGAGACACTCTGAGCGCCTTTGTCAAATTTTCCATTAACAAAAAAATCGTTGCGGCAGTCGAACGACTTGTGCCATTGTGTGAAAAACGCAAAAATTCTCGCCTTACAACGCCGCATCGTCTCACTCTGTTTTGTGCGTATCCGTGTTGGGGAATATTCTAAATATATATTTCGTGGGTTATACAGCGTCAATCCGAAAATGGTTAACGTAACTATTTATGACGAGTCTCCGAAACTAAAGGTAAATTTCGTATACAGAAACTAGTGCTTTTGTTCTTGCTGTCGCTTTTCTTGATGTACCCTCATAAAGATATACCCCCACTCACACACAGCTGCTGGTATCTGGTCGTATCAGGTTTACTTAAACCGATTTTCTCGTGAAATATATTCTCTATCTGCCGTTTTTGCAAATTCAAATTATGCAACGTTCCTTCTTTCTGCTGCACAAGCAAAACTTTTGACCTTCGCCAATGCATCGCCGCTGTCAGAGCAAGTTTCCTCCATCTGTCAATCCCCACTCTCTACAGGCAATCTCTCTCTCTTCCACTCTCCTTCCTCCCTCTTTCTCTCTCTCTCTCTCGTTGGTCGTGCGTATACGCCAAGCTCTTTCACTGTTTACGTTACGTTTTGATTATTGGCAATTATCGATAAAACGATTTGCACCCTCGTCAACTGGATATCGTGAATCGTGTGTCGTCTGGCACTCGAAATTCGATCAAATTGATAATAAATATTGTACTTTTGACCACTTGAGTTGTTATCTATTTATCTATTATGACCTGAAAGTATATCATTGTTTGATCTATTGTAATCTCGTATCTAATTGTATGTATTCCCTTTCTGATTTGTTGCTTGCAGCCAAACGAAGTACCGCAAAACATGGCCGCTGGAGCTGATACTCAATTGGAGCACATGTGCCGCCTGCAGTTCGACTCGCCTGTTCCCCATGTGCGTCTGTCCGGCATTGTGTGCACCATTGGACCTGCTTCGCGCAGTGTCGAGATGCTGGAGAAGATGATCGCAACTGGAATGAACATTGCGCGCATGAACTTCTCCCACGGATCGCACGAATACCACGCCGAGACAGTGGCCAATGTGCGCACGGCTGTCAAGAACTATTCAGCCAAGCTGGGCTACGAGCATCCCGTTGCAATTGCTCTGGATACTAAGGGACCTGAGATCCGTACTGGTCTCATTGGAGGCAGCGGCACTGCTGAGATTGAGCTCAAGAAGGGCGAGACCATTAAGCTGAGCACCAACAAGGACTTCCTCGAGAAGGGATCCCTCGAAGTCGTGTATGTCGACTACGAGAACATTGTCAATGTTGTGAAGCCCGGAAACCGCGTCTTCGTCGACGATGGACTTATCTCCCTGGTGGTTAAGGAAGTGTCGAAGGATACTGTTGTCTGCGAGGTAGAGAACGGTGGCGCCCTCGGCTCACGCAAGGGTGTTAACCTTCCCGGTGTGCCCGTCGATCTACCAGCTGTGTCCGAGAAGGACAAGTCCGATCTTCAGTTCGGTGTGGAGCAGGATGTCGACATGGTCTTTGCCTCGTTCATTCGTAATGCTGCCGCTCTGGCTGAGATCCGCAAAGTGCTTGGCGAGAAGGGCAAGAACATCAAGATCATCTCGAAGATCGAAAACCAGCAGGGCATGCACAACCTGGATGAGATTATCGAGGCCAGCGATGGTATAATGGTCGCTCGTGGAGATTTGGGTATTGAGATTCCCGCCGAGAAGGTCTTCTTGGCCCAGAAGGCAATGATTGCTCGTTGCAACAAGGCTGGCAAGCCTGTCATCTGTGCCACTCAGATGTTGGAGTCCATGGTGAAGAAGCCTCGTCCAACCCGTGCCGAAATTTCCGATGTGGCCAATGCCGTGCTTGACGGTGCTGACTGTGTGATGCTTTCGGGTGAGACAGCCAAGGGCGAATACCCCTTGGAGTGTGTGCTGACGATGGCCAAGACCTGCAAGGAAGCCGAAGCTGCTCTGTGGCACCAGAATCTGTTCGCCGACTTGGTGCGTGGTGCCTCTGCGTCTACTCTGGATGCCCCACATGCCGCATCCATTGCTGCAGTCGAGGCCGCCACAAAGGCCAAGGCAGCTGCTATTGTGGTGATTACCACCAGCGGAAAGTCTGCCTTCCTGGTCAGCAAGTACCGCCCACGTTGCCCCATCATTGCGGTCACCCGCTTCGCGCAAACTGCTCGCCAGGCGCATCTCTACCGTGGCCTGGTGCCACTCATCTACAAGGGTAAGTTATTATTATTGTGTCAGTCCAACAACAAGCCTTATCTAATTATCTGACTTTGTAGAGCCCGTTCAAGCTGACTGGCTTAAGGATGTGGATGTCCGTGTGCAGTTTGGTCTGCAGGTGGGCAAGAAGAATGGCTTCATCAAGACCGGAGATTCTGTTGTGGTTGTTACTGGCTGGAAGCAGGGCTCTGGCTTCACCAACACCATCCGTATTGTGTAAGTACTACAACTACAAAATGACATAGTAAACTTTATCATATTTGCCCTTCTCTACACCCGCAGTACCGTCGAATAAATAAATAAAACTCATTGCTTTGTGTGGAGATCGATGTAGCTCAGGATCAGCGTTTCAAGCGCTGCGGCTTGCGTCACTTCTGTTATTAACCAAGTTAATTTATTAAACAAATTAAAATATATATCACGGACTTTTGGATCGTCAACTAATCGATATGGAAACCATTATTGGATACACGTACCCGCTGCCCAAGCGCAACAGATGGGCACAGACAGCCCCAAAAGCACACAGTTATAGTTTACCATTGTTAAATATAGCGTTCCTCATAGTAACAAAGAATAATAAAACCATATATATATACTTTAAAATGGGTTTCAAATATTGAATAACTTGGGGGTGTGGAAAGTATTGCTAGTGCTGGTTAGTAAGACGTCGGTATCTAGATAGAAGGGAGATAGATAGTGCTGTTAACCCAAGAGGAACTGATATCGAAGTGTACTAGTTTTTAAACCTGACCTATATTATATTAATGACTATGAATTGGATGCCAGGACAGTATTGCCAAAAAATTATTTGAATTGCGGTATTTTTATGGCAACTGCTGTTTCTGCAGCGTTGCCAGATAGTTATGTGATCCATCCAGCAGCTTTCGCTAATAATCGGTATGTTTATCGATAGTATATTATAAATATGGGCAACCCTAAACATAAATTGAATGCACAAATTGAAAACATTTGTAGATTTAATTTCAAAATCAGTCCGCAGGACATTCTTTATTTAAACAAGTGTTCGATTCATTTCGATTCTCTTGCTTGCTAAACTAAACTTCGTACGTTTTTTTGCCTTTATTTGATAGCAATTCAATGAGTTTATTAAAATAATCAATTGCATTAATCTTGGTTCCGTTACGCACAACGGCAACTGCCACACTGCACTACCGACTAGGGTTTTAGTTCATTTGATGAATGCATTTAATTGTTACTTCTTTGTTACTTGTCTGTGTGTGATCTTGCAAAGTTCTGATACAATTTTATATTTACAAAAGGCGTGTCCATGTTTCGTAAATGGTTTCGTGTTATATGGCTAATAATCATGTCCAAAATAGGCATAACTTCATAAGTATATGGATGTATAATAATAATGGTTGCAAACTCAGTCATTGCTGTTAAATAATTGTGTGTTGTATTTGTCTGAAACAAAATGTACATTTTATGCATTTTAAAATATAACTCTTCTTAAGTTTTAAACAAATTTCACACGTTTTTTTTTTATCTTTTATAAACAATTCATTTCATTTTCTTGCGTTTGTTTTATTATTTTGCGAGCTTAATGTTGATGTACCATATATGTTTTTTTTTTTAATGTTGCTCTTCTTGCTTGCTTTCTATTACTGTATAACTACCTCATTGAAAATACATATTATTTATTTAATACATAATTAATTTCATAAGAAGCACATTTTGTATCATTTATGCGTTTACATTCCACTCTTTGAACTCACTTTCATTGCCTGCCATATCTTTCTTTATCTTTACTTTCATCGTTATTTATATATACGTGTGTGTTTTTGTTTGTGTGTGTGTATATTTATATTTACTTTATTGTTTAACATTTTAGCGCACACTTTTGTTAACACTAGACGCTAGAGATAGCTTAAGAAACTCGACCAGTTGTGCATGAGGAGGGGGGGAACTGTGCTCAAGTCGAAATATTACAAAACATAAATGATGATGAACAAATCAGCTGCTTGGCTAGGTAACTGGGTGAACTATGTGGGGTGTACATGTAGTAGGACTGTGGGGTATAATGTGTGGTATGGTGATCTTACAATTGGTCTTGGACATCCATGCACGCAGAGCAGAGCTTAACTAAAAGTATCAATACTTATCTTAGAACATAGCATATAAAATAAGTAATGTAATTAGTAAGTCATAAAAGTAGATTTTGGAGAACACTAAAAAGAATATAGAATCAATAGATAATTCCACTTAAATATATACTTTCTGATATTTTAACTTTCTTTGTTATATATATTTCAACTCTTTCAGTTTCCATTTCATTGATTTAGATTCTTAATAAGTTTATTCATTTAAATGAGCATTTGTTTTGCGATTTTTATGATTCTTATGGGTGTGTGGACGTAGGAAATGCTGATTGATTGATAGAGATGCAGAAACAACGCTGTTTGCTGAGGTTTATCATATGAAACATAGTTTGTTTTTCGATGTAACAACGATGTTTCTGCAGCTCTAGTTGATTGGTGCTGGTGTTCTTTCTCTCATTCTTCTGAGATTTTCAATTATACAATAAGTGTAAGGTGTGTAAGGCTAGAATTTGTCGCAATTGATTTCGTTTTTAACAGCTTGGAATGAACTTGATCGAAAACGAATATTGAAACACAACAAACAGAACATGTTTAAGCGCACAAAACTTGTTTTCAACTTTTTTTTTTTTTTTGAAACTTAACAAGCGAACACAAAACAAATAGGCCCGCAAATAGGGCTACAAATTACAATAGTACAGTACAGTATTTAGATTTATATTGTTGTTGTTGTTGTTGTTTATTAGAAATACTTGGGCGCATGTATAAAAAACCGTTGGTAAACTACGCTTTGATAATTCGATTGTTCTTTGTGAATTACGCTACAATTCATATTCAATTTCTGCACCGACTATAATTAAATGTTATCTATGTATAAAAATCTTTTATTTATCTTGTACGTATCACTAAGGAAAAAATGTTACAAAGCTTTTGCTATGGCATTTATGTGTGTTTATGTTCGTGTATGTGTTTAATGTAAGTGAGTGTGTGTGTGTGGTGATATTTTTGTTAAGCAAAGAACTTATGTGAAATTTGACAGCGCGTTTGAAACAACTCAATCGAATTAACAATTAAATGAGCCAACTGTGCCCACTGCAACGACTGTGAACGACACTGTAGCCACAGTCGTGACGAAATTGAGGGTGGTGGTGTGCACAATTCATTAGCTTGCAGTTGCAGGTGTAGTTTTAGCTAAAATTTATCCTGAAATATGAACAGATTATTGGTCGCTGCGACAGCGATTATATTCTCCTCCGGATGCCAAGCAGTGTGCAATATCTTTTTGTTGAAATCAAGACAATCAACGCTGATCTCATCCTTCTTTCGTTTGCCACCAGTGCAAACTTTACGTGGCTTCAGCACCGTCTTCGGTTTTATAATATCCCTTGACGCCTCGAGCGTAACATCCTTCTTTGAATTACGATCGAATACACGGAAAAAGTTATTATAACTGCCCGTCATTATTGAGCTATCCTTGCCGTTCCAACAGCACTCGAACTTGTCAAAGATGCAATCGTTTTCATACAGCGAGCATAGCTTGGCACGTAGGTATTCGTGAACCTGTAAAGTGATACATAATTATAGATACAATCAAATAGAAGAGAAGGTAATCAATCAATCAATCAATCACACTTACCGGATAGGTCTCAATTGGCTTTGTCTCCATATGCAAGTCCCAAACCTTGATACTTAAATAGTCTCTGGAGATCATGTAGCGGCCCGAATTGCTTAACTTCACATCGCTTATCGAACTGATTATCTCACTGAAGAAGCTGCGATTCGTTGGATTTTCTGGTTCCTCAAATTGCTTGCTATGACGGTCGCATAACGCCGCCGAGCGCATATCACATAATCGTATTGTGCCCTTGGAGCTGGAGTAGACAAACACATTGCATTCGGTCGGATGGAATTCGGCGGCGGTAATCACTTCCGTCAGCTCCTCCATATTGGTTGGCTTAATGTCGACAATATTGTAACTCTGATTGACAACCTCCAGATGCCAGAGGTTGATGCGTAAATCATCGGCCGATAGGAAAGTCTCTTGATCAGAATTAACGCTAATTGAATTGATGTGATAGGTGTGCGCATTGGCGAAGGTGCGACGTGGCGAGGCCTCAACCATTAGCGGTACCTGCTTCACAGAAGGAACTCGTAAGGCGGTTACATTTTGAGGATCCCTTATCAGGCCATTCTCCTCTTTTGTGTTATAGCCCTCGAACGACTTGTCGCGCTCACTGACCTTCCACAATTTAACCGTTTTGTCATTGGTGGAGAGTAGAAAGTGTACGGGATTCTTTTGATGTAGCCATCGGATCTTATTGATTTTCTCCTCAATTTCCAGCGATTTGAGATAATCGAATTCGGGCTCGTGCGATTGGAATGTCGAATAGACATTGTATTCCCCACGTCGGGGATTGGCGCTTTTCGAGACGGGATCACGCTGCAAAACGATAATAGAATTACAAAATAGTTATATTTAGAGTTCTATAATCAAACAAAACTGTTTAATGTTCACCTGAAAGATGACAACTCGTCCACCTTTATCGCCCGTGGCCAAGAGCTCGCCATCGTGATTGAACTCAACGCAAGATATGATATCTGCGTCGGTGACATCATCATCCAAGGCGCCCTTGATCTGTGAGAAGCACCAGGACGCCTCTCCATTACCTGTCAATACAAATGATAAACCAGAATTATACAAAATGTTTCTTATTTCATTTCCCCCATTTGCCATTTTCAATTCCTACAGCCTAACTGCTTGCTACATTTGATTTCCTCTCGCTCAACAGCTCAACAGACAATCAATATGCCCTGCCTGTGAGTGTCCCTGCTCTCTGCTCCCTGCTCTGCAGTCGCTAAGGACAACGATGACGTCGATGAGGTCTCTGCAAACGTTATGTCAGTCGCTCTCAAGTAGTTTACTAATGACGCAATTGCCGACTTACATATTACTTGTCTATGCTTTAAGTAACTGTTACTAGCAATACGAGTGTTATAGACATACTAAATGATGCTGTCTTTGTACTCTCATTTGAATTATACTTTATATATTAAATGTTAGATCATTATTAACATAAAACCTGCAAAACTACAGCACCTGCGGCCTTTTTTTCTGTTTTTATATAGACCTATAAATACTCTGTTAAACAGTTTACAAAAGAAGAATAAGTCAATGCATTCCTTTCCTTTTAGTCTTTGTTTACATTTGTCTGTTACAAGCCTCAATAAGGAATACACCCTTAAATGCACAACCCAGAAATATATACGCAACAAGCTACCAATTCAGTCAGTCAGTCGTTGAACTCGCTTCTTTGAGATGATTCGCAAAGAAAAGTTCAATGGGGAAGTGTCTATAAAATTGAAAAAGAAAGCCAACTGTCATCTCTCGCAATGGTTGGACTTGCTTTGAATCAGTTGCAACAATTACAATGAAAGCCAAAACCATTCACAGTGAACACGTCTAGCGTGGCGTTAGTCTGTTCTGTGCCGGGTCAAGGCAACGTCAAGTCGCCAGTTATGCGAGGGTTGTTCAAGAAGAACAGAATATAAAACAGTAAACAAATTCAATCAATAACGGATGACAGATTTACAATATTAAATACAGCAACGTTTACTTTGTTAAGTTTGCTTCTTCACTAATGTTATTTAATTGTTTTTTAAAAATATTCTATGACATAATTACGACTGCATAGATTGATTTAAGCTCTTAATCGTTGCCTTTGTTTATCAGCGAACCCGGTTAAAGCGAATGCACACGGGGGGAACTGCACAAGCTCCAACTAAATAACAATCAAATATTGGCACAATTATTTAACACTGGCACGCGATGTCACAGTGTAAAAGAAAAGAACAACACAGGAAGGAACTGTGGAACGACCTAGAGAATAAAACAGAACGAAGAGAAGAGAAGCCTTCCCCTCCCCCCATTGTCTGCTGTCTTTCTGTCTTTCTACAAACAAACAAACATATGTTATGCATATAATATGGAAAGAAAAGGCAATCGTTTTGCACTGGTCTATTTTTATTGTAAACATATAATTAATTGAGGCTGCTGTGTTCGTATTTGCACCACAGTTCCCATGTAAATAGGCGTATTTAATCAGTCGATAAATGTACAATTCGGTGCACTTTTCTTTGAGTTCGAAGTATTTCGCTTTTCTTATGTATTTACGCAACTGCCAGGTGCTCTTGTTTCTTGGAACACTTTTCCATACCATGCATTAATAATATCAACACTTTATAGATGTAAATATGTGCCTTAAATCACAACTGTTCCGACTACAGTGTATATCTTCACTTGTAGACAAGACATCACATTATATATTCAAACATGCATATAGTAAAGTTCTGTATACTGTTGCCAAAACAAATAACCCTCTGCAAGGGTATGCAAATTAAATTTCTGACTGCACACAAGATCCATCTGGTAACCCTAGACATAACTGATAGACTGCACACTGTACCCTCGTTGTTTGAGCTTAACGTTAATTTTTAGACAAAAGAGATTTGTTTATGTCGCTCGCGGTTTGTTTACTTTGCGTATGAATTTGTTTATGTGCAGAAATTTAATCAAATCACATGTGATAGACTTATAAAGATACATGCATACATATGTATGTATATGTGCTACATGTATTCCCATGCGTAATATTGACTTACCGGCCATGACAGTTGAACAGTTTTCGTTGAACGGCGCGCGCAAGTTAGCAGGAGACGCCACTCAAAGCAACAGCAACAACACCAGCACAGCCACACAACAACAAAAACAATAAAATAAGGCCAAGGAGTTGCGGTCACTCTCTCTCTCTACTTCAACTCTCCCACACTGAACACCGATTAGTGTTGGGGAACGTAGTCTTAGTGTTGTTGCTGCTGCTGCTGCTGTGAAGGAGTGTTGAGCGCGGTTTCTTATGCCGGAAGGAGTTGAAAAAGAATCGACGAAACCGAAACCGAAAGAAAGCGAGAGACTGAACCAAAGTGCTTAACTTTCGTTGCTTTTGTTTTTTGCTTTTTCCTTTTGTTGTTATGTGATGTACTTGGTATGTATGTATTTATTATTCTTTCACTGCTCAACACAACTTAAGCACGTATATGTATAGCTGGTGACGACAACTGCGTCGACTGCGACATGTGGGGAAGAAACTGCAAGGTAGGGAAGTATTTCTTTTGTACACACACGCACACACATACACATTCATAAATATATATATATTTATATAGTATATATGCCGACAGAAGCAGCAGCATAGCGATAGCAGAAGAGGAGGCACTAACACTAACGGGGCAGCCGGTGGTTGTGGTACAAAAGTTATCGCAAAATAATTCACACTATTCCGCCGGATTCTCTCGAGGGAGAGAACACAAATGATAAACGAGGCGTTGTAAAACGTTATTAACGTGCCCGTGTCCGCATTCGAGAATTTACTAAACAATGCGATTTATATTATTTATTCTGTGGCAAAACAAACACCAACAACAATGCTAACACCTCTAGAGCCCGAGCCCGACTACGTTTTCGCCAGTCGTTTGACTTACTCTTTGCTCTTTGTTTTATCGCATTTTCTTGAGTATTTTCTTTAACAAACGCAACGGGTGGCAATCTAACCTTCAAAATATGCGTTGTTTTTGTTTAAAGGACTATTTCTTACAACACCAATATTAATTTACATATTTGTTTTGACATTTACTTATGGTAAACGTTGCATTATTATAAAGTGCAAAGATGCACAATCTTTATTAGACTTAAATGCGTCTGCTTGTTAATACTTTTTAGGTTCGTATTTGTTTTGACAAAACACTGCACTGATTAACACAATAAAATTGTGCTCACAAACAAATATATACATATGTATATATATTATATATATGTATATATAATTCGCATGACAAATATGTATGAGGAAAAAAAATCGAGAGATTCTAACGCTGCTTCTTCTGCCAGTTTTTGCCGCCTCTTTTGCTGCACTGCTTCGTCGCTGTCGCCGCCGTCGTTGCGTTGCGTCGTCTCTTTTGCAAATGCGGCAGCGGCGGCCAAAATTTACGCACTTTTAAACTATGTACATCATTGCAATAACACAATTTAAGTATGGCTATAACACTTGAACACGCCGTTAACAATTTCTACTTAATTAATGACTAATTTGTTATTATAATTTCAACATAAAATGGAAGTACAAAAATTTATTGCAAATTTCGCACTTTACAATAGAAGTTTCAGGCCACTCAAATATCGCAAATCAACGCCGTTGCTCATCGTTTAAGTGTTGCACAATGTGCATGCAATTTCTGTGTTGCAAAATACCAAAAATGTCTACAGCTGACTGCGATGTTAAATTATTTTCTGCTATTTAATGGCGCGTTATTATTTTTGAATACAAATAAATGTTAACTTACTTTGCGGTTTTTTTGCACCATTTATATTAATTGCCGTGTTAAGCATATTGCCAATTTTCGTAATGCTCGACTGGCGCATGAATGTACGTGGCGGGATGGGTGGTGGTTGTGGATCAGGTGGGTCTAGCACTGGACTTTGTCGACCCCAACGACCCATTTTGACGTCTGTGTTTAGTTGTTGTTACAGATTGCAGGCTGTAAATAAATTAAATGATCGAATCTATTAACGTGTGTGTTTTAAAGCACATACACACACATACTTATACACAGGGATAAATATTGTATAATGGATATTTGTTCAAGACCTGGTCACTCTAGGCCTTAGCACATGAGCCCGCTTCGTGTTTTTCAATTTGTCAGGCAATTAACACCTATCTCCCCCGCCATCCTCTCAGGTTTCTCTCTCGCTACCTAGCTATCTTGCAATTATCATGCGAATGTCTCCGACTAGATTTTTCTTTTTCCACATTTTGCCCACAAATGAATAGTGCAAATGTGCTTGTCGTTTGTTTACATTAAACATTACGTTAAGTCCAAAACAACTTCAACATCTGTTTAACTTCTGCTATGCAAATTTTGAGTCTTGCTGCGTGTTTTATAAATTAAATTACACACACACACCGAGTTTATGAATGTATATTTATATATATATATTTATATATATATGCTTTATTAAGAATGAAAATAATATACTTACTGGCTGGTTCTATATAAGCCAAGTTTGGTGACTTAAGAGCAAGTCAAGGTGAGTAATACAAACATATCTTATTAGGTTGATATACATACATATACTATATACATACATACATTAGAGAAGAGATGAATGAGGAACTACACATAATATGTATGTTTGTGTAGGTGAATATGTGTGTGTGTGTATGCCAAGTATCGACTCAACAAGTTGGTAAGAAGGGAACAACAAAACAACGTGATGATAAAGAGAAAAACAATGGGAACAACGTGTGATTGTAATCCAATTAATGCTCCGTCTCAAATGTCTTGGTGCGAAACGTGAGCAAATGCCAAGCCCACGCATTAAAGGAAAGCCGAAAATTGTTTTTTTCCTACAAGTGCCCTAAAAGTCGGCAATATTAAAATAAAGAAATGGGAAATGTTATTTAAAGTTCAAAGTTAATGCACAGTGACAAATAAAATAAAGAAAAAATAATACAAAATATATATTAACTCAGTTTAGCTTCATAAAAAAAAAAAAAAAATAAATATTTAATAGAAAAAGAAAATAATATAGCAGAATTAATATGTATGTCACTATTAACCCTCCCATGTGACCTCGAAAATACATTTCTTTGTAGATTTCGTTTAACATTGCGACAAGCAAGCAAACACAATTAATCAAAGGAAAGTCAGACAACTATTAAAAACTAAAGCTAAGATATTTATTTATATATATACTAAATACGCATGTCTGAGCATGCAATGTATGTATTGTACTTATTTATATTTTGCTTAGCAATAACACAAACATTGAACGGGCAGCCCACAGTTTCAGATTGTTTATTTTTAAAAGAATGCGAAGGAAATGCGAAAATTCGTTAACGCACGCACACAGACACACACACACTTACGCACACAGTGGGGCAGGGCGCCTCTAAAAATAAACATGGCGACAATTTTGGGTAGTCCGGCAGCACGTGCAGCACGAGACTTTCAACTCGCATCCTCTGTCAATTTTTGTTGATGTGCTTTGATATTTTTGGAATATCCCCCCCTCCCTTTCCAAGACTAGAGGTTGTCTCCGCATTGGAGTTGGGGGCGTGGAAAATGATATAAGTGCGCATATGTTTATTTTAAGCACTGTCTTTATTAGTGAGTGACTCCCCATAACTAAGAATTCCTTTCCCCTCACATAGATAAATTGGATTGATGCCGCCAAAAAGATAAACAAAAGTAGGGCGCGACATCTATTGATGAGTATCGTCATACAGTCGACACTCGATAGGAAGTTCATTTAGACGAATTATGTATATATTGGAAGTATATCTAGATTTTACTCGAGAGATGGAAAAGGGTGTACAGAGAAAAATTACTTTAGATACAAACTGGTTTACTAATTTTCCAAAATTAATGAGTTTTTTTTAAATAAATCTACAGATACACCTATATTGACATACACCAGACAAAACTAATACATATGTAAGGTAAATAAACAGAATCTACACTAATTAGGGTTGTCATATCTACCGATTTATCAGTCAAACTGCAGATTTTGAGTCTCTTTACTAATGTGTTGAATTTTTAAAGAGATTTTTCAAAAAAAAAGATTTATCAGCTTTTAAACAAATATTTGGGGTACACTACTGATTTCAGAAGAAACCCATCTGGCAACCCTAACTTGAATTTTTTCCCGTTTTCCTTCCACACCTGACTATACATACATGTGTGAATCAATGGCCCAATATTCTGCTTATCTTATGCCGTAATCAGGATTGTCTAATTAATGCATTTTTCCAGAGATTCCGATTATTAGACAGAACCAACTAGTCACGTCAATGGTGAAACTAATTAAACATTTGACAACAATAAATCGCTACATATGTTGTATGTATGTATGTACGTATTCCTATATGATACGATCTATTATTATTAAGCTTAACAAATTGCATAGTAGTTATCATTTAAGTCATTTGTAACATTTTGTTTTGTTGTTGCAGGAATTGCGGCAAAGAGCTTAAGCAAATATTTTGGCTTTAAACTAGTGACAAAATAGCAGCCATTAATTGTTGTTATACAATGAATGTTTGTACTTTTCAATTTATATGGCCAATACGAGTATGTTGTTGTTGTTGTAAAACAATGTTGTTAACCTCAAAAGCCGCCAAGAACGTCAACAACTAAAACTTGGATCGCACGTACAAAGCAGCGACAAAGCAGCGTAATATTTGTACGATAGGTACGAGGGTAGTATAGGGGGAAAGGGGGCAGTGTGCTAAAACGGTATGGGGTTACCTTTGTTATGTGAAATGGAATATTTTCAATTGTACCCACACACACACACAAACTTACACACATATGTATTTGAATATTCAAAGGTAAATAGTAGAAACTCAAATATTGTCATGAAAGATCCGTATTTAGAATCTTACTGGTCCATCATCATATAACTATTATTATTACTTATGGGCTGTATACATATTTAAACAGCTGTCTTTCCATAAAAAACGCACACATTTGCCAAAAGCTAAAAAAATAACCAAAATAAATCAACAATAGCAATGTTGCTTACATTTTTGAAAACAAAAATGTAAATTTACGTATTTTTTTCAATAATTTTATCAATTTATCTATATATGTATATGCATGTGTATATAATTAGCGATCACGATGCATATACCTTCAGAAATTATTTCTCTGTCTCCTTTTCTTGTCTTGTTTATATACTGCAGTTTGTTTTGCTAATGTGAATGCATTGTTGTAGGTGTAACGGTAAATAATGTTTCTGGCTATTACCAACACTATTTTTGCGCTTTATTAGCACTTGCACTGCACTTTGAAATTGAACTTGAGTAGAGTAGAGTCGAACGAGCACAAAGGCACTGAAACTGAAACTGATTTAAATTTGATTCAACTTCAGCGCTGCAGAGCGACGCAAATCGAAAACCGCAAAGGAAAAACAGTCGACACCGCGTCGTTAAAATTAGCACTGAACTCGCATGCGTCGCCCAGCGAATGTGCGGCCTATGATTTCTACATAACATGCACAGTGGGCTGCAGTTGTTAGAAAACAGAGTAAACTATTTCAGCAACATAAAATGAACTGCAATGCAGTTGTGATAAACTTAATTTATCCAAATGTATTTTCAAATGAACATTTGCATTTACATAAGTATTTTATGCATTCAAATAAATTATTTGGTTAACTGATTTGTAGTTTTTTAATATGTTTAAATTTAAATGTAGGATGGGGTTAATTTTTGTCATCCCAGAATTAAATTTAAATCAAATTAAATACAAAATATTTGCATACAAACTTTTAACGTTTTAAACCTGCAATCTATTTATTCATAAATTAAATATTTTTATACATTTATTTATAAATTGTTTTATTTAATTACATTTATTTTTTGTTATTCTAAATACTTTAATTTAATAAATAAGAATAATAATTTTAACCTTTATATGAAATATGTGCTGATAAACGAATTAAGGACCCACTGTGCGCTAGCTTACGCTCTCTCTCTCTCTCTCTTACTCTCTCAACCGGTGCTCGGCACCTGCTGATGTTCAGTAATTGTATGTATGTAGATATGCATGCATATGTGTGTTTGTTGGAAGAGAGAGAGAGAGAGAGCGAGAGTGGCTTTTCTCCGAAGAAGACTTCTTGTGCTCATTCTTTTTGAACATTAATGTAAAATGTAAACAAAGCAACAATATGCGTATGAGTAAGTATGGTGCTCTTATTTTTATTCTTGTGTTGTTGTTATTGTTATTGTTATCATTTATTTGCATATTCCTTAGATAAACGCTAATTTTCATAAAATGTACAATGTTTTGCTGTTCATGGTGATGATGTTGGTCATTAAATGATAACGAATAGGGAAGGTCGATGAAGTTGAGTAAAATACTAATACTATTACATCACTAGCATTTACCATAAGTCCCTAAAAACTTTAGTCAGTGTATTCAAATCTTTATTTATCATATTGTATTTGAGACGTAAGTGATCGCTATGATTGCTCCAGTCTTCGATGCCATGATGGAACATCACCTCCACCACCAGCAGTTGCTCATAAAGAACATTCCATTCGACACCAATGGTGGCGGCACATGTGTCCAGCAACCAACGGAATGAGCATGGGAACAGGGCGCGCAATTCCTGCTTATCAATATCCCTCATATTCTTGATATATCCGTGCAGAAGCCAGCAATCGAAATTGGAAATCTTTAACAACAATTCCTCCTTGGATAATACCTTTGTCTCCTGCGACTGGCTTGGCTCCACCTTCAACTCCAACGCGTCTGTTGAGAATGTTTTCATCATTCGACGCGGCAACTCGAGCGGCACACGTAACGGCTCCATGTTGTCCTCATCAAAGGCTTGTATGGAGGCTATGCTGTTAAGCGACACCTCGTCGTCATTCAGTTTTAACATATAATTGGGCGTGTTACGCAGTTTCCAGAAAGGATTAGCAATCTCTAATGCCTGGCGACGGTTCTGACGCACGTTCATCTTATTTTGATACTGTTTTCCAAAGAGAGCAACTGGTTGTCGAAATATAAAGTCAGGTCGCTTCTCTCTGAGCCGCACCTGATCAATCCAAGTCTGTGTTTTAATCACACAATTGGCCCGAAACTCCTTTTGCCGTATCTTTGGACGGAACAGTGTCTGGAACATACCCACATTCTGATAGTCCTCCTGGCACGCCAGTTCCTCGACGCGCAGTTTGTATCCATTCTTGTCTAGTAACTCGTATAGCTGGGCTGTTTTATTCTTGAACGGCGCTAGTTGCCGTTCTGTATGATCCTCCTTCATGGAGTCTGGTATACGTATACTCATCTCATCTGGCTGTGCTTGCTCGGCACGCAGCAATATTCGTTTGAAGTAACTATGTGCCGGCGTTAGTGAGGGCTGGAACTCAATGTTATCTTTAGGGGGGCCGGCTGGATTGCTGTTGGATTCCCCGAACTTCTGCTTGAGAAATGTTTCAAAAATGAGGGAAACATTCTCGCGCATGCGCTGCATTGCTGGTGTCATCATCATTTCATTGTAGTTGTACTCCTGTTCCCGCTGCGTATGCTCCTTCTTGAGAATGTCATCCACCTGACGTTCATCCCGAGTAGGCACTCGAAAACGCCGAGCGAAGCTCTCGTTGTGATGTGCCACCAACACCTTGCGTAGCTCCACAAACTCCATCCATTCGGTGTAGACAAACAACGGTGCCATGGGCTGCGGATGATCCTCAGCAATCTTGGAAAGTTGCTTATTAATTTGAATAGCAGATTGCGAAATGTCACGCTCTTTCACATCGTCCAGACCAAAGAGCAGCTTCAATACGTAAATGATGTAAGCCATGACTCGGACTTCGTAGCGCGGATAAACATGGATTCCATAAACAGGATCGAAGCTGGGCGGCAGAACATTCATCAAAGAGCAAACATAACTTGCCAACTGGGGCGGCAAGTTCAGTTCCAGCACATATCGCTCGGCCAGAGACGCCAGATTCGGTTTCTGGAATCCGTTCAGGTCTATGAAGCGAGACATTTGTGCAATGTGATTGCGAATGTACTGGAATATAATGAATTTATAGGTATGTAAATCCTTGAAGCTCTTCCCGAAGCTTACCTTGTAGCGACACTTGTCTATCTGGTGGCCGAACTCCATTTGTTTAAGCAAGGTTTTACCATTGATGGCCACATTCTCGGGCAGGTAGTTGAGCATGTAGCGACTGGTCAGATGCTCTTCTTCAATGAGGCGCAGTAGGTCAGTCAACTGAATGTCGTCCTCCACTTGATTGAGTGCTATGGCCAGCACCACATAGAGTTTTGATATATTCAGGCTGTATATGTTGCGGTCGAAATGGTTTAGCGATCGTGCAATTGGGTTCAAGCGATGGCATCGCATGCTGCCCGAACCGTCTCTGCTGTGCTTGTCCAGATGCGTCAGCGGCATTTGCTTCTTCAGGGACTTTCGCGCGTTAGTTGACCATTGCACCTTCAGTCCCTGATTAGTTGGCACATCAGACTCCGAACGGGCACGCGATTCATCTAATTTGCGCTGTGAATAGAAATGAGGTAACGGGTGTCAATGGAGTGCAGATAAGCAGGTGATTGATTGATTCTCTAGAGTAATTTGTAACTTTATTTGCATAAAAGTAACTCTTGAATTGCATATAAATAGCCAGTTGGGAATGGCAAACATCAGTTCCATATCACAACAAAATGTCTCCTCGTCTTGTATTGATCTGTCTGTCTCTGCTGGTGGTGCTGGCCTACGCCCCATTGCCTACAGCAGCTGCTCCCCATGAGGGGCACAGTGAGTACCCACTGACTATTCACTTGAAAGATGGTAAATAACATTATTCCCGAACTACACAGTTATCTTGGCAGACGGCAGCGTTGATGTTGAAGTGGTAACTACGCCCTCACCGGATGATGACACTGTCAAACCAAAGGAGCGCACTTTCTTCCTCTTGCTGCCACTTCTATTCCCCGACCAGTTCTACTTCTCTTAAATACTTACTAATAAAAACTTCTAATTGAGCATGCAATCTACCTTGTTCCTTCTCCATTCACGCCATCCGGCACGATCGTCTCCGGCTTGACGCGTCTGTATTTTGGACTGTCGGTCTCGTTTCCGTTTCTGCTGCTGGTGATTATAGATAATACGTGCATCCCTGAATGGAATGCAGTTATTCTCAGCTCCATCTCATTTGTCAGTTCTTTTGCTTACCTTGCCAGTGGTCGCACGTTTAGCTTGGGCAGACCCAACTCATTATTCTTACAGAACGCCACTTCCATACGCCCCATGTAGGCAGCCCACACCTGGAGGGTCATCAGCTTGAGCTCCGGTTTGGCGCCCATGTGAATCAGCTCCTCCAAGAAGCCGCGCAGCACGTAGTTGTAGAACTCCCACGAGGTTATATCATTGTCATCCTCCTTTACTTTGGGCTTCTTGATGGTGCGCTGCATTGTGTGCTTGGAGGTGTCGTTAAATGTGTCCTCGGCACTGATTTCCACTGCGCGTAGCTGCTCCTTTTTGGTGCCGCATTCCACGCAGTAGTAGTATCCTTCGCGCTCCTGGAAAGTGCGCTCGCCACAAACATCGCATTCCATATCGTTTACTTGCAACACCTCGGATTCATCCATTTTGTCGTCCAATTGATTAAATGACAAGAAACAAAATTTAACAGCATGTGCGGCGGCATCAGAGTCAGTGTGACCAGATTTTCATTGAGGGCAATAATAGTCCCAGAAAACTTAACCGATACCGATAGATAATAAACGCAGTTAAAAACGTAAAAAAAAATGATACTTTATTAAAATTGTTTGTTAAAATAAATCTAAATTAATTAAATATATTTTCAAATTACGGTTCATCAATCTAAAGTTTGAAAGTCAACTCCAATGAATGCAAACTAGTCATTGCACAACACTGACGTTATACAACACTAGCACAGGCAAACCGACCTGTCCCAATTTTGAATTGTGCTGATCAAACATTTTCATAAATAGTTCATCCAATTCTTGCTCTTTCGCCTTTTATGTAAGGTGCATGTGTAGGAAGTACGAAATTAAGCTGCTTAATGGAATACTATTTTTAGTCAGCGCTTACCAGTATCGGCCGGTATTTACCCTCACAGGGCGCGAACGCAAAAGCTGCAAAAGCTTTATAGCATTTGCACTAACGCCACCGATTAGTCGGTCTCAGGCAGTCGATCATTGCAAGTGCAGCAACAGGGAAGACCGCAACCATGTGTAGTGCAAAGTGCGACTCCGAGGTGGAGTCGATTGATCGGGAATTGGCGCTGGCAAAGGAGCGGGAGCAGGTGGAGGAGTTGCAGGAGTGGTTGGAGGCCAATCCTAAAATAAATGGCTGCAAGTTGTACGAGAATTTGCATTTCTTTCTACGCACTTGCAAATTTGATGTGGAACGCGCCAAAAAGAAAATAAAAATGTTTTATCAAATGCGTGCGGAGAGAGTTGAATGGTTCGAGAATTGTAATCCCATGTTGCCCGAAATACAAGCGATGCTCCAGCGTGGCGTCTTCTTACCAGTCGATGGTGTGGACGATCAACAGCGGAAGGTGGTGATCATAAGGACAGCAGTTCATGATCCCAAACTACACACACAGAATAATGTCTTTAAGGTATATATAATTAACATAACTTAAAACATGCATCTGTTCCTTATGTTCCTTTTAGACCAGCAAAATGATCTTGGATTTGCTACTGCGTTTGGAGCCAGATAATTGCGCAACTGGCATTGTGGCCATCTTGGACATGCAGGGTGTGCAACTGGGCCACGCCCTGCAGCTGACTCCCAAGCTTATAAGGCGTTCTGTCGACAGCTGGACGGCGTATCCCTGTCAGCCCAAACTCTTGGAATTCACCAATACGCCGCGCCATGTCAATATCTTACTGAATACCTTTCGGTGTGTCACGCACAGTTGACTGATTAGCAAAGACTTAATACCTGATTAATTAATACCCATTTATTGCAGTGTGTTTATGACGCCAAAGATACGTTCACGTATCGTTGTCCGCCGCGAGGGAACGATGGTGAAATGCAAACATTTGCCCCGGGACTTGGGCGGGGAGGGTCCCAGCTATAAGGAATTGGCTTTCAAATGGAAGACGCTACTCGAAGAGAACATTGACTTCTATGTGGAGCAAGGCAAATACAAAAGCATTCTCAAGTGATTTGGGCTTGTCGAGGCGATTAGAGCTATATAATGCACGAGATAATCAATCGGCTGTATGCACACACACACTGGCCTTTGTTGTGGTGTATTAGGGGTTTGTTCATACTGAAAACAAAGCATACTTAATTATTACAATAATAAGTATAGTCAAATCTATTTAGCTGTAGATAAGCTGGAAGCTTTTACTCTCTATATACACACGTAAAAGTTGTAGGAATTGAGAAAGTATATTAAGCCCTAAGATTTATCATTATAATGTTTTTCGTTTTTGTTTATTAGTATAAATAGTATATCAAAAATGTTTTTCAAGTCTATAAGTGTATCAGTTATTGGGGCGTTCGATACTTGGTTAAATAATAATAAATACCATACGTACATACATAAAGAACAATCAAATAAACAGAATTTTGTGTGTATGTTTAAAGCGGCCGGTAATGTTTTGTTAATATATTGTATATTATTGCGTGCTGTCTGTTGTTTTGTTTTGTGTTTCATTTTTACATACATACATATATAAATATAAATATGATTTATATATCTCTTAAAAGTACTTGTCACATATAAAAATATAGTCGATGATACTCATCATATACATATAGATAAATATATATTTATATGCATATATACCATATATATATTATACCATCAGCCAACGTGCTGTTCTCTTTTTTGTTCGAGGAGGACCACAAGAAACTCTAAACAAAAGATAAAAGCTATAAATGAGAAAGAATAACTAAAGCGTAATACATAATACACAGCGCCAGTGTGCAATTGAGAGTAGATTCCCCATCACAAGTCCAATTGCAAGCGACTGTCCTCCGGATGCAGTGATTCCTATATTTGCCGTTCGTCCTTTGCCGTCAGCTTGTCGATGAGTTCTTGGAGTGGGGCAAGTTCGCGTCGTTCAATTAGATTGAACTCTTGTACAAAGAATATGAAATGCTTAAAGGACGTATTCAGATGGGCCTCCTCGCCCAGTGTCACCACCTCGGAGAAGTGCTGGTGATAGATGTGCGCATAGACTCGGAATAGACGTTTCAATATGGTCTTAGCGGAGGTGAGAAAGTTCTTTGGAAACGGCACACCAATCTTTGATGGAAAGAGTGTCTCATCGTCCAACTGATCCTGCACCCAGGTCATTAAATAATCAATATACTTGGGTGCACTGCATTTTATGGGCTTCTTAACGGTTAAACCATCGGCCCAATGGTATTCGTATTTCGGCCCGGCCGACATAATGCCACAGCTCTCCTCTGTACAGAATTCCGTAATGGTGCCGTAAAGCATATTGATTTGATTAAAGAAATCCACAGCTGTCGGTAGAAGGTGTGGTCAGGGATTAAATATGTTACAGGTAACAGTTATTCAATTCAATTACTTACTGTTCACTGCCACCCACTCGTTGAGGTCTTCGCCATCGGGCAACGCGACTGCGTTGCGTAAGTTTCCAGAGCCAAGTGTGGCGGCTGCATGCTTCATAAGATCATATTGATGGGTGCCCTCTGGTATGTTCTTCTTGGGTTTGAAAGTCTTACTGGAACGTGAACCGCTGTGGGAGGAAAGAGTGTGAGAGTTGGTTGTATTGGCATGCCACAACAACAACAAATTCATATGTATCACACACACACACACACACAAGACTGTTGGAACAAAGGGTTGCGCTCTTTGTTTTCGGCAGTTGCAACTTGCAAGGGCACAACTAACTCACATACCACATACTGAACAACATGCACACACCTCTATGCTTGTATGCGTAGGTGTACATATGCATATACTTATTTACTTACAACAAAAATTCCATTGCCATACAATTGTTGTTCCCGTTACCGTACGGTGCTTATCAACTTCTCCAGTAACTTGTTGAGCAGTATGTTTGTTGTTGTTCTTTTAAACTGTCTCACAATGGAAATGCAATGTGAATGTCAATAGTAATTATATTTTATTTTATTTTTTAATCACAAACTTTGGCTAGTCAAAAAGATATAGGGTTGGCAACAATTGTTGACATCGATAATTTCCACACGATACGTATTTTGCGATTACAAGTTGAACAACGGGATTTGTGTTGCCACATGCAAAGTGAAAGTAAAAACCAGGGCTGCTGTTTTTTTTCTTGAAGAATGAGTACACACTGGAACTGTGTACGAGTGTGTGTATACACTGATTCTCTTCTTTAGCACGTGGAAAAGCAACGCGCCTCAGTTTTAAGAGTGGAAAAATAAAAATAATAATAATCGCAAATTGAGGCATATTTACGCCCTAAATATGGTAATATTATGGTTTTATATCAAGCATCATATTTGTTATCTCAACACATAAACATAATCCAAAGTTAAACACAATTTACTTCACTAACCTTCAGATGTGTTGTACGAAATAAACGTGGATCGATCTGTTTAGTAATTGATTATCATTTTATACTTCCAGTCAACTCTTTACGTACTCTATGAGCATGCAGCGGGCTTTTCTCTCTTCTCCGTCAAGGAGTTTGAGGAGGTGTCCATGTTCCTGCCCCAGGTGGAGTCCTCAGTGACGGACATAGCCAAGTTCAACTCGATTGTGAAGCTGGCGGGATTCTCTCCGTTCAAGACGGCTATTGCCGCCCTTGAGAATATTAATGCCATTTCCGAGGGCATAGTGCCGCAGGATTTGTTGCATTTCCTCGACGATTTCTTTGCCAAGCTCAAGAAGAAGAAGTGCACATTGGGCATTGCTGATGCTAAGCTGGGTGCTGCCATTACCGAAGCTGTGGGTGTACAGTGCAGTCACTTTGGCGTTGTGCCTGAAATACTGCGTGGTGTGCGATTCCACTTTGCTAAATTGGTCAAGGGTAAGTCCCAAGTAGAACTCTGTACCCTGCAATAGGCTTAACATTTATGTCCCTTTAGGATTCACTGATAAGTCCGCTGGAGTGGCACAATTGGGTCTTGGTCACAGCTACTCCCGTGCCAAGGTTAAGTTCAACGTTCATCGTTCGGACAACATGATCATTCAGTCGATAGCACTGCTCGATCAGTTGGACAAGGATGTCAACACGTTCTCCATGCGGATACGTGAGTGGTATTCCTACCACTTCCCAGAACTGGTCAAAATTGTGCCAGACAACTACATGTTTGCCAAGGCAGCCAAGTTCATCAAGGATCGTAAGGACCTGACGCAGGACAAACTTGAGGGGCTTGAGGAAATCGTGATGGACTCTGCCAAGGCGCAGGGCATCATTGATGCCGGAAAGATGTCCATGGGCATGGACATATCTATTGTCGATCTGATAAACATTGAATTGTTCGCCGAGCGCGTCGTTAAGCTATCTGAATACCGTAAGAAGCTATCGACGTACTTGCACAACAAAATGAATTTGGTGGCACCAAACTTACAGTCGCTTATCGGAGATCAGGTGGGTGCTCGCCTTATCTCCCACGCTGGCAGCTTGACAAATCTGGCCAAGTATCCAGCATCGACAGTACAAATTCTGGGCGCCGAGAAGGCTCTCTTCCGTGCCCTTAAGACCCGCTCCAACACCCCCAAGTATGGTCTTATCTATCATTCATCGTTTATTGGACGTGCTGGTCTCAAGAACAAGGGACGCATATCTCGTTTCTTGGCCAACAAGTGCTCCATAGCATCGCGCATTGATTGCTTCCTTGAGCAGCCCACCAGTGTGTTTGGTGACACTCTCAAGCAGCAGGTGGAGGATCGTCTTAAGTTCTACGAGTCGGGTGATGTGCCACGCAAGAACATTGAGGTCATGAAGGAGGCTATCGAGGCAGCGGGCCAAGAAGTCGCTAGTGCACCACAGTCTGAGAAGAAAAAGAAGAAGAAACGTCAAGCTGAAGCAGATACAAATGGCGCTAATGGCAATGGTGCGCTACCAGTCGAAGAGGAGGCCGAGAATGGCAACGGAGATGCTGATGGTGAGCCCAAGAAGAAGAAAAAGAAGAAGAACAAGAACAAGCAAGCTGTGGAGGCGTAATGACACCACAACAATCTTCCCATTTCTGCTTAGTTTTAAGTTCAATACTGTTTACTTTTACTTTCTGTATTTCACACAAAACAACTACAAACAACGATCCCCAATCTTAATAAACATAAACTTAAATCAATTTGTATTTTACATTTTTTTTATTTTCACACATTGGATTTATGTACATACACAACTTGTTAATACTACAGATTTCTTTTTTTTTTGCATTTTATTAATATTATTTTTTGTAACAATTTCAATGATACATCATCAGCCGTCCGTTTAGTTGTTGTGCTAAAATATCGTTTTAGTACAACCATTATTAATTAATTTTATTGCATTTACGGCGAACTTCTCAACTCCGCTCGGATAACAGGACGGATGTGGAATCTCTTCGCGGGTTTGAATTGTAAGAGAACATTGAATCAGAAAAGAGCACAAAATATGTATAGAAAGGGAAATCAGGGGGGTGGGGGGGGGGTTAATCGGAATAATTGCGGTTGGTTTAACAATCAATTTAGCAACAAATAATAATCAATGAACATCATCAGAACGTCGTCTCTGTTCCGTATGTGTGCGTGCGTCTGTGTGGTGCTGGAAAGTCCTTTGGCGTCACAAATATCATTGGAATATATCAAATGCCGAGGAATTGTTGTTGTTGCTGCTCTGCTGCTGCTGTGGCTGCTGTTGGAACGCATTGAAGTTGGCAAATGCTGCTGCTGATGGCTGAGCCTGGAATGTCTGTTGTGATTGTTGTGGTTGTGACCCAAACAGATTGGGACTAGTGAGCGGCGAGGGTGCAAGGCCCCCCAAATGCATTGCTCGTCTGCACATTGAGTGGCGACTGCGTCTTGGCCGGACTCTGCGTCTTCAGGGCATTCATTGACAGGGCTGGAGCCGAGGATTTGCCCGTTTTGCTTATCAGCAAATTGTCCAAATCGATGTTCAAGTTGCCCGCCTTCAGATTACCCGACCATGTGGCGCCCACATTTGTAGCCTGTTGCGGCGTCGTCGCAGCAGAGGCTCCATTTGTAGTTGTGATGTTGTTGTTGTTGTTGCTGGAGATTGATGTGGGCTGCAACAGGTTGTTGCCACTGACAGCAGCAATGGGGGGCAGCATGTTATCTGTAATAAGGCAAAGAGATGTTCAATTACTTGATAAGAGTGCACTCTTCCAAGGTGTATATATAGACAAGGAAATGAAGGATTAAGCAGTAAAGAGATTATTAAGGCTGCAAAATTATCGATTCTAACTCGTTTTGCAAATGTCAAATTTAGCGCATTTCGGGCTCTAGCGAATTAATCGAGCAGCACTACAATCGATAGTTTTGCAGTTAACGTAAGCATTGGTGTTGTTATCGAAGTGCAGTTTGTTGCTGAATGTATCAAATTATTGCTGTTTGAAAAAGAAAGATTCGGTTTGGTTATTCGTGAATATACTACAAAGGGAGGGAGAAGAAGGCAACCGAATCAGCTAGATAAGAGTTGCATAAGTAATTAACACTTATTGTTGTTGTTGTTATTTGTTTACCTAGTGCATCCGTGGCTGAGGCGCAATGCCAGGTATATTGAGAAATGCTTTCGGTTGTTGGTAATACACGATGTATATACATATATATATATATATGTATTTAAGTATATATATGGGAATATAGCATATTAGAGTTACCATAACATATTATATTTGTTCGGTTATTATAAATGATATATATCCAAATAGTGCGAGGGCGCAAGAAAATAAAATAAAGAAAAGTGTTTTCAAATCAAATTCGTATACAAATATCAACTAATTATAACTACTTTATATTTATAGATAGTATATATGATTTATTCTCGGTGAGATTAGGGGCACCAAGCACTCGAAACGGGCAAAATAACAATGGTTTAATGATCACATTATAATCATTGTTCAAATTCATAAATGTATAAAATATTAAGTGCATGTATAATCTAATTAAGTTGCTTGTGAAAAACACATATATTTTATATATATTTCATTGTTTTTTTAGTTCACATAGGATTCCTTAAATGTGTTTAACTTTAATTGCGCGCCTGTTCCATGGTGGCTGTATCGAATAACTTGTAGCATGTGGATAGGATCTGTTCGGCCAGCTCGCGGCATTCGTCGGATGATTCGCCACCAACGAGGGGTGAACGGACAAACTCCTCAAGCCAACGCTGTAGCTCATTCAGTGATTCAGCAAAGTGGGCAGCCAACAAGTGGGCGGGTGTAGTGACCAGAGCAATGCCCAGCAATTGCAATGTAGCTGCACGTATCCTTGCCTCCGGGTTGAAGCGCACAAAGGCGCACAGATCGAAGATCTCGCGGGTCATGGCCGGCAGCAAGGGGCAGTTCTGGCTGCACATCACAAACACTGCCAACGTGTGCAGCATATTGACCAAGAGCTGTGTATCGATGTCATGTACAATGCTCTCGTATTTCACATACAACATTTGACGTGTACGCGTACCACGCACGAGACCAAAGAAGAATGTGCCCGCAACGGCATGGAAAGGATTCGCTTTGGCCGGCAATGTGTCCGATGTGATCTTTGGTTTGCTGAGAAAGCGCCTTGTCTTGCTACGCAGACGATCTCGTATGATGTGTTGAGCGGTAGCCAAGCGCATTGTAGCTGTATCCTCTTCAGAGTTAAGTTGAAACTTTCTGGGCTGTTTTGTTGCCGGCGGCACAATGTCAACTGTTTGGTCTTCCTTTGTAGTTGCATCATTGCCGGACAACTCCTTGGCTGTTGCAGCCAGTATTTGAAGTATGAGTATGCGCACATTTGCCGCATGCCGCGTGTTGTCGGTGTGGAACTCCTGGCACAGCAGCTCGCCACATTCACCCGGATGGGAGACGCAGATGGCCACACAGCATTGGAACTGGGTGCGATTAAAGTTCTCATAATAGTACTGCATCTCCAGGGTGAGGAACAATTGCAGCAGCTCAATCGCTAACTTCACATCATGCCGGCACAGTTGGCTACGTATTAGTTGCTCTGCCGTGCTCAGTGCGCCCTCAAAGATTTGATAGTTGGCCACTTTTGTGCGCAGCAAATGAAGCAAGTCGAGCAGGAACTTGGGACGCTGTTCCAGGCTAGTGGAAATATCATTAGACATGTCAAAGGGCTTTAAATCGTCTTCATCAAGCGGCTGCTCATCATCATCTGAATCTAGGTCCGAGTCCAACTGCATCTGTGCAATTTTTGGTTTCTCTTCTGCTGCCTTTCGCTGTGGAAGTTGTTCTTCTTCTACCATAAACTCGGCCAAGTGCTTTTCCAAGCGCTGCAGCAACTGATCGGAGCGCAGCACACGTGCCACATTCTCATCCCCCTGCTGGGCCACTCATAGCTTGCAAGCTCATCGAGTTCTTGCAGAATGTGCCAATGTGGAGTCTCCTTCAAGGCATCGTAATTGAAACGAAGGCAATCCTCCTTCTTGGTTTTTGTTCCTTCTTCTGTCAAATTATACAGCAATTCCACTGTCTTCATGCCCAAATGGCGTTGCACACTGTCGGGTGACTGCAGATGATGAGCAAGTCCATCGTGCAACTGCCTCTTGTGTTCCGATTTCAGATTGCCATCAAATCTGCCAGCAAGCAGAAGCAGTTTGCAGACACCCAAGTGCTCCTGGCTGCTTAGCTTTTGCAGTGTAATGCGCTTGGACCAAATACCAAGCAGCTGCACAAAGAGCAACTGCAGTCGACTTGGCGCAACTCTTTGAAGATAGTTAACAAGCTGAAGTAGTGCAGCATTTGTTGTGGGCGTGCGTTGAAGGGGAATCTTCTGCAGCAGACAGTGTTGCCAGTGTGGTGTATCTATGGCAGTAGGTCCAAGCAGTAAGTACAGATCCAAGCCATCATTAAGGGCGCATTGGGCCACTTTAAAACAAGCTGCTGGCTCCAGTTCGCCAAGAATTTGTTGGACTACAGATCGTGGTGCCTTTGTTGCCTGCGCATAATCCTCGAGTACTCGCAGCAGAGATATCAATGTGGCAGCATCGTAAAAGTGATTGATTACACGGCAGAGTAGACTGCTCAATGCAGTAAGGTCAAAGTAATTGGAACTATCCTCACACTGTAGTACAAAGTGCAGTGCTTTGATCCACTGTCGCAGTAGTAGACGTCCATAGGACACGGGTGAGAATATTTCGGGCAACTGTCGTCCCAATTTATTGGCTACCAAGCTTGGCAATCTGATCAGCAGCTGCAAGTACTGCTGCGCCTTTGCATCGTGTTCCTCCACCAGTCGCTCGGGCAATACTTTGATGGTGCGTGCAAAGCGTTGCATCAAGGCTCCACGTTGACGTGCCATATGCAGCAAACATATGGCAACCACATGCTCATCTTGCAACAGTGCAGCAAGCAGGCAACTCGCTCTCTTGGGCATCCGTTCCAGCTGCTGTTGCAAGGCTTCGAACGCCACATGCGTGTAGTCAGCGCAATAATCCATTTTGAACATGTTAAACACAACCACATCCTGCTCGGGCTCTGGCCACTCTTGTGTGCATAGCTTGCACAGCTGTGCCAGGAGACCAGCATATTCGACACTGGCCAATGAGGACCAATCAATGGTTTGGCAATCAAGTCCAATTAACTGCTCAGGTGTTGTGTATCCCGGCAATGCTCCGTCTTTAAATAAGCGCAACAGTATAGCAGCAACTGCTTCAGCATCCGCTGTACTCTGCACTTGCTGCAGTTCACGTAGTTCCGCAATGGCCTTGGCCAGAGCACCGCGTGTAGATGCCGTGGGTGGTAAAAGTGATGTTTCTGCTGGTGGTGCTTCAAGAGCGGCTGCTAATGTTTTGCAAAAATGAGAGAGAAAAAAACGAGTGCATCCGATTGGAATATGTTGCCGTTATGGTGTGTGGGTGTGTGTATGTGGAGTAGCTACCGAGAAGGTATTCAGAATGCACAAGGAGCGGCCCACAAATCCTAATACATAACCTTATATATATACTAAACTACTTATGGATATCTATCTACAGTTACGTGTGCTTACCCATTGGCATGCTTTGATGAATCGATAGATCGCCCAATCCCGCCAGAAGATCCGTAGCTGTTGGCGCTGCTGCTGGCGTTGCTGGAGAATTGAACAGATCAAAGCTATCACTAGCAGGAGTTGGCATCGCCACTAACTGATCAGCCAGGGCTGTCGAACTGGAGCTCTCGAATGCTGCAAAGTCTGCAAACTCATCATTGTCAGCCGTCGCTGCTGCAGGCAAGATTCCAGATGGTCCGCCTGCATCTGCACCACCAAAGGCTGCCGCAAAGTCACCAAACTCTTGCGTGGCTGGAGCTGCGTCACCTGCACGGGGATTAAAGTCATCATCGTCGTCGACAATTACGGCGGCACTGTTGAGTGTCTTTTCGGGGGTCGGTGCACATGTCTTAAATATATCATCCAGCAAATCATTGTTGTTGCTCGATGTATTATTGCTCTTGTTTTTACTGCTGTTGTTGTTGTTGTTGTTATTGGTGGGTGAAGCACCTCCCATCAGATCAACAGTATTGTTGCTGGTGGTGCTTGGCGTGTCGCGATGTGTGGGCGAATGAATCCCAGCGGCATTCGGAGTCTTGCCAAAATTAGCCGCAGCACCCAAATTGATTTTCTTTTGTTGTACAGCCGTGGGCTGCTTGGATACCGGAGAGCTCACTGCCTTCGATCGTATGTTCATGCTGAGGTTTTGTGGTTTACTCGTTTCGCTTGCTACTTCTGCAGGACTAGCGCGATCGTTATAGCGATAGGTGCGTCTGTATAAATAGAAAATGTTTGAATGAGTCAAGGCATACAGCTTAAGTAAAGTTAAGTTAAGTTTGAAGAGTTTGTCTTACCTGGGACTTGGCGAATCACTGTCGGATCCCTCGCGTTCGCCATCGTAATGAGTATCCTCGTCTTCGTAACGATCCGCAGAGCTCTTATCAGAGTCTATTGATTGGCGTGCAAAACATTTGCCATTAATAAAAGTATTTTTAATTCAAACTTGCATACATACACCAATTTTCGCCACCGCCTCCACGATTACTACGCCACTCGTCGTTGTAGCCGCCAGCACCACCTCCACCTCCGCCTCCTCCACTGTAGCCACCAAATCCGCCACTGCTACGAGAACCACCCATAGCATCACTGCTCATGCCTATGTACTTGTCCTTATTCTTTTTGGCTTTCTTGCGCTCCTCGCGCAATCGATCATCGTCCTGTATAAAGTCTATAAGCTCTCGTACCTTATGCCTAACATTAATACCCTGATCCTTGCCGCCTTCGTCGGTGAAGGTGTAGTTCTCCAAGGAGCGTAGATCGTAGATGTGCTCCCTCGACGAAGTCACCACCCGCTCAGATCCATTGCGCACCAGATAGTTCAACAGCAACAGACTCTGGAATAGCAGAATCGTATTAAATGATAGATGTAAACATTGGACTTAATTTAAAATATTCACCTTGTAGGTTCGTCGCCAATTAGTTTTATTGTCCTGCAGCATGCGCTTCCACAGCATGGACATCACCTCGGGAAAGGTCTCGTAGGAGAATGTCGCATGCGCCAGCTCCTGCATGAGTGGACCTGTTGGACCCCAAGGATCATCGTTGGTTGCCTCACGTACTTTTCCCTCTATTTCTGTATAATTCATGACGACATTGGTGCTGTAAAATGAAATAATAGATAAGACAAACAAATAGAAGACTCTTAAGAAAGGAAAACTACAGCTTTGGAGCAGAGTGTACAATGATAGATAGGCAGAAATACTATCAGGCAGTAGCTGCGATCAGAGGAGTTACATATCCGCACACTAGACTGGGAAAAAGTCCCTTTTAGACTGCTACAACCTCAAGAGTTTTAAATAGTTGATGAAGCTGAGTAAGAACCCAGTGAGAAACATTACAGGGTTACTTAAAGGTCACTGTTAGCTTACAGCACTCCTTAGCTACTTACGAATACTGAGTAATGTGCTCTCCAGTATCTGCAATTTGGAGATCAAGCCACTGGAACAATATGTACACATATTATAAATACTTGCGTACATACTGTTAACTTACTAACAGAACTTCCGGCATTAGATTTAAAAAAAGAGTGTGGCCCCACTTGGTTAAGGAGATTGACCATTCCAGTCAAAAATAAGAATTTTCGTAGAATAGCTGAACTGAATAGAGAGCTCTGAGCTCAGCAAGGAATACAAGTCGCCGTACATCTGCCTCACAAAAAGTAATAATATATTATTCAAACTTATATTATACAAAGCGAAAAGTTAACTATACTATACAACGAACTAAAAAGCTTGACTTAATTTATGAACGTTTGAAAGTATTACATCTCGCTGTGTTATCAGTTAACCGATAAACAACTAATGGTCTCACAACAACGTCAATTGTGTTTGTTTTAAATTGTGTCATTTAGCGGATATGAGTTCCAAGTTTGTGGAGAAATTTAAAAAATGCCACGCACAAAATGGGTTCGCTTGTGCGATAAAGAGAGTAATCGATCGCTGTTCGTAAATAAAACCACAACATTATTGGAAAGTCTTTACTGGAAGAACAAGTGTAGGTACACTTGGACACCTGGAATAGATATCTAAATTTTGTTTGGAATTTTCTTCATACACATATACACTAACACACACAAATACAAACGCACACTTATGTTTGTGTATATGCATGTAAATGCGTTTATGTTGGGTACACTGAAATCCCGACAAAATAAACAACCTTGAAAGCAACAAAGAGTGTTAATCACGCTCCCCATAATCGCAGAGAGTAAACCAAACTATCTATATCACTTTAAGCACGACTGCAACTGTGCTTTCTGGCACCTGTGTGTTTGTAGATTAATAAGGGGACACGGGGTGGGTGTGAGTTGTGGTCGTGGGAGTGTCAGTGTTAGTGCTTCATTGTATACTTTGATTTTAATTATTCTTCGTGCAGTCAATTTTATTTTATGAATTGTTATTTATTTATGGACAACTTACACTTTGTCCTTAATGTCGCGCATTTTCCACAAACTTAAATATTTATCAACCATTTTAATGCAGTTTTTAGCTTTTGCCTTGGAATTTTTCACACAATCTTGCCAAGTCGGATTGCACAGAAACTTGTCTCGATTTTCGTGTTTATGTCTTTGCTGATTTGTTAACTAAAAACTTTCTGAAGTGATAATCTCGGTGTCGAGTTAGACGTAGCTATATGGATTGTATTCTATTTCTTTTAGGCAAATAAAAATTATAAAATTGAAACGAAAATGCAAAAAACTCTGCCCAGGCAGATTTTTGGTGAGCTGTCCCTTGCCAGTGTTGCTTAAAGACTTGCATACCAGTGCTTTAAATTGCTTTAGATGGCTGTATTTAATACCGCAATTGACTGATAGTATTTTTTCTGTCATTGTTAGAGATGAGTACATATCGATGTATAGGAACATCGATGTTAAACTCTGTATTCAGTTTGCTAACAGTTACGCCAGCGGAGGTAAAAACTTGTTTTTCCTAGCATAAAAATTTTAGCATCATTTTAGCATCAAGGGCTAACAATGATACCAAATATCTTAGTGCTCCTGGGAATGTTAGCTTGGCACTAGATCTTACTTAGATAGCACCCTAACTTATCACCGTAACTTAACATTCACTTTTCGTAGAGCTGAGTACTGAGTAGTAATCGAATACAATTCTGTTCATTTACAGAAATCGGTTATTTCACATAACAGCATTATGTTATTTGGTATTACTGTTGCTAATTGGGTGCTCGGTCTACCAGAGTCGTCGGTTTTTTGTAAATAGGAAAGTTGATTTAATTTGGTAATATAAATTAAAGTCGTGAATCAATGCCAACAATATTATAAGAGTTGGATAAATAAAAATGTTCTACATTCCAAATATTACAGTTTAAGTTGCAAAAAAAATGTAAACAAAAAGGTTATGTAAACTTCACTTGGTCTCTTGCAGCGTGAAGATTAGTGGCCAGCCCTTACTCTCTGGAAAACATAAGTGAAAATGCTAGGACTTCAAAGATTTGCTGGCAGTATTGTGACTCAATTATATAGAAGAGCCGCGTACAGCAGCAATGCACGTGCTGCGAGCGCAGCGCTGGCGTCAGCGCCCACCAGTGGACAGGGAGTTGGGGTAGGATCAGCTGATGAGTCGGAAGCACGTACGCCGGCAGCAGAGGCGAGGAAACAGAAGGGTTCAGGTGGGTACCAAGGGTGTACCAGTCATCAACTTTACTGACTACAATTCTATGATTACTTGTAGGCCATATGGTTGCAGCAGCATTTGAGTCTCTGCGGAACGAGCACGACGTCAGTGGTAAAGCAACAGCACCTGCTGCCAGTACAAACATAGATGAGCGGATTGTGAATGCCAAGACGGTAAATGGTTTGCTGGCCATAACGGAAAATAATAACGCATTTGCCCGCAAACATGCCCTGAAGATAGTCTCAATACTCGCCGAATGGAGCACGATCGATCGCGTTAAGATCTCTGAGTTCGAGAATGACACCAGGTTCCTGCGGGTTTGTCGCATGTTAGGACGCACAGTCCCCAAAAATGGTGGCAATGGAAAGAATGTCAACAACACGACGGTTACTGCCAATGGCCATGCCTCCAAACGCATTTCTGGCTTTCGCACCGACGATTTAAATACTGTTCTTGGCGTGGCGGGTGACGATGAGGCGGCCAAGCTGATAGCTAGCATAAGTCTGCCCCAGATGGTCAAGGTAATGAGCACCTTGGCACAACGCAAGCGACGCAGCACTCCACTCTTGCGATCTCTGGCCTTCAATATAAGCAGTGCATCGGATCAACTTGACCTGAAGCAATCTGCGGATATACTGTATGCCATGGCTACGCTAAACTTCCAGGATTCGGTGCTGGGTGCAAAAGTGTGTGCGGATGTGCAAGCAGCACTTCCAAAGAACTCGGAAAAATCAGCCGTAGTGGGCTCCGTGCTGACCAGTCTGGGCATAATGCGTTATCGTGACTTAGGTATATATTTGTATATATTTTCGAACCTACAAATAGCACCCAAGTAAACCTCTTCTTCTTTTTCCAGATGTACTGGAATCGCTGACACAGTGGTTGTTAAAAAACACCGAAATCTGTAGACCCCAAGATCTCAGTGCTTACTTCCTGACATCGGCTCTGCTTAATTTCAAGAGCGCCCAGCTAGAAGATGTGCGTAAGAAGCTTGTGAAGTCAATTGTACGTGAGGACTTCACCAAACAATCGGATTGGCTTAACTACATTTGGTCGCTGACCATGCTGGGCATTGTGGAGCACAGCCAGTTGGAATCGGTGTTGAGGTAGTGCCACATATACTATCAATGAACTGTCTTACTTATCTGGAATTATCCCACAGCTCTGAGTTTCTACAAAAGCTGCAGATCGACAAACCTGGCCTAACGCCGACGTCCAAAATGAGGCTCCTAAATCTGAACAGCTACGCACAACTTTCTATTGGCGACTACAAAGGTGTCCTACTGCCAGCAGATAGCCCTGTCTACCAGGTGCCCATGGCACACAACAAGTCCAAGCAAGTACTTGTCAACGGAATGCTCGACGCGCTGAAGAGCCTGCTGCCGGCCAGTAACCAAGTGCAGGGATCGGTGGACAGCAAAATGGGTTTCCTAATTGGCAAGTGGCTGCAGCTGTCTCGACTAAGTTGATCTTAACAAATATCATTGCAGATGCAACATGCCAGTTTGATGCCAAACAGAAAACACCCCAGGATAAACAGAATACAAATGCCATAAGGTGCCTAACGTTTATATATACCATGACTTGACGTAATGTAATCTGATCCATTTACTTTCAGAGTTGCTTTTATGGTAATTGATTTCCATGATGTCTGCCATGGAACGCACCGAAGTGCCAGCGGCATAACGAACCTGGACTTCGACTTGCTGGAGAAGAGTGGATTCTATGTAATACCTGTGCCCTACAACGAGTTCAGCACGAGCGATAAGTTACTGAAGCGGGTTCAGTATTTGGAGGCGAAATTAAAGGCGATTAGTAGCAAATAACTTCAGATGCACATAGTGTTGTAATGTTTTATCAAAATTACAATTTATAGTTTGTTTATTGTAATTATAATTAGGCGCCGAAGTAAAGTAAATCAATCCAATGACCCAAGCAGCCCTAACTACAGTGCAGTGCGAAGAATGAGAGTTGCAGAGGGAATCATTTTAATTTTGATGAACTTAACATGTTTAGCTGTAGCTGATTTATTTCGTTGACTCTACTTGGCATCCAAGTCGCTGGTACGCTGCTTGTTCATGCCCACCTTCCACCACTGTCCGGTCTCCTGGAACTCTGTGGCGACAGCGGCTAGCGTGTGGAAGAGATTGTGTGCCAGCATGTGACAATTGCTCACATGCAGCACAAACTTGGGATCATAGACCTTCTCGATGTCGTCGATCTTGTAGTGATCGCGCGTCTCGCGCTCAGTGAGACACACACAGTTCCAAGGCGACCAGTCGTCACTCTTGTTCCAGCGAGGCAACCTGGAACACAAACGGTCTATATACTGCATAGATTAAGGCAGACTAATACTAACCTCAAGTCCTGTAGAATCTCAGACTTGCTGAGCGCCGAGTGGCCATGCCAGATTTGATCTACCATAAGGCGTATGTCATCCAACTGCATCACGAAGGCAAAGGACGTTGTGCACTTGCGCTTGCGTTCGTCCCTCTGTATACAGCGTAGTATGGACTGATACACTGAGTTCTCTGTGGCCACCAGCTGCAGAGGAAGTTGCCATTGGGTTAGCTGATCATACAGTTATTTCTATGCTCACCTTGAGATAGTAGCAATGCTTGCAGGTATCCACGTGACTCTGACGTGTGCGTATCGCAAACAAAGCGAAAGGTTTCACCTTCTTGCAGACAATGCACATGCGAGAGAGTTCCTCTGTGAAGGAATCAGCATCATTTTCTATATACATATATATAGTGTATAAATGGGGGTCTTACTTTGCTTATGGTCGCGCTCTTGGTACCGTATCAGCGCTAAGAATAAGTTATTCTGGCGTTTACGCAGTATTTCCACATCGCAGGAGGTGGTGTAGATTAAAAGATTCCTCTCGCGATCGAATAGATCAAACAGCTAAACATATGGAATGTGATCATATCTGAGTAAACTCAATATTTAATCAGTCCTACCTCGGGAAAGTTGGGAAAACAAGCCTCTTCCAGGATCAACTCCATGACGCGTGCCAAAAGCTGCAAACGCTCCTCCTTTTCCAGCGGTTTGCGCAAGTCGTTGTAGATTTCGGTTAAGAAACGAACGCGTTGGGTACGCAACAGATCAAGGTGTATTTTGCAATCCTTATACCCGATCCACTCAATGGGCTGTCCCATTTTCTTCAGCAGTTGCTCGTTGCGAAAATCTTCCATGGATTCGAAGACCAGACGTTTCTGCTTATCCAAGCCGTTGAGCAATTGAATCTCCTTGTCCAGCAGAATGTTCACTTCAGCGATGCGTGCAGGTCCTTCATAGCTAGCTGCAATTCTCTTCAGCTCTGCCTTCTTCCAACGGCCGATCTCGGCGAAGAGCATTTCAAAGTCATCATTGGTGCGAGGGAACTGCTTAAGTTGCTTATGGTGCTCGTCACGTTTCTCCACACACTGTTCATACTGCGCCTTCTCTTTCTCGCGATTCTTCACCAGGCGGCTAAGGATGAAGACCGAGTGCGAAAGGTTCTTTAAGGTTTAGGTTAATCCATGGTCCGCCACTTACCGATACTCAGCAGCGCGTTTATGTATGTACTTCCAGAGTATCCAACGCCGCCAGTTACGCTGTATCAATAACACCTTCTCTAGCTTCTTTTCAGCACGTTCCTTCTGCGCGAAGGTCTGGTACTTGCCAGGAATAATGTAGGAGTCCCTGGGTGTGGAGGTGTACCGCACATTGATGCCGTCCAGAAAGCATTGCACAGATTGCTCGTGCGCAGTGTTCTAAATATTGAGCAGAGATTTCAATAAGCTTTACTCTCCCCGGTATCCCTACTCCACAGCTTACCAAAATCTTCTCCTTGTGCTCCCAGGTCTGTGTGTCACGAGTGCGGTAGCGTCTGTACTTCCACTTGTCGAAATACGGTCCTGTCTGTGTGAATGCATCCAGATACTCCTTCTCATTACGCTTGTCCTTGTAACCGCACAGAAAGGGCTTTTCAATTGCCGCATTCTCAATCTCCACAACCACGTTCTTTGGCTGACCATCCTCCGTATCCTCGCCGGGTATGTGCACTGTCAGGTAGTCGGGCAGACGGTGCTTGCTGTAATGGGTTGAGGGTTGAGGAATGAATCTTTATATCCTTGCACTCACTCACTCGTAGTAGACATTCATGTTCAGCTTGCCGGTGTTGCCCTCGGGCAGATTGAGCAGCAGGTGATACTCGTGTATGCCAAATTCATCGGATCCAGTCCAGTAAATGGGCACGTTGTTGCAGAGCACACGATCGTACTGCTTCAGGATGAGAAACTCGGGATCGACTTCAAACTTACGCGATATGTCCTGCTTGACCTCGGCCATAGTCATGGTGTTGGGATACACTTGCGCCACTATATTTGACGCCGATACGTAGAACTTGACGGTAACATTTTCCTTCTGCACCTCACACTGGTCCTTTAGATCATCGGAGTCCGTACTGCGATGAATGACCTCGGGTAGACAATAGTCGACAATTCTTGGCGCTTCCGAAGGATGCACATGCAGCTTCGGATTGCATACATAGTCCGGCGGTGGTGGCGGTGGTCCTGTTGGTGCTGCCGGTGGTGGTGCCGGTGCTGGCGTCTTTGTCAAGGGCTTCTTCTTCTTGATAACCTTGTTGCTCGACTTTTCACTCATCTCGATAAAAAATATACTTAAAGGCCGATTGTATTGCTATGTGGACTATGTGGACTGCTGGGAAAATCTATAGTATATTATTGAAAGAGCTGCCTGCTTTGATGCCACTTTGGTTCCCTTAAATGGGTCTCTGCTGGTCGTAGGTCACAGGGTACATGGGAACAGCTTGATCAATAAAACTGTTGCGTGGCGCCCTGTCGTGGCAACGGCCCTGTGCTCCCCTTTGCCTCCCTCCCTTTACTCCGTTAATTCTATTGGTAAGTGGAATTTCTCACGCTTGTTTTCTACTACCTCGCGCAGAGAGAAAGCGTCACTTGGCAAGCACCTTCTCTTAGGGGCAAATCTTCTCTAATTGCCCCAATTTTGTTTTCCATATGCAAAACACTCATAATCTGATACACACACACATATATACACACATCCATATACCTTATAAACAGTATGTATTTCTCTGTTCCGAATTAATCTTGGCGTCGTTGTCTACGCTTCATTATTTATTGCGCAACATTGGAGCTGCTGCTGGGAAAGTGGTGACAGTAATTACACTTACTAAATGGTTGCCATGCGTGTGTCTCTCTCTCTCTGTGTGTGTGTGTGTGTGTGTGTGGTCGCGAAAGGGCATCCACACGTGAACATGATTGACTGCTGCTGCTGTGCCAGAAGCTGTGCGTTAATTAACTTGATTAACAGCAATTTGTTGCCAACTTATAATTTAACTGTTAGTTATGTTAAATCACTAAGCATCGATGTTTAGTGTTTAAATGTATGCAGCAGGAAGTGCTGCCACTGTTTAAGTTATGTTAATCAATGCAGATCCATATCACATCTATCAATATTGCTGATTCTGTTGTGTATCCTCAGAACACAGACAAGAATAAAAGCTACAGTTGAGTGTGCTCCACTGCGATTTGGACTGCGCAATGGGGAATAATACCCATTGGCATTTAACATAGGAAATATTCTTGATATAATCAAGGTTTTTCTTGTAAAGTTGTATATTCTTTTCTTAATAAACTTTATAATGACAGTAAAAAGTTGCATGTCAAATTTGGTGTCTCTAGCAACAATTTAATAATTCTTTAATAATTCCAAACAAACCTTGAAAGGTATAATATCTTCTACCCTGCGAAAATGAAATATTTGAAGAGCATAAAGGGGAAAGATTGAAAGGAGTGACAATAGAAAAAGTTGATGCAGTTAGAATTAAGTTTCTTCATTTTGTGAAAAGATTTCTGAACTCAAAACTGTCTATATTTTGAAAACTCAAAACTGTCTATATATAAAGTTTGGCTCAAGAGCCCACCAAGACCGTCGCTAATGCCATGTAGTGCTGATATATGTATGGAGATCTGGCAACCCTCTCAATTTACACTTATTTAAATATTCACTTTCAATAAATATTAATCTGTTTAATTTATCGATATCATTCGTGAATCGATAATCATCGTTAAATCCTTCTCTTTCGATCGCTAACTGTCAATCTGACAACAAGTGCAACTTTTTAAACCTTTTACATTTTATCAGAATAAAACACCACAACTATTGTTCACCACATATGTATACATATATATATACATATGATATATGTATATAGTGTTTAAACTGTTTAAGCTATGTACATGAATGCAAATCATCTATCAATATCGCTGTGTCTGAGTAAAAACGCAATTGAATAAGCTGTCTAAAAATAATTAATAAATTATGTTTTTATTATAATAGAAATTTGACTTAAGGTTGAGTGGCGTCAGGGCAGTCTTGCGATCGGCATGTGCCACCTGCAGCCGGAAGGGACGTCCATTGAAGTAGTATTCCTTGTGGTGCTGCACACGCAGTACTTTACTCTGTGCCGGCGTCGTTGTTGGATGGCGTTCTGTAGTAGTTGAAGGTGTAGGAGGTGCCATGGTGGACTGAGGAGCACTATCCTGCAGTATTGGTTTGATCTTCATGGGCTGGTAGTCGTATCCGATGCCAGGTATATATCGATATGGCAGCGGGGGAATGGGTATGAAGTAGATCTTCGAATCTTTCTTAGTCTTTTTTGTTTTGCTGCCGTTCTTGTTGTATTTGTTACGCAGGTTGAGTGGCTTTGAGGTGACCAAGTAGTCCATGTAGACGTTGTCCAGCGCAGGGGATTGCACCAACAGTTTGCTGATCAGTTGCGGCGACATCGTTGCTGCACTGCTTGACAAGGGTTTGTGCAGGGAGTAAGCAGTGCACAGCCTGAGCGCGGCCAGGGCAAGCAGTGCCAAGGCGCAGTGTGTTTGCAGCACGGGAGACATGCTGAAAGAGAGAAGGAGAGAGAATGAGAGTGAGGTTTAAGACGGAGTAGAATGTGACAGTGAGAGAGAGAATGGCAATGAGAGGAGATGGAAACATGAGACATAGAGACGTGGAGAGAGAGGAATGGGGGAAGAACATTAGTCCACAAAATGTGTCAACAGAGTGTGCGGCCCCACGGCGCCCACGCCCTGCATTCAATTCGCAATTCACAATTGTTTCGCCGCTTGATTGATGGACGCTGCCAAAATTGTGAATAAAAGCGCGAGTCGAGCAATCCAAATACAATAACAAAGAGCAGTCCAAATAAATAAATAATGGCAAGTGTTTTCTGCAAGTCACAGATGCCGAATAAATTTAATAATAAATAAATCGACTGTGCGCATCAAAGCGCGAAATATTTTACAGAAAAAAGGTTTCTCACGTTCCAGACGCACAAACTACAACAACTTCAACGAAAAACAACAAATTTTTGGAGAGCTTCGATTTGATTCACTTTAAATGAAAGCATTTAATGCACGCCAATCAAAACGTGGAAGCCACAGCCAAAGCTAACGCCAACGTCGCTGTCGCTGTCGCAGTCGCTGTCGACGCCGGCTGAGCAATTACGCTAATGAGCGTGGCGAGCGCCATCTGGCGGCGTATTTCAACGCCTGAGTGATTAATGAGCTAGTAAGAAATAAATTGATCAACATAATAATAAGAAAAAGAAAAATTATGGCAGACTAAACGGCATCAATTTAAAGCAAGGGGACAAGAACGATAACATACGATAACATGATCAACATGTCTGGTCGCGCCCCTTACCTTACCTCCGCCCCTCCTCAAGATATTTATCAGAGAACTGTAAACGAAGCTTGGTATTATCTGTCTCTCTTAGATTTCAGTCTAACGAGAATCGCCGACGGGGTTATTCGCATCCGCTTTGACCTTGCTGCCACATGTAAATTGATAAATCGCAGAAAGTTCGTTGATAAGTTAAGCCTGCGCCCGCATGAAACACAATCTGGGAGGGAGAGAAGTCAACTTTCTTCAGTTTTGCAGTTTGTGAGGGAGTGTTGGATTTATGCTCTAGGTACACTTGCAACTTGATACGGAGAAGTACTGTAGAAAGTTTGAATACTTTGAAATTAACACTTCGATATTATTGCAAAGTATTTAAACTTAAAGAAATGCCAAATATTCTGATTTGGGTTATAGCATAAAGTTTTCTGGAGGATTACTGGAAGGAAGCTGGCAATGTAACAGATTTGGGACAATCTGTTTGAATACTTTTCCTTTATAATGAAAGGCCAAAGAAGAAGCTCAGATTTAGATTCAGTTTTGAGGTTATATAAAGTTCATGACATCGTCAGCCTTGCACAGTTTATTTGGTCTTCTTATTCTGGAGGATAACTGAATGCAGCAGGCAATGTGACGCCATCACAGATCTGTTTTCCTTTATAATGAAAGGCCAAAATAAATCCTCAAATTTGGAATCAGTTTCAGATTGTATAAAGTTCATGACATCGTCAGCCTTGCACAGTTCTTATGCTCCTCTTATTCTGAAAGGAAACAGGCCACGTTGCGCTGTATCAAATCTGTTTGAATACTTTTCTTTTATAATGAAAGGTCTAAGAAGATCCCCAGATTTAGATGCAGTTACAGCTTATATAAAGTTCATAATATCGTCAGCCCTTAACAGTTCATTCGCTCTTTCTATATGTTTTCTGCTGGATTACTAAAGAAAGCAGAAAATGTGGCGCCATCACAAACCTTTTTATCTACTTTTCAAGATCCTAAGTTTCAGTTTTAAGTTATAGCTTAAAGTTCATAACATCTTCAACCTTTCACAGTTCTTCTGTTCTTCTCTTTTCTTTTCTGCGATTATACATACAGTCGGCATCATTATATCATTATCATACTATTGTCATATCCTAATGTGGTCAGTCAAGGTCGAACCATTTTATACCTACTCTCTCTCTCTCTCTCAGTTCGATTGCTACTAATTAAGTCACGAAAGAACGAAAGACTCAGGCAACAAACTTGCCAGGCATCTTTGCTTATCGTTTAATAAATTGTCAGCAGTCAGTGCCAATTGTTTATGCAAATGCACGTATGTCTTATGGGCATTTAAGTATTTAAATTGCACTCACTTTAACGACTCTGCAGCTGTTTAATTTGTTTATTTAATATTTAATTTTCTCGTATGTTTTATGCACAATTTATGACTCTCGTCTTTATGTGTCAAGTACGGAAGCCGCTTGGGTATTTATAAACTATTACAACTGTTGATGCTGCTGCCTAGACTGTTTATCACATCGAATCATACACGATCCTCTTGATTTTCTTTTTTAGCGCGCGCTGCGTTCTGCCTCGGACGTTGCGAACGCCTCGAAGAGCGGCGAATAAATGAGATCTGTGGACTGTGTGTAATTTGGTTTTTCTTAAAACAAAAAGCACTTTGCTGTCGCTGTGGCCGTCGCTGCTGCTGCTGCTACGTCATCAACTTGGACGTGCTGTGCTGCGAGAGAGCGAGCGCTCACTTGCCGGCTGGTTAACTGGTGTGTGAGGTCCGAGCTTAGCTGGCAACCCGACAATGATCTCGATGATGAGCTCAAGCCCAAGCCTGAGCCAGCCGAACGAGACGAGTGCCAGCCAGCCAGACGAACTGCATCAATTCGCCACTTTATTGTTTGCCTGCTTTCTGTTACAGTTTGCTATTCACCATTTACCATTTACCATTTACCACTTCCATTTGCCATTGCACTTTGCGGCTTTGCCTGCGTTTGCTTGACAAATTCACGACGGCGGCCAATTGATTCACTCCAAATGAGCTCAGAGAGTCTAGTCTGCTTTCTGTCTACAGGTAACTCTATATCTGAAGATCTCTACAGCGCCACAGCTTGACTTTGTCGTCGATTAAATTACAAGTGGCAGCTACTACTCCTACTAGTCTTACCCACTATCTGCATACCACGCTCCTTCCTCTCTCACTTCCATCTCTGCCAATCTCCGCTCAGCACTCTCTCCCCTCTCTCTGTCATGCTCCCTCCTTCTCGCCCGCTAGTAGCTGCTTTTGTCCTTCGATTTGTGCACAAATTAGTTACAAATGAATCTACAACAACAAAGGGCAGCGGGTAACACGACGCTGCCACGGAACTGGCACTGGCCATATGGGAGCGACAGACATCGCCTGCCAAAGTGAGAGAGAGAGAGAGAGAGAGAGAGAGAGAGAGAGAGAAAGGAAGCAGTTCGCTTGTCTCTCATTCTTATCCTCGTCCACGGCTGGAGTTAGTTCTTTGCTGCTATTTGCTATTTTGGCCAGAAGTTTAGGAGTATCTAACAAATCTGAATAATCCGGCTACAGCATGTTTCGAACCACAGACGTCGGCAGTGTACAATTTATTGCTGAATTAAAAATTAAATAAACAAAACATTCAAAATATAAATCGCAATTTAAATGCATTTAATATATGGATACTCTTCCCAGCCACCTATTCATGGGTATATAGATAAGTACTCTAGTCATGGGTACTCTTTTCACCTACCTCTTCATGGGTAACTTCTTAAGTACTCTTTCTCTGGCCCATTCATGGGTACCTACAGAAGTACTCTAATCAGGGGTAGTCAATTCTGGTAGGCACATTAGTACTCCAATCATGGGTACCCTATTCTCTACTTACTGCTAAACGATGTGGTGGGAGTTTGACGCTATTTGCTGACATTGCATACAAAAAACGATATGATAAATTACATTGCTTAGGGCTTGTAAAGTATGTAGGGGTAGTCCCTTAATTAAGTACCTATTTCACCTAGTGGCCAGTACTATAGGGATCGTACATATACGAGACGAGGATATGTTTATTTATCTTTATCTTTATCAGCATCAACAGTGGAGTCGAGGTAGCCATGTCTGTCTGTCCGTTCGTCTTTTATGTCTGTTCCAGTGCAAACTAGTCTCTTATGTTTAGAGCTATCTAAGTGAAACACGTTGTAAATAAGTGGGCAAGATTGAGACAAATCGGATAAATATATCGTATAGCTGGCTCTCAAACCATGAGCCTATTTTTTGTTGTTTTGCAAGATATTGTGTAGCATTATATCTATATTATTGTATTTATATTATATTTGAATAAACCTAATCGCAGCTAACGATTAATCAATGTTAGAAGATAAGTTCGGAAGTTCCGATAGTTGTTCTTATATTTTGGAATCATCGTGTAATTAGAACAATAGTTAAGGTAATCGTTTTCGAAGATCGGAATACATTAATACGAGAGCTTGTGAAATTGGACGACGCGCATTAAAAGAAAGATAATTTGAAAAGGAAATAAAACTGTTGAACAATTGAAAAGAAATAAGAATTTCGTGCAACAATTGCAAAATAGTTTAAAAAGTCTAAAGTTCGACTTTTTCTTTATAAATAATATGCATACGAATGTATTCCTTTTCGAAGTACATAATTAAACTTAGCAGTAAGAAATGAAATGCTACTATATAGTATATTTGTTTCCTTCTCTTCAGGTTTTACACTCATGTATGCATATGACTTAACGTATGTACATATGTCAACTTTTGGGCCAGGCCAGTGACACCTTTCCCCGACATATAAGAGGAAGCTGCCTGTCTTCAGTTGCATAAGTGAACAAACAGTTGACTTATTCTCCCTTCTTCTTTCATCATTGTTGCTCTATTAGCTTTATACACGTATGTAAGTGGCAGTTAAGCGAATAAAATGCGACTAATTTCGCCTTTACGACAACTCTCACATGTCTCTCGCATTATGTAAACCCCTCTTTGACATGCAGCTCATCAGCTGCACACTGATCCGAACTGAGCTAAACACTTTCTCGTCTTTCACTGATATAAACGAGGGAGCACAAATCTGAGTGCTGATATAATTTTAGTGCGCCCATCCGACATGACTTAAGTGCAGAGTATGGCAATCAAAACACCTTTAAATATTAATTAGGCGTGCAGCCTCCGTCCCTACCTCCATCCCTCCCTCTTCTCTCTCTCACTCTCGCCCCTCTTGGCAATTAGCCTAATCTAATGCAGATAGAAGTGTGTGCTGAAGTGCGTACACTGGCACCACAGTGGCTCACGCACAGCTGTGAGCTGTGAGCTGTGTATCTGCAAGATACTTTGGCCTAAGCTAACTATCTACTATATGTCTGTACATCTGTACATCTGTATCTGCCAGAACAACAGTGGAACTGACACTGGCAACGCAATAATTGTTGTCGATTAGAGAGCACAAATCACGAACGAGCTGTAAACGCCATCCAGTCCGTGCGATCGTCAGATCGTTCGATCTGGAGTCTTCAGTCTCCAGTCTTGAGTCTTCAGTGTGTTGTATGCTAGCCAAGCTTGGGAATTATTAGGCATAATATGCTTAATATGCTGACGGAAGCAATGCGAATAGGCCGCAGCACGGGACAGAGCAGCTGGCAGCTGTGTAAACTGCCCGACAGACACTGGCAAACTAATCTAAAATGCGCGTCGCCTAACCTCCTCAGCACCCCCTTCTGTTGACTGACAGACTCCACAAGCTGAGGCTCGCGTGTTTGGCTACTGAATTAGAAGAATTACAAACTCTATTTCAGTCTCTTCTCTGTCTTTGGCCAGTTAGACGACTAACGTTTTCATTAGTTTGCCTCGACTGTCAGCTGACGGCAGGAACACCCACCCAACGAGCAGAGCCTCAGGTTAAGGCCACCTAGCTGCAGGTCTGGCTACGTCATAATGGGATGTTCATAAATATTTGTAGCTCATTATAAAAAAAAAGAGTTTCCCATTTTATAGTCAATAAATTTAGCAAGTTCGTTAAACTCATTCGCCGTCAGGTGAATCAGCTAAATCGGGCTGATTACGGCTTTAAATTTGTCTCTGTCTCTGTCTCAGTCTCAACTATTTGCTTGGGGTTTCAATTTCAGTTGAAGTTCAAGCTGGAATCTCTCAGTCAAAGTCAAAGTCGCAGTCTGGGGCGCTTGGCATGTGGGCATCGCCTTTTAATTGTCGCTCGGAATGAAGTTGTCAGCATTGTTGGCGGCTTATGCAATGCTAAAAATCTGGTAGCCTCTTGTGTTAGCCGATTGTTGTTTGGATTTACTGTGCCCGATTGGGGTCAGCGACGGCTGGCAATTATATACTTTCATTGAAAGTAAAATATTTGTAGAGCATACAAAAGGAAATGCAACGAAAGGAGGAGAAACAGAGCTCAGCTGAGCAGCTAATTTAATATTTGCTCATTGAATTTATAAACAATTTTGGGTTATTTTACGACTGACACACTTCTCTCAGCAGTATCATGTGGTTTGCATTAAATTCACACTTTCTTCTTTGCATATATATAATATTTCTATATATATAATATATATATTTTGATTGTGTCAGCAGGGAATTTGCAGACTGAAAGAGCAGAGTTTAAATTAAAGTCGAAGGAAACTGTAGAGAAGAACAAGAAGAAGAAGTCTCTTAAACAAAATGTACCTTTAGCAACAATTTACAGGGTATTTCGCTGCTCTGTCGACATAGATATACTCAGTTTATTTAGTTGTGAAAGTGCAGTGACCACAGGAAAAAGGTTAAACTGGGCGCCGAAGCGTGCCCTCTGCTGAATTGCTTGCGGACTGTGGACTGTGAAAAGTGCACAGCGGACAGTGCACAGTAGACAGCGGACAGTGCACAGTGGACAACGGACAGTGGACATTGGACAGTGGACAGCATCGTATTGATATCCGTTAGATGGAATTCGAAAAAATTGCATCTCTGTTCGCCAAATATGTCTAAAGTGGGGGAAAATTGAAATTTCCAAAGTCAAATATGTTCATGCACTTTCAGTCCTCCCACAACTGATGCTGGCATAACGATGCGCGCTCTATATCTCAATTACTTTATACCCCGCACTAAAAGAGCAAGTAGAAAACTTTCCAATTTCCTGACAATTGGAGCAAACGATTGATAGTTAAGTTTTATGGCTGACTATGATTTACAGTTGGAGGAGACGTTTTACTGCGAGATGTCCGCCACGCAGAGCCACACAACTTCTTTGGCTCTTCTGCAATTAGTGGAGCAAAATGTGTTTTGCCATAGTAGAAAACCAGTTTGATCAGCACAAAAAAAAAAAACAAAACAAAGTGATGAGGCCAAAAATCACAGCACGCACCTCAAATGTTTGTTTACATTTGCATTGTACTAAATAGATGAATTAGTAGCTGCCGTTGATGGATGGAGTAGAAATCATTTGGATAAGTTAATTGCTCCCACAACAACAGCAACAGCAACTTCGGCTGAGATTGTTCTTTCAATTGGCTTTTAATTTTCTCATTGTGTCGTTAAGTATTTGCTTTAATGTCTGCTGTGCCTACGGCCTTAAAAATTCTCCTTAAGTATTATTTGAGGTCCGGTATCATCGGCGTCGTGATGACCTTGACGCAGAAGAGGCAGCATCGGCGGAACGTCCCTTTCACGGCCAATGTCAATAAACTCAGGTTCTAGCGAAAACTGGCCCCACCTTCTTCGCAGCGACACTTAACTTGCGCGCGCTATCAATGTATCTATTTTCATTTCGTTTATAGTACTGTCTGTCCATGCCATTACGACGTTGCAGCAGCTGGACGGTGCGTCATAAAAACATTTCATTCTATTGAAATACGATAGGCATCACGTCTTTAAAAACAAGTTAAAATTCCTCCTTTCGTTCTTGCTAGTTCATGGCGTTATATTAAAGATTTGTATGTGATATATAAAGGTAACGGTAGTTTCACTTATATGGTTTTAAAAAAAATAAATTAATAATAATTAAAAAAAAATATCGACGAGGATGGGATTCGAACCCACGCGTGCAGAGCACATTGGATTAGCAGTCCAACGCCTTAACCACTCGGCCACCTCGTCACGTGTCAAGGGTGGTTCTAAATGCCCACTAGTTATGAGCACCAGTCAGCACTAGAGCTTGTGTCACTAAGCAGTGCAATTGTTGGGAAAGCAGTGCTATCTCTAGGCAAGCAGTGTTAGAACATTGCCTGTTGTGACAATCATTGCAAACTTAACAAGCCATTTCGTTATGCATAACATAATTTGTTGTGCTTTCTTTATTAAAAAAACAAAATTTTAACTTTTTAAATTTTCTACTAGAATTAAAATTTTCTGATCAGTCTTCTTACTGTTATATTTATGATAATGAATGTATATTTCATTATCGAAACTGCTTGTTATGCTGCCTATTATGAGCGTGCGGAGTATGAAATCGCAATCTGGCTACCAAGGTCGTAAGTGACGAGGTGGCCGAGAGGTTAAGGCGTTGGACTGCTAATCCAATGTGCTCTGCACGCGTGGGTTCGAATCCCATCCTCGTCGATTGTCTTTTTTTTATTATTTGAAATAAACATGCAAAAAATTATAAAATTAAAAACTAATAGCATATTTTAATTAAAAATACTTAACAACTTTTTGGCAAGAAATTAAACAAAAAGCTCTAGCGACGAGGATGGGATTCGAACCCACGCGTGCAGAGCACATTGGATTAGCAGTCCAACGCCTTAACCACTCGGCCACCTCGTCATGTTGCCAGCCGATGGCCCAATGAACGTTCTGAACCCTTTACAGTTTTTCTATCAATTCTGTTCGTGACAATAACACAACTAAGCCGTAATTGTGTCAATGAAAATGACGTAAATTCCATATTGTAAATGATTCTACTTATTTCTATACGGTTAAGTGGGCGCTACCAAAGAAAGTAGTTGAGTGGTGGCCCATGTTTTGTGGTTTTTGAAGTGCAGTGTGAGCACTTTTTTAACTTTTTATCTCTGTTATTCTATAATTTTTACACTACACCCTATTAAAATATTGATCATTTTGAGTCACAGTTAATTAGATCCGACTATTTGCACGATTCATCAATAGAGTAGATCATATTAGTAGTGTCGTATAGTAAAATTTAATAATAATATTTATAATTTAATTATTATAATTTATATAGTAGTAATATATAGCAAAATGGTATGGTTCAGTCTTTTATTGAAAGGTTTTTAATTTTTAGTAGGGTATTCGACAGTGCAGTACTTTCGATTTTAGTTTTATTCACTTGATTTTTAAAGTGCTGAACTTTGACGTATGTATGTCTACTACTGTGCAGACCCCGTAATGTTGTATATATGTATTTATAGAATGCTTTATTTGCATAAGCATTAAAGGGTTTCTACAAATTCATGGATATGCAGCACAAATATGAAACGAGATCGTGCCAACGGTTGACCCACTTTTTAATGATCTTCTGTGCTTGTCTTTGTATTTGTCTTACTCTTTCTATTCTTCAGTCAGTCAAAGTTTGATGTAAGCTAGCAAGACTGATTGCTCGACTTGATGATGCTCTGCGCAGTAAATGTTCTTCGTTTTATATTAATATAGGTATAATGTATATGTAATTGTTGGAATAAATGTGCCTGGCTTGATCTGTAATGTTAATTAGCATAAGAGTAAATCAGCTGTTCTGGTAAAGCATAATGTAATGTTAAATAACATAATTAAGTTAGTGGACAAGTAACTTAATTATGTTATTTTACATTACATTATGCTTAGTGATTACATTATGCATTACCAGAACAGCTGATTTACTCTCTTGCTCTTGGAAAAAGAAAAGAAGTGCACGATGCACAAGCTTATTAAATAATAAATATATACAGTTAAATAAACAAATAAATTTTATATATATTATAAATGTTCATTGTATAAATATTAACAAAATTCTTGCATAGTTCGTTCTTATGTAGAATTAACAATTTCTTTCATACTCTGCATTTTAGGATATTGAATCTCATCGGCTTAGGAGGAGGTCGGGGATAAAGCTGTGCTCAGTTGTAAAAGGCATGTACACTTACGTACACATACATAGACACATGTCCAGTTGTCCGATGACATTGTCGCCGCTCGTCGTCGTCGTCGTCGTCGTCGGTGTTAATGAACCTTCGAGACTGATAGCCGATAGTTGTTTACGTCTGCGTTACGTTTGTGTTTACGACACGAGTTAGGAAGAGCTTAGCTGCCGTTGAGCCTCGTTAGAAAAGTGTGCCCAAGTTTGAGGATGCGCAGGCACGCGCGTTTATATTTAGCATCTGGTGGCAACACATACACATGCACATACACAGGCACAGTGTCTTAGTCGCCAGCACATCCCATTCCATTGCACAACCATGGGTGATAGTCACGTGCGCAAGGACATTCCAAGGCTAATTACGTTGGCGCGTCGCCTCTGTTGGCCGCGGCAACGAGATCGGGCAGCGGCATCGGCATTGGCAGGCAACGAGGCTTGGCTTGGATTGGCTTTATTATAACACCATCGGTTCATTATGGTTGCGGCAATCGCTGCTGCCCCGCATGCCCCTGCAGCTGCAGTGCAGTGTAATCTGTGGCATGCAACCCGTATCTGTATCTGCATCTCTGCGTGGCTGTCTCCCAGTACAGTCGCCAGTCTCCACTTAATTAGCCATGTAATTTATTGTTGCCCTAATCTTTCCAGAGCAGCCCCGGACGCCAACGTTGGCGCCAAGGCCGCTGGCATTGACAAATAAACAAATTATATTAGAATATTATGATGAGTAGCAGCCGAGCTGTGGAAGTCAGGAACCGCCAGTCTGCAGTCCTCAGTCTCCATTCTTCAGTCTTCAGCCGCCTGCCGCCAACTGCCAACTGCCAACTGCCAAGTGGCGACTGCCGGCTTCTGTTCCCTGTCTTTATTAACTTGTCTATAAAATCAACACAATTACTGCACGATCCTCTACCAGCACAGAGGCTTGGCCCCCAGAGGCTGGGCCCAAGACAAGGGCATAATATGCAGCTATGACTCGCATTATGCAGACACCCGAGCGCACAGAGGCGTGCGCCAGGGAGTATTAATGCATTGGGTGTTGCTATGTGGTGACAATCATAATTATAGTATATGGACTGATACTGGCACTGGCCCGTATAAGATGTGCAAAGCACCTTCTCGAAACTTGAGGACAGTTAGTCCAGTGAGAATCTTAGAACTCATAAGAAAAACTGAATTGATAAGCTTAGCAGGGAACGAAGATCTTAAAGGTCATCGTACTGATGACCTTTTCAAAAAATATCAGTAATTTAATACCCCTCACTTATACAATCTATTAGAGTTCTTTATTTAAATGAATACATCAAATATAACTCAAATTGTGTGCAAATATTCCTCAATTAGTTGTATTATAATATCAAAATACCAATATTTTAGCGAATGAAATATATATATATTTTTTAATGTGATATTATTGTTATTATTAATGCTATTTATTGGATATATACTGATATTTTAAATGAAGTAAAGTTTGACAGAAATATAGCTTAATATATTTGTTAACAATTTCACTTCTTATTTTGTTTTAAATTTAATTAAAATGCGTGGAATATCTTCATGATATAAATTAAAAATATTGTATATTGAAAATAATTATGGTGACATGTAATTGATGATATAAATTAAAAATATATTGAACATAAATGTAGTGATATATCATTAATGATATAAATCAAAAATATATCAATATTATTATAGTGATATATCATTTTGTTATTTTTGCCCCCACCTGCCTCAAAAGGGTTGCTACGCACTCCACTGGCAGAACTACTGCGTGTATTTAAACATGACTGCACATGCATGAATACATACTATATATGCCCGCAGATGTAATCACACAATTATGCCCAATTATGTAACAGCTTAGGTTCGTGACTGTGCAGCGACAGACGGAGATAGAGACCTGAGATACGCAGGTGCTTAAGCCCGGTGCTAAGCAGAGTGCTCGCTGGATATCATTGACTAATGACTTCCTTGTGACCCTGCTACACTTCTGCCTACTCCCAAGGGGTGTTTCGCAAAGAATGGCCATAAGTAAAATAGTTAATCGCGGGCGTAGTTGTGATTCCCGCAGTTAACATTGCTGCAATTTGATTCTTTCTTTCTTGTATTCATTTGCGCATGTTGCATGTAGATTCCAACTTGCCACTTGCAACATACAGCGCCAACGCCAGGCGGGGGCCATTGACTCGTCAGGCTAATTATAATTACAATTATATTATCGTTTGGCTTGTCGGCAATTAGTCGATTTATCACTCCAACTACCCGAACAAATCTCAAAGCTCTCTTTCCTCTCTCTCTTTCTCCTTCTCACTTGTAAGAATGTAAAGTGCTTTGACAATGCAAACAATAAACAACAACAACAACAACAACACGAAGAGGAAGAGTGAAGAACCAACACTTTTTGCCTTTTTCTCTTGCAACTTTCAGCTTCTCCGTCCAGTTCTGTCTCGACGTCAACTGCGCCACCTTGGCCACCTTGGCCACTTTGGCCAATATAAAGCGCAGCTTCCAAACGCGCTCACTCGCATTCCCATTTCGTCGCGTCTCGTTGTTCAACCTGTGCTTGGCTCTCTTGGCGGTGTTTGGATTTAACGCATAATTCCGAATATCCTTAATTATTTATTGTATGTTCATTGTGTAGAGTGAGTTAATTGTGCAAAGTGTTAATTAGTGTTTTCTATAACTTAAAATGAATCCAACATTTGTAGTGTTTAAAATGGGAAATTAAATTTAAATTTACGCTTTACTTTTGTTAGCTTTTGACACTTATAAATTCCCTAAAATTATAATCTTTTGTTTGGATTTTGTGTTGGATCTCTTCTTTTTTTATACTCTTGCAGAGGGTAGTCTTATATGTAAATAATATGCTTGTAAAATGTGCCGAAACAAGGGTCGTTAGTAAAGATTGGTATTCTATTTTGAAACAAGTCAACCTAATAGTAGCAATTTTCTATTGTTTCAAGATTCAAGTAAAGATTGGTATTCTATTTTGAAACAAGTCAACCTAATAGTAGCAATTTTCTATTGTTTCAAGATCCAAGTAAAGATTGGTATTCTATTTTGAAACAAGTCAACCTAATAGTAGCAATTTTCTATTGTTTCAAGATCTGACAAGTATAGCCTATAACTCTTATAGGAACAATCAGTCAAAAATAAAAATGTTCATAAAGGAATTATATAGTATGTCCAGTAAGAGGAGTTATCAAAACTCTTAACGAATACATGATAAAATTCAATTCCAAAATCTCTTATAGGAACAATCAATCGAACAATCAAGATTTTCATAAAAGAAAAATATATATAGATTATATATTATATATAATATTCTCTACCATTGTATATAACTAGTATATATACAATAGGAGAAGATTTCTGCTAAAAGCTGCAAGGATATTATACCTAAGCATTCTCAAAGTCAGTCTCTCTTTCTAGTATAGATGTCTTCTACTTAATTCCCTTTAATTAACAAAAAATTCCTGTTACTTTTGTAAAAGGAATAAACAAATATCTTAAAAGTTTGCATAATTAAAGTAAAATTAAAATCTTTGCAATCCTCATTAACCTTTCCATTCGTTTGCCTTTTATTTCACAATTTCAGCCAATATCTCGCAATGGCAACCCACATGTGTATAACTTACTTACGCATCTTGCTGCCCGTGATACTAATCTACACCTTGGAAGCGGCCAATTTGTCGCAGCTCGTCAAGAAGCAGTCGCAGGCAAAGCAGCCACAGGCGCAGCAGGCGCAACAACTTCTGCAGCAGGCAAACTCACATGCAACGGGGCATGTGGGGGTGCAACAATATGTGGCCGAGTCGGAACTAGCAACGGAGCAGCAGGACATGAAGAGCGAGGAGGATGATGATCCTTACCAAATGATGCACGAACTGAAGCAAGATCCGCGGCTGCCTGTGTCCTCCGCCAGCTCCAACTATGCATGGAATCCGTATACTGCAGCAGCTGCTGCTAATCCCTATGAGAGCCTGGCATCAGCAAACCCGGCCATGCCAATGCCCAAGATGCTGCCATTCATTGGCTATGCACAGCCAGTGTTGATACCCTTTCCCTTGTATATCGCCCCCGATATGTTCTATCCCAATTATCCGGGCGCCAGCAATGAGTTGGATGATGTGGTTATGTCACGTGCAGCCGGCGAAAGACGTCCCACGCTGTCGGGGCACTCGTCCCGCAACTCACCCATCTACTACGTACGCCTGCCACCCACGCCATACATGTTTGTGCCCACCAATCTGCCAGCAGGCGCCTTTGGCAGCAGCTTCTCTCCTTTGTTGACCTATCAACCGATGCCCACGTTCTCCACCTTTGGCTCCGTCTTCAATTTGCCTGTCAACTTTCTGGCCAATGGCAAACCTTCAGGCATATACCAAATGAATGGAGCACCCAATGATATATCCCAATTTACGTCGGGTCTTGGCAACAGTTTCAATGTGCGCCCACCAACACCCAGCAACCCCTACAGACCAACGCCTCCAGCCCCTCCACAGGGTTTTGGCAATTTGCAGCAAAGCTTTGGCCTTGCCACAATGCCAGCACCACAACAGGACTCCAAGTTGACCTCACTGAAGCGTCCGTTTGTCTTTAATGGTCGTCCCGAGGATATATTTATACTGCCCAATAATCTGAACACTCTCTATAATTATAATGAGCAGAGCTACTACTAAACGTCTCTGTCCTATGAGGGCCAGCAACTAAAAGTATTACTGATTGCATTTAACTAAGAGTAATATCAACTATACTTCATTTATATATACTATATACTATATATACTATATACTATATATGCTATATATACTATAAGAAACTCATGCATTTATCAAGCAAGCACACAGTCTTTAGATTCATTTAGAAATAAATAGATTTTCATTGAAAATTTTCAGAATAGTCTTATACTCGTAATACACATCTTGAATAAATAATAAACAATTTATCTTTCTATTAGTTAAGCTCTGATTTGATAAAGCACAACTATAGGTTTATTTTCATCAATTAATTGCCAATGGATGCCACCTTCTTAGTCATCTCCTTAATGTACTTGGGATCCCCTAGGTATTTGCTGCCACCAATTAGATCGCCGGTATGTCCATTGAATTCGTATAGAATGGGCACACAGTTGGGCACATTTACACTCTCTATCATTTCTTTAGAAACCCCTGTCAAAGGAAGAACCAACTTTAAGCAAGGTAAAAAAAAAGGCATCAATATCAAATAGTACACACCTTCTATATGCATGATTAAGGCGCGTGCGACTGTGCCATGTGCGATGATCATGGGGCTTGATCCTTTAAGCATCTCTTGTTTTATTTGCTCCCAGGCAGGCTTCACACGATCTACACACATGTGCATTGATTCTGTGCTGGGAAACTTGTCACTGGGTACATCCTTAAAGGCTGGATTGTTCATGATCTCGTCGTAATACTTGTTCTTCGGCTCTATCGGAGGTGGTTGGCTGTCGTAGCCCCTCCGCCAGGACTGCACCTGATCTTCACCATACATATCGGCCGTTTGCCGTTTATTAAAACCAGTTAGATTACCATAATGCCGTTCACAGAGCCGCCAATCCTTAAGGATTGCCACGTCGGGCATCTTCATATTCTCCAAGATCAGCTCTGCAGTATGGATCGATCGACGCAGCACTGAGCAGTAGACCTTGTCAATCTCTAACTTTGCTTCGATTAGTTGTGCTGCGGCTATCGTACGCGATTGTTCAATGCCTATTGAAGTGGTCAATAACTCAATTAGTAAGACTGCAGATATTCTTATTGAATTATAAAGGTGCCCCAATTTGCACCCCCCTTCGTTGGCTCCAGCCAACCACAGAGCTTGCCTCTCAACGTACCAAGTTTGCTTAACGGCGTATCCTGCCAGCCGCAGAAGAGATTTTGCAAGTTAAATTCGCTTTCGCCATGTCTCAAAAGAATAAGGCGGCAACTGAAATGAAAACACAGGTAACGACGGAGGTTAATATAGGGTCGGAATAAAGTATGAAAGGTTATCTTCGACATGGCTTCATAGCCATGCAGCAAAGCGATTCGTCAATTGTTTCTATGATATTAATATTTTCTACTATTATTCAGTGACATACTATAACATTTCTTAAATTGTAAGAGCTTCATTGCGATGAATAATACAAGTTCTAAGCCAGCTACATATTATACAGATCGGACATATATAGTTACCATTATTCCTTATACATATATTCCTTCTACAATATAATCCTTGAGTAGTTATACAGATCGGACATATATAGTTACCATTATTCCTTATACATATATTCCTTATATTCCTTCTACAATATTATCCTTGAGTAGTTATACAGATCGGCCATATATAGTTACCATTATTCCTTATATTCCTTCTACAATATATTCCTTGAGTAGTTGGAGATGTCTCCTCTTGTGCGTTGCAAACATCTGAGCCTCAGCAAGGGTATTCAAATCATATTTATCATCTGTGTATTCGATAACCTTTCATTTATTCATTACTGAGTATCATAAGCTATGACTAAACTCACACGAATGCTACAGACGGGCGCGAGATAAGATACCCTTAGGAACTTTGCGCTCTGTGGCAACTGTTTATTTTCCAATCGGATTTAAATTTAAAAGAAACTTTACTTGCTCAGGAAATACAGGAACCTTTCATTCAAATTAAGTCTGTCTAGCTCTTTTGATAGTAGAGATCTGTGGGATACACACAGATACACAGATACACATGGCTGAATCGACTTGACTAATGACTATGATAAAGAATATAAATACTTTGTGAGGTCTGCCAAGCCCACAAAGTTGCACAAAGTTAGTATACCCCCTTTTGTTGATATTCATCTGTCAAAGGGTATAAAATGTATGTTCAAGTTCCGCAGCGGTCAATTGCCAGCCTAGATCGTCCGATTTAACGCCTTTAGACTATTTTTTTGTGGGACTATGTTAAATCTAATGTCTATGCAAACAAGCCCGCTTCAATTGACGCATTGGAGAACAACATTGAAGCATTTATTCGTGAGATACCAGCCGAAATGTTGGAAAGACTATGCCAAAATTGGACTAAGCGGATGGACCATTTGAGGCGCAGACACAGTCAACATTTGCATGAAATAATCTTCAAACAATAAATTATATGGACCCTACTATCCATTCAAATAAATATTTTCCATGCATTTCACTGAATTTTATGTGTTTCTCTTTGAAAAACTTTCTATAGCTCTTAAAAAATCACCCTTTATATACTTTGTGAGGTCTGTCAAGCCTGCTTCTGCCTGTTACGTACATTTATACCCTCTTTTGATGTTTTTGTCTGTTATGTATATGTTGATTTAAAACAAAGTGAGCTTTGCTTTCTGTCTACTAAATATAGCTTATATTTCCTTGTATATTCCCTGCCAAGCTAACTGTACCCACTGTAACTGTAGACGAGAATTTGTACAGCAAGCAGAAGCACTATTGATCTTGATATCGTTTTTTGGTTGTGTGTTTTGCTCGCCAGTTTCGCTTGTCATACTTTGTTATTGTTTTGTGTTTCTCTCTCTCCCTCGCGCATTTCATTGGTATTTCCACGTGTTGCTCAAAGTTTACCTGGTCTATTCTTTTATTATTGTGATGTTATATACATAATATTTTGTCATTATGCAAAATATTATTATTATTTCAACGCGCATTCCTGAGTCTTGTTCTTCTATCACAATCACACTCAACTCACATTTCTATCACAACACGATAAAGCTTGCTACGTCATTGCGTGACCTCGCTCACCACCCTCTTCCCGTCCCGCCCCAAGCATTATTCGTGTACTTACGCCTGGCCCACTGTTTGTGTGGAGTGCATCGCTTTTAATGCTATTGTTATACTGTAGTTGTTATACGATTGTTATACGTATTACGTGGTTACGTTACACTTTTCCGCATAAGTTCTTGAGCATAACTTGCAACCTCTGCTGCTGTTGCTGCTTCTCTTCTTTCTTCAACACTCTCACTGCGAGCAACTGCGTTTGCTTCCTATTGGCCGCGACTGTCTACTGCGCAAAATTCCTATTGGCAAAAACGACGCGCTGTTTCGTGGTTGCGACAGAACAGCTGATGCTGCTGCTGTTGCTTCTCAGGCAGTGCGTACCGCCTTACGGTACACTGCTCGTCGCCCCCTTGCTCGACAAACTGCTATGAACGTCTGATAAAAAGTCAATTTTCTTTTGCAATTTTTTTTTAAATATTTCGTTTTGATTGAAAATACGAAACTCATTTGATTTATATATAATTCATGCGTTTCATATTGATATAAGGCAAACGCAACTTTACCATTTGTTAATTATTTTAACAGTTTTACATTAATAATGCATGCACATTGGTGAGCATGTAGTGAGAAGTGGGATAAAACTCAGTTCACTTTATCAAATAGAAACAGAAGTCAAGGACTGCAGTTGCAGGGAATTTGACTAGTTGCCAAAAATAAAAATAGAAGCAACTTGTCTTCGCTAGAGATCAGACCAAACATATGACGATGACAATGAAGATCATTTTCTAAGGTGACTGTTGTATACCCTTTATACTACTGAACAAGAAAGAAATGTTACCTACGGCATTGCGTAGGTTTTATATCCTAACAGCTGTTGTTTCTATGCTAATGATATACAGACAGTCAAGTAACACTTTACTCAAATGCACATGTTAATGTAATGTACATTTGTGTAAAAAGTTACTTGACAGACTGTACATATAGTGGAACACAATAATTGTATATGCTTTAATTTATAGCTATGTTAATATATCAATAACATAATGTTATAAATGGCGATATGTTAAAATAACTTGCCTTTATGGTAAGTGTAATCTATGAGTATTAATTATTTTGGTGTACCCGATTTAGTTATTGTACAAATGAAGTAAATCTGTTTACCAGCAAATTCATGCAAATGTTGGAGGCACTTGGGAATTTATATATCAAGTGTACAGTTTTTCAAGTCTCTCTCTAGCGATGGTTTCTCCAAGATCTAGCAGCTGAGACAGACAACTGACAACGGTGTCGAAGGGCCACAGTCACAGTGACAGTGACAGTCACAGTCACAGTCACAGTCACTGTACCGTACCATAGCGTTACAGTATAAAGGTCTAAGCCCGCGCTGAGCTTGGCTCAGTCTGCAGTCTCCCTTCGTTGTCGCGCGTGCGTGGATTGAGTGAATATATTCGAATAGTTTGGCGAATTAATTGTCTGTGTTGTGTGTGGCTTGCGAAGAATGCAGAATGCATTTTCCGGCAATTGGTGACTTCTTCTACCAGCGCTTGCTTCTTCTGCTGCCATTTGCTACCAGTGGGTATTCAATCATTGCGTGATTCTATCCGATTCCGATTGATGTCTGTATCTGCAAGTCAACCATGTGTGTCCAAAGTAAATCTGTGATTGTCTGTTTCAAGATCTCGCAGTTGTATAATGTTTCCTTATTATGGAGACAAAATAAACACCGGTTTCGCCCGGGTACTGCAGTACTTATTAGAAACTTCTTTAACATGACTGTATTGGCTTAAAATTATAGTTCGGAGGTTCTTATTTTGTGATTTATGCAGATCATTAGGTAGCTTAGTTAGCATGATAGTATTAAAGATCTGTAGCTGATGCCCAGATCAACAAATAATATAACAATATACAAGTAAATACGATCTTAGGGCACTGTGTTCGCTCTGCTTGTGGTTTCTTCCCTAATATCGCATGTTGGCAACGGTACATGACCGATGTGTGGCATTAAGGGAAATTTATGAGGCATCTCCAGTGTAGGGCCCACAAATGTCACACTCAGCGCCCATAAAACTGTCAAATTGATGCGAAAGTCGAGGCGCACGCATCATCTAATGGATGGTAAACAAAGCAGTGGCTTCAGTGGCTTGTAAATAATAACAATAATTAAAATTGCATGCACAAATGCTTTAGGAAAAGCCACGAATAAGTCGCAGCAATGTTATTGTTTACCACGCTTATATAATAGATGGCACAGATATTGTCTCTCTTTGGCGATCTGCGCCCAAATTGGACCATTATAATTCACTTAGGTGCGTGTTGTCTAGCTAATTTATGCCTCAATTGGAGCCAAAATAGTTATTTCTTGCCACAGACAGCTTAGCTTTGTTTGCGAATTCTATCAGAGAGTTCATAATAGGTCGGAAAATATTGCACAAGTATTCGCTTTATTCTCTTGTTATTATTTTCTTGTAGATGGTCCACCTGAACAACGTCGATTCAACTATGATGTAGTGGAGCAATGGCGCTACATATACCCACAGTGTGGTGGCACCGATCAGTCGCCCATTGCCCTCAGTGCGCACAAAGCGATACCTATTGGCCTGCCGCCATTGCATTTCGGACTCTACGATCAACCTTTCGACGACCTATTGCTGGTGCGAAACAATGGACACACAGGCAAGTAGAATGGAGTACCTAGTGAGACTCAAAAGGATACGTTGGTAATATTTCTATAACCAGTAGGAGGTGTGCCAGACATCACAAAGTATATACTGCAATATATTCCTGTTCACTACCGATCGATTCAGCTATGTCTGTCTGTCCGTCTATTTGAACATTGAGATATAATTTTTTATAAAATATATATGAAGGTTCTGAAGATAATTTCAAATAAAAACGATCGAGCGCCACGCGACAGTGGGATACCCTTCAACCCTTCGTTCCGGTATATTTAAATTTATTAAATTGTCACATACATGAGCATGCTTCCAAATAATTCTCGACAGATGGCGCTTGCGCTTCGCTCTCGCCTTCCTCCCTCCCTAGTTAGCTGACACAAGCACTTGGTGTTATCATATACTTTCTTGAATAACTTCTGTGTTTATTGTCTGATCGAATTGCAATTTGGAGAATACATAGATATTTCATTCAGCTTTGTATATATTAAATGCAGAAAGTTGTATCTTTTATACGACGCTTGAAAAACGACCTTAAAAATTTAATTATTGATTTGAGGAGGCGGTGGGCGTGGCACCTAACATTTGAAATAGACTTGATAAGCGTATAGTATACAAGAATCTTCCTGCCAAATTTGGTATATCTAGCTTTTATAATAGCTGAGATCTGTGGGTTCACACAGACAGACAGACAGAGAGAGACAAACAGACAGACATACATCAATCAACTTGGCCAGCGATACTGTGCAAGAATAAATATACCTTATGGGGTCTGCCACGCCTGCTTCTGCCTGTTACATACATACCCTTTTTTACCCATTCAATGGGCGAAGGTTATAAAAATGCCCCCGCAAGTCAACAATTTAGTTTTTCAATGCGATTTACCTACTGTCTTTGACAGCTTAATTTACTCGCTTACTCTAGTATCTATCTCTGCTCCAAACTAAAACACAGAAGATATGCAAGTTCTCTCAGAGCTTAAAGCAAGGTGCCCTGCCTTTTGTAAGAGTGAAAAACCAATAGACGGCAGAAGACTACGACTTCACTAACTGTTATAGTACCCTTACCCTGTATCAGTTTCTTACTGCTAAGTTCAACTAGGTACTATTTTTTTGTATCCACAGTTGAGTTCAACATACCTACAACGATATTCGGAGAACGTCCATATTTGTCGGGAGGTCTGCTGGGAGATTTCTATGAGGCAATGGCAGTACACTTCCACTGGGGATCGCCGCAACAAAAGGGTTCGGAGCACTTGCTCAATGGCCGGCGGTATGATCTGGAAATGCATATTGTGCATCGAAATACGAGATACCAGAGCGACGAGGAAGCTAGAAACCAGACAGATGGACTGGCCGTCCTAGCGGTACTGTTTAAAGTAGTTCGCGTGAGTAGCGATCTTTAATCTGTGTGAATATCATTTGTCAACCTACGCACTTTTCCGTTAGACCAATTATCCGCAGTATCAGCCTGGCCTGAACGAAGTCTTTGGCTCTCTGCTTCATCTAGGGGAGTTCAACAGTACCTACACGCCCCCTGCCTTCATAACACTTGGATCATTGCTGGGCAATTTGGACAGGGGCAACTTCTATGCCTACAAGGGATCTCTGACAACACCTCCATGCTCACCAGCTGTGCTATGGCATGTATTCGCCGAGGTGCTACCCATTTCCCATCTGGAACTACCCAAGTTCTGGCAGTTGAGAGACCGTCGAAGTCGACCACTTCTGAATAACTTTCGACCCTTGCAGTCGTTGGAAAGGCGACAGGTGTTTAAACGTCGCCCACTCGAGGAGTTCCTTTGGTCATAGCTATCATAATTAAATTAAATTCGAAATATTGAGATTGTGTGTAGCGTTTTTATTAATCGGTGCATTCGCGCCCTCTCATAATTCAGTCAGATATTTTTACTTGCAACCTCGCTTGTAGTGGGTGAGCAGGCCTGCCAAAAGGCCCAGCTCAACGGCCAATGCAGAAGAGCGCATTACACTTTGCGGCAACTTGAACAGTGGAGTTGGTAATTTGGTCACATGACTACAGGCACCGCCCGCTTGCCTGGTGTGAATGGATATCTGCATTCGGCGACGCGGCAACAACCTGGGGCGCAGGAGATTGGGTGGCGGGCGATAGCATACGGTGTGGTATTCCTGATCTCGCACATCGAAGGGTGGACGTGGAATTGGCATACGTGGATTGATCGGTGGATATGCATCTGGCCTCGATGGACCTATTTTTTGAATTTTATTTGGTTCCTTAGCTTCGTGTAAATAATATCGAGCTGAGAGAGCCTTTTTCTTATAGGGATCATCGCCATAATATTCCACTGCTTCCTTTTCTTTGCGTTGCCTGTGCGATTTCAATTTCTTTGTCAGCTGATCAAGAAAACTTAATTTTAAAGGGTCTTTAAGATCGGAAGTTTCTTTGTTCACACGATTATCTTCTTTAGGCTCGGAAGTTAGGTCTTCTGAAATTGTCAAAGGTTCTTTCTTCGCATTCTTTTCGTCCAGATTATCAGCTTTTGTATTTAAATTCTTTTCAAAAACCTCCTGATAGTTAGTCTTTTCCTTTATGTCCTTTATATTTTCGCCTAGATAACGTTTTTTTTCAGTCAAGTTATCGGGCTTTAAGTCGTCAACTATTTCAAGGGGATTTGATTTTTTAACATCAAATTTATCATTGCCAAACAACCAAGCCCATTCTGGACGACTTTGACGCGGGGCGCCATAATTATTACTAAGATAAACGCTTTCGTCTTTTTGGCCTGTAACTTGTTTCGACGAATCTCGTATATCCTTGATCATTGCAATATCATCGATCTGCTCTATCTTTTGTTTATGAATTTCCTCATGAATGCGGTCAAAATCGTTATTCTTTTTTCCACTATTAGTAGTAGAATAGTCAAACTGTTTGTTATTTATCGATGAATATTCACTTTCTTTTGGATGGCCTTTTTGGTTACGCTCTCTACGAATATCTTGGTCAATTCTGTCAATAGCTCCGGGCTTACTCTTGTCTTTCGAATGCATATCCTGCTCTAGTTCAGCCAAAGTATTGTCCATTCGATGATTGGCCTCCACAAAATATGCCATTCTTTCGCCATTTATCTCCTCTTCGATCTTGGTATAGGCAGGTTTATCTTCGTTTGATTGCTCGACACTTTTCTCCTCGGCTGATATTGATTGATAAGAGGGATTTTCTATTGATTGTATGTACTTTTCATATTCTGTACTCTCAATGGAAAATAGCCTTTCGTCAATGTTTTCGGGCTTCAAGCCACCATCCAGTTTATTTTCCTGTGTATCCCTGCTATCATCACGCGCACTTTTAATAACATTGGCTTCTCCCATTTTAAGTTGCTCTTCTGAGGACTTGCTATGGGCATCTTCCAAGTTTTTCTCAGATGAAGTTATTTCCATACTTGAATTGGATTCATTTGCCATTTTATTATCGGTACCTGAAACATTATGTATACCAGTTGAATCGTTGAAGTTCTTTGTTTCTTTGTTTTCACTGCGAGTGTCAATGTTCCTTAAGTTCTGAGATGAAGGTATTTTGCTTGTGCTGGCTTCAGAATTAGAATTGGATTCATTTCCCATTTGATTTGTCAGAAGTTTCTCACTCAGAGCTTTCTTTTGAGGACGATCACTGCGTATGGTTTTAATTTGGAAACTTGAAACATTATTTATCCCAGTTGAATCTTTGTTTTCACTACTAGTATTTGTACTGGCATGATTTTTAACATTTCCATCCCTCCCCTGACTTTCATAATGCCGTTTTTGTGGTGTATTATTCAACTCAATCTTATTTTGTTCCGGGTAATCATGTCTATTGATGACATATTGATTCGACGGATAATACGAATTGTTTGTCGATGAGAATTGCAAAGGGACTTTATCAATTCGTTTCTCGTTCTTAGGAATGAACTTATCAATAAAGTCTCTTCTATTTGAGCGTTTTTCCCCTACCACATAAACTGTATATCTCTCAGAATTGGTGGCACAAGCCTTGGGTTGCCGTTCAATCTGGGTTATCTCAGAATTGGTGGCTTTAGCTTTGGGTTCCTGTTCAATCTGGGTTATCTCAGAATTGCTGGCTCTAGCCTTGGGTTCCCGATCAATCCGTGTTATGTCAAAGTCTTCATTTTTATCGCTAATAAATTCCATTTCCTTAATCTGACGTTTCTTTAATTCAGACATTGATGATTTTCGACTTTCCTTATCCGATTTATTTTCCATGTCCTCAATCTGATCTTTCTTTGACTTGGCTGTCGATGATTCCTCACTGACTTCTTCATATTTATTTTCAACGTCATCAATCTGATGTTTCTTTAACTCGCCTTTCGATGATTCCTCACTGAGTTTTTCATATTTATTTTCAACGTCATCAATCTGATGTTTCTTTAACTTGGATGTCGTCGATTCCTCACTGACATCCAATATTTTCTCCACATCAGATTGATTTTTCTTCGACTTAGATGTCGTTGATTTGTCATCCAATACATATTCGCGTTGAATCTTATCCTTCAATTCCACATCAGACTGATCTTTCTTCGACTTGCGTGTGGTTGATTCCCGTTCATTTTCAACGTCTTCAGTCTGATATTTGTTTGACTTGGATTTGGTTGATTCCTGTTGACTCTCATTCCATTTATGTTCACCGTTCTCCATACTGCCAACTCTCTTGGAAGCTTGGCTGGGGTTTGTACGAGCTTTTCGTACCGTCAGATTGTGCGTTGGAATGCCATCCTTTTTAAAAGATACTGCAGTACCTGGATCGGCCTTCGAATCATGTTCTGCCTTAACTTTAACTCTTACTTTTATAGACTTGAAATGGTCATTAAAAGGTTTTACATTCTGTTCAATAAGCTTTGTCAGATTGATCAGATTGGACTCGTCGCTTATACCCAATTTTGTATCTTTCTCATCATTACCCATCATGACGATCAGCTGGTCTGAGTGGTCTGTATCTTCAACTCGCATCATTGATTTAAAGTCACTAAGTAATCTGTTGTCTTCAAATGATGACTTGCTTTCAACACTTTGGGGCATCATTGAAGCTTCCTTTAGCTTATTATATATCTCTGGCTTACTATCTGTGGACGATATCTCAAAAGAAAAACCTAAATTTGGATTGACAGGCGATAGATTGTTTAACGGCCTTGATTTATTGCTGGACGAATGCCCATGGGCAACTAATTGATTTTCGTATTTGCCATGGGCCTCTTTAACATCCTCAGTAATAGTCTCTGGAACTGTATCCCCCAGATTCTCCAAAATACTGTTTGTATATGTTATTGGCATCATTTTATACTCTTGATTTTGCAATTCAGTAATGGAGTAATTGCTAATTGGACAAGGAACATGAATAAAATGTGCAATATATATGAAAAATATTAGATACCTTAAGTCTGGGTGTGTGCGCAGGGTCTCTACAATTTCCTGTGGTGGCACTTCGTTCTGGCAGATACGGTGGATGATTGTAAATAGCGGGTATCTTTAATGAGATGTTTAATTTCATATGCAGTTATTACATTTATTATTGCAAGTGGATGAATCTTTGTTTTAGCTATACTTACTCGTCCTGCAACTGCTTCTTTTCCAAAAAATGAAAAACCTTGGCGGCGATTAACGGCCCGAGCAACTGGCGACCATTTAGAAGATTTATTTCAATTTCCTGCACAGTTTTCTGCATGGTGACAAAGTTCTTGGCAAAGGTCACGTTTTTATCACCTGCAAGAGGAAAAAACAAGTACGAAAGCTACAGTCGAGTGTTCTCGATTTTTATATACCCGATACACAATAGTGTAAATAAATATAAATAAAATATAATTTAAATATAAGGTAACACTGTAATTATCGATAAGAAACGGGCAGTAGATATATGGTTATCGACCGTGCAAGATGGGGAAAGTGCGATCAGTCTCTCGAGAAAGCGCCAGACGAATAGACGTGAGAGAATGAAAATAAAGAAAATATAAGTTTTACATCTTAAATATTTAACCTCAATATTTAGCGTATTTTGTGTTGCATAGTTTGCAGGGAGCACCTTGAATATCAGTATTATAAATTATTTCTACGTTTACTATCAGATTACAACTACATTTTTAGAAATCAGATATTCATTGTGCTGAACAGACACAGACAGTCGGACATATTATATCGACTTGTCTGATTAAGAATATGTGTATAAACTTTGTGGGCTCAGTAACACCTCATTTCCGATTGGCGCAAAGTTATAATACGTTTACTTTATGGGCAGCCGGTATATTGATTTTAAATTCTTCACTTACCATAAGATGAGGCTATTGAATTAGCAATGCCGCAGCTTTCGTAAAGGGTGCACAGTTTTGTGGAGGGATTAAAAGTTTTAATAAAGCGCATCATTTCCTTCAGACCTAAGTGCAGGCAAGTGACCCGAGCGTTGTCCCCTAGTCTCAGACCATCAATAAAGCCAGCGCTGAGTGCAACGAGATCCTTCAGAGTATTACACAGCTCGACACCATCGACATCGTCGATGCTGAACACTTTGCAGTTATCTGTCTCCAGCAAAGTGTACAGTTCTTGGGCATGTTCAACGTTGTCACAGCCAATGGTGATCTCGCAAAGTTTACCCTGTGCCATCTCCATGGCGCTGTTGGCACATATTAACGAGTAGCACGGAATCTGTAGCTGGTCTGCAATGGTATTGGAGTAGAGGGCAAACTCTCCATCCCCAATGTGATCCAGACCCTTGACTGACGACACTGCATAGGCCGTGCTCTTCACTTTGCCCGCTAATTTGTTGCAATACGATTTAACGAAGTCATGCGATGTGGCGAATATCAAGATATCCGCATCCAGAGCAGCCTCGATCAGATCGTTGACAGCAATCTGCAGACCGAGCAAACCTCCAATATATATTAAATTGATCTACGCAGACTTATCGCAAGCTTACCAGATTAGGGGCAAGCTTAATTCCTGGAAGATATTTAATATTCTCGTGCTGCTCGTTCATCACCTCAGAAAGGTATTTGCTTCTGACCAACTCGTCGAACACATAAATATGCACGCGTTTGTCAAAGTCTCCGTCAATGACATTTTGACACACCGCTGTCGAAAGTGCCGAACCCCTGGAAAAAAGAAAGAGCTGAAATTCTGAAGACTACGCCAATGTTGTGTGCACATACCACCCTTCAGCACCAATAATGCACACCTTTGCACTCATCATAGATGCATAAGGTTTTCTATTTTTTTTGTATAACTAAAAAATCTGAATTTTAAATTTTGAGTTTTACGAGTGGTTCAGGCCAAATACTGAATTAGTTTTTGAATTTCTTTATATACATATTTTTCTTGCCATAAAATACATTTGTAGAATAACGACAGTTAATGCAGCGGCAGCTGAGTTCAGTGTACTTTCCAGGCACGTACCGACGGTCTCGGGGGCCCTTGCGCAAATTTTCTTGGGGACCTATTATATTTCTTTTGCTTTTTTAAATACTTGTATATTATGGATTCATAAAACGTTTCACAAAATAAAGAAAACTATATTATACTTATTTCTCGATCTATTATTTTAAAAATCATTAATAGTTTTAAAGATATCTATATTTCTTGCCATCTTATTATCAATTGATAATATTGTGAATCCATTCAATCAGTGTTAACCCATTGTGCTTTGTTATTATTTATAGGGTAGAAGGATGTTATAACTAACTCGTCGAAAAACATATATAAGAGGCATAAGAAGGCTTTTTCAATAGCAGGGAGTCCCTTGCAGGCGCCCTGCGTGCACCGTACAACCTGCACACGCCTTGCTACGCGCCTGATACTTCTGCACTTTAGGTGTATGGTTGAAATTCGTAGACAATTCCAGATGAAGGTTGCACTAACGCCTCGTTCTTTACACGCCGATTCTCTGCGATCTGTTGCGCCTCCTCCTCGGAAATGGCTCGGAGCTCGAACTCTGTGATTATTTGGGAAATGCGACTTTTCGCCTCAGCAGCTAACTTTGGTGGTAAACTTTTGATGCTTATGCAAGCACTTTCGAAGAACAAATCATAGCTGTCTCTCTGCATAATTGGCGCTGTTTTGAGTACGTTGTTTCGTGTTGATGACGACGACGGAGGGGAAGACACAGTGTCCCTTGTGGCCACGTCTTGACAGTAGGTGTTAAGCAACTTGCGGTCACGTATAATCTTCTGGAGCAGCTCATCCCGGTTCAGAACTGGCTTGGATTTCATAATTACACGTTTTGGGGACATAGTTTTGCAGGTTCAGTTAAGTCAATGCTATTTCTTCATGCTGAAAGTTTGAAATTCATGAATACAGGTACTTTCTTTTGTATACGATAACATACCAGACCATTTCAGTTCACTTATGTTGTTTGTTTATATATCCATTAAATTGGTTTACAATTTTGTATTCCTTTTCCCTTATTTATTTAATAAAACTGTTTTCCTTTTTGATTTTTGCCATATGATCCCTTGGCGTCTGCAGCAATAACATTTTACTGAAATGTTATTAACAGTGCCTACTAATCGCATATCGGTGTAAAAGCTATCGATATATTATGTTCATCTTTATTATTTGAACCACACCAAATTCGTATTTACATGCTATATGATAAATATAATGCAATTATAACGCACACAGTCGAGAACGACAAAAATTGTCCTACCTATACCTGCCTATATAATGGTTACAAATATTTGTTAAAAATGTATTTAAAATTCTAATACAATTTATGCCTAAAAATATTTATAATATATATAATTCTTTGCCTAATTTACGTATGCATTTAAGCATGAGCTCCGAAGTGTGTATTGTGGGAAACGGCACTGCTATGATGTCCAACGGCACTTGGAGTCATTAAGTGACAGTTGCTGGGCATTTCTATGCTCACATCTCCATTGGGACTATTATCTTTCAAGGCCCGCAATTCCAGTTCGCAAATTAGCTGAGATACGCGCATTTTGGCTTCAGCTACAAGTTTTGGGGATAGTGCCTTAACACTTGAGCTAACGCTTTCGAAGAACAAGTCAACGTGGTTTTTCTCTTTTGGTGGAGGAGGTGGATGTGGCATTTGAACGCCAATAAGATCTCTAAAAGACTCCATCAAATCATTCTTATCTTGTTGGATTTGCATTAAGAGTTTTAGTCCATCCTTGTTACTGCAGCGATTTGACGTCGCTGGGGTTGTGGAGAGTGTAGGGCTTGTTTTCAGGTGGATCACCGCACTATTTGTACTCGTCACTGTCGTTTGGGATCCTTCAACTACCTGAAGGTTGTGCAGGCTGCCAACAAAAATAAAACATATAAATAGAGAATGTGACTAGGGTTTAACATTGTTTACCTTTCTTCAACTGCGCCCGGGAAATTAATAGATGTCGTAAGCTGCTCTTCTTCTTTATGGTCTGTCTCATCGACATCCACCGATTGAGGTTCCTGCTTCAGTTCCTTAAGTGCTTGCTTCCGCTGGTGGTAGTATTTGCTTCGCTCCTGACGCACACTAAGCTCTTTCCGCACGGCACCTTCTCCCTTGGTAACCAGTGACTCCAGGTTCCTTTTGTGTTTCGTTGTTCGCTCATGTCGCACCAAATGGCAACGATTACAGTCCAAGCGGCATTGACAAGCCCGACAGAAGGGTTTATTTGGATCATCAGCACAACGTTTAAGCCACGGATCGAATAGACTTAGCCACTTCTCACAGAACTTTTGACTATATTTTTGCTTGCCGCTTGACCCAGTACTATTCAGTTTTACTTTTATTTTCGCCTCTTTCCTATGAATTATATGTAGCAGTTCAGGTATAATCGTTATTTTTATCATGAGAAGGACTTACCAATCGGAATCAGATGTATTTTCAGAAAAACTCATTATTTGCTCCTGTTTTTGTGCCCTTTTATTATTATTTATTCACAAACAGTATCGATCAATTTCATACCGATATATCGATTGCTTATTTTGTATATCATTATTTGACTTATCGCATGAAACGAAATAGTGCGCTCCCCCAACCATTTCACACAAGAAAACATGCTTTGAATATTCGAATATTAAATTGAATATTTATTTATTTATTTTCTTTATATGTTTACCCTTGACCACAAGCCAGCTGTAGAGTTGATACCAAAACTACCATCAATCTTAAAATAATTAAAGCATTTGCCTGCATACGATTAAATATGAACATAACAAATTGTACTAAATGGGATTTAAAAACACATTTATTTAGATTGCCCAAAGGCTATGTCTCAAGACTACTTTTTACTCAAATGCTGTTTGCAATATTCCCAAACGAACAAAGATCCAGTCACATGCACGTTTAAAGATCGCACCATTCCAAATTGAGGTATTTCCACAGCAAACTCCAGAAGTGCAATTAAATCTACAGGAATTCCATGTTTTTCATGTCTAAAAGTAAGTTAAAAACCATTTCAATAAGTTAGAAATATGATTCCAAAATCGATAAGATAACTTACCCCAACAGCAAAATACATTTTTCAGGAAATTTAAAGTCTACAAAGCTGACACTGTGTGCAGTCTGTTCTGCACCAACTATTCTATAGCCCGAAGATTGTTTTTCAATCAGAAACTCGCTGATGTCAGAGGGTTTTACTTCAATAATATTTAGGGTCTTCTCTGCAGTCATGCTGGAAATGAAGAATGCTCATTTCTAATAAATGTACAATGATATAATACAATGATATCTTTACCTTAAATTTGTAAAATCGCTTTTATCCGTTATCGATTTGGAACTTAATACCAACGATTTAACGCCTAGCACCTCACAAGTGCGTGCCAAGCCACCAAGATTGGGTAGCTTATCTATTAGGGATGCCACGACAATCAGGTCGTTTACTATGGGTTGATCATCTCCGTGATATGTATCGATGAGAGGATTCATTTTTCTCTGAACATTAACGTTGGGTATCTCCATTGGTATTACTGTCTCAGATTTTGAAATTGCTGGATCTTTTCGAGCTTTTAGTATGAACTCGGGCAGACGGCATTTCCTTATTTTGTGGTATTCATCGAAAGGCGTATTTGTTAAATATAGAATAACATCGGCTGGATCTTCGCACTGTGAAATGATTTCTGGTAGTAGGAGACGAATTTCGTTCTTATAGCCAAGCAATTTAGACCCCAAAATACTTTCAATACTTTTCTTTAATGCATTCAGAATAGGAAAATCAAAGCTGCCAATGGAAATACAGTAATTATTATTTTTGAATTTCATTTGAATAAGATAGTTTCATTTACCTGAACTCTTCACATTTTACCGCCAGCTTATGTAGAACCAATTGAGTTAAAAGACGTGTTTGAAAATTAGACCCCATTGTGTGTGGCAGTAGCAAGCCTATGGCTTGTTGCAACTCCTCCATACCCAATATGCCCCATTTCAACATAATATAAATGTGGGCCACGGATATCAGGGACACTTGTTGGCTTGGTTTGAGTGTATCCAGCAGCTGCAATCGTTCCAGCAGAATCTTGAAGCTGGGCAATAGCTGAGCAACGAGAGACTCGTACATGTAGCTAATGTTTAGCTGGTCACATGCAGCCAAAACAGCTTTCCACATGCTATCAGACCATTGGATATAACTATGCATCATTAACAATGCTCTAGCAATACGTATTTTCATTCTGTGCTCTTTACAGTTTTCAAAATATCGAGGTTTCTTATCCGTCAATTGATTGTTTATGTTTATCAACGTTGTGGCAATTTCATTAATCTTTTTGTTAGGATACTTAAATTGCATTGTCAAGATATATATATTTCTTAATAGTATATCTTCAAAGGGATGGCCGACTAAACTGTCTGCATATGCTGCCTCGATTCTATAGAATAAATACATATAGTTAAAGCACTTTTGAAGTTAGCTTATACTGACCTTGCGTCTCCTGTAAGAGTCTCGCCATCAAGAATTCCTTGCACAATCAGCGAGTTCTCTATTGATGCCTCAGATAACAATATTACCTTGTTTATCCATTCATAACGATAATTAAGCATGTCTGTAATTAGTTTGTTGTTTTCATCAACATCCAGGTACTTTGATCCGTATAGAACAATGCTAGTAACGCTGTAAATCGTTTAAAATTAATATAATCGTGATTAGGTATAAAAATAATTGTTTTAAATTTACGTACGCTTCCTCACAGTCCTGATACTTCTTTAGCAGAGTAACTAAAGTTGGGATAACATCTTTGTCCTTATCTGGCAGCGGCCCCTTAATGTTTTTCAAAAGCTTTGCCAGACAAACAAACGTTGCTTTTGAGCCACGTTCCAAAAGATCTAGTGGACTTAATTGACACTCTTCGAATTGGCTCCAGCTCTGTATGTTAGTCTCGACATACCAATCAATGAAATGCTCGAAAACAATTGATCTTTCTTCTTTCGTTTGACAGTTTAGTTTTTGGATTAACTGCTTCTGACCATCGGGGAAGGGTAATTTCAGAACATCTATATTAATATCGTACATTGAATTGTAGAAGTCTAAGAAGACTTCTTTTTCTCTTTCATCCATTATTCGACTTAATTGAAACAGTGGGAACAGTCGCAACCAACCATAACTACTCTTTGGTAGTTTAGTCAACTGTGGAAGAAGTGCAGCCATCAATCTGCCAACAACTAGAGAATCAAAAGTAATTTCGCAGCAATGCCTATTGAAGTAAGCAACACTTTGAGCAAAGTCATGGCAAGATTCAATTTTCTTTATCAATCGTTGATGATCATCATAAGAATTGTCGTGTATGTTGAAGAGTGTCTCAATAAAGATCAGGTAATCGCTTAATGACAAGCTATCAATAGTGGCCTATAAAGATTTTAAATTGTGAGATCATTTTCAAATAAGTTGATTTTTAAAAGTAAACTCACTGCGAACAAATGGAATAAAAGCCAACTACACAGTTTGCGCAATTTTGTATTACGCAATGTTCGCACTCGAGAGCTAAGCTGGAGCAGCATGTTCTTGTCGATGATAGCATCATTATCCATTGGCTTCATGTGGCTTAACCAAAAGTGCAAAGGTACCGAGTGCCAGGGTATTTGAACTAGCGCCTCTAAAAGGGCGATCCTTTCGTTTTGATCTTGTGACATGAGTCCTTCAATCTGTGAGGCGGATAACGAGTAACTTTCCACGTTGTAGAGTTGAGTCTTATTGGCGGCTCCCAAGAAGTTGACCAGGAGTTGGGCGTGACGTAAATTAGACAAGTCAAAATTGGTAAGGAAGTATGTTAATGTCCAGCGCAAGACCAATATGTTATTATCCTGCAATAGCCGCACGTACAATATGCGAAGCCAGGTGAGCCACTCATCCGGCACGTGTGTGAGCATGTGTGTGTCCGCAATGTGAGGCAACAGAGTATTAAGTGTTGGCAGTACCAAGTGCGACTGTTGCTCCTCCAGACTCTCCAGAATACCCACATAGGCCGACCATTGACGCTCACTGCATTTCAATGTACGAAGAACCTCTTCTTGTTTATCCGATTGCATTAATTCTTGGATCTTTCTCATAAGAAGGTGCCCCGACTTGCGGAACTCGCGTTGCTCCGACTGCAGCAAATTCTGGATAAGTGTGCATAGCTCCATGGAGCAAGTGCACTCTTCGCCTAGCTCCCGTGTAAAATCATCAAACAGTTTCACCAGAATTTGAGCAGCATAAGGTTGGCGATCGTTACTCAGGCTTAGCGACCAGAGCTGACGCAGCAGAAACTTTCCATCAATGCGCGGGAACTTTCTTATATAGATCTGTACACAAATTAGCACGTTGGCCACCAACTGGCAGTGTAGTCTCTCGCTGGAAACATCATCACTTACTTCGGCGTCGGCAATGACCACCGAGATAAGTTTGTGATATACTTTCGATCCAAATTTGACATTCCATCTGTTGTTGGCCTGAAGAAGATTGTATATGCATTGGACGACACGTTGTAGTGCCAGTTTGTTGTCTTTATATGATTCAATCATATCATATAGCAAATCATCCAGTTCGGCAATCTCGCCCAATAAATTTTGATTTTGTATATAATTCTCTACCGCTTGTACGACCGCATGTGTTGCAGTCGGTGTTGTTGCTTTTTTTGTTGTCAAAGACATCTTGGTAATTGTATTAATAATTATTAACTAAAATATTTAACCGTGTTGAATGCGGTATTTCACAAAACAACTCAATTGTTTTCGATAAGTATCGGCTGAGTCTCTTTAGATAACTGGCAACACTGCAGAACTGAATGTAAACACTAAGCATCGAACATATGTTAGTGCTGTAAATAACTTAACGAAGCTGTGATTACTTGTTGATATTTGTTATCGGCGCCATTCCGAGTTGAAAGAGAGAGAGAGCTATTTCAGTACGTACAAAAATTAAATTAATGATGAGCTTTCCCGAAGAAAATAATATTCATCCGACAAACACCGATTTTCACATGGAACTTATTAAACACGCAACAACCGCATACCGATTGCTATTCATTCATGATTACGATGTTTTTGCGGACTTTCATACTAACAACGAAACTTTTTCCGATCTTTCTTCATTGGAGCATTGCTCCTTATTTTTAAACGAGATTTTACCCAATGTGCATTCTTATCCATTGACGAGCAGCATGAAGGATAGCCTAAAACTTTTGGAACTGAATCCGTGTATGCGCAGAAATTATATGGGATATTGCTACGTGCCACTGGAATCCACTGCGAAATTTGCCTTGAAACCCGAATGTGACTTTAGCCTGGCTGAACAATATCCGAAATTACTGGTAAGTAAACGAGAGATTTCATATTGCATATAACGATTATTATTCCATATTATATATGATTATATATATTATTCTGTTGCAGCGAATCGAAAGAGGAATTCCTTCAACTAAGAAACTTCTTAAATTGAATGCCGCCACTTCTGGCAAAGACACATCCCATACAATGCTCGTTGATAGGAAAGCCGTTACCATATCATGCCCCAGCTTCCAGCTAAGTCCCGACATAGCAGCTCTGCTCTCGGCAGTGGTATCCACCGACTTGGAACTTTCCTACTCCCAGCTCCACAATGTTCAAGAAGTTCACAGGCGTTTGCGGCGTGCTAAGCAAACTTTTGAAGACAAAGCGATTATTCAGCCATTTCGCAATAATATCAATAAACTAACTTATAATATCGATGATTTCGAGAAAGTACGAAAGACACTCTGCCAAATACTGTCCAAAATTAAAGACCCAGTCCAGTAAGGTACAACGTAAAGAAAGCCCTTTATAAGTTTTATATCTTTGATTTGATTTGATGAAATATGAAGATTCTTGTAAGTAAGAACCTTCTTTTATTAATTATTAACTTAATTTTTTTGTTCTTATAATTAGTTTTAAATAATATTAGATAATCTGCTCTATTTCATTCATATTTACATACATATGAATATCCTGATTAAGCAGAATTTATTTTGTAATTCTTGTTTTTGCTTTCATTCATACGTACATCATAAATAAGTATATTTTGCATGATTAGTATTGAAATTTGTATTAGTAAATTAGTATAAAAAGAAAAACAATTTTAATAAATGGTAAGACAACTTCTAAACAAAATAATATATTCTGTGTAGGGTACAAAAAGATCATAACCCAAACTAATGTGTGCGTTATTTGCAACTCTTTGTGTCTCAAATTCGAAAATCGTTCTATTGCTGTAACTTTCTGACTATGCTACCATTAACAGACTGTTATTAACAGAAGCTACTTCTGTATTTTGAAACTAAGTTATACCACTAAGCATTGCTTAGTGGTTATACTGAACTTTTAAAAACAAAGCAGATTTATAAATTGGTTCATCTCTTCGGCATTGATTTTTTGTAGTGCAGAACTATGTCTTTTATCTTTAACAATAATCCACACGTATGACAACCGACTATTTTAAAGATAGAGAGCATTTCTTCACACCCGCTAGTTTTGTTGTAATGCAGTGCACGCACAAGAGAGTCAAGAGATAGAGAGAGAGAGAAGAAAGAGACCGATCAAAAAGACCGACCAATGCCAGGCGTGGTCGAAAGAAACTCAAAGCCAACTTGCTCAGTTGATTTTGAGCAGCGCTGACGCACAGTTCGGCTTACTGCTTTCGTTGGGTATTTCTGCGCTGGCAGAAAAGGCCGGAACCGCGACTTAAACCAGTTTTCGACGATTCACAACAACAAAAACTACACGAAAGCAAAACGCATGCGAATGACGAAACGAAACGGTCATAAGAAAGTAATCGGAATCAAATTCGTGTAACAAAAAAAAAATGCAATTACTTTTGTAACTGAACTTATGAAAAATTAAATCAATATATAAATAATTCTTTTGCGTGATTGCAATGACATTGAGAAGCCAAGGTACTCTTTGTCATTGTTGCGACAGCGCTCCCTCTGGGGCTGCTCCAAGGCGACTGCGACAACAACACCGTCTCAAACTGGAACTACTGCCAGTGCTTATTGCTCTGTTCCTGATCTGCTTCCCCCACGGAGCATGTAAGTAACATATATATACATACATATATGTATGTACATATAACATAAATAAATCGTATTGCTAACGAAAGAGAAACTAATGCTCGTTACGTTTGTAAAGTTGCAACAAACAGCGATGCAGTAACAACATAGCAAAAATATTCACTTTCGTGTGAAACTAGCGAAACTAGTCTGCGCACGAGACTCAGACAACAGTGAAAGCTCAACGTAGAGACGTTAGGCTTAAGAACGAAAGTATTTAGTCGTCTGTTAAATTTATGTGCTTTTATACCCTTCCAAAGGAAGGCCAGGAAGTCCTGGCGGACCCCATATAGTACATAAATTCGCTGAGTTAATCCATATCTGTCCGTATGTCCGTCTGTCTATGTGATTAGTGTCTATAATTACTATTATCAGAACTAGAGACATCAAATTGGATTAAGTTTCTCACAAATTTTGGTAATTGAGATTATAAAGCAAAATATACATATACTTAGTAAATATACGTATGTACTATGCCTCTAGCCGACAAATTTGAGTCCGATCGGATTATAAATATTAAAGTTATACTAACATCTGTAGTTAACATTCCATAGTTCTTCTGAACAGCGCTTTTAACATATGTAGTTAACATTTTCCATAGTTCTGAACAGCGCTTTCAACATATGTAGTTAACATTTTCCATAGTTCTGATCAGCGCTTTCAATCGTTTACATCGTTGTCGTAAGGCGCGTGTCTACATACATATGTATGTAAAGAAATTATAAGTTCCTCACACGTTCGCGAGTTTATTTAAAGTGAAACTTATAGAGTAAAGCGATGGTTGTAAGACACCGCTTGGTACATTCTTAATCTATCTACGGCAGCCTATCAAGTGTTTCGCAGTAATTTACAGTTTTTCAAAACTGTTCAAAGGATATCTTTCTGTCAGGCAGGCCCGACTATAACTTTTTTCTGATCTTACTTCATCTTTCTTTACTGTAAAATGTATAATGAACAGATTTATATAAATCTCTTTTAATTCCTTAAGTTGCCCAAGATGAGGATGAAGATGGACCCTATCGAGGAAAGTACCTGGGCAAGTTGAATTCCTACCATCATCAGGTATCGGGCGATGTCTATGCCGTCAACGAGTATACCTTTCTGATCGTGGGCTTTAACTACGATGGAAATGGAGCAGATACGTTCTTTTGGTCTGGTGCTAGTAATAGGCCCGGACCACAGGGTTTCATAGTACCCGATGAGTATGGCAAGTGAGTAATTACTAAATGAAAGCCCATCTTTTTCTTTTTTATAAACTAAAACACTTTCTTTATCTTCTGAAGAACCAATATTTTGGATCGCTATCACAATAAGGACTTTACCCTGACACTGCCAGATCGTAAGAAGATGACAGAGATCAAGTGGCTCGCTGTTTACGATCTTAACAATCAGAATAATTTCGGAGATGTTTACATTCCCGAGGAGTTTGAGCCACCGCGTACGCAGACCGGTGGCACATTCTCCAAACGCAGCCACAATGTCAGTAGCAGCAGCATTGACATTTTAGACTCAAAGACTATACGTATCAAAGACTTCACGTACGATGGACGTGGCAAGCGTACTTTCTTCTGGACAGGCGTCGGAGCACAGCCCTCGAGTCGGGGAAGCAAGATGCCAGATGAGCGTGGCTAGTAAGTAGTACCTTAAGACTTAAAAGAACATATTTAAAGTATATATTATATTACAGTCTCGATCCTATACGCACTTATTATAAGGAAACCATTGAGCTTGAATTGCCTGGCGATAAAACAATCTTTGATATTGACTGGATCAGCGTATACGATGTCGCTGACAATGAGAACTTTGGGCACGTGCTCATACCGGATGCGCTGAATGTTCCACCATCGCTGGTCAAGATAACACCGTACGAGTTTTCACTGCCCAATTGTAGGCAGTTGCATAAGGACTTGCAGGTTTCATGGGAGGTTTTCGGACCACAGATAACGTTTCAGCTGTCTGGTCAGGTGGCGCAAACGGATTATATGTCATTTGGTATCTCCGGTTCGGATGTCTCTAGTCAAATGATTGGCGCAGATGTTGTAGTTGCCTATATAGACAACATACGGGGTTACACGGTGGACTACAACATCACATCGCTGGCACCTTGTGTACAGGTTTTGGGACAGAACAAGGGCGTGTGCCGAGATGATGTAGTTGGAGGACTTGATAGCTTTCAACTGAACACGTACAGTCGCAAGGATGGTATCAATACGATTAGCTTCAGACGAACTCTGAAATCCTGTAAGTAGAACATGAATTTAAAAATTACAATCGATGAGGTTTGAAATTGTTTATTTGGCAGCTGATGATGGCGACAAGGAGATTTTTCTGGATCGCAGTAATTATGTTGTTTGGGCTTTTGGTCAATTGGATTCAAACAATGAGCCCGCGTTTCACACACACTATCCCAAAAGCAATATAAACATTGACTTCAACACCACGGAACCAGTGAATGATTGTTTTAGCTTTACGAAACGTATGGAAACTCCAGTTCAGTTATGGGAGCGAACAAGGATTACAGATGCGTAAGTTATTATGCAAATAAACCTATCAGTCTATTTCACTTAACTGTATTCCTCTCGTATCTACAGAACCGTTCGAACATTTAATGCATATCTGGGACCCTCAGGAGGAATACGTGGATATCAGGGATTGACGGGACATGTCTCTAGCGGATTGGCCTGGTACATTAATGGTTACATGATACCAGAATTGTTTTTGAAGCGCGGCTTGAGCTACACCTTTAAGGTGCGTGGTGGCAACAATCCACACTCACCAGATCACTATCATCCGCTGGTAATCACAGATGATCCACAGGGCGGCTTCGATCGCCTCTCGGATGCCAAGCAGAGTGAAATTCGAGTTTTGGCCGGCGTGGAATTCACACGTCGTGGTCGACCAAAGCCAACCGCAGCTGGTCCCCTGTGCTTGTCTCGTTATCCAGAAAATTATGATCGCCGCTTAGATGATAATTTTGCGACGTTTAAGAAGTTTAATAGATCCCTGATTAACACTTGTAGCGAGGAACCACCTGCGATCCTTGAAATTACACCCAACATAACCTGGCCAGACACTGTCTACTACAACTCCTTTACGCACGGCAATATGGGCTGGAAGATACACATTGTCGACAGCTACACCAATCTGCGCAATGCAGGATCCTCACTTCGGCTGCTCATAACATCTCTGCCGATGATGTTCATATGTCTGCTGATCATACCTTAGGAAATCTTTGTAATATTCCAATATATATGCATATTTAAGTCACGCAGTTATGTTTAACATGTATACGATATACTTATATATTTTGTATATCAACTCATCCTGTTTATAAACATTGTAAATTAAATTTGCTAATAAAGGCAAAGCTGTATATAAGTCAGACGACATTTTCTTCTTATTATGTTAATATTACTTTAATTTAAAATCAAGGGCAGCGAAATTCAGTTTGATACACTTTAATTATGTACTCTTCACGGATTGTTCAGCATCAGATTGATTGCTGTATATGTATATTAGTATATACAAACAGGTTTAAGTTGAGGTGCCTTTTAAGATTATACTTAATTATTGAATTCTACTTTTATTCCTTTTATTGTAAAAGCAATTTTAGAATAGCAATCTGCAATAAATGGCAACAGCTACTAGCAACATGATCATTCTTTTTTTTCCTACTAATGTGTTTATATGTATTGTATAAATATTGCATTTTTTGAGATTAATTTCAGTTTGTTAACGAGTGATAAATTAGTTATTCTAGTCGTATATGTATATAGCATGTATTGTATGTATATAGTGTAATATACATATGTATATATAATCCAGTACTTATCAGCTATTTAAACAGTTGCATTTTAACTTATTGTTGCCTTTGCTTTCTCTGTTGAATATGGTCTACAAATTAATGGTGCACTTTCCTTTCCTTTACAGTTTTAATATCACGTTTATCGCTTACACTTTTTGCTTTTGTTATCGTTTTTTTTTTTTTTTTTTTTTTTTTTTTTGTGTTGTTTCATTATTGAGTTTTTAACTTATTTTAGCCGAATAATTTAACAACTGTAGGATACTCCAGTAGATTCATACATGTACTATAAAGATATACGGGTAGATATAGTAACAAACATAAAATACACTGGTTGAATTTTGATATAGCCAAACGAAATACATATATCTGTATAAAGTATATGCATACATTAAATTTTAAACAGAGACAGGGGATTGCTCATGGTTCGTGGTTATGCACAAACTGTTCGAGCTGTTTGTGCAGCTGATCCTTATAACGGATCTTATGCTTACTAAGCACCGTCGCACATAGGCACTGCAGGGAGACAAAATTAAGCAGTGGTATGGTATTGCTGGGATTCGAGGCAATCGAATCGTAGGGTCGCTTCTCTGCCCTATTTGGCTGATCAATGTCTGCCCCACACTTGAGCAGTAGGTGTACAATCTGAAAAAAGAATGATATGTACAAATCTGTATTATATGCATTAGAGAACAGCAGCTTACCTCATTATCATAGTTGTAGGGCTGACATGCCACGTGCAGAGGCGTCGACTTAGCTTCATTTTTCGTATTGACATCAATGCCGCATTCGATGAGCAATTTAATGACATCTGCATTGGGGAACACAGTCTTCTGAAATGTAATTAAAGTGGAATACAGACTTAGTTACAAATAAACAGAGTACAAACTCTACGTACATCTGCAAAATTGTCCTCGGTAATGTAGCCGCTTTTGATCACATTAAGACGAGAGGCTGCTAAGTGTAGTAGGGTGTCAGATGTGCTGGCACTCCTTAAATTGCCGCTAACGACCGACTTGTGGACAGTTAAAAATATGAGCTTATGCTGAGCCTCTGTGTGGACGGTATTGATCAGCAAATAGATGAGATGAGCCAGGCATCGCATGACGCGATCATAGTTCTCATGTTGCCGTCGGAAGACTGGTCGCACCTGCAGCAGCTCCTTTACATCGACAGCACTCTCGGCGAGCGTGCGAAACACGCCCAAGACATCCTCGAACCGAGGCAACAGATTGTCTTGATGCAAGAATCGAGCGCGTGCAGCATCGCTTCGCATGTGGCTCGAGTTGCGCACGTGCAGATCCAGCATTAGTCGCACCAATGCCTGGGCAGCGAAACAAGTCTCGAAATGCAGTATTGACCAATTGGAGACGCGCACTTCCAAGAGGAAACGCCATAGATCGATGCATCGCTGAAGCTGCAAAGAATCTGCATACGAGGCGCCTCGAAAAGTCAATCGGAACAGCATATCTTTGTGGGTTAGACCCAGAACACGTTCGCAGATGAGCAAGCTTTGTGTGCGCATCGCATCCATATCTGTGGCAATATTGTCCAACTCCTCCAGGGTCGCAAACTCCACAGCATTTTCGTAGGCATTCCGTAGTGGCACTTTTGGCTTCTTCTCAATGTAGGGTGTGTAGGCAGCACGTATATGATGTGCCATGCGCCAATGCAGAATACACACACGCGACTCATTGTGCTCGTCCAGAAAGGTAGATCCCATGAGTTCGTGAGCCTCGGCGATACGTTCAACCGTATAATTCAATTCTTTCTTCAAGTAATCGAATATCTGATGAGCTCCCTTAAGACACGCTGTCCGCAATGCATCATCCCCGTAGCGGCTCTTGGCAAATGGATCGGCACCTTGCTCAATCAGCATCTTGGTGGTATCCAGCCGATGCTCTTGTATGGCATAGTGCAGAGCCGTCTTATCCTGTATGTCGCGTGCATTTATGTCTGCTCCCTTACGCACAAGATATAGGCAAAGCTGCACAGACTGTACTGAGTTGATCAGACAGGTGCCACCATTAATATTGGGCTTCTTGATGTCGGCTCCATTCTCCACTAAAAACTTAACTGCGAAGGCAATTGTGCGATTAAATTAGAGGGGGAAATGTTCAATTCGTATAAAGCACTTACCGATATCTGTGTGCGTCATGTAACAGGCACTTCGTACGGGCGTTGATCCTGAATCTGATGTGGCATTTATGTCACAGCCGATCCGAACCAGATACTTAACCATGGATAGCTTGCCGGAGACAACGGCTGCCCACAATGGCGATACATAGTGAAAGCTGTTGTCCTCGGGCACCTCAAAGTGACCGCGCTGCTCGATGTCCGCCTCACAAATGGTTATCAGATACTCGGCAATTACAACTGCGCCACGTTTGCAGGCAATGAAAAGTGGCGCACAGCCATTGCGTTGTTTTCTAACCACTTCGCGGCGTGACTCACGTGGATGTCTATAAAATGGCAAATAGGAAATACGATTAGGATCACTCTTTAGTTACTGTTGATAACAATACATTGATTATGGGGTAATTGGCCTGCGACAAATCTGTTATCAACTGACTAGATACGCGTTCGATTTTTGGCAGTATACCTGTTACCAGTATCTGTGTATCTGTACGTACTTTTCGAGCTCATGTCGTAAATGGCGCGACAATATTGAGTCCTCTTGGCTTCGCTTACATTCCTCGATGAGCTCATGGTTGAGCTTCGTTATCTCCATTTTTGGACTACTCTGCTTGCGTTCATTGGCCATTGGGCTGGAGCGACGCTGCAGCTGATGGGTGCCTTCAAGTCTGGAGTTCATTGCCAGTGGGCAGTAACAATTTCATTGCCAAATGCAAATACTTCTTTTGAGTGCAATTTTAATTAGGTTCGCGTTCTGTTTCCAAGGCCTTTCTGTTTTGCTTTGGTGTGGGGCCTGAGCACTTTCTTTTTTCCCCAATCAATTTTGGATGTGTAATGGAAATGTGAAACAGGGACGAGTTTTTAGACCACTGCAGCGCATAATATGCTCCGAATCTGGGTAAAACTCAATAATAAACAATAAACAGGTAACGTTTTCTTTGACTATTTTTATATTTTCTTTTATTTTAAGTTTATGTGTAGTAAAAAATACAACAACAAATGACAAAACAGGGTGAACAGCTGTCGCAAGCTGCTAGTGTTAGATAACATAAAAACGCGTCATAGCTCGTGTTGCAAAACTCGCAATATATTTTTAAACATTTACACAAAGGCTACTAATTTAATTAACTATAGGCGGTAATTTTACATGTAACTCTGTTTCTGTTTTAATTCAACTTACAGACGGTAGTAATAAATGTACATGTTTATTTTGATTTTGTTATACAAATAAGCGGCTGATTAACAAATATGTAAATATATGTTACGTACCGTTATATTGGGTAGCTTGCTTTTGCGGCAACCAATATTTGAAGATTATTCTTCATAGAACTCGATAAAAGAAGACATAAATTATAGAAATAATTGCAGATTTCATACAGTCAAATTGACCAGTGTGACCATATATCGAAAAATAAAATCACCCAACTTTGACCTCATAGAGACGCATGACTATGGTTTCGTTGATTTTAGTTTACAGTTTACGTTTGAAATTTTAAAACGTTTTATTTGCTTTATTTTTCAAAGTGAAATCGTTTTATTTCGTCTTATTTCTTGAAGTTCTACAAGGATGCATCTTCAAATCTTGGCGACTCGGAAGGAGCAGTATCCACAATGAATCAGTTATTGAATTTCTAACAACAATGTTTAAACTTATCGATTATCGATAAGTTATGGGTTGGAAAGTTCAGGCGCGTACATCCAAATCCAACAGGGCCACCCAATTCTTTCTGATAAGAGCTTATCTAAATTGGTAAATTTCACAGCCATGGTTTGGTCGCAGTCGACTCAGCATGTGCGCTGAAATCGTAGAACAAGACAGAAATTATGGGATGGCCAATGTGCCCGACCCATAGATAACTGTGTGTCGTACCGTAACCGTAAATAACCCACTTTACATTTTAAAACAAAAGCAAAAAGTCGCTTATCAAATAACCGTGAATCGTTTGCACGTCGGTTCTACGTACACACACACACACCCTGTACATACGTAGATATCATGGCCGATTGGTCACCGGTTTGATTTCTTTGATTTAGTGTCTTAGAAACCTTTCAACTGTACGGGTACTGACGATTCTCGCTTATCTCTCAATTATAATGGGTTGTTGTTTCAGTAAGCGATTACAATGTTGATAAGTAATTAAAATGCAATAATGGAATTTTTCGTTGATATCTTACAGGTCAAAGTAAATCAGTAGATTTGCCACCTGTGCCACCTGCTCCGGGTAAGCAACGCAAGCCAACATTACCGGAATTCCCAGGTGCAAATTCAGTGCAGAATAATTCCGTAATAACTGGAGGAGTAACCAACATAGCACTTGAGGACGACTGAGAAAGCAAACGAATCAAATGAACTACCATAGATCACAAATGAAAATAAAACGATTAGTATAAAATTAATTATAGTACAATAATACATTTAGTCAATAAGTGTTAGTTGTGCATAAAATGCAATTGTATTACGTTTTAAAATAGAAACATTGTTAACAAAAATTATATTGATAATTATCTCTATAAATTCGATGTTCGAAATCGATAACTGCCGCCAAGAAATATTTTACAACACTGGGTAAAACAACTGATGCTTGCAAGAAGTTACTGCAGAAAATACTTTTATAAGTCGCAGTTACTCAACACACACTTCATTTAAGCGACCACAACACGTGCGAGCCGTTCGTGTGTGTCAAAAGATTTTTATTAATTTTAACTGTTTATTTATGAAAACATTGCATTAAACAAATTAAAATGGCAATACAACCGAATAGACGAAAAAGGAAACATGAAACCACCGAGGCAGATCCAACGGATGAGGCAGAAGTAGCGGTACCAAAAAAAGTCGCCAAGGAGTCCCACACACCAAAAACAACAAAAAAGAAGGCGAAAGAAGCAAAAACAAATGCCGGTGTCGTAGAGGAAGAGGTGAAAGAAGAGGAACAGGAAACGATAGAGAAGGAAAATCAAGAGACTCCCACAAAAAAAAAAAAACGCATAAAAGAAAAGCAAACCGAGGAAACTTCCGCCGTACAAGATGAGGAAATGGATGAGGCTGAAATCAGTCCTGACTCGGGCATCGAACCCGAAGAGAAGCCAACGAAATTTCCAAATGATTTTAAAATGATGAACTTTCGCAACAAACTGCTGGGCAATAGTTTTATAACAGGTAAGTAAAGATAAAGTAAGTGAAACAGCTTCTCTATTGTTGCTTGATCCTCCACAGAGTTGCGCCACTTTCTGTACATGTGCCAGATTCGTCCAAAAATTGTGGCCAAGTACATTGAGAAGCGTGGAAAGCCACTGGAGCTGGCCGAGGCCTTCAACCGCATCGATCGCAGCAATGTGCTCCATGTGGGTTATCTCTGTGAGGCACTGCAAAGAATCATCATGGAGATCTTGACTAATCAAAAGAGTCACATGGAGTCGGCAGCCCATGCAGGTCGCTACTTCCTGAAGGCCCATGGAGGGTTACTGGATCAATTGCTGCAATCGGCACAGCCAAATCATCGCAAGAATGCGCTTAAATTGTTGACTGCGATTGTCTGTGTAGACTCCCAGCTGGGACGGCAGGTGCTCAGCTCGTATGATATTCTATCCAATGTGAAGACCATGGAGGAAATGTTATCCCACTCCAAGCATGACTACAAGAATGAGGAGACAGTGCGTAAGGCATATATTCACTTTATTCTCGCCTTTTTGGTTGACGGGAATACGTTACTTATACGAAACATCCTCGATCGTGGACACCTCATCCGTGTGCTCGCCAAGGGGCTGCTCTATGATGATCATGTGACAGTCTGTGTTGTGCTGAACACACTCCGTCAGTATATACTCGAAAATAACAATATATTAAAGACTAAGAAGGTACATGTCTTCGATCTGGAGTGTTGCAAGCATCTGCGTCGCCTCTACGACTGGGAAGGACCACAGAGTCTGGCCAACATGTATAGCGGACGCAAGGATATCGGAGATAAGAACTACGAGCCAGAGGCGCGTGAGGCAGTTGCCACAGCCGTGCACCAACTACTCCTGGTGCTGTTGACATCACGCAAACACGGCATCAGTTTCGACGCCATGAGCAGTTACCGCCAGAAGCACAACACACTGCAGGGCAAGTTGTTGGGATCACTCTATCGTCCATTCGATGACAAGCGTAAAGTAGAACTGGTCATCAAAACCCTGGAGGCCTGTCCAGATCTGGGCAGGCACACAGTGCGCAATTTTGCTACTTTTGTGAATCCACAACGTTTGTCCGGAGCTGATCTACCCAAGGGAATTGATCTGCTGGCTCAGGTCATTGCAGCAGTGCCGCCAAGCTCACTTGGTGTGGCCATGGACAAAATGACCCTGACTGACTTCTCCTACTGGATTAAGGAGCTCTGTCTGCCCATCGAGTCACTAGTTCATATAGTCAGCAAGAATATGTTGCGTACGGAAGACTTTCAAGTGCGTCTCGCTGTGAATCGCCTGCTGCTCTCCATGATGACGCAGTACAGCAACTATGTGAATGCAATTGCACTGCGGGAGCAATCGAAACGTGCGGGTAACTCTTTGCGACGTTTTAAGTTTGAACTACTTAATCATTTGCTTGTAAACTTTCCACCCATTGAGAGCATACTGTACTCTCTCTATGTGAGCATGAAGAATCAAAAAAAGCCCGAAGTGAATGTGCTGGAACATTTGTCGGTCACTTTGGAGCTTGTGCTACTAATGTGCAAAGAGAATCGTGCGTTCGTTAATAAGACCAGTCAAATTCTTGACTATCTCGTCGTGCTGCGTCCCTTGTTCGAGACCACAGGCGATGAGCCACTCACCTCACAGAAGCCTGGACAGTTGGGCAAAGTGGAGAAGATGAAACTGGAGTTAAAGTCAATTAAAACCATTCTATTGCTCTTTCCACGTGCCCTGCATCCGCATGAGGAACTGTTCGAGAAGGTGCTGCACTCATTTATCAAAGCATATCAACTGGATGATGTGCAGATCAAGGCAGAGGCTGGGGAGCTACTGCATCGACTGTTCCACAATACTGGCATGTTTGATTCGTTCAGCTATGAAGTCGATATTTGGCTGGAAGCTCTCATCGGCTTTGATAGTTCCACTGTAGAGAATGTGACAAGCATCTTGTTGGAAATACTCTCACTAGATCTGTCCAAAGTGCAGCAGCTGCCATCGCTTAATCCCGCCGAGACAGCGACCAATGTGGATAATCTACGCAAGCTGTTTGCCCAAATCGATCAGGGACAAACAGTGCAGGCTTATGTGGAGACACTGACATTGAGCAAAATGATGCCACTGCTGCTGCAAGGTGTTGCCATAGCGCCTCCATATGATGCCTATGTGGAGCTGGTGCTGGTGCTGCTCTACCAGTACCATACGAAGCCGGAACAAGTGCTCAAGTTGTACAGCACAGAGCTGGAGCAGCACAGTGAATACATGCAGAATTGGCTGGATGGGAAGCCAACTAAACTGCCCTCTGCCATTGCCCAACATTGGCCACACCTCGCGGAGCTACAGCGTACGATACTGAAGAAGTCCACGCAGTCCTTTGATGAGCTGTTCAAGGTTACTTCGAAGGATGAGGAATACTTTGAGCTACAACTGGAGGAGGGCAACACGTTGCATTTTCATGTCAGCCTGCGTAATCCACGTCGTAATATGATCTATGCACACAATCTGCTTTTTCTGCTCTCCCAGCTGGTGGTCAGTAAACAGTTGACTGCACAGCAATCCCAACTGATTGGAGATTACCTGATTCGTCTGCTGCAAATTGCCTGCCAATTGGATGGAGAACAGAAGCCGCAGCTTGAGTTGATTGTGGATCAGGAGCAGCAACAGCGTGAGCAGCAACAGGACACACACACGCAGCGTCTGCTACACTATATTTATGGGATTCGGTTGAGTCAATTGCGTGCGACGCAGTTGCTCAGCGAGACCAGTGAGACGCAGCTGCATTATGTGAGCTTCCTGCGACGCCTAACCGAACATTGTCGCAGTCTGCCAAAGTTCACCAGCTACACTGCCTACTATCGACTGCAGTTGATCATTGCACTGGAGATTGGTTTGACTGCAGAGGTGGAGCAAGGAGAGAGCAGCCTGGAGCAGCTGCTTGAGTGTGTTGCACTTGTGGATGCCTTTGAGCTAAGTGCCGCAGAGTGTGTACAAATGTTGCAGCTACTGACAGGCAAACTGCAGGCCAAGGATTACTTTGTGTCGGGTAGCAGCCGAACGAATCATTACTATGAGCTGCTACTGCGTCTGCTGCGTCGTCTGGCACAGCTACAGGAGCCAGTGGATTGCAGTGAGTCCATTGCCAAGCTGCAGAGTTATTACAAGCAATTCTGTGAGATTGGAGGTGAATTGGAGCAGTTGGAGACGGCACTGCTGCACTTCTTGAGCAGTCATCATCATCATTTGTCCACCATCGATGTGGAGTTCTTCGAATGCTTCTTCTCTACCAGCAATCGCAAGTTGAGCAAGGCAGCTGTGAGTCTAGCCTGCTTGGTACTTCAGCGCAATGCAAAATTGTCGCAGAGATTCGCTGAGTTGCTGCCCTCGCATTTGGAGCAGAAGGAGTTGATCTATCCACTGCTGGATGTGGCTTTCCGAAGTGGTTATCAACTGGAGCAGTCGCTACTACAACGTTGCTATCAGACCTACAAGAACGGCATCCTCAAGAGTATCGAGAAGCCGCAGAAGGCGGCGGTCATCTATAAAGAACACGCGGAGGCCAGTGCTGCCCTAATTGGCCAGTGCATGCCCAGATCAGAGTGCTTGGACTATTGCCAGAAGCAGCTGAAGTTCGATGCTGTCGAACTCTTTCAGATGCGTGTGCTGCGCGAGATTTACTGGCAGGCCTATACCACCAGCAAGGATGAGAAGCAGCAGGCAAACATCTTTGTGAACTACATCAATCTGTTGGTGCAAATGCTGGCGCTGGATCTGAAGAAGCAGAGCGTGCAGTTGGATAAGCTAGAACAATTGTCCTGGAACTGTTTCGAGTGGTGGCAGCAGCATTCTGTGCAGGAGAACCTCGACTGGAAGCGTCTGTTGACGGCGCCACATTGGCTGAACTTTTGTCGCAGCTGCCTGAAGCAATCGATGCACATGGCCGAGGAGCAGCATCGCACTCCAGAGCAGGATCACAGCAATGGATTGCTGTTGAAGCTGTTGGCTTATCTATGCGATCAACTGTACGAGGATCATAGCGATGAGGCTGAGGAAGCACAGGCCGATCCTGCATTACTTTATGAGATGGTCTGCACACATTCCTGTTGCTATGATCATCTGCTGGGTGAACCGAGCGCGGTGAAGACACATTTGCTGCAATTACTGGAAACACTGGCACGGAAGGCGCCAGCGGCATTGCAAGCTGGACATATTCCTGTCATATTGGGCGCCTATCATGCTCGTCTCTCACCCGCTGATCGTTATGCCTTGGCGCTGCTGGAGCACTACGAGCATTGGGATGTGGGATTGGCACAGTACCGTCCTTTCATTTGGGGTGAGAGTGCTGTGGCTCATTATGCACTGCGTGCGGCGGACGAGGATGAGCGAGCCAAGCTGCAGCAGCAGGAGACAAATGTGGCGCAGGTGCTGGCTTTGATTGTGCGCCAGGGATGCGAATATACCATCGAGAACTTTCCCATTTGGCGTACTCTGCACGCTAGCAAACAGTTGCCAGAGTTGGAGTTCCTGAATCCCTCAAAGAAATCCCAGAATTTCGGTGACAATCCACTGGAGAAGCAAATCGAGCGCGGCTGCAACCAGTTCCCTCAGGATGTGCGTCGTTTGTGTCCCAAGCGTGAGGAGATCTATGAGCGTTGCTATGATCCCGCTTTCATGTTGCCCCTCATGTTGCACTGCTTTGCACCGGAGTCGGTGGTGCGTGCCCAGTGGCCAGTACAGAATGGTTTGCTCTCCCTCAGTTTCTGTGCTCTCTCCTCGCTGGACAAGGATATGCGACTGGCGGCGGCTTGTTGTCAGCAGCGCTATCGCACTCACTTTGAACTGTCCAAGTTCTATGAGAAACCTTTGTGGACGCAGGCCTACGATAATATACAGTCGGGATTGAGTGAGTTGCGTGACTCGTGGCTGGCTCAGCGTCGCACACACGGCGGTACTCCTCGCGTGCCTTTGATACCCACACTCTTCATTGGGCACAGCTTCAATCTGAGCACTGATCCAACACACTTGCTGTACAAGCGACTGATGATGTATTTGCAGCTGAAGCAGAGCTTCAACTTCCAAACAATCCCGGAGTTCAATGTGTTCTTCTACTCCCAGGAGCCGGAACATCAACAGTATCGGGAGTTCATTGTGCAGCTACTGAGCAATGGCATCAAATGTAGTGCGGATCTCTTTCTGCTGGTGTCCACCAACACATTCAAAGTGCTGCTCAGTTTCTATGGCTCAAACTTGGCCAATTTGGATACCAATTTGCTGCTACTCTCTGTGCTCTCGACCTGCGTGAAGATTCCCGGCGCTGTTAAGATCATGCTCGAACATGTGGGCATCCTGTCGTGGCTGGTGGGCGTTGTGCGTGACACGCAGTTCCATCAGTTTGACATCATTGAGGGCATCATCAGCATTGTCAACAATTTGTGGTACGCTGTGGCAGCCAGTCAAGCAGAGCTCGCCGACTATGCACATGTGCAGTTGCGTCTGCAGCGTTTGGTTATCCAATTGCTGCCCCTGCTCTCGCCTCGTGTCTCGGTGCCTGGCATTGCTCGTCTACTTAATGTGCTGCAGAAGACCGCAAGCAGCAGTGGTGGTCAGTATCTGACTCTGTCCGGACAGCAATTGGATCAGCTGCTGGAGTGTATAGCGCGGCATTGGCCAGAGCAAATTGCCAGCATACGTTATGTGCGGACATTTGGCGGTGCCTTTGCTGCTCCACACTCTGAATACTGCGACTGGCTGGCCAAGGAACAAAGCCTGGACACGCATGCGGTGCTCGCTCTGTCCAGTCTACGCACATATGTTGCCGCCTGGTGGCAGGCACACAATCAAGTTGAGAAATCCGAGGAAACCCAAGCCGTTGCCGCCTCTTCCTAGTAGGGATACACCCCGTAGCTTAATCTAAAAAAAAAACACTTGTTAAAATGTATGTAAATAAAGTAATATAATTTTGCATTCAATAAGGCTAGAGAGAAGAACTCTATTAAGGTTTATCTGAGAGGTAAGCAGACAAGGATTTGTGTAACGGCATGGGAACTTAAAACTGGTTTTAAGTAACCCAAGTCACAGTAGCTCAAGAGGCTTAAGCAAATGATAGAGCTAACCAAGCAGCCCCTACTCTAGTATTCTTCTTTAGGACTACTGTATACTGAGGGTCTATTCTAGAAGGAAGCAAAAGAAAGACTCCTCGTCACGTAGTCTCTTTGTCACTTAGCCTCCCAAGTGAGAGTACACTTTCCCTTATGCAAATAATAATAATAAGGTTTAACTATTATATTATCATATGTAGGTTTAACAATATGTACAAACTATTGTGTGGATATAATATTGCGCATTTGTCGTATGGCCGTGACCAGACGCGGCTCACAGCCGGCGCTCAAGGTAAGGTATTGCTCAGGCGCAGCCTTAAGCAGTGTCAATATTTGGGATAGCTGTAAGTTAATGGTCAGGCCAAGTTCCTCGAGCATGTTCGAAAGGTACTCAATGTCCACGCCCAGTTGTGTGGCAGAGGCGGCAGGCAGCGACTTAATCTGCAATATTTGTGCCTGGTAGAGCACACAGCACTGCTCGACGACCAGTGAGAGCAGCACATCGGCACAGGGTATGGCCTGAGTGTACTTGATGTTGCAAAGCTCAAGTGCTTGCTTGAGTAGTGGCGATGGCGACAGCAGCAGCGGCTCCAAGTGTTGTGGCAGTGTCAGTAGATATTGGCCAATCTGTGTGATGCTTTCCTGTGGAGCAAAGCTAAAGCTGGGCATATTTATACCAGCGGATGCACTGTGGCTATCAACAGGTGGACGTATATGGGCCAAATGCACCTCAATGGGTTGCAGCAGAATATTCAGAGTTATATCGTGTGTCTCTGCCAGATATGTCTTTAGCGTGGTATAGATCTGTGGAAAGATGCCTAAGCTATCGGCACTGGTGGCCGCCGTTGACTCAGCGCGCTTCTGTTGATAGTCCGCAATGCTAGCCAGGAGTTGTGCGTGTGCTGTGCGCTCACAGGTCTGATAGATGCTAATCCCAGCAGAGACATCGGGCTTCTGCTGCAGTCGATTGGCCAATGTGGACATGCGATCGTGCAACATCTTCTCGAACTGATGCAGTTGCAGTTGAAAGTCCGCCAGACATTGCAGCTGCGACATGGTGTACTGCAGCAGTGACCAATTCTCGCTGCGTGCAGCACTGGCGCCTGTGCCTGCCGTGCTGCCAAGATTGAGACTAAGCTGACGCTGTGTGCGACTGAAGTTCTCCAGTTGTCGCTTAAAAATGCCATTTAGTACCGTGATAAGTTTGCAGAGCGCCAGATCGTTGGTGACGGACGAGCAACGGGCACAGGCCTGCTGTAGCCACTCATATAGCTTCCTTGTGCTGTCCTCCAGATGATGCACTGCATCGCTGGGCGTGGCCTGGTTCGACAACAGGCGATCGACTTGTGTGGACAGTTGGGTTTCTTCCAGGCGTGGATATTGTTGTATAAACTTGTGGAAATACTCGAAAATTGCCTCGCCCAGTCGACGATGCAGCTCAGGGGATAATGATATCTGTGATTGCTCAAGCATTGAGTTCAGATGCAGCACAAAACTTTGATTGGCCTGAGCATATTGAGCCAAGAGTTCCAGACGTTCATTGGAGGTCTTTAGAAGCTGCAGGATATGCGCATCACGAGTAGGCTGCAGTGCTGGCAGCAGCTCGGCAATCACCAGGAAAGGTTGTGACTGAGCCACCTCCGTGGGCGAGTCTTCGCCAAACAACTGCAGACACCACTTCAACTGACGCTGGCAGTGATCCAGTAGTTGGTCATAGAAGATGGTAAGGAAATGCTGCTGCTGCGCGGTCTGTTGCTGCGACTCGCTGCTGACCTGCAGCTCAAGAGTTTGCTTCCACTGCAGCTGAAGAACGTTCTTCTGGACGGCACGATAGTATTGATGCAATTGCGGCAGTCGCTGAATGCTTGCAAAGATTTGCACATGCTGCTGGGCCTGTTCCAAATTGGATTCAGCAAAGCACTGTACCAGACTGGGCGAAGCCATTGCTTCCAAACGATTCTTAAAGTCCTCCACTTGCGTTTGACGTTCCGCATGTCCGGGCAACTGTTCCTGTGCTTGCAGAGACTTCTGCAGAGCTGCCAGTTTATTGCAGACACCCTGGCAAAGAAGAATTATAGAACTCTATATATTCATTATTGTTTATCACTTACCTTTATATCGTTGCGTTCGAAGCAGTCCTCCAGTTCGGCCAATAGGTTACCCCAGCCATCGGACTCTTGCAGAGATTCCTTGGCCGCTTGCAGCTTCGATTGCAACGTATTCAGACGTTCCAAGGTGGCCATACAGTCACCCGTCTCCTCCTGCACGGCAGCCACTTCCTGCCGCATTGCGCTCATCTTTTGCTGCAGCACTGCAACATCACATTGCAGCGTGGCGGCCTCCTTGGCAATCCGTGGCATGCTAGTCACAACTTGTTGACTGGATTCCTCAACGGCATAGTTCACCTGCTGCACATACAGCTGCAACTTGGCCACGTAGCTTTGGATGAATGTTGTGGCTGTGGCATTCTCATTGTTGGCATTTTCTTCGTTATATTTCTTGTAGTTGGCATTAATCCATTGGGCGGAACTGAATACAGGTCCTGACAGCGCCGATATATCCATTACAAGGATTAAATGCAAATACGCAAATATTTGATTGTTTTTAGAGTTGAAGGGTAGCCTAGAGATGGGAACTGTAGAGTAAAATATCACCGATAAGCGTATCGATAAATTGCACACAACAGAACAGATGTTATAACAGCTGTTGAGTCAACAGTGTTTGGCAATGGTTGTTTTTGATAACAGCACACTGTTTTCAGTGAAAATTTGTATACCATATTGTTGTTATTTATTTTGGTAAATATAGAATATTATTTATAATAAAAACTCTGCAAAACATGATAAAGGTGTGGTCTTGATTGTTGTTATTAATTGATAATGAAATTTTTAATGAATTGTGAACGCAAATTGCTAATACTACAAATTTGTAGTTCTTGATTACTTTACGCATAAACGTGATAAATTTGTATCTTAAATCAATGACGAGACTAATACTTTGCTGAAGAAGTTAAGAGCCCCAAACTAAGTGTTGATGTTTGTTTTTTAGCTTGTAAAACATGTCAGATTGCGTTGCCGATCCTTGGCAAGTAAAAAACAAAGATAGCATTGAGAAACAACAACAAAAAAACGGAAATATTCCAGTAATAGAAACATTTGAGGATAATTTCAACCCCAATAAAGTTGAGACGCAGACGCGCAAAACGCAAGAAGAAAACAGAGACCAAAAAACGGAAAGTAATGTTACAAGCTCAGAGCAACAACCAGAACAACAACAATTGGAACCTCTGCCAGACTCGGCAAACTATCTACAATTGCTAGGTAACATTAGATATATCAAAGTTAAAAGAATTACTTATCAAATTTCTATTCTCTCTCTCTCTCTCATTATTATTATTGTTCTTTTCACACAGAGAGAAAATTGAAAAAAGTACAAAAGGGATCGAAATTACTGGACTCGCTGCAGGAGAAAAGAGAGGATTGCATGCGAAACCTGCTGCTCGGCTCGAACGGAGAAGTACCAGCAACAACACTTGAACAGCTACTCGAGCTCGATACGCCCATTGAGAGCGGTCGATTGCATCGTCATCTGCTGCCCGTGCAAGCGGTGACAGTGGGCGAGACACTGCACATTGTGGAGCACGACGCCTTGGGGGAACAGAAAGAAGAAGAAGAAGCGGAGGAGCAAGATCCAGAGATAGAAGGGTAAAACAATTAATAGTAACTATTTATTATAACAATGGACTCTACGTTTGGCAATGTGTTCCTCTTCCTAACCGACTTGGCTTGGAAGAGTCGTTTGACCATACCGGTGCTAGTAACAACAGCTTTTTTGGTAATGGACATACGTCTACAGATAGAGATTAACATACAGACTGGTCAAGTGGTAAGACAATAGATATCACCAAGAAAATAAATATATACATGTATAAAATATATTCCCATAGAATGCCAGCGATCTTGATGAATCAGACAATGATGGTTTTGAAGATCATATGATCGCACTCGGAGCTCGTGAAGTGGACGAGGAGAGCGACGTCTATAGCGATGATTTGGAGGAATATTATAGCGAGTATACCAATGGTGATGGTAACAGTAGCGATGGCTCACGCTACAGCGCCGATATGTACGATGAATTAGGCTCCGAGTATGAGGGATATGATGCAAGAGATATGCACTTCTAGCAAGACGTCGAATATAAATTTTAAGCATAGTAACTTAATGAAAATGTTTACATATATTTGTATTTTAGATATAGTCGTATAACCAAACCCCCCACAGAATATTTGTAAAGCAATTCGCATTAAATCGTTTATGTATTGGCATTTTTATTATAGTCAGTTTACATGTACAGCTTGATCAGTTCGTCGCTCACGGCCGATGGCGTCAGTATACCCAGATCTGTGAAGAGCAGCGTGATATACGCAGGCGGCGTATAATCAACCAGCGGATGCACCTTGGACACATCATTTAAATGCTTGCGAGAGTACTAAAAAGAGTAATAGATTGGATACATAAGTAAATAATATATCTATGTACATTATATAATATTATACTACCTACCTTATATTCATTGGGCAGATCGCGTTGGTTTAGTGGGTACAGGCGAGAGAACTTGAAACTCTCGGAGAGCACATAGAATGGTTTCTTCATCTCGCGCGCACACAGTCCCATTGTGTAGGAGCCTATGCGATTGATAATGCCACCGCTTTCCACAACTGCTTCTGCACCCACCATAACGAAATCAACCGATTCCATGACATATCCCGTTGCCGAGTCCAGTATCAGAGTGCAATCAATGCCAGCCGCCTGCAGTTCCTGCACCATATCCTCGCTAGAAATTAAGTACAGGGGGATTATATAGAGTTGTACAGATAGTAATCTATAGATTGTGCGAGCTTACCCAGAGTGGCCCACCCCGCCCTGTGTGACAAAGACGTGGAAGGATTTCTTGTTTTGCGACGCGGCTATCAAAGCTTTGAGTACGACGCGGGAACGTGAATGCGTTAGGATGCGGCAACCATCGCTAATGAAACGTTGTGCTTGCTGCGAAATCACTTGACGCGAATTGAGTAACTTGGTGAGAAAGATTTTGCCACGATTCAACATAATTTGTCTACATTCCTCCATGTGCTTGTCGTCCAAACTGAGCGTTATGAAGCGACAGAACAATTCTCCTGCTGATACGATGGCTGCGATGGACAGATCCGTGTTCCGCATGGCCGCAACAGCCTCGCGCATTGTCGTATGCAGAATGTGAATGGTACCAACTGGAAGGGAGTGAAGGGAGAGGAATTAAGATCATTAATTGATAACATTTTTTTTTTTTGATTATTTACATTGTTTTTTCTCCAATATCATCAGTAGCGTTTTAATGGCTGCAATGCCAGAGGAAAGGTCCTTATCATCATCAAGCAGCTGCAGGAAGTACTTGACCACATCTGTAATATTGCATATGAAATATATTGCAAAAATGTTAGAAACTTCAATACACTCACCAAATTCTTCGCCAGTTTTTGTAATTTGTGGCATTTTCATATATTTTGTATTAAAACTCGCGTCTGAGTCCTCGTTGTTGACAACAACTGTTGTTGAAACAGCTGATTTGCTTGGGAGGCTCTCTACACGCAACGATTGATTGACAGCAAAGAATTGCAAACTCAACGACTAACTGACTCATTCATACAACTGTTTTATGTAAATGAAATATTAAAATAATAAAATATTAAAATCTTATTATTACTATATTTACGTTTTATCTGCAACTAATAATAGTTTTAATAATAATGTTTTCAAATTCCCCCACTGACTTTGTTGTCTAGTGTCGATTTGCAAGAACATTTTTGAAGTTTACCAACACTATCGAGTGCCGGGGACAAAATAAGTAAACAATTGAATATTGTGGCAAATGTTATTGTGTTTTTTGCTTTTCGGCATACAACTTATATAAAAATTAACAGAATGTGCATTATTTAGAACCGGTTAAGACTTATCTAGCTAGGCAAAACACTGGTCGTTTTCCATTTGTGCTGCACTTTACTTTTGGGGTACAGACGACCATCGTCATCAGCCAGTTAAAATGTTTAGACTAGAGTCCTACGTGACACCTATTTTGCTGGAACACGTGGCGAAATACGTTAAAGACTTTCGGGCCGAAGATGCACAGCTATCACTATGGGAGGGTGAGGTAACCCTTCTAAATCTCGATCTGGAACTAGACGTGCTGGAGGACGAACTAAAGCTGCCCATTGATTTGGTATCGGGACACGTACATGAGTTGACGATACAGGTGCCATGGACAAAACTAACATCGGAGCCAATTCGGATCATTATCGACACTATTGAGTTTGTGGTCAAGCTGCCAGATGAGAAGAGCAACAATGCTAGGGCCGAGAGGCGTGGCTCGTCGGCCCCCAATGCAGATGCAGAGCCCGTTGAGGAGGAACAAGCACAGGGACCAGGCATAAGTAGTAATCTCGTCAATAAGATAATCAACAACATTTGTCTGGAGTGCCGCAATATCATCTTTAAGTATGTCGACGATGACATTGTTGTCTCTATGAATATCCAACATCTGAGCGCCGTGTCAGCCAACGAGAAGTGGGAACCAGCAATGGTCGATGGCACTCCCGTGTCGGTGTTTATGAGAAAGCTGGTACAAGTTTCCGACCTGACCATTTGTCTGGACAAGCGCAATACAGCCGGACGTGTTGATGTGTGTCAGGAGCCGATACTCTATCGTTGCACCTTAGAGTGCCGATTTCTGCGAAAATTCAATGTTAATACCGTTAAAACTTCCAGCACTATACGGGTTGGTGTCCTCACAAAATCCCTAGACATTAATGTTTCTTCGCTAACGTTTCCGTTGGTTATGCGACTGGTTAAATTGGCAACCGAGTTCAGTTCCCCTAAACCAGATGCTGAAAGCAGCAAACCTCCAACCAAGAAAGCAGATAAGCCGCCGCCGTCACCAGCTGAAAATGCAGAACCACAGCCAGCACAACGTACAACACGCGGCTCGATGCTGTCGTGGGCCTGGAATCTGTTGCCCAGTTTTGAGCCAAGTGAACCATATCCAGAAAATGATCCGATTGGTCATGCCTTAGATATCGGTCTCTATATTGAGGCGCTCAATTTTCAGCTAAAAAACTCGGAGCTATTCAACGATCATGTGATGAATATCAAGCGCATACGCTACACTCCCATAATGCGCGTCTCTTTGGGCGGCCTTTACTTTGAGCGTTCGCAGCTACCGGAGGGCGACTGGGCAAACATGAGAGCGGGCTTGTCCAGCATTAACATGGAACCGCTGGGCTACTATCGCAGCGAGGGTGCTGAAGACAAGGGCTTTGTGACCACAAACGAGGTATCAGTTTTTTCTTATAATATATTTGTGCCTGCATTTTATAAACCTAATTTCTTTGTATTTTACAGTCGAGCAGCTTGCAGACTTTTCTTGACAAAAGCCTGTTCGACAAGAAGTACATGTATGCGGATCGTACATGGTTCAGCCATAGCTATGATGATTACTATAAACGACACACCGATGAATACATGATCTCCCGAAGTCCAGTGCTGGCGTTCGATGTCGTTGAGTATCGTGCGCCCAGTCAGGCAATAGCTAAAGTGCCGCCGGAACAAAATCTAGAAGATCTGGGGCTTCGTGTCAAGTATCGACTGCTGTCTGCTGGGATAACGTTCCATTTCTCGCAGTCATTTCTACAGGTTAAAAATGTAATTAGTGATATTTTGCGTCCTTATGATTACACCGGATATTATGCAGACCACTCAGAGGTAAACCATCCAGTGAATAAAGAAGATGAGTACAGGAACGAATACATGACGTCCAAGGATTTCAAGTACTTGCTCAGAGTTATGCCCGTTTGCAACTATCGCATCGACCTGCGTAACATAACAATCAAGTTCTTTCCAAGGCGGCAGAGTGCGTACTTAACTGCTGGCATTATGCATCGCTTGTCCACCACAGTTCATCAGTCCCAGCTACCCCATTTACAGATCAAAATGGCAGCGGTTGTCGGTAGCATATGCGGTCCAGCGAAACCGAAGCGACTGGTAACTCTAATCACACATTTGGAGGACAAGCCAAAAGAGGTCGTAGACACATGCTATACAAAATACCAGTTAAGTGTAAAAAACTGCACCGTATCTGTGCTCAATACAACGATAGATGGTTGCAATGTCAAGCTCATGAATATCCCTAGCATGCAGGTGAATTTTAACAGGCTTCTGTTGCCCTATATGTGGCGGGAGAATATTGCACCATTGGACAAGGCTGAAATACTGGCAGAGGTCGTAACAATCGAAGGCTCTAAAAGGGAATTTATAGTTATCACTGAAGTGATCAAACAGGTCATCGACTATGACCAGGACCAACTTAATTCTCTCATCAAGATGGTCGCGCATGCCAACAAGAATTCCGATGTAATCAAACTACAAACAATGATCACAAAGTTTCGTTTTAAATATCACAAATATCACACGCACATGTCGTTCCTTACCTCGATAAGAAACCTGAACACAGATGTCTTCCACACAGTGATGAATATTCGCAATGTGGTTATATCTACCAATAAGGGCTATAACAACAAATGGTTTGAGCTACAGCTGCAGTTTCCCCTGATCGATAAATCCAATGACAGCGACAGTCAGAAGGAAAAACCTGCAACTGCGATCTGCCTTTGGCTTGATAAGTTTCGCGTTACACTTGACGTATACTTGCTACAGTTTTTTAACTCATTCATCAATTGCGGATGTAGTGATACAGGTAAACTAAATCTATATTGTATTAAACATTTCTATGCCAAGCTAACTTTATGCAAATGTATTTAATAAGTTATATATATTTATTTATTGTCAGCCAAATTGATTTAGCTATGCTTATCTGTCCTTCTGTCTGTAGCTATAACTATATTATAAGATCTAGAGAAAGAGGTTTGACAAGTTAACATTCGTGCAGTTTTCTTTTGAAAACTATAAGTGTGCTTAAATAGAGCGAAGTTTATTTAACTGTTCAGCTTTTGTTAATTATTTTGTATAAAACATCGCTTTTTCCTTTTTACTTGCAGAATTAGAAACAGATTCGGAAACGGTAAGTGAAGTTGAGAAAGTGCCATCGTATTCGAATATTTCTCTTACATCAGTGGCGCTCGATGGCAACGTAATTGAACAAACACAGAGTCGCCCGAAGCGGCCAAAGTCTCGTAAAGTCTCTAATCCGGCGGAGACAATACACGTTAGTTCTGAACGTGATGAGAAGCCGCCTTCGATAACTCCACAGAGATCGATTGAATCGACAAAAACAGCAACTCCTAGACAAAGTATAAACCGTATTATCGACAAACTAAGCTGTGCTGTTATATTAGTAGATATATCCAGGTCCAGAATTAATGTGTGTGACGTAATGCTGCGGGGCACCAACGAATCAAATAATAACTTCACCTCCATACGGCTGCCAGTGATAAAGGTCAAGACGAGTCATAATAATGAAATAACGCGGGGTAACATACTCCGAACCATCTACGAGAACCAGAGCTCTGAAACATGCAATTGGATAATAGAGATGATCGATTTTGGTGTGACAGTGCAACAAGGAAGTAAAACGGAAAATATTATTGCGCCAATACAAATGACAATAACGATAGCAGAGTCGAAAAAAATTGATTTTAAACATCGGAAAAATGGTTCATTTTCAAGTTCCAATAAGTCGACTATGGAGGTCCAACAGACGATCGGCAAGAAGAAGGTTGACTGGAAGAATGTGGAGGCAGAGAGTGAGGCTAGTGAGTTGGAGGAATCGATAACCTATTCTGTCAATGTACATGTGGATATATCGGAAATAATAACATACGGTCGTTGTGTAAGTGCCCATTTTATTTAATAATAATGAATTAATAATTAATTATTGAATTTTCATTCACAGTTCAAGCTACTGAAGGAACACTACGGCATCATCTATGCAATCTATATGTCGATTTGTTTTTCAGATGCCAAAACTGTGTGCAATGCAACCAAACGCAGTGGCTTGAATGTTGTTACCGGCAGTGCACATAATGTACCAATAATTAAGGAGTTTTTGGAGCTGGATCCCGATATGAGTTCTTTTGGCAAAGACAGCGGTAAGTAAGATCTAATCTAGGAGCGGGATAGATGAGTGTTTCAACTGACACAAAGTGTTATATAGAAGAAAACGCAACTACCAAGCACATTCTCTATGAATGTACAACTTAGGCATGGAGCAGAAGGAAGCATAAGTATAGAAATTAAATCAACGAAAGAGTTGCGGAATTTTAATAGGAAACTAAAACATCATGTCTGTTTACATAGTTTGTTCACTACTGGGTGATTCCCTTCTCAATATTACTTAATAATATATAGTATATATTCTATACTTAATGATCTTTATTGATTTGTTTCTAGATGCCGAAGATGAGGCAACTTTGATAATATTTTGTCAGTTGACAATTCCTCGTATCTCGATGGAAATGGAAAGTAATGCAGATCACATTTGTCGTAAGATCGTACTTAACTTTGAAGATCTTCTATTGAATGTGGACAAACATCCGGATTTTACAAAATTAACAACCAAAGTGGAGCATGTTAATCTCAATTATTATGAGGGAAAACATCCAGCTGAATTGGAAATCATTGATAGTTTACAATTTAAAATGCTCGGAGATAGCTCGAATTTGCCGATGATAAGTGTTGTGGTTACCACAGTGAGTCTCAAGGATTTGTACACAAAAATTGGTGCACGCAATTTGGATGACAAGAGTAGGACAATTTCCGAGATTTTAATTGATCTGCAGCCAATTGAAATTATCTTGGATATTGAGCTTATAACAGCATTCCTAATTGGTCAATGTGAACTGTTGGAAGTCATTGGTGGTCAAGATAATCCCACATTCGAGAAAAAGGATCAGGCACCGAGTGTAATAGCGGTTAAAGATCTGCCCATGGTGCATCTAAACAGCAAAGGTGTCTACATTTACCTACCCATGGAGGAGGGGTGTAAGACATCATCCACACTGCTTTTGATGCAGGTAAGTTCAGCTTGGACTGACTAACCATGGTTACATTGGTCTATAGTCAAGTGTTTTCTTTAAGGTCGAGAGCATCAAGTTGTCGCCAAGTGTAGAGAATCCGCTTGTACGGAATGCAATTCGCCAGGATATCTACAACAAAGCAGCCGAATTGAATATGCTAAACACTCCTGGAGCTTTGGTTGAGGATCGTCAATATGAGCTGAGTGTACGGAAGATTTCACTTACAACCGGCAACTGGAAGGAAACACAACAATATCGTTTGGAAAACTTAGACGATAGTACACACAACAATCCCGCCTTTGAATGGAATAACCAGCCCACTGTAACTGAACTTAAACAAATGATTATATTCAAGGATTTCGATTTTATCACAATCTATGCGCCGGCAATGACTTACGATCGGTTCTTGGTTAGTGGTGAATTAATCGAATACAATTGCGTGACTGATTTTGTAGCAACATTGAATACACACCAAATGCTTATGATGCTATACATTATGGATCATGCACATGTTTTGTCCAAGTAAGTTTACTTTTATGCAGAGACCTGCATGCCGAATTATGCATTACATTCAAATCATTGCATGCAGGTCTCTATCATCCATTTTCCAATGCAAAACATTAAGCTAATCATTGTTTTATGTACAGTCTTTTGATTACGGTCTGTGAACGATTTTCTAGTAAACAGACAGCTTCATTAATTGAGTTTGGAACAAGTAGCAGCACCAGGTCGTCGAGGGCGCCTTCAAATCTACTGCTGAGCTTGCAGGAAAGCAAAAGTGGCAGTAGTAAAAACGATACAATCATGTATGGATCCTGCAACAGTGACTCGGGCATCAATTTGGCCAAGAACATATTAAATGAACAAAAGCCAGAGGCAATAAAACCTCGCCACAAATATACTCTGCCGCGCAGCGTATCTTTTGTGGCAGGACAATTCTCAATGAAGATCTTCGATGTAATTGATACGGATAGTGAGTTGAAGTTGAAACCGCTTTCTATGATCACCATATCACAGCCCAGTTACTTTTTCACAAAAACAATGTCGGCTGAGATTACACAGGCCTCGGTATTTGATTTAAACATCAGCCTGTCGAAGAACCACGAGGATGAGGAGTTTAGTCAGCAATTCTTCGATACCATGCCCATAACAATGGGCACCTCGGGTATTCCATCGTCATTGCTGACCATCAAGGCGCAGGTGAATCGCAACAATCAAATGGAGGTAGATGTCAATCTGGGTAAACCCATACTGATTTGTTTGTGCGAGAGCAGCGTAATGAATTTACTAGGCGACTTTGTACGGGTCTATACCGTACTCAACGAGTCCCCGTACTTTGGGTCGCGCAGCGAGCGACCTGTTGTGAATGCTCCACCATTGCGACTACTCAAGCAATATTGTTTCAATGCTGATCGCCTGAATATGATCTTCAATCAAGTGACTATCAAATTCTATAACGCCAGCCCTAGCTTCGATTGCAAAGCCGTCTTTATGGACTTCAATGCGCTCTTTAACGCCCGCTCGAATAAGGCAACAATTAAATCGACTCTGGGCACATTCTTTGTGCAGGTCGGTGATCAGATAATGCTGCATCCGATTTTAATACGCATGTCAACGGATTTGCTGAGTGAGAGCTGGTGTGATCAGCTAATGATTACCAGCACATTGAAGTTGAATATGTTTCATGTGGATGCGAGCATAACCAGCGTGTTGCATTTGCAAAACGCACAAAGGAGTTTCAATTACATCATGAAACACGTGAATCAGAGTTGGGAGCACTTCATGCATCATCGAATTCCCTATGGTATGCCATATTTTCAATCGAGGGCAACGCTGAGAAAGTTCATGCCAACTCCCAGCCAGATTGTGCACTCGAAGGTGTCGCAAAAGCCAAAAACAGAATTCTATCAGGATGATTTACGGTGAGTCCTGACTGTTCCTGTTTCAACTCACTTTGAATGTTATTTTCCTTTTCGATTATAGAGCTGGCGCCTTTCAGTTTGTCGATCTAACGACAGATACCATGCTGCCGATGCCGTATCAGGTGCAGATAATCAAAAAGAAATATGGCATCATTTGTTGGCGTTACCCGCAGCCACGCCAGATGAACAAAATATTTATAAGTCCAGTGCCAATGCCGGTAAGTCTCCTAGAGCAATCAGGCATAGAAGTCATATTAATTATATTATGCCTATTTTAAGGTGGACAATCCCATACATATCAAATGTCGCATGGAATATTTCAGTGAGCCACACGAAACATTTCTACATTATTGTGATTTTCTTCTCTCGGAGTCGAATACCAAAATTCTTACACTGCCAGAGCGAAATATTTGCGCCAACATTTGGCGTGTTATCATCATGCAATCCCTGATCTCTGTGGATGTGCCATGCTTCGAGCAGGATACAGACGAGGAACTGCAATCGGTAAGTGAACGAGAACGCGAAGGAGAATCGAGTGATTTTAATTGAATAATTACAGATCGATAGCAGTCGCATGGTGTCGGACTTTAAGCAGAGTGTCGATAATGATTTCATTTTGCATCCCAAAGTGCTTGTCGGTTGTATGCGCATTGATACCAAGTTTAATCCCGAATTGGTGCCGAAACTGCAATTGTTGCTCTCCTGCCAGAGCATTGAAGTCAACTTGTTCAATCATCCGTCTGTGAAGGATCCATTGCCACCTCGACTAAGTATGTACCATACACCCTTCACGCGCAATCCGTTTGCCTTCCTCACGATCCAGTTGGAGGGCCTGCAAGTGCACACAGGCATACACAGCGCCACGAACTGTACGCTGGAGATGAACTTTCGCAGTAGGATCAAGTGCCTTGATAATACCTTGTTCAACATGCTCGATGTATTGGAGCCGACAAGTTTTCATGGCTATTTGCAAATGAACAAACAGCAACGCATTGTTAACGCTAACATTTTGATGGACAAATTGCGTTTCAATTGTGGCCCATGGGTGACATACACTCTGCTTTGCTCCAAACAGCATTGGCTCGGCATGATGCAAAAAGAGATGGCACACGCTATGATATCCAGATGTGTGATTGTCAATCGATTGGAGGTGCCGCTGTCATTTGGTCAGACGGGAACAAGCGAAAGAATCCACTTGGCTTCACATGAGCTGCATTTCTATTACTTTGCCAGCGACTATCATGGTCAGGAGCTGACGTTTTTCATCGAGAACCCGGAGACAAAAGAAGTGGAGTGCAGTCAATCGATGCATATAACACTCAAGTTCGATGAGTTGTACCGTGTCAGTTACTCGCGCATTGGCAATCGTTGCATAACCGTTAAGGAGTGCAAATTATCATCGTCTCAAATGATTATACTAATCAAGGGACAAATTGAAGTGATAAGCTTTGTGCCTTATAGCCTTTACGCTGAGTTTTGCTGCGAGCATAAAAAGAATGCGAATAATGCAGATCAGGTGCCAAATACAGTTGCACATTTTCTTAAAGAGAAATGTTCCTTCTACCAGATTGTGCAGCGCAATGCAGACATTAATATGAGGTTTGCAGTTTAAACATTAATTAATTACCATAATTCTAATGTATATATTAATCTCATTTGTAGACTGAAGTTACCACCAGATGAAGGCAAAGGTCGCACTGGTGACATTCCACTGAAGCCCAACACTATTGCACCGTGGCTTGTTAAGGTGCCCACACAGTCGCCGCAACAGTTCATCAGCCTGTGGGTACGCATATTGCGTGAGGATATTGTTCTGGACAAGGTCGAGGATGGCTTTCAGCCACAAAAGATTCTTGTCTGCATTTGGCCAGTCTTTGAGGTCTGCAACCGTCTCAGTTGCTTCGTGAAGACAACGGATGCCGAGACTAAAGAGAGTTTCGATATTCCTGCCCAGGGTGGATGCCGTGCGCTGAGCACAGCCACAACCCATTCCACCGAGCATCCATTGCAGTTTGAGTATCCGTAAGATCATCTTTCAAATTGAAGTGCATCTCCATTTTGTTCATCTTTCATGTTGCTTGCAGTTGTGTCATGGGCAAGCCTTCAACAGGCGAATACAATTTGATGCTGAAAACAATCGATTGCCAGAAGTTCTTCCAATACGATCCCGTTAAATGGACTATTGAAAGTGCTTTGACCCTTTTCCGACTAGAACCGATTCCACAATGGCCCAACGACGACCCGGAGGAGTTGTCTGTGCGACGTAAGATAAAACAATTGGACAATTTAGGAGACGTACAGTATAGAGTGCGGGCTAGACAAGAGTTTTCTTGCACGCAGCAATTGGAGATTTCTGCCTGGGGAGTGTTCGTCAATGCGACGGGCGTCAATGTCGGCCTGTGCTTGCCCAAGTTTGGTATTCGTTATGACATTGAGGCGAACAGCTTGACAATGTTGCCACAACTGCTGAGCCATTTTACCATCGATGTTAGCTACGGCTCCAATTGGGTGTCATCGAAGCCAATTTGCCTGGACAAAGACATACAGTCGGCACTGTCGGCCAGTGGTGGTGGCCGGCATAATGTACTCAGTGCTAACTCCTTTATGGACATTGTTGTGGTGATCAACGACGAAGTGTTCCGCATGTTGTTGGAACACAAGCTTGACGATGGCAAGCGAATGTTCAAGTTGCGCTCGAAATTTGTCATTGCTAATTTTTCCGATACAAAGATCTATGCACTGCCACTGACTATGGATCACAAGGAGACATCAAGTCGCGAGACTGTCAACTCTCTGGACAATTCCAAAAATATACGACTATTGTTGCCTATGACGTCTAAGCTCAAATCGTAAGTTCATCAGCTAATTTATTACACTATAATATGTTTGGGTTATGGATTTGAAACAAAAATCAAGCTCTAAGTTGTGTTTGTTGACTCCATTGATACATTGATACCATGTCTGTCCGTCTGTGTGTTTTTATTTTGTCTGTCTGTTTGCTAAGATCTTGAAGTCTATAAGAGCCACTAAAATTTATCAAAACATTCGTACGTATTGCAGTGCCTTAAAGTTAGTTTTTCTGCCTTAAACAATCATTGACCGCCGTGGGCAAATGTACATCGAAAAAATTAAGGGCTGAATGATGATGTTTTATTCCATAGGGAAATAATACAGTTTGGAAAGCATTACAAGACTTTAATCCTAAATCTAGTCCCAAGTTTACATACCCCAGCTTCTCTTTCCTCGCTCTTTAATATCGCCAGACGAACTGACGCGCCAAGCATAGCTTAATTCTTAGTTAAATCGGTGTGACCAATTACAACAACGATATAAACGCATACAATAAAATACTAAATGTAAGTGCCCTCTATCGGTGACAAATTACTTAGCCAACTTATCCGTTCCGCGACAAATATAAATATAATTGCAATCAAAATTTTAAAGCTGAAATATTAATTTAGATTGTGCACAAATGATTTCTAAAAATTTATCTATGATCAAATAACAAACATAGAAGTTATTTTAGATGTGCTGTAGAGTATTTTAGTTTATTATAATCATGAACGTTCCCCTTAATTTTTTCAGCTTGGGCAACACCATAGAACTGTTCCACGATCTGAACGCCTCGAAAAGGAAACACACTAGCGACACAGCCTTTGTGTACTTTGTTTCCATTGCCGTTAGTGGCAGTCTGGACGTATCTATACCCATTCCATTGGCAATGCCATTTACGCGGCGCTGCTTTAGTGTACAGAATGGCGCCGAATCTATTCCCCTGATGATCACACTCATTGAGAAGGACAATGTGTATTATCTGAATGTGTTCAGGGACACGGCGCCGGCAATTATGATTAACAACAATACCAATGTCAAGTTCATAGTCGCCCAGACAAGTGCCTCGGGCAACAGCAACGTGACTTGCACACAATCGGAGTTTGCTGCCAAGCATTTTGACTGGTATCAATTGGTGATGCCGCACAGCAAATGCTACTACACGCCGCCAAAGATGTATGCCAATTTTCCGGATGTCGAGTTCACAATGTGTAATCTGTCGCTGGCCATTTACACGGGTAAGAAGGAGAGAGAGAGACTTTGTGAAGTAATTCAAGTGATAAAATCCTTTCCATTTCCATTGCAGATCCCTGCGTGTGCTCTACTAAATCAAGGATTGGCTGGTCCAAGCCCATACGCATGGATCAGTCGTGGAAGAAGTTCATGCACATACCCAACCATGGCGACATCAAAGTGGTTATCTGTGATAAGCATCGCGTGATTCAATTCAATATCTATTACATAGCCCAACAGTTGGAGTTCTCTGTCAAGGACTTGCGATCTCGCCTAACCGAGCCAGAGCAATTAACGGACAGGGATGAGAATGCGGTAGTCATGGATGCTGTGGCGAGCGAAGCACAAAAAATGACAGATGAAGACAGCTTTACTGAGTCCGCTACAGAATGCATACACTTCAAGGAGGAGTGCAACGAGAAGACGGCGTTCTCACTGCGTGTGTTTATCAAGAGTTTCGTCTTTAGTCTGCAGACAAACAATCCGGATCGGGATTACCTAAAGACTGAGGTCTGCAATATGTATATGGACGATGTTGTTCTGGCCTACGACGACAACGAGGATCAGCGAGAGTTTCATTTGCAGTTACCCAATCTGCAGGTTGATAATCAATTGTACTCCAGTGGCAAATACGATTTCCCTGTGCTGTTGTGTTCCCAGCAATTGTATCAGCGCAACTGTCACATTCCCCAGGTGTACGATCTGAATGCGGTCTATCGCCGGCAGGCCCAGGAGAAGGCCGTCTCGCTGCTGACGTTCACCTTCTACGAAGATGAAATGCACCTCCAGAGTGGACGCTGTCAACTGCAGCCGTTGCGTGTCTACATTGAGGATGCCTATCTAAATCAGTTGCTGGACACTTTGGTGGAGTGTGAATCGTCCAACAGTGTGTACACGCCGCCAGTGCCAAGCGAACGTATCTGCCTGGAGGTGGGTGAGACTCTGCTGCCCAGCGAAGTGGTTGCCCAGGCACTGTATATATCCGAACCGCTGCGTCTTAATAGCTTCGTTGTGGAACCGCTCAGCCTGCTGCTCTCAGTTCACACCTCATCACGTCTGTACATTGCCCTGGATCATTCACCGTTGTCCTTCTCGCGCTACGAACGTCATCAGATACTGACAGTGCCGCTGCGTTTTGGCCAAAACTTGGGATTGCATTATCTAAGTGGTGCCATCTTTGGTGCCGGTTGGGTGGTGGGTTCGTTGGAAATCCTGGGCAGCCCAAGCGGCTTGGCACGATCGTTTAGCACAGGACTGCGTGATTTCATTGCAATGCCCGTGGAGGGACTGTTTCGTGGTCCATGGGGTTTTCTGGTTGGCGTCACACAAGGCTCTGCATCATTGATGCGCAACGTCACGGCGGGCACTGTGAACTCGGTCACAAAGTTGGCCGGGTCAGTGGCACGCAATCTGGACAGACTGACACTGGACTCGGAGCACATTGAGCTGACTGAGGCGCGACGTCGTGCACGTCCCCAAGGCTTTGCGGATGGCCTAACCCAAGGTCTGACAGGCCTGGGCATCAGTCTGTTGGGCGCAGTTGGTGGATTAGCGCATCACACGCTTGAGGCACGCAGCTCGGTTGGAGTGTTAACAGGTCTCACCAAGGGCATTGTGGGGGCACTCACGAAACCCATTAGTGGTGCTGCCGAAATGCTGGCACTCACTGGCCAAGGGGTGCTCCATACTGTTGGCTTCAATACGATGCCGCTGCAGGTAGAGCCGAGTGTAACGCGCAATGTGGCGCTGCATACTAGCTCCCATCGCATCTGGCGTTATATGCCCGAGCAGCTGATGAACGATCAGATACTGTTCTTCCAGGAGATCACACTGATTGTGGAGGGACACATGCATCCTGCACTGCTCTTTGTCACCTCAACTGTGCTGGTCATTATGGAGCGCCAGCGGGAGGAGCTGGCATTCTACTCGGCTGTGCTGAAGGTGGAGGCGGTGGCCGATCGTGACGATCCCTCCAAGCTGTACCTCAGTTTAAGGCCGGAGAATGATGAAAGGGAAAGTGTAAGTAGTGGCACAAAAATTGAAAGTAAACTTTAGTAAACTTTCCTTCCATTTCTTTCTGCCCTCTGCAACAGGAGAACTACAAGAACGAGCGCATCATGAGCTTCCTGAATGCATCGCGCAACCATATCCTAGCTAGCGATAAGATCGATGATCTGCTCACCCTGAACGATCTGGACAACGATTATAATAAGTATCGCAAGACAGAGTGCGTGTTCTATATCAGGCCCAACCTGGGAGAGCACCTCATACAATACTTGAAGGTCATCAGGCAGACGCATTGATGGCGCTTCTCTCTCCATTGTTAACTAGTTACATTGATCTGTATGCATATCGTATCTGGTATATGCCTCTGTATATAGTATGTCCGACATCGTCTTGTATTATTGTTGCGCATTCTGCTAGTATTCTGGACAGAGACTGAGACCCTCTTTTTGCCAAAAATGAATAACGATAACTAAAATTAACTAAATCTAATGCGCTAACATATTTTTGTTAACTTTTTGACTGGTTGTCTTTTTTGCAATAAAAACAAAAACAATTTTAAAAATGTTAATACAAAGTTGTTGAAGGTTTTAGAGCTTTTTATATCAAAATTTAAACTTTACTGAAATTGTAAATAGTAAATTAAACACACGTCTTTAAACATATGTGTATGATTGTATATGTATGTATTTTTGCAGGGATATCGTAAAGTTGAAGAAACAACAAAATCAAATTGAGGCTGCCCTTTTGGAATTTCCGCTCACGTGCCTCAAGGACAACGTCGTCGTCGCTGTGGAACATCGCACGTGCATGCCAATGCGGCCAAGCTCAATTTAATGAAATTGAAATTGATTTTAGTTAAGACCAATAAAACTATGTGCCGACGCGGGATGCTCCACAATCAGTGGGCAAAATAAATGTGCACGAACCCAGCAACGGACATGCTGTAGGCGCATTGCAGAGCAAAGAAGAAGATGAAGCAGAAGCAGAAGCAGAAGATGCGGCAAGTGCAGAGGGACAACAACACAAACGTTCTTTGCTGCACGCCAAGTTACCGGCAAGACAAACGCGGAGATACCCTTGCACTATGGGGAATTTGAACTGTTTTTTTTTTTAAATAATGTGTTTTTCACAAGTATGAAAATTTGCAGTATTTTAGTATTAACGTATAAGGAATCGATCAAACTATCATCTTACACCCTGGAAATGTTAACTTAACATTTCAATGTTAAAATATTAGCTGTTAAAGTCAGCCTTTTGCAAGCGAACAGAACTTGGCCTTGGAACTTTATAGTCCTCAGTTTTCAAAGAGCCGATGTAAAACGTTTAAAATTGAAATGGATATTTATTTTTAGGGTTTAAAAACCCTGTGCGTTGTTATAAATATTTTGATTACTTACATAACTGTCCTTATAATTGTCAACAGAAAATTCTGTGTTGAGTTTCTAATCACAGTGAAATTACAAATATAGGTTTGTCTGTATATCTGCTGTATGTATGCTGCATGTTCTTAATATTCCTTAATTGTAATAAACTTATACTATGTTTGGTATATAGAAACCTTTAGGTGAAATGTTGTGTCTCTAGTTCTTGAAGTTGCTAAGATTGATCCGTTCATGCAGACGACTAAACAGAGACAGACGGAGACTTGAACAACACACCTTAAGTGTAAAGTGTTTAGTTTTCCAATTAAGTTTGCATCTGCTTTAATGATTTACCAGATGGACCTAAAAATAAGTCAATGAAAGTGCGCTAATTGTGTGTAGTCGACTGTAAGACACCCTATTATTCATATATGTAGCTAGAGGGAAGTAGAAAGCAGCAGAAGAAGAAGAGCAACACGTGATGATTGATATCGAAACAATGACCATCTACTCGTTATTTGAAATTACACAGCCTCACAAAAATAATAGCAGCAGTAAACATATTCTACTGTATATATTTGAACAGTTGGAAGAGCCGAGTTGATATAGGTATGTCTATAATATAGACTCTACAGAACTATGAACAGGCAACTTCATGCCAAGTATGGTATATCTCTTTCTTATAGTTGCTGAGATATTCACTTTCATACATGCAGGGCTAACAAGATTCAGAATTTGATGTTATGTGCTCGTCAACACCTTCTACAGCCAGTCATGCCCTTCTTTCCACCATTTTCGAGGGTATAACAACAACAATGTGCTCTTGTGGGAACTTGTAAAATATTCTTGCCACCCACAAAAGCTGCCGCAGCAAATTGCTTTGGATTTTTTCGCTTAAAATATAATTTGCTTGGTGGTTGCATGCAGGGCTGCGCGCTGTTTTGCAACGTTCATGCTGCAAGGATGCATAACCAAAGGATTCAATTATAGCTGCCGCGTTGCCACAACCGCAGCGCCACATACACTCACACTGAAACACACACACACACACACACACAGACAGACATGGTTGCATTGGTGTTTTTTCAGCATATTACATGCGAGTGCATCATTCATTTCGAATAAAGACGAGACCGGCTCACTAGTTGGCCTATTTATTGTGTGTTTGATGGCTTTGATAAACTTTCGCACACATACACAGCCACACAGACACACACAATGAACTGTATAGACTGCTGTCTGTGTGTGTGCATGTAGTGTGCGTGTGTAACGCGCTAATATGGCCATCAATTGTTAAAAAAGATGCGCACTTCACGACGCGCTTTGCCTTTGCACCCTAGCTTCGCCTTTGTCTTGCCAGCCAGCCTGCTCTGCATGCCAGTGTGTCCGTGTGTGTGTGTGTGTGGGGATGTTGTATGCTTGCAGCGTGCGCTCAAAAGTATGCAACGAATTGTGTCATGAACAGGCCGCTGCCTTGCATTCATTCGCTTTTTGCCTTTCTTGTGTTTTTCCAAGAATTGTCGGCGGAAATGGCTTTGGCTTTCACTTGCGGATGCTTGCAGCAGCACACAGAGAGCAGACCAGTCCCAGCCCCAGTCCCGGCACATTCAGCATCCGTCTAGATATATGTAAATATGCTTTATATGCATAACATATGCTTATAACGAGTTCAATGTGTTGCTTCAGCATTGCCAGCACAAAGCGACTTTGACATGTTTTATTTTTCCGCTTTTTACACCCTACGAGAAATGGATTTCACAAAAAAGAGTATGCTAAATTTGTGCAAATGTTTGTCACATGCAGAAGAAGGCGTGACAGATGCTCTGATGAATATTCTTGATAATTCGCCTGTCTGTCTGTTTGAGCGCTAAGATCTTAGCTGTTATACATGTTAGAGATACCAAACTTTGCATAAAGGTTGTTGTATATCATGCGCGGATAAAATTTATTTAAAATATTTGGTCACACACCCACCGCCCTCGCAAAATCAATAATAACATTTTTGAGTCAATTTTTACGGAAAGTATTAAGAACAAAATTTTTTGCTTTATCATACTGTTAACTGATCATAATGTCTCCCTGTTTTCAAAATTTTAATCCAATCCATTCACTAACATAGAAGTTATTGAACTTAAGTTTTTAGCTCCAAGCAGCGCTGCCTGGCCCCTCTTTGTATGCTTTAGTTTCTATGCACATGTCTGCTGTGTGTGATCAATAGGTAACAGAAGAATCTACGTTGCATTTGCTGTTGGGAATTACAAGTTTTTTTCTTTAATTTGAGACAAAGGGTATTTTACTGTCGACTACACTCGATTGGGTCTTTTGTTACTTGTTTTCCATGTAATTGCATTTCCTTTGACAAGCAACGCGATTTTTATTCATACTATAATTATATACACATATACTATTTAAGTATATTTCAAGCTTAAATAGTGAAAATATTAGGATAAAAAGATACTTATACAAAACCTCAAAATGGTTTCCATATTCCTCTCAACTTGTTGCTTTCCACTATGAAAACCAACATTATCCAATATTATCTTTTAATTAAAACAGCAACAGCAGAAGAAGCAGAAGAAAGAATGCAATTACAAGCCACAGCTAGCCATAAACTTTTCATATTCCTATTCCCAGTTTCCGTTCATTCCTCCCCCGAAAAAAACTTTGCGAATTTATTTGTGTCTGATTTATCAGAGAACTCATTACAATTTTTCCGCTGCAATTCTACTTTAATTTAGTCTGTATAAATAAACCTTGAACATGTAGTTGCTTTAATACATACATGTATTTGCTTAAATCTAGCTAGCTTTCTATTTACACTCCCAGCCAAACTACCTGAGCTAACTGATTGATCTGTGATTGCAAATCAAAAGCACTTCGAGCCGAAATTGCCAAAATTAATTATGCCGTCAATTTGTCAGTGAAATTTGGTGAGCGAAGCTAATCAGACATATAAACGTAATTATGTGCTAAAAGTCAAGGCATCTATTATTTATGAACTCCCAGAGACAGTGAAGCTGAGGGTGGGTGAGAGAGGGGAAGAGAGAGACAGAGAGAGAGAGAGGAAGTTGATGTTGTGACATGCAATTTCTGGCTAGGCACAAGCTCGACATGAGAAACTGCCAAATGTGTTTGCTGTTCCAAAGTGAGAGATACTTTTTTTTGCGCCTATATGACTATATCTGTTCTATATGTATGTATATGTGTCTATATTTATGCTTATGCAAACACACACACACTCACACACAACACTTGAGCTAAAGTATTTGAGTATATTGTGCGCATCTATGCAAATATTACTAGCGCTGTACCCGAGGCGATTCGATTTGAAGGGGAGCGACGCCCACGCGAGATTTCGTGGAAGCAAAGAACAGGCACAGATGCTCAATTACTTGAGCATACACTCACACTCACACTTACACACACACGCACACGCACACATACACAAATACACACATAAACCAAATAAAGGCAAATGCAATTTTCTTCAAAATTGTTGCTTATAAAAAATTGATACAGCAACAACAACAATATCAAGGTGTGTGTGTGTATTCATGCAGCATTGGCAACACTTCTTGCTGGCTGTGGCGCCACAAGGCAGGCAGCATATTATTTATATTTACATACAATTTTTACGTACTTCATAAAGTTGGCCCCAAGCAACGTTAGTTATGAATGCGACTAGGCGCCGCCGCGTGTCAAGTGGCAACTAATGGGTTGGGATTTCATCAATCTGTTGCTCCCGTAGCGGTTGTCAGTCTCTACTACCTCTGGCTCTTTCTTCTGTCTGCCTCTGTTTCCTTGTCTGGCACAGCTTCTGCTACTGTTTCCTCTGCAGTTACTGTTCTTACTCATTCAGCTTGTGCTTGTACTTCAGCTGCCTCCAGAAATCCTGCTTCTGCTCCTGTTCCTGCCTTAGCCACTTTTACCTCTCTAGCTCCTGTGCCACCTTTTGCTCCCTGCTCCTGCTTCCTCCCCTTCCAAACACTTTCAGAAATTTGGAGTAAAACGCTTTATTCACAAATTCTCGGAGGCAGAGATAGACTTAAGTAGATGAATACACTCAAATAATTCACTATATTTATTTACATTCAAGCGATCAACTAACAATAATTTCGATTCGCAATTAACTTATATACAAAGGGGGGGCAGCAGGTTGGTAAGGGGTGTACGGGAAGGGTCACACGTATAGAATGATAAGAAGTCTTCATTTGCTTGCAATCATTAACTTGACTTGATTAAACCATTAGTAGTAGTACATAATATATATATATATATATATATATATATATATGTATATATCATATATGTATTTGTATAGTAGATTAATTGGTATTTTTAACACTCAGTGACTGTTTTGCATTTAATGAAGCCGCAACGAATATATTCGTAATTTGATATGGAGGAGCTAGTTACGCTCTTCCTTGTTTGCATTTATTTATAGCTCATACGCAACGTTGTACGACGAGGACATGTGCTCGTAATTGCCGGTTAGAGTTTGCCTAAATTCGAGACCATCCTATAGCCAGGTCTTGTCATCGCCCGCTGCTGTCTGGGAGGGGGAAGCTGTTGGCGCCGTCGCTGTCCCCAACGATGTTGCCTGTCCAGCGTTGTTGATGCGTCGATAGTTGTTGTTGTAGCCCGGCGTGCAAACCACTTGCATCTGCAGCTGCAGCTCAATACTCTCTGCCGGCACCGTCGTGCTCACCTGCTGACCAGCCTGGCCAGAGTGGCCGGCTGACTGTCAGGACAAGAGTTGTGTGGTGCGAGACTCCGTGGTCAAGTTGTTGCCACTGTGCGACTTATCGCTGCTCCAGCGCTCCTTCATCTCTTGCTGATAGGAGGAGGCGCGATGGCCACGTAGCTGCTGCTGCTGCTGCTGTGCCGGCATCGAGTGACGATGCAGCGCCTCGTGATGCTCACTTGCCCGCGAGCCTGCATTGCGCAGTACAGCTGTACGGGGGAGGAGGGAATGAAAGAGATTGAGAAATTCATTAATCGTTGCCAGGTGCTGCAAGTGCATTCTTTTTATACCCTCTACACACAGTCTAGAAGGGTATTATGACATTCTTGCAAATATAAATTTGTTTAACAGTCGAGAAAAGATATGGCAGACTCCGGAAAAAGGACATATTCTCGATTAGTGTCTGTATGAACATCTACACCTCAGAGACTGTAAGAGATAGCGACTTGAAATTTAGGCACAATGTGTCTTGTTAGTGCACGCAGCTAAAGACTATTTTACAATTTGGAGACCATCATCTGCCTATGTTAATCAATAAAAAGCTCATGGCGTGCGTAATTATAAGGCCACAAAGTTCCATTTTCTTATGCACAATAATTTACACCATTAAAATGTTAAATTTAAGTGCGAACGGATCATAAACACAAAGGTTACTGAAGAAATTGCGAGGTTTTATTGGACGATCAGAGTTCAACGTCTCCGTCTGTATATCTCTCGAAAATACGCTTAGAAATACAAACTTAATGGACGATCAGGTTGATAGCGGGTATATAAAAGTCGAGCATACTCAACTGTAGCTGGCTTACTTATATTATCTTGCTATCAGTTTCTAAGACTTACCGCAATGCGAAACTCGATGCGACTTTGGTGAGCCTGGACAGGCATAGAGTATGGATTTCTGCGTATCTGTGTGGCAAAGAGAAAGAGAGAGGGAGAAAGAGAAAGAGAGAGAGAGATAGATTTCATCAAGACGAAACTCATTAGATGAAGCTGTCGCTGGATTGACTTACCATTGCGCTTGATGCGATTGTGGTCGGGAGAGCCGGAACAGGAATAGCGTGATGTGAGATTCTCTCGACGGCTGAGTGACTCGGCGCCCACGTTGACAAAGGGACACCAGCGAAAGACCATTTTGAAACCATAGCGAAACCTGCAAATATCATTACATCAAAATGCAAACAATGAGAGACACGACACGACGCGACGCGACTCTTGACTCGACTTGACTCGCTGTCGACAATGTGCAACCAGTTGGAAATGGGAATGGAATAGAATATATAATCAGAAGTAGATAGAAGCAACACAGCCCCGGGGTGAATGCAAGCTGACAATATTGGCAGAGAAAACTACAAGTTCATTAGCAGATATTGACAAAGTGAGCAGCTAAAACAGTAGATAAAAAATCTTTAAAACTGTTCATGGCAATGGGGAAAGAAAGGTACCAAAGGAAACCTACAAAGAGTCAACTTATTTGCAATGGGATCCTCTTCTTCTCTACTCTAATCTTTTAAACCTTATCTTATACATTAGTAAATTTAAGCGATAGTTTCCATTCAATTTACAGCTCATGTACACCCTGTAAATCTGCACACCCTGTGTTGTGGTACCTGCAGAAACCTTGAATGATTTCGTTGTGCACCCGCCCACAGGGCACGTTAACTTGCTTGATTTATATCGCAGTTCAGTTTTTAGTTCGTTCATTTCTTATTCCCAGTTGATAGTTCTTTTGGCAATAAACAATTCGCATTACTCTACTGGGTAGTGCACGACGTGCAGATACCCTGTTGAGGGAAAGCAATGAGGGTTTATAGTCAATATGCCTTCTTTGGCTATATAGTTCTTTTTTTCGATTGCAGATACTTTAAGACGCTAGCTAGTTTAAGGTTAACCTATTCTCTACCTGTGCATACCCTTTTTTTGTGCCTTTTATGACCACAGAGTATGCGTTACCACCTTTATAGCCGCTCGTAATTTACATAAGGGCGTTGCCGAATGGCGAAAGCTGTTTGCAGTAGCTGCCAGAGTAGTTTATACGTGCTGGTGTCAAAGTTTGATGCACGTAAAGGCGGCAGGACATCAACAGACCCCCCCTTCTCACACCCTCTCCTTTCCCTTTCCCTGTCTTGTATTCTATATAGGTATGTATGCGCAGAGCATTGGCAACGCGGCGACGTGTCGAAGCCAACACAGTCATTGGCATGTCGACTGGGCCAAATTAATTGCAATCAGTTACGTTTCCCCTTAACGGATGTGGCGCACGGAACGCATAACGAACATTCTAGTTGACTCCAGCGCACATGTGTGAGTGCGAGAGACATATGTCAATTAACGAGGTGCGTTTCAGAAACAACTCAATAGAAAGTGTTGCAGGGCTAGTAAGGAGGATCAGTATATCGATATGTTGCTCAAATTGCACAGTTAAAATAACAGTAACATAGCAGCACGGACTCTTAAAATGTTAACAGGCTGTAAAATTCAAATTAAAATGTTAATAAATTCAGTTAACATGAAAACATAGAATTAACATAACATATTATGGAAGTTAACATAAAGTGCGTTTTTTTCAGCCTATTTGCCTTTTGCACTTTAAAACATTTACTGCTGCATGAGGCAAACTACATTTGTTGAATTTGAAAACAGCTGAAACTACCCTCGCATAAATAAACTGTAATTCGCAATAATCTTAAACGATTTCTCAATAACCAATCATTAATTTGTTGCATTAATTATGAGTTTCAGTACGCATCGAACTGCCTCCACATTTTACCAATTGCGATTATGTATTTACGTTTCGAAAAGATGAGTTAATGGCGATAATGATGATGATGATGGCCATGGCTATGGTGATGGTGGCAAGGGACGGCTTCATTTCCGGGCAAACAGGCCAAGCGAGTAACTATCTGAGTGACGTTCCAGGACCCCAACCACAAGCACAGAGGGACGCATTCATGAGGGGAAGTTTGGTAGGAAATTGAAACACTTTAGGCTCCTACGAACTGTGTCTAAGGCTCTCGAGGGCTGCCAGACGCTAATTCAAGCGCAAATGAAATAATTTAGCATCTTCCAAGTGCACCCAGAAGGTTAAGAAGTTGGAGGGGAATGGGAACGGGGAATTCGGAGAAACACTCGACTCACCGTGAATTCATCCAGCAGTATATAATCGGATTGTACATGGAGTTGCTCATTGCCAGCCAATAGATAACCAAATATAGTTCCTGAATGAAGGGCGCCTCCGTGATGGCTGGATAGCATGACGTCACAAGGAAGTACGTGTGGAAGGGCAGCCAGCAGACGCCGAATATTAGTACAACAACAATCATCATCTTGACCACCTAAGCGGAAAATTAGAATTTAAAATATGCGTCCAGCTCTCTTTATGCAAAATGTATCAATGTATTAATGCAAATGCGTGTGCTCTCAAAATGAGAAAATGATAAAATGTTAAAAATAAACCATAGCATACATTTTGGGGGAGGGCCAACCAAATTAATATGTACGCAACGTAGCTGCTATGTTTGATCTAACTTCTCTCACACAACTCACCCTTCGCTTGCTACGCACATTCTCCACCTGGCGGGGCGTGTACTCGCCAATCGTCTTGGAACCCCAAAGTTCAATGCCCACACGCGAATAGGTGACCGTCATGGAGACAATGGGCAGACAGTAGGTGACTATAATGATGAGTATGTTGTAGCTAAAAGAGACGAGATAGGAAACAGTAGATAAGGCTTGTTAGGCTATTCATGTTGATGACCATTTGCGGGTTCCATATTGTAGATATAGATAGCATCGTACACGATATGTAAATGTCTAATGTGCTGTGTGTGTGTTGGTTCTCTTTATACGGAGGCTCTTTATGTTTTGCTGCTGCATGTGTAAAAATGAATTTTTCTGATGAGCTTAGCAAATTGAACTCTTCTTATTCATTTATGCTTATGCTATGTCTATCTATAGTTAGCTAGTCGTTTAGCTGATGTTATCAAGGCTAGCTAGAATATTCCTGTTTAATTTTTGCTCTTCAAGTTAATCAGTTGAAATTTAATTAAGGTATACAAAATTACATTAAAATATATTTACAATTTATAAAAGAAAGGATTGAATTGTAAAACTTGCAGTATAGATTTATTTCTAAACATTTGTAGAAATAAATCTATACTGCTTACTCCTTATTCATTTATTTTCTATTCAAATGTCACACTCACTTGTTGAGTTTACCTTTGTGGAACTTGCAGCACAATAGAAATATTATTCCATTTATCACATTCAAAAAGAAATGTTAAATTTGTACAGCAATTGAAGTGTGCATAAACTTCGTTGCTGTCGCACTTGCTTTCTATTCGAATCGTTATTTTATAGTGTCGCGTGTCATAGAACTAAACAGTTACAACGCTTGATGCCACACACATAAAATTTGCGTTCGTATTTTGCTATACTAAAGGCTATTAAAGCCAGAGCACATCCCATGTGCTGTCTCTCTCTCTCTCTCTCTCTCTTTCACTCTTCTATACACATGCTGAGTAACACAGCCATTTGTATTTTATGGACTGATTTTATGGCATCCAAGCGAATTGCTACATTCCGCCTGGCAATGATAATCCGATAACAATTGCAGGTTTCTCTGATTTCCTGATTTACGGCCCAATGCAATTTGGAATGCAACATACTACGCTCATGTGTCCTTCCACTCACACACACACACGCACTGGGGATACTTACAGATATTCCTGCTTGGAGAAATTCGTCTGACCATCGGGCCACTCGGAGTAACAGACGATGCGTGAGCTGCTCTGCTTGGTTGCTGGCACCTTGGGGGCAGTAAAATGGGGACACACACATACAGAGACAGAGCAAATGTTATTACAGTTGACTTATATACATGTGTGCATGTATGTAAACGTACCTCTTCGGTCTTGAAAAACAACAGCATGGGACAGGAGATGAGCGACGAGGAGATCCAGATGACAGCAGCGATGGCCAGATTGCGTCGCTTGCTCATCCGCGGTTGCAGCGGTCTCATAATGGCCACATATCTGTAAAGGGCAAAAGGAGGCTCTAATTGAAAATAGTGCCGCTGTGTGTGGATGGTACACAAAGAGGGGAAAGCACTGTAAGCTAATTACTTTGCATGCCACGCGAAAGGCCAAAAGAGCGAAAAACCTCCAAAACAAACAGCCAAAAATGTATCGACTCCGCTGGCGAACAAATTCATTTAACTAGTAAACCTTTCTGTACAGTACTGTAGCAATTTAGTATGTTAAGTGGGTAAAAGATATCGATAGTTAGTGAATAAGGAAGAGTTATCAGTATTTAAAGTCCGATCACGCGTGCAAAAACGATTGAAAATAGTGAGGCTCAGTTTTACTTTATTCACCTTAGATAACATAATCAAAGTATGGAAATTATCAATAATCAAATTAACCTTAAATGAAGTCCATTATTTATTCAAGACTTCGTTAGCTTAACCTTCTTGTTGGGTATCTGATAATCTATCAATTTGCGCCATGCTTTGTCGACGCGGCAATGCACTCTCTCTCTCTCTCTCTCTCTAGGCAAGCGTCATAAATCAAATTAATTTGGCTAATTTGGACCGTACGACAGGTGGGGGGTAGGACTAATGGAAACCTAATAGGGTGAAAAATTTGAATACTGCGGTAGCTTTATCGAATTCCGGATAGTGTTTGATGTGAAATTAGTTTAGCCGATTCCGGTGAGTCTTTGTATGTGTGTGTGGTAAATAATGAGTTTTCCGCCGACTTAACAAGTTTCGGACCCTGCCTTGATGTAATAAACTAAAAGTGCTTTCATCTCGACACAGTTTTATAACCTTGACTTGTTGTTGTTCTCAATCTTGCTGTTGTAGTTCTTGTGTTGATCAATTGATGGCCCTAAATCAGGCAAAAAGTTGACAGGCTCTTGTCAGAATTGATGAACTGTGTGTAATATTTGAAGTTTCGATTGCTTATTATGCGAAATCCCTTTTTGGACCCGTTCGTAATGCGGATGAATGATGGCGTCGATTTGGTTAACAAAGCCTGAGATACAACAAATGCAACAGGCCACATGTGTGTGTGGGGAGCTTAACCCCACTTGATCACCCACCCCAAAACTTGAAGCGATGTAAAGGGATATATGAAAGCTCATATGATATTAAATTGAGCTGTTTTCTGGACTCGCACAGATTGATAAGGGTGCGCTGCACCAAAATCACGATGCTTCACAAACTTTGCAAACGAGCCAAGCACATCTACAATTTGTTGAGTAGTTTCGGAAGGAGGGGTGGGGAGGGGGATGGTACAAAGAGTAAGGGGTATATATTATTGAGCTCACCTGTCGATTGAGATGGCCATTAGGGTGAACACCGATGCGCAGATACTCAGCATCGCAATGAACTGCGATATCTTGCAGTACAACTCACCGAAGGGCCAATCATTGTCCAGCATATAGTAGTAGTTGAAGGTCACGTTCAGGCTGGAGACCATCGCGTCCGCTATGGAGAGATTCACTAAAGATTCAAGGCGGGTGCGAAAGATAAACGGGAAATGCGTCGATTAGCAAAGTTCAAAAAGGTGAAGCAGAGAAGATAAATAAACAATCGGAAAGCACAATTAACTTTAATGCTAAGTATACTGGTCTACGACCAGCAGTTACCCTATAAAAAGGGACCTATGTATAATGTTTAATAACTTTATTTATAATGTTTTAATCTTATTGATTTATTGATAGATTCTTTGTGTAAAAAGATGCACAGTGCATTTTACTTTAACTGCATCAACACTCTTCGTATGTTCCAGTGTTATGTTAGCTTAGGCTGTTATTCATCTCAGTATGTTGATCTCGTCTTATGTTAGTCGTTTGCAATGTTAAATCAGGCTCGGGCTTAGGTTCAGCCTAATCAATGTTATGCGCATGTTATGTTATTCTCCTGTTAAGTTAACTCAGGCTCAGCCCCATCAATGTTATTCTTATGTATTGCTAATGCTCTGTTATGTTGACTCTCAAACGATACATAACTATCGATATACTGTAGCTGCCGCAAATTCTTTGTTTTCTTATCAACATAGCAGTCAAAAGGAGGGAAAACGAAATTTAAAACTTTTCCAAAGAAATTAAATTTATTTCGCCAAAATTTGCAGACCATTTTAATGCATCGCAGAACCAGTTCGACAGCCTTTTCACACCCATTTTACTGCTGAGGGTATTAAAAGTTGCCAAACATAAAAGAGTTAATAAACAAAAAAAGCAAAAAGAAGAACGTAAAGGCGCAACATTTTTTGGCCATATGTACACACGGCCCAGACTGGGTTGTTTTTATTTATTTATGTGTTGTACATTCATAATTAGGCAAGAGTTAAGTGTAATTCGGGGTAGACAAAGCAGAGAAGAGTGCGGTAACGAGGCATAATTAAATGTTAAAGGTGCTGGCGAAACTTGAAGGCGGCCATTTTGTGCGCCATTTTGATTGTTTTTTGTCTCTCTGTGAGGTTTTTATTCGATTAGCAAGTGAAAATGAAAGAAATTCTGCATGTATCACTAAAAAAGAGAGAATGAGAGGCGGGGGGAGGTGGGCGTGCGAGAAAGAAAAAAATTATTATTATTATGGCTTGTGCTTTGGCCTCATTGTTTACTTTTCATTATCTATGTAGATAAGCGGCGCTGAAATAAGCATAAAAAGCAACACTCGTTACAACACCCACCACACCAGCAACAACAGCAGCAACAACAACAGTAGCAGACAACAATAAAACAAATGTTCCACTGGGTATTAAGCATTGTGTAGTTCTTGCAACATCGACGCCACGCGACGTGTCGCATTTGCCAAACGACCCAAGACCAAGTCCAAGTACAAGTCCAAGTTGCAAGTTCGAGTTCGAGTCTTTGACTTGGCAGCTGGCAAAGTTCTTTTTGTTGTTGGCCACGTAGTTCTTGAATATCGATTCGGGCTCGTTTTAATTAATCGCAATCTAATAACAATGCGACCAAACACAAGATACAAAAACAAAGCAAATGCAAATTCGCGACTCTCTCTGAAAATTGCGTGCGCTGAAAATTGATGCATATTAAACGGCACGTCAAACTTGGCCAACTAATAAAGTCGGCCAAAGTGTGTTGATGTAAATGCAAATTTACAAAATAATAATAATCAGTTCGTCGCTTGCCCAGAGGAGCTGAATGGCAGCATCCGCTGTGAAGACGAGTCAAGTTGACTTTACTCTTGGTTCAGTTCAGGTCAGCGAGGCGGGGCTGGGCAGAGCTGGCAAGCAGTCAGGCAGGCAGGCAGTCAGTCAGACTAGGCCAAGTTGAGCATGGGGCTGGAAGCATCATGATTCTCAGCCATTAGGGGCTGACAGTGCAACTGCCAGGCATTTGTATACTCACTACTCGTAGAAGAAGGCAGTAGGAGGCGTGGCAGAACTCACAAGTATATATTATATTTTCTATTTCTATAACAGCTTTATTTCAGCGACTATAACAGCTACGACTACCAAAGTTGGTGACAATATTTTGACTGCAATCGACTAATAAACCTAAAAGTTATTTACGAAATTATATTTGTGAGGAAACAGAGTTCGCTGGTGTTGCCTGTAAGTATGCAACACTATAATCAGTACAATAAATCTAGAAGAATCTAAGGAGTATACAACAGTCGAGTACAGTCGACTGTAGCTTTCCTTTTTTGTTTCATTCTTGACTTGCGCATGCATAAGGCCGGCGGGCTCTCGAATGCAGGCTACTACTGTGTGGGTGTAAGTGCACATGTGTGCGACCAAGTGTGTCTGTGTATGTGTGTGTGTGTGTGTGCGCCTGACAATTGTCGGAAGGCAGTCAGCTGACAGCATCTAGCCAGGGTTAGTTGTTCTTCAGGCTGCGTTTTTATACGCTTTGTTTTTAATGGTTTCGGCAATGCCAGGCGGAAACTTATACACACACACACGGACACACACACAAACACTATCATATTTGTGTATGGCATATAAAATAAATGACTTGACAAAGAAGTCAGCCAACCCGAACCCAACAGCACATTCTCCATTGCTCATGCCGCATCAAAAGTGAACGAGCAATGTCAGTAATGTCATTATTAATAGAGCAAGAGAAAGTGCGACAGAAAGAGACAGAATAAGAGAGACAGAAAGAGAGAGTGAGAGAGGAGACCATGAAATGCTGTCGGAATTATTTCCATCAACTAAATCAAGTTTTATGTCTTCAAAATTTAATTAAAATTGTGATTGAAATAAAAGTACAAAACATGAATTCTAATGAAATCAAGTGCGTTTTTAAATAGCAGCTAGTTTTCCTACAGTCTGTATATCTACGGGGTCTATAGAATACTATAAGTGCAACATTTAATGACACAACTTAAGTCAGGGAAAATATTTTTCAGCATGAAAATTAAGCTGCCTTCTTAGCGATGAAAAATGCGCTGAAGTGCAGTGAGGCGCGCGTGTCGACTCAACTTGCACTTGGCTTGAAATCGCAGCAAAAGCTATAGTCTTCATATCCCTGATGCCACTGATGCCCCTGAAGCCATGATTCCCATGATGCCCATGATGCCACTGATGCTCCAATGGCAAGCGAAAGCCTCATTAATCATTGATGTAACTGTAATGTAGTCAGCGTAGTTGTTAAGGCGAACAATTTCATAAATTTTCCGCTGGCGTTTTTCGGCTTCAATGGACAGAGTGAGAGATTTGTGAGAGAGAGTTGGCAATATTTATATCATCTCAACTATTTATACCTATAGTAGGTTTCTGAATGTATGTTATATATCCAACTGTAAATTAAATAGGCGTATCATTTAATGTTGAATTTTAAATAAATATTTATCTCTGCTATTTCAACTTATTTTTTAACGAACAGAATATACATTTGTATTTTATACCCGATGCGATGACGGCACATAAAACTGTACGCATTACAAGGAGTTCAGCGTTAAGAAGATGATAACGCCATAAAGCTGCAGTGACGACCCATCAATTGTGCTGCTTCTCCTGAGGTGGCCGATACAGCTTAGACCCAAGATGAAGCTCACTTGCTTGCCTTTGGAAATGACTCTGGGCAGCAGGAGTTGGTTGGAACAAACCATGGAAATGGAAAATGTAAACAAATCAAACAACTTTCTCAACTGCCTTAGGTTGTGTTGAAGCTTTGCACCATCAAATGTTTTTTTGTTATAGTTCATGACTTAATCATGACTCAATAATGATCAATTTTAATGTACTATGAATGTTTTAATGAATCAATTTATTGTTATCTAACCAATTAACTATGTTATGAATGTCTAAATGAACATCTTATCAATATTTGTATGCACAAATGTCAATATAATAAATCTGAACACAAATAATTACAAATATCGCCTAAATGAAAGAAAATACTATGATTTGCATTTATTAAATGTCATACTATGTCATAATCTTTCTACAATATAGAAGTCATTGAGGAATTTGCATTTTTTGAATATCCCTAGCATTCAACGACGCCAAACTTAAACATTTCAAGGAGTTATTAGATCTGATTTATATACCTACTATATATAGTACATGACAGCTGTAATTACAGCAAACGAATTCGGACATATGTGACTTGGCTAAAACACCGAAATTGTTTATCAACAACATAGACACACACCTGCAGCAACACACGCTGCGTATGTGTAATATTTGATTTATTACACATACGCACGGTGTGCTTAGCTATATATTGACTCACCTATAAAATAGTTGGTAACCGTTCGCATGCGCTTGGTGGTGAGCACAATCCAGACAACAATTAGATTACCACCAGTTGCCACAATGACCATGCCGCCGAAGAGAATGCTCCAGAGCACCTGACGCCACCAGGGCAAGACGAAGGCGAATGCGGCAGCCGGAGTTGCCCCATCCTTGTCATCGTCGCCAGGCAGCCCGGTGATGCCAGTGGGTTGGCTGTGGAAGGGAGGGAGGCAGGTTAGAAGGCAACAATGCTGTATTAGTGACATGAAGATTATGTGTTGTTAAGCCCAAGTGGGTTTGTCCTTGCTGACTGTGTGTGTGTGTGTGTGTGTGTGTGTGGCAGGATATTAGGTGTATGTAATTGTGCGTGCGTTAACAAATCCGTGTTTTTGTGTGCGACGTCTGCTCCCACATAAAAGCCCCACCAGACTGTGGCTTACGAGTCCCACTTGTCGACATCTTTTTTATATTTTGTCTCATCCGATTGTTTATTTAGCCACGCGTGTATGCGTATCTCTTTCTCTCTCACTCTCTCTCTCTCTCTCTCTGTGTGTGTCTGTGTGTGTGGGTAAGTGTTTAAATAGGCAATTCACACATGCACCACATATACATGTACACGGATTTAGTGGTTTGGTTTAAAAGGGCTCGCCTGAAACGCGTACGGCTCGTTAAGGCACCCGGACACAAGTAATTTAATATGTGCGCCGACATACGATGCTCTCGTTTGGATAAGCTGCAGCTACGACTACGTATAACCCCACTGTAACATGCCCACTCCATTCCCCCTCCCCCCCATGTTAGTGTCATTAGTGTTTGTCAGCTCTTGAGAGCAATTAAAATATGTATTCGCATTCGCCTCAGTTTGATGGATGTGCCAGTGAGGGGGGAGAAGAGGGTTCCTCTGCTGTGTGTGCTTACCATTTGCATAAGTCCCCCTTTGTTTATTGGCCTAGTGCAAAGAGGATTATTGATTTTCGACAGCAGCCACACGGCTAGTTTCGGACTCCATAAAAAAATAAAATGTTGATGGGCAAAGAAGAATAAATCTTTATGTAGCATCAGCATCACGGAAACCATTTTGTGCCGCAAGGCTCACCCAAAATGTCATGGTAAAAAATAGAATAAATCTCTTGATGTTTCTTCTTCTGCTTCTTTTTCTTGTTTTTGTTGTTTGCTTTTGGTTTGGATTTTGATTTTTTGCATTAGGCTCACCAAGGCAAACAAATAAACAGTTATGAAAAAGAAAACATGGACGAAGCATTTGCAAATGAATCAAACTGATACTTGCACTTATAGAGAGAGAGGGAGAGAGAGAGAGAGAGAGAGAGGAAGAGAGAGCAACTTGTCCTTGGCATCCTTGTTGAGGCATTGGCATTGCGTGCGATCTGAAGGCGGTTTGGGACCGTCAAACCGCAGCGAATGCTTCTCAAAAATGTATTTCGAAAATGTCAAACACAGCAATTATCTCTCTGTCTCTGTCGGAGTCTGTGTGTCTCTTTCTCATGCGCCATGTCACTGTCTCTATCTCTTTCGACTGCGACTGTCGTTGGGTGAGGCAGTCAGTTTTTTGCATAGACTTCTTCTGTGTGTCGCAGTATCTATTGCGGCATCTGCGGGTGTGTGTATGTGTGTTAGAGTGTGTGTGTGTGTGTGTGTGTGTGTGTGGAGGGGGGAGTAAACAAATTTTTACTGCAGTAAAACGACTGTCGTAGTCGTTAAATATGTAAAACGTCTAGAGTGTGTGGAGAGTGACTTGACTTGAGCATACCCTGTGCTAGGAGTAAACATTTTAACAATGTTTTTAACAGATTATTATATATTTGAAATTATTTGAATATTACAATTATACAATTATTAGAATTATATTATTTTACAAGAAAACCTGGGAGTAGAAAAGTTGGAAAATATGTTTGATTAATTCACAAACTGAAATAATGAGATCATTCTAAAACCATTTAAAGATATTAAAAATGTGTGCATCTTTTGAAAGAAGAAGTTTGTGGAATTATTCTAAATAGATTATTTTCTTTTATAGGAAGAAAAAATCTTGGAAAATTGTTAAATTTATTGTCTTATTTATTTCTAGGCTAAAACGTTTCGATCATCAAAAATAAACTAGGTATTTTATATACATATAGTTTTGCATCTTTAGAATATTTTTGAAAGTGGAAATTTGTAGAATAATTTCTGCATAGATTCTTTTAGTGTTTGAGAAAATGTTAAATAAAAAAAAAAATTTAATTATATATTGCTTGCTTGTTATATGTCTATCAACATTTAGCTAAGCATTGCTCAATTACAAACATATAACTTTAAATCTGCAGAAACTTGCTAACAAGTTGTTAACTATATAGTTAAATTGCTGAATTTACAATCTTAAAACAAGCTGCCTAGCATCCACAGCAAATTCAGTGCCCAAAATAGATGAACTTCATAATGATTCCGCAACAATTTGCTGTCTGCGAAAGCACTTTCCCCACAAGAGTCTTTAAAATGAAGCAATAAAATTTTGCAGCTGCCTCTTTAGGAGCTAGAAACATTTGTGAAACTGTTATGATAATCATTTTCTAAGTTACATTCTAATTTTACAAATATACATAATCAGTATATAGTATAAGTTGAAGCTATAAAAGCTATATGTATCTGTATGTGTCAATTCACTGGCTTCATGTTGTATGCTATAAAAATATGCCCTTTGTTCCCAAAGGGGAAGCCAGGAGAAGGCACAAACACACACAGAGACAGACAGACAATCAGATAGATAAAATGTGAAATGTGTTCTTTCTATCTGTGTGTAAGTGTATTTGTATACGTATTTGTATGCCGCGTGGCCCATCAATGTAATGTATTTGAAACGGAAATAAAAAGCCATGAAACAGCAGGGCGGGGCGAGCGGAAATGCTCGACTGATTGAATGGCGACTTGCAGTGTCGGTGAATGAGTGAGTGAGTGACTGAGTAAGTGAGTGAATGAATGGCTGAGTGAGTGCTCGAATGCTTGCCGCAATGTGGAGTCATTAGATATGCATGGTCGCCACACAAAGTCGAGCGAGGCGAGGCGAGTTCATCAACTTAAATCAAGGAATCTTCTTTCCCACAAAGAAGAGTCCCCTAATGGCGTGGGTGTGTATGTGTGTACTGTACACTAATTCAATTTGTGTCATAATTAGGCAGTCGGACACCCCTCAGATATATATGCATCACTTGGTTGTACTCACATTCGACTCAGATTGTGGCTAAAGTCGGGAATCGACGTTTGATTGCTCGCCGACATGAGACTATTCATGGCATTGTAGAGCAGCACTGGGGCATAAGTGCTCCAGTTGTTGTTGGGTGTGTAGTTGTTGTAGTTGCTGCTGCCATTGTCCAGTAGCTCAACGTTGCTGTCCATGCCGGATGTCGTCTCTGTCTCCGTGTCCAGCATTCGCTTTTGTTTGCCTTGGCTAATGTTGCGTGTCCCTTTTGCTCAGCTTATTTGGTTTCCATTTGCTTGCTCGTGTGCCTGCAACAGCAATAACAACAAGAACAACAACAGAAAAGTAAGAACAATAATACATTTAACTAATTTCGTCTAGCAGACGACGGAAAGCAAAAGGCAAAAATAATTCTTAGATGTTGTCGAGGTCAACCGCAAAAAGAGGCATTTCATGCCCGCTTTGGATCAAAAGTTTTCAGCTTCACAGGCGGTGTGTGGCTGTCACGTATGTATGTGTGTGGGAGTGTATGTGTGTGCCTGTGTGTGTGTGTGCCTGTGTGTGTGTGTCTGTATGTGTGTGTGGCAGTGTATTTGTGTGTTTGTTTGCCTAGACTTGCTCACGATTGATTTTGTTTTGATTTGTATTTCTCGTTGGTCTTGGCTCATTTGCGGTTTTCTGACTGTTTTTAGCGGTTTTTCCGCCCATCAAATAAATAAGAAAGTTTACTCAGCCATCTCATTTCAACTGTATCGCCGTCCCTAATAGGCTTTCAAAGGGATTCCAGTGTAGTCAAATGTAAATAGGCTCAGTCCCAGTCGAAATACATTTAAATTCATTCCACAATTGTCGATTTTACTATTTGAATTTCGAAATGAAAATGAAATTTCTTTTTACATCAAAGACAATTAACATGTTGACAATTGCAAGTTCAGTACGCTGTAATTATCAACAGTACTTAAGTACTTTGTGTATAGATTTTCATTTTAATTGGCATAACTAAAAACAAATATTGTCACAAGCCGAAAGAACTGAAGAGCTCATTAAAAGACTGGAAAGCACATTAATTATGTTTTTTGGATAGCAAACTTTTGCATAAATATATAACTTATGAATACCCTTTACTGCACTGCACTGGGTATAGACATTCATTACTGTTTGACGGAACAATAAAGAGAAATTAAAGATATTATGAGAAGAAATTTCTTCTTTAATATTTATCATCCATTTGCAGTTTAATTTGGTTACACTTTAAGAAAGACTTGAAATATTTTTAGATATTATTTCGAGGCAATTTTTATTGACTTCACTTAACAGATATTTATATTAAATAATATTTGCTTGTTCAGATCGAGAGAGAGTGAGTTCCCTCTTTATGTCACAACGCACTCAGATTTCTAATCGAATTTATTCGCTATGAAAACATTTGGATAGAATTTACAGCTATTTCTTATCTGTAAAAACACTTGAACAGAACAGAGCAGAGAGCTCTCGTCAATGGGCTTATGAGAGCTTGCTGATTGTGCACTGCTTGGGGAGGGTGGACTGTGAGATACCCTCTCTACAGTTAATTCAATCACATTATCAGGCTCATCTGCTGCTCATCACATTGTAAGCTTAATACGATTCCCTCTATTATAAATCTATATAAAAAGACTTTACTTTTTCTTTATATATACATATATCTTTATATATATCTTCATAAAGTCCAGCAGACCACTTTTTCTTTATATATACATATATCTTTATATATATCTTCATAAAGTCCAGCAGACCATTACATTGAGAGATTGAAAAATTCACTTAAACACAGCTAAGATAACTGAATAGAGAACAATAAATAGCTTTTGCTGTGCCTTTTTTATCCGTTTGTATGTTTTTTTGTTTGTTTTTCAATAACCAAACAATGCTCATATGCCATTTGGCTTTGACAAAATCGCATTTGGACAGTGTGAAGGAGAAGGGCAGGCAGAGGGTATGGAGGGGCATGAAGGGAAGCTGAGAGATGGAGAGTGAAGAGTACAGCAAGGCGTCCAAGATCGAAACAGAAACTAATCCAATTCTCTCTCGGCATTTTCTGGCAAATGTCCCTTGTGCTTGATTTACTTACCTGGCCAAGTACCAAGACAGGTAAGGGGAAGGGGAGTGTAGGGGAGAGGCAGGAAGGGAGGGAGTTAGGCAAGACTGTGGCTGGGTGCGAGTGCGAGTGCGAGTGCTTGTGACGCGCGTCGTAGCATAGAAAATTGCTTTTACTTTACTTTTCTCACCGAAATGACAGTTAAAGTTTTTCCTGATAAAAGGCCAACAGATGTGGCAAGCGAACTGTTCGCGGGTAGCAGCATGGAATGAGCATCGGGTGTAGAGATGGCAGAGGGAGAGGGGTAGCAGCACCTACTAAGCACTTTTCGTGTCTCTTTCTTGCTCTGCTCGGCCCTTTGCTGTCGCAGACAGATTGAGACAATTGCGCCTGACGAAATACGTCAAGGCGCACTCTCCCTCTCTCTGCCATCACTTCCTCCCCTGTCTATCCTCTCTTCCGCACTACTACTTCAACTTCCAAGGGGAAATGCTTTCACATTTTTCGCCAAATTAAGCGTCGCCTGAGCCCTTAACTCTGCGTATTTACGATGATTAAATATTCCAAGCGAGTTTTTATTTTGAAGTGCAGCCACAAAATGAAAAATACAATCAAAATTATTGTCCTTTCTGTTCTTAAGGCCAAAGCTCATTAATAACGCGGGATTATGCGAGGGGCAGTTAATCAATATATACCACAATGAAATTAATAAAATAATGAGTGTCATTAGCAGCTTCAAAACTCTTACAGAACTGTTTATTTATTAATATTCGACTCAGAAATCAGCAGAATATTCAAAAAAGAAAGATTAACGAAGTTTAGATACCATTATGGAGATCTGGCAACTCTTTCAATTTGCCAATCACACTTATTTAAATATTTCTGTTGAGTTTATCGATATTCATTTAATTCATTCTCTTTCGATCAAGCACACAACACATGCCACGCCGTAACTTTTTAAGCCTTATACATCTTTTCTTGTTTGTACAATGTGTTCTCTTAGCTCTCTTCAACGATCCTTTTGTGTTATACAGCACTATCCTATCGATAGCGATTTTCGATAACTAAATAAACTTACGATAGTGTATCGACTAAGGTCACAGTTGACAACATAAGACTTAAAATAATTGAATATAACTTAACAATAGAATACACTTACTCAGTTCTTTTGAAATTAAAATGCAGTATGAAGATGCACATAAATTTAAATTTGACATGACTTAGTTGAGGTATGTATGTATATTGCAAATTAATACATGTTTTCAAACAAAAGCAAAATTAATTTTTGATGACAGCTATATATTATAGATTATATTTATATATATTATAGAAGTCAGATTATACACAATGGTTAACCTTGAGACATGTATTTTCTAAGAATCATGCTCATGCATTATAAAGAACACCTCCGGCACCTTGTTATATTCACAGTGAGCACTGAACTCAAGTCATGTGATGTTAAGTTCATGTTTTAAATAATAATACAGCTATATAAAATGGTTTATAACATAAATGTCATATCTAGGCATTATCTTTTATTGTCATCATTGAAGTGTTTAGTCTACATAAAGTTTTATCCAGTCTAGGATGTCACGAACTCGTGTACCAATAGATGGAAATTGCGTACAGTTCATATAACCCTGGGATGTGATGCCCTCGAGTAACATGCGCCGTTCAAATAAACGCATCAAGGGGCCCCAGAATCGCCATCACAAGTGTTGTTGCCACCACCTCCAGCGCAGATGTGTTTGTCTTTGGTGCTATACTCACACTCTGATTCATCTAGGACCTGTAGTGAAGGAGCGCGTTTTTCGGCTGGACACTTAAATTTCATAGTTTTACCCCATCCGCTTGCTATTAATGTTTCCTTCAACGGTTCTGTGCCTCCAAGCTCAGGATGGGGCAAACAAATGGGTTTTAGTTTCGCAGAGAATACTATTTCTCTTTTTTGTTTAAGCAGTGCAGCATCATTTACAGGCGCTAGGCGGCCATTTTTGATTTTCGGGTATTCCGGATGCTGAAATATCTCAGCAACCTCAATGCGCTGATAAGGTTCACACACACTGCCACCATAATCAGCCAGCTTCACTCTCAAAATCTCCGAGACGCACTGCAGTTCTGTGAATACATTTTCAAGCAGATTATATAGAATACTTTTAATATTTATATGCGCTGATATTTAAATGATTTATATATACCATATATGTATATAAATCTACAATCAACTTACACTGCAGTTATCACATAAAGGGAGCTTATTACTGATCCTGAACAGATGCCAAGTGAATCCGTCTGATTGCTATACTCCAAACTGGCAATCCAACTGTACTCCTCGGGGGGAATCGGTTTACCTCCTACTATATTATTTATAGGATATGCTGGAGTCTCGCCACAGTCGAGGATCATTGTTCTCATGGTAGGTGCTTAAATGTCGGATGTAGGTGGGTTCTCTGTCATTGGTTCGTTGTCGATAGTTACTCGATAGTTGTCTATCGGTAGTTGGTAATCGATTGGTGGACAGCAATGAAAGCCATTGCCTTTATGGCATTCATATATCGTTTCAGTCCAACAGTCTTCTTTCTTTATACACTTGCCAAGGACTTCAGGAAAACTTTTAACTAAACATTTATTACCGAATGCTCACGGCAATTGTAAAAGAAGAAGAACGAGTATTACTAGCCGGCACATTGTTTATGTTTACACGATAAGTTAAGACGAACTGTGTTAAATGTCTGCCAGACGAAGACTGAGGTTTAAATTCAAATACAGGCTTCTTTAAATGAAATCGCGTGTTATCTGGAGTGTTCTCGTCTGTTCCCGATTAGTGCAATGTGTTTTTTGTCGTCATGGGAATCTCCTAAGATCATAAACTTAGTACAGTTCATTAGCCTTGTTTATTATTTTTGCCCTTGAAATTTTATTTCTATTTATGCTATATATGATGTTTAATGTCATTTATAAATATGGTCTTATGTATTTTAAATTTAATGTACACTAAACATGCTTACGATTGGGGATTTCCTTCCTTTCTTATCAAGCAAAGAGCAATGTAAGATTCAAAGCTTGCAGAAAGACTCATTTGGAGAATTTGTTAATGATATAACATATAACATATATATATATATATATATGTATATATGTATATACATATAACATATGTATGTTTGTACATCTATGACAAGAGAGATCACGGCTTTTGTTCCTAACTTAACTTAAGAACAATAAATAATGGTTTACTAGGCAGGTTTACTGGGGAAGGTTATATATTTTAATTATGTGTTAATAATATAGTATACGTATATTGAATATAATAAAACGTAGTTTTATAGCTTTTATAGATATATTCAACAATTTTGCTGTCAATAATGCGTTATATAGGTTTTAGCTTCAAACTGAGTGACTAATTTGAGTTGCAATAAACAAATGAACGACAAAGTTGCCAAATCAGCTTTATTCCCGTTAAATCTAGCTGTTTTTTCTCTAAAACTAACTTTTTTCAATATCGCAAATTGAGTTTTCAGCTGTTTTTTAATACCACCTCTAAACATTTAGCATTTTTATTTAAACAGGCTTTTCTTCTCTCATAAATTCTAGCAACAATCTCAAATACGCCGTTATTAAAGCCAAATTGGAGGGAAAACAACTGAATTGGTGGCACTGCTGTACACGTTTCTCACATCTTTCGTGCTATGCAAACTCTTCCAAAATGAAATTCACACTAGCCCGATAGTATATGGGGAAGTGTATGGAGAATATACGAAAACAGACGGCGAAAATATATGTTGAAATCAATTACCGCCAAGTTGTCTACGCATACACAAAGCATATGGCGCAGAGCGTATTATATATCTGTTGATATCTGTGAGAAGGGGTGTGCTGGGGAGGGGGTGGGAGTGCTGTGCGAAAGGGGCACGAGAGCGTTCCGAGCGCGTTGCAGTTGCGGCGACGCGCGGGCATTGTAGTCTTAATGAAATGTAAACAAACTTCAAAAGAATGTTGGCTATAATTGGCAGCTAGCCGGACTTGAACTGGACGGGTTGCTAGCGCTGCATGGGAGGCGGTGCGGAGTGGAGCGAAGCGTAGCGGAGATGTGCAGGCTATATAACTATGGCGACCGCATTCATGCTGGCATGAACGCTGCCAGCGAAAATATACTGAAAATATTTGTACGAAAATATTTGTACAAATAGCAACAACTTCAAAAATGCACCCTGCCTCCCCGCACCCCACTGCTGGCCTCTCTTCCTCAGTCTTCCCCTCTGTCATGCTGCCTGCGTCTCTGCCTGACCCTCCTCCTGCCTGATCCTCCTCCTGCCTCTTGCTCAGTCCTTCCCTCTGCACCCCTCTTTCAGTTCTTCACTCTGCTCCTCTGGCTGCCTGCCTGCCCTCTGCCTTTGCTTGACCCTTGTCTCTTCCTCACCCGACCCCCCCCTTCTCGCCTTTACCTCTGCCTACCCCAACCCTCTGCCTGCTTCTTCCCTCTACCTCACCCTGCTCATTCTCTCCAGCCGCGCTTGACGTATGTCACTTCAAATGGTTTTTTGTACTTTCCCTTTGCAATAATCGCAAAAAATTGAATTTCGTTTTTTTGTCGAGGCTTCAGAGAAGAGAGGAGAGGGGGAGGGTGCTCACTTGAAAAATAGCCAAAACTGTGACGTGCCGCTGAGTGTTGATTGTTGTAAACTGTTAAAGTCACAGTCAGCAGAACGCAGCGAGAGAGCAGCAGAGAGAAGGAGAGAGTGAGAGAGAGAGAGATAGAGAGAGAGAGTGAAACAGACACGCAGTGTGTTATTCTCTTGCCCCTCCCCCCTTCCCCTCTCTCCTAAGCCCATTGTGAGTCATGCGGGCAGATAACGTATACGCCACGATGCCGTAACATTTTTCAATATATGAATGAATTTGTCTTCCTGTCGTCAGTTAGTAAGCCGAATATTTGGGGCCATAAAATAACAAGTTTATCTCTAGAATTCACACGCGACAATTGGCTTGAAAGCGGTTTTAAAAACTCTATTTTCTACAGGCAATTTGTTGCCTACTTTGGGGCGCAAAGACAATCGCCATAATTTGTAAGTTCCTTTCTTTTTTTACAATAAGTTTATAGTGCAGTAAATTTTATTACATGCCATAATAGTTAAGGCTCAACTTGAACTGGCCTTGAGCTGGCATAGGAGAGAAAGAGAGAGCAAGAGTGAAAGATAGAGAAGGGGTTGGGGGAGAGAGAGGAAGATAAAGAGTGTATTAAGGCCTCGCTTTAGCAGCGCCATTGGGTTGCTTCTTTATGGGGCTGTGTGCAGTTGTTGTTTGTTTGACAAGTCAAGTGCAGTAAAATACAAAATAATAACATACACTTACACATACATACATACATATATACACATATGCATACGCTTACGCGTATGTGTGTGTGTGTGTAATAAAAGAGAGTTTGGCTTGAGTGTGCGCTGCTGTTGGCCCATTCTGGCCATAACTTTGCCCCTAATGCTAGGTGAATGTGTGCATGTGTGTGTGTGTGTGTGTGTGTTTGAGTGCCTGCATATGTATGTGTATGTGTGTGTTTGTCTGAGTGTCTCTGTGTGTGTGCATGCGCGTTTGTATGTCAATAAGCAATGGGTTCCGCTGGCAGCAATGCTGGTCTACTTTCAGGCGGAACCTGCCTGCCCAATCCTCCAATCCTCCGATCCTCCATCGCAGCCACGACAAAGTTCTAAAACAATTTAATGCTAAAATGTGCCTAGCACACCCTGCCCACATGCCCCGTACCCCCTGCCCCCCTGCACACATTTTTTTGTGGGCCTGGCGCGGCTTCACACACACTTTGTTTTTTTTGTGCCTTTCTTTGCTTTGTTTTCGACGTGTGCGCACAATGGAAATGAACTTGAATTGTAATTACCAAGGCCTAAAGCGTGTCAGTGTGTGTGTGTGTTAAGAGGCTGCACACTCAGTCACACATACACACACAATCTCACTCACTCGCACACACAATTTTAATTTCGCCAAGCACAAGAAACATATGAAATTTAATTAAAATACCCCAGGCCCGACAACCAAAATTGGCCACAATAATCAGGCCAGCCCAGACCAGGCAGGCCAGGCAGCCAGGAGAGATTCTTCGTGCCGAATTCGTCAAAACATGATTTTTTAATGAGCTTCACGGAAACGTATTTACGAGATTCCTTTCACACCTCGCGAGGCGAAGAAAAAAAGCGCGCACAATACGCACAACATAACATAAATAAAAAGGGGTGCACACTACGTATACTTAACTATGTGTGTGTGTGTCTGTGTGCGTGTGTGCCAATAAGTATCTTTGTGTATATACGAGGCAATCTGTTTTCGGTATTATGCCATATCTATCTACGTGGGCGAGCGTGAGATAAATTGTTTATGCGCTTTTAATTTGTTTGCGTGTGTATTAAAATATTTAAAACTCAAGCAATTACATGGCTGAGACTGGAGTGGGAAGAGGGTAAAGCCAGAGCCAAAGGGTGTGCAAGAAGTACTTAAGGACTTAGCGCAGTAATTTGTCATGATTTTGCAGCTATATTTAGCCGTTAATTAGGCTGTTGCTTTCAATTCATTCAAGTTCTTTGCAATTGAAAAACACTTAAACATTTTGTTCACAATTCATTTTTCACTACCACACATTGTACAATAATATTATGAAACATAAACAAATGTGACCTTGTAAGCGACATTTGTATTATAATTTATATTTTCAAATCATTCTTGTTTGTTTGGTATAGTTTTAAGTGGAAGGTGTATACTGAATTTGAATTTAAATTTAGCTGCCTAGAGTAAAGTGGCAACTGCATACCAAATTTAATATCTTTAGTTTGATTAGTCAACAAGATCAACACGGTTTGAAGAGATATAACTTTAGAAAAGCTATGTGAAGTACATATATTGAAAGTGGCAGGCCTTAGCTGAGCTCTGAGCTGCCTTTTAACAAGACTTACTTGCTGCAAATATGCTTATAATTATTCATATTGATAACATGACTTACTTGCTGCAAATATGCTTATACTTATTGATATTCATATTCATATTGTGCAAACTGCCTCAGGGTTTCCATGTTATCACTTTAAGTGCAATGTATATGCAAAAATACGTATAAAATCTTGTAATATAAAGTAAAGTAGCACCTGCAACCCAATTTAATGGGACTAGCTCTATTGGTTAACAAGATCAAGGCGTTTAAAGTGGTAGATCGTAAGTAAAGCTATGTAAAATACAAATCAAATAAATAAAACCTCTACAAGAGTTCTCCCTCAGAGCTGTCTTTATTCTATACCTACACAAACCTGCTACACCCCTTCTAAACATCATAACTGCACCCAGGGTACAGCACAGCACTTTCATTTCTCAACTGGAACTGTCGGAAAAGTCATGCAGTTTGTGATAACTGAGCCACAGTTTATGTGCATAATAGAACAGAGAGTTCCCCAACTGGTCCACAAAGTTGTGAAAGTTTATTTTCAACTTAAATTCAATTAAATTATGCATGAGACGGCGAAAGATTTCAGATTATTAGCAGAGCGCAGAGACAACACGCATACGACCTGTTGTGTGCGCGACAAGATATACTACTACCTAATGAAGCCCTGGGCAGGCAAAGTTCTTTGCGCCAGCCCTGCCGTTTGCCTTATCTTATCTGAGGATGGGTTTATTAAGAGTGTCAGCGAAGATATTTATGTGCTTTGTAGCTAAATCGATACGCATTTGCCGGCGACGATTGCATTAGAGGGCGGACTACAAACATTTTGTCGCCTTTGCTTTGTGCACGCCCCGTTGACCCATTGTGCGACTCCTGCCCCACTGCCGCCCTCTGCCAATCAGTCAATTTATTGCAATTATGTGTAAATTGAGGAACAAAGCGACAACGACGACGACGACGACGACGACGAACTCGAGTGAGATCTCAAATGGCAAAACAGCTGAGAGGGTAGAGAAAGAGAGTACGGTCTGCCCTGCACTTGTTTGCTCATTTAGGAGACAGTGGGAGAACTCTCTGGGAGAAACTAAAAAAATAAACATAATACAAAGCAAGAGAAGTGATTCGTTAAAATATGCACATGATTCGGGAGGAGGGGGAAGAGGGAGTTGCGGGTCCAGTTGGGTTTGTTGGTTACCTTCATTTAAATTCATATTGTAAAAGACAGCAGCGCTCTCTACTTCCAATTTGGCTTCCAATTTAATTAAATGTTTTGACGCATGACAGCGCACAGTGGAGAGTTGTGAGCTGAGGAGCTGTGGTACTGTGGAACAAACAAGCACACACGATATGGCATTTATTCTAATTCATTTAAAGACCTTTCCACCGACTGAATCTGTGGAAGGACCAAGAACCGGAGCCCAGTTACAGCAGGGGCAGAGGCAGGCAGGACAAGTATGTCAGGCGAGGCATAAAATTCGACTAATGGCTGCCGACACACACACACACACACACACACACACTCGCACACCCACTCTCACTCCCTTTGCACTGCAACGTAATGTGACGTGGCATCGAGGGTCGCTAAAAGCAATTCGTGTTGAAAGGATTTCAGCTTTATTAAACTGCCCAGCAGCAGCAGCAGCGTCGGCAGCAGCTTGTGGTTTCGCATTGTCTGTCTCTGGCTGTCAGAGTCTATGACTGTTGAGCCGACCAAATTAAGCTAAAGCTAAGCAGTGCGCTCACAGTACCACAGTGGGCAACCGCAACTGGGGCAACAACTCGGATCAGGCTAACCAGCCTGACCACACTGTGCAGGATGGCCGTCATTTTCGACATTAAATATCTAGTTCTGGACGGGTTAGTGGCGCTTTGATTGATTTACGAGCTCGCCGCCGCTGTTCACTGTATCAAAAACCACAAAATGCTTGCATACACAACCACAAAAACCCACACACACATACACATACATACGCGCATTTGTATACAACAACGAGTTATATTTTCCGGCTTTAAGACAAACAACAGTTAAGCGCGGCCCGCACAATTTAATTGCATTTTTTGCATTCTCCATTTTTTCTTTCTCTTTAAATTATAGCGCACATTTTTCAGCGCTTCATTTTAAAATTTATGAATAAAGTTTGCATGGAATACTAGAAAAAAACAACCGAAAAGAAATTGTATACTATATCTCAAGTAATTATTTCAAAATTAAAACTCAAGAACTTTTGCTCAAGTGCTTTCAAAACTTTTAAGTGTAGAAACAAAAAATCCTTTGCTATAAACAGTTTGAATTGTACTTTCTCCAAACGATACCCTGTAGTTTGTCGGAAATATTTGTAAAGTATTTATAAGAAATCAGAGAAAGAATATATTAATTTTTCCGATAAATTCATTGAAAAAGAACTAAAAAAAAATTACTTTTATTATTGAAGAAACGAAAGATTGATATTTGGATAAGTTTAATGGCTTTACTTGTTTTGATAACTAAGCCATTGATTGGGATCAATTTAAAATATAATTGAAGTTAGTATCATTTATAATTGCAATTGTATAATCATTAATATTATATAAAACAATCAAATTTGAATACAATTTTATAAACGAGTTGTCTCCTTCAAGAAACCTTATCCAATTTCAAACTGCCTTCGACCATTTTGTCGCCTGTGCCTAATTTAAATTGGTATTATGTGGAGAATTAACTAAACGTTCGCATTATAAATGCAATTTCAATTTCAGACTCAATTAATGCATAATAAAACTGCGTTCATGGATCATTAAACAATGAATATATAGACAGATTTTCTGGCAATATCAAATTTACAGATTAAATGCGGATAATAAAACGAAAATCTCTTGAAGTCAATTGCACAAGGTAATTGTAAATCAAAGGTCCATTGCCATTGCACTCACTTAATATTCGATTAATATTCACTCCATTAGATCGAAGCGAAGCGTAAATCAAGCGAAAGAACGAGTCATTCAATGGCAAAATTGGCTCTGAAGTGAGGTTATGTTTATTTTCAATGTAATTAGGCGCCACAAAGGATAAAGATAATTTGATTAGGGAATGGAAAGGATAAACACTTAAATACAAAAACGATTTATATGTACGAGTATATTAATTTCTAAACTAATTTATAATAAGTTTAATATTATATACATATATATATTGTAATAATATTCCCCAACGGAATTCAAGTGTTTCATAAATTTAGCGTAATTTAATACACACATTAGCGTACAGTTTGCACAATTGAGCACTTCCTAATGAGTTCATTTGGTTGAACTCAAATTTCGCGAATTCAATGAGCTCTTCTCGGCTTACACGCCATGTGGAGTGCAAAGTAAACCCGCGCAATAAAAAACACACAAATCGAATAGCCAGCACGAAAATATTTAAAACAAATTGTTTAGCTTACCGTGAAATAATTTTTGCCTCGACGTCGATGAAGACCAATTAAGTTAGTTCCGAGCTAAAAACAATTCCACGCGTGCATCCATTAAAGTCGGCAATAAAAATGGATTTTTATTTCAAAGTAAATCCTTTTGTATGTGTTTTTTATAAATATTTACGGATTTTGATTCAATAATCAAATTTTTTTAATTTTTTGCTTCACACACACACGCCCACATACAGAGACACCTGCACTGTGGTCAATTGTTTAATGTTTTATGTAGATTTTTGTGTTGTCGGGAAAATTGAATTTGGATTCTCAATTTTGTGGCCCCAATTCGATTACGATTCGAAAAATGTTGCCGCCGGCATTTTCCGTGCTCAACATTTTCCTCAAACTGATTTTCCCACAGATCTAACGACGCGTTCGCCAACGTTTTCGAACTGTTCGCGCGCGAGTTTGCCGTCGAACTGAACGCCAGCGTTAACGTCGACGTCGCTCAACGTTCAGTTTACTGCCTCAGTCGCAGCCGCAGTCGCTGCCAGCATTCGCTGCCAGCAGTAGATTTGTGTGAGAGTGTGAGCGGGAGAGAGCGAGAGTAGGCGACGCAGGTCGCTGTTGCTGCTGCGCGCTTGTTGCTTCTGTTGACGTCTTTATACTGCCTGCAGACAAATATTTATGCATAAAAATAAATGCAAAATTATTTATTAATATTTGTTCAGTAATTCTCTTTAAATAAATCTTATGAAGATTTAAATATTTCATTGAATAAACTCGCTTCTTAAACTGGTAATATTGTTGCTTTCTTTGTGGCAGTGTTGACGTGCTGCAGCATTGCCTACGTTTTGGTTTGCGTCTGCGCTTCTTTGCGCTCAGTCAGCAACACGTTTTTGCGCTCTCTTTGTTTTCATACGCACATTCGTAAACAGAGCGCCCGCAATTGGTACCGTGGCACGTGCAGTTGGCCCAGTAAACTGGGAATAGCGGCGCAAAATTTAAATTGCCACGCGGCGCTTCTTCCCTGTGTGGGTATGTGTGTGCGGATGTGTATAATGTTTGTTGCTTTAGCTGGCGGCACCAAATGTCTCGTCTCATTCACATGCAGCAGCTGCAGGTGGCACGGCCATAGACGAAAAATGTCTTAAGTAAGCATCATTAAAGCATATGAGGCAACACATACATGTATATCCCTTAGAAATGGGTTGTCTGTAGGGTATGATCGACTAATAAAAAGTGTTTTTAAATATATCCATATATATGTACATACCTATATTTTTAAACATGCGCTTTAACAGTGTTTTGTATAATAAAAACTGTTCATTTCAGATCCGTGCTTAAATTGAATACCATTTATTTGCATATTATTGTTTTCGATAGTTAAGTTTAACCTCTTAATTAGCATCAGCTGGTGGTCAAGATTTCCAGTTTCTGTTAAGTTTTACGCCAAGCAACGGTTAAGTTTTTCTCTGAGCTGCTGTTAAGTCGTAGGCTAAGCAACTGTTAAACTCTATGCTTAGCAGCTGTTAGGTCGTATTTCAAACCACTGTTAAGGTTTACTCTTAGCTGCTGTAGAGCACCTGTTAATGTTAGCTACTCATTTGGCAATTCTCTCTCTTATTGAATACAGCGCCTGTTAATGTTAACTGCTCATTTGACAACGCTCTCTCTCTCTCTTATTGAATGCAGCAGTGTAATTATATATAGAATCAACAACTTCAACTACAGGGTATTGCACAGTCTAGTACATTTCTCTATCCTGCTCCACCAAAATTGTATTCATAAAACCAGCAGCCTTGAAGCAATGCCGAGTGCAGCCAAAGATCCGATAACGTGTGTGTGAAAATGAATCATGCCAAAATACGAGAAATACATCATAAATTCCATTATATTTGTGTGTGCATGTGTGTGTGTGTGTTGTGGTCTCAGCTCAGTTCCGATTGACATACAGGCTAATCAATCATTTTGCCACATCAGATAGTTCTATCAGCTGCTTCATCATGCAGCAGCTTAGAGCAAAGATGCTCAAATGAAACCACGAGAAATGCACGCAGTAGGTGAGTGGGAGAGGAAGGAAGAGAGAAGGAAAGAGATTTAGACTGTCACACGTGGTGTATGCGCAATGTCAGCAGCAGCTGTGCTTAATTTACTACCCCACAGCGGCTCCGGACATTGCTTTATTAAATGCCGTGCTGTGATGACCCACATTTAATCAACATTAATTGCACTTGCCTTGTGCCACGCCCCCTACCACACCCTACTGCGTCCCAAAATGATAATTTGTTTGTCAACCTCAAGTTGAAAATTTACATTAGGCCATTTTTCCGCTAAATACCATTGTTTTGATTGATGGCGCCGCTCTCTCCATCTCATTCTATCTCTACCATTCTCGCTTCCGTTTATGTTTCTGTTACTGTTGGTGGGCATACAAATTTCATTTCGAACAGGATATCCTGTTGCTCGTCCTGCTGTCAGTGGCACATCGGATGACGCATGACACATGCACACAAAACAGTTGCAAATTAAATCACGTTAAATTTGTTATCAAAACAATTCAATTAAGAATCATAAAAAAGACGCGGAGGTCAACGTGTCTCCCTCTTCCACTCACCTTCTCCCACTTTTATTCATGCTTTTTTTTCCTTTCAACTCGCATTGCCATGACATTAAAAGCCACACGACATTGTTGGGTTTTCCACAGAAATGTACAATACATATATACTATATACATATGTAAATTTATCTGTTGTATTTCCTCTTCAATGGGCACACAAATTGTTCCTGCGACAAGACAGAAAACATCATTTCCATGCGAGTTTTTTATTTCAATTGTTTTGAATTATACCTCATAACCATTCCCATTGAAGCTCTTATTCGTGCATAGGAGACGTTTCCGTGGAAGTTGTCGCCAACGGATATATGTTGACTCAACCAAACTGAAACGAAACCCCTGTGGTCTTTTTTTTTATCACAAAAAGCATAAATGTAATCTGTGATTGTGTAGCCCACTGTTCTTGCAGCCTAATTATCTTATATTTGACATATTTACAATACTAATTAAACCAAATGTTTTGTTGTAGAGCTTTTTTAAGTACATTTGTTAGATACCTACCAAAAATAGAGCTGACAAAAAAAGTCTTGTTATAGGGAAAATATAATGGAATCGCTGTTATTCACATTTATTTTCGGAAGTGGGGAATATCAACTGATGCTGGAATTGGAAAGAGAGCATGAGGGGTGTGACAGCGCTGAACATTACAATATTAAAAAAATACTAACGTTACAGTCAGGTGCTGACTGTATAAGGCCATGGATTATCATTTTATACCGTAATACAAATTTTAACGGTATGGAATCGCCGCCCGAATATTATTAGAATAAAATAAATAAAAAAAATAAAATAATAAATAATTAATAAATGAAAATTCGCACCCGCCTCAACCGGGAGTAGAACACACGCACTCTCTCACAGCCGTCCGCCACTCTAACCACTCGGCCATTGCCTCACTCCTTGGCCCATCGGCAAAGCTGCATTGTCAACCAATTTTGTTACCATACAATGCAAATAAAAAGTTTAAAATGCTGTGTCTGACGCGGTATGGAATCGCCGCCCGAATATTATTAGAATAAAATAAATAAAAAAAAATAAAATAAAATAATAATTAATAAATGAAAATTCGCACCCGCCTCAACCGGGAGTGGAGTTGAACACACGCACTTTGTCACAGCCGTCCGCCACTCTAACCACTCGGCCATTGCCTCACTCCTTGGCCTATCGGCAAAGCTGCATTATCAACCAATTTTGTTACCATACAATGCAAATAAAAAGTTTAAAATGCTGTGTATCTGACGCTAGATTTGAACTTCGGTATGCTTGCGTAAATTAGGTCTGCTTAAGTATAAATGTATGTTCAAAGTGAGTTTAATTCGTATCATATCTCACTTATTAATAGTCCGATTTAAATGATTTTTGAATGAATTTTCACATAACGCCCGTGGCAAAGTATTTGTCATGTAAGATATACAACTTTGGTTGTTGAGCTAATATTGTAGTTTTTAAATAGTTATTACTGATTTACGGAGGCGGGAAGGGGCGTGTCCAAATTTTAAAAAAACTTTGAGACACTGCAATATATACGTATGTTGTCGCAAAATTTGATGACTCTAGCTCTTATACTTTCTGAGATCCAGGTGTTCATACAGACAGACAGACGGACAGACGGACAGACGGACAGACGGTCAGACAGACATGGCTCAATCGACTCGGCTACTGATACTGATTCAGAATATATATAGTTTATGGGGTCGGAGATGCCTCCTTCTGCCTGTTACGCACAATTCCGTTCCGACAAACACAATAGTCCATGAATTTTTTTAAAATCCATGGCCTAATGAAATGCTGTCATAGAATCATTAACAGAATTTTTAACAGAACTTGTAACATAACTTGAAGCAGAACTAACAGAACTAGAATAAGAACCAGAACTGGAAGCTGTAAATAGAATCTGTAATCAATATATCTCTAGAGTAGCAGTGTACCTGTACCAGTGTATTTGTACCTACACCTCAATAAGTAACAAAAAAAGTAGTAACTAAACCTCTAGATGAACTAGAGCTCTGGAACCAGTAACAAAACCTATAGATAAATGTTAATTGAAACACAAAAACAGTTTTCCTTACAAGGCATAACATTAACCAAAAAATAACAGAAATATTCAATTCTCCACAGAAATAGAGCTAGCTTAAATAAGTTACAGCAAGTTAAAGCAATGTTAATCGCACTTTGTAATGTTTTCCGGAAAATTACTTTTTCAGAAATTTCTGCTTAATGTTCTGCTTTATAAATCCCTCTTAAATTGTGCTGCTCATTTTGGGTGCAACAGTTTTGAGCTTGTTGGGTTCGCGCGATCCGCAGTTAATCAAGTCAAGAGCGCCGACATTAGGCCAAGGCAAGCAACAGCTGCTAGTTCTCAAGGTCGTGCCATTGGGCTCAGCTGTTTTTTGGCCAAACTCGCGAACACTTTAATTTACGGCTAATAAACTGCATGGCTAAAAAAAAAGAAGAACTGGCACAAAAACAGCTAAAACGGAATGAAATGAGAGGAAAGGAAAGGAAACTTTTTTTAAAATATGCAACGGTGTCACAAAGGGCAACTGCCGTGTTGGATTTGCTGCTGCTCCCCCCCTGCTCCAGGTGCCTCTACTTCTGCCCTCCCTGCTCCTACTGACACTGCTTCAGCTGGCTCTGCTCCCTTGCATGCTCTTGCTTTCCTGTTTCTTGTAGCTGATCCAGCTCTCCCAACTCCTGCACTTCTTCTCCAACTCCTCCTGCACCTACTTCCCATTCTCCTGCACCCACTGCTCCTGCTCCTGCTTCTCCTTCTCCTGTTTCCTTTGTTGTTATTGTAGCTTCATTAGGAAAGGTTCAATTTCCATAAAGCATAAAGTTTATACTTTTACGGGGCAGGCACAGAGAGGCAGGAGGAGTAACATTAGACAGCTGCTCGTAAAAAGAAAAAAAAAGGGGGAGGGGGTGCAGGGGGTAGCAAAAAAATACCGAAACAGCAGCAAATCAACTACAAAATGGAGGCGCCACAGCAGCTCAAACAGCAAAACTTTTTTGAGCATGTGTGCTGTGCGAAGAAAAGAGAAACGGAGCCAAAGATGAAGAATAAAGGTGTCGCCTTATGGAGCAGTTAATTTTGCAGTATGTGTGTATGTATGTGTGTGTGTGGGAGTGTTTATGAATATATAGAGCTATACATGGCTATATACCAGACGTACTATGTCTGGTTAAGCTCTTCGTCAGCCCTCCCGCATGCCCGTCGATTGTTAATTACGCTTCGACGTGACTTCGACTTGCAGCGCTTTGTTGCAGCTTAAGACGTAAGCTCCTTGTTGCTGGCAACCTTGAACCCTTAAACCATATTTATATGCCGAAGACACGACGCGACACAACACACATTACTACCTTACATACGTTTTGCAACTTGTGCCATTTATCAAGTGCCTTAGCCCCCCAGTCAATCCCTCCCGCTGCCTGCTAATCGGGCACAGACTCATGTGGCAGGCGGGGCAAATCAATGCGAATTGCCGCATGCCACAACTGCCTGCAACTGTGGCCCCTCTGCCTCCATCTGTCCCTTTCTGATTTGCATGCACTGCAAAATTGAAGTACAAAGTTTTCCCAAATTCAAATCAGACAAATCTCTCGAAGGAGGCCAGGAAACTTAAGATACACATGTAAAACATGTTTTATGCAGCAGAAAGTTTAATTTGAATTGTGAATATTGTGTGAGCTGTGCGGGAAGAGGGGCAGTTTGAAGAGATTCTCGAAATTCCCTTCATACCTCAATGGACAATCATTTTTTGGGTTTGCAAATGGAATTTCTATAGGAATCTGCCATTTACGCTCTATTTGCTTATGCCAAATCGTTAAGATCTTAAATTTAAAGCCTCTTTCTTCTTCTCCTCTGCATTCTGCTACTGTGCCCAAGCAATCTGGGCACTTTACGAGCAACCCTCAAAGATTCAAACGAAGCTACATTGTGAACGAACTTTTGAAGTACGTGGGTATCCAAGGTCGGGGAATCAACCCGTGCGGGCTTAGCTCTGGGCCTCAGTGTGTGTGGGTGTGGGTGTGTGTGTGTGTGTGTCTAATAACTGAGAACTGGCAACAAAAGTTGCCAGTTTAATAGGCAGGTGCTGCACGGCATGGAGCATGTTCCACTGCAGTTGAAGGAATGTGCCCAGTTCTCCAAGCACCAAGGTGCCATTTTGTGAGCAGCAGGACACCCGTCAAAGCAGTCTTAATGGACCATTTCGGTTGCCAGCTCTGCCCTTTCTCTTTCTAATGTAGGCAGGCAAATTAGCTTAACTATGGTATATTTTATGTAAAAGTATGAAGGTAAAACATGTTTTCTTCTAGCACTTCATTTTAATTACTGTAATGTTATGCTCATGTTATGTTAACTGCATGTTAATCTAACTTTAATTGTCATAGAATCATTAGATAAGTATCACTTTTGCTGACGTTATGTTAATTCTATGTTCTGTTAACTAAAGTCAGCAGAAAATTAACTATCGTTGATACTGCCTATCGGACTGCTTATGTTATGTTAACTCAAGTTATAAAATAAGCATAAATGTTAACATACTGATCCAGTCTATCGTCTGCTGCATTTTAATCTCATCCCTGTTATCCTTGTGTTATGTTAAACGTATGCTATGTTAACTAAAATTGGCCTAACAGCACATCCATAAGCAAGCGATATACAGTTATCGATATATTTATGCCACCTATCGCACTGCTACAGTTACAACTGCGGCAGCTGACCCGAGGCCAGGATGACGGCGGAAGTGGCTGGCAAAACTGCTGCAAAATCCTTCAAAGCACTTTCTAATCACTTTTAGGGCACATCAAACAAGGGCAGATCAAACACATCAAAGGAGAAAACATTTTAACACAATTAAGAGAATTCAATTAAAAGCCAATTAAAAAGTTGCACAGCTGCTTGAAATTGTGCTTGAAATTATTTTCGCTTCGTTTTTCAATAAGAATCGGTTAACCGCTAAAGTCCGAGCAGGACAACGACGACCACGATGACATGATGACAACACTTTGGGGAGCAGGCAGCAAACATCCTGCGTCCTGTAGAAGAACTCCAATTGCTCAGCAATAAAAACTTTGTCCTTACAGCAGTTTCCTCACGTACCTCACTCCACACGCAGCAGCAGAGAATGCCCCTCAGGGCGACACTCTGTGTCTCTTATGAGCCAGGCAAAGCATAGCTGAGCTGAGCTGAGCTAAACCAAAGGTCAAAGTACCGCTATGCAAACCCACCGACTTCCGCCAGCTACACAGTTTCTTAAGAGAGAAGAAAAGTAAAAGAAAACAACAAAAAAAACGAATGTTATTTAGAGCTTGTTGTCGACGCAACCAGAATAATGACAGATTTATTACATTTTAATTTGTTGAGCCGAGCTGAAAAAGGATATATATACGATATATATACAATTTATATATATATTATGACAACAATATGGTCATAATTTCTGGCTTTCTCTTTGTGTTTGCCCAATAAACTTTGCTTGCTTTGTGCTGTTCCCAAATCCAGTAAGCAATCATTTCGCTTTGCGCTAGAAAGTATGCTATGAAATTATTCCTACTGCTGCAATTGGGAACAGCTTTCATGATTGTCCTTTATACTTTTTCTTGTCAGTCAATAGAAAGTTTTGCGTGCAAACTTCTTTGCCGAGTGTCATCGAGGCGCGCACAAATTAAGAGTTTTCTTTATTTACTGCTGATAAAAAAAGCGAAAGGGAAGCCCAAAGCAGGTGACTGCCTGGCAACTCTCAGCTTGAGAGTTGGCCAACTCTTTGCAGCCATTTGAGCGTGAATATAGGACTCGGTTCTTCTGCTACCCCACACCACTTCTCCCTCTACACTCCTCCCAAGGAGCAACCAAAAAATTTGGGCGACTGTCAACCGAATGCTCAGAAAACAGCGCCTTCGCCTCGAGAGCAGAAAATGCTCAGTGCCTTGGAATTTAAAAGGATAATTCTAAACAAATTACTGCTACAAGTCAGCAAAGACCCGGCGAGAGGGATAAACATACTTACAGCTTAGAGAGGGGAGTGTGGGGGGGTAGACAGAGAGAGGACTGAGCTCAAACATTTCGTCAGCGAACATTTTGCATGCGTTGCAAATAAATTTACTTGGGTCTATCATAAATTGGGCCGCTTGTCAGGCTGCTTATCTGTGTGTAAACAGTGTGTGGCACAGTCGGCTATGGCCAAAGCGACTGCGGCTAGACGGAGCCGGTGCTTAAGCCAGACAATATGGTAATTCGGGGCAGCAGCAATGTAGAATGTAATTGAGACAGCGACGAGGGGCGCTTAACACCAAGACACACAAAAAAGGACCAACAAAATATGACAAAGAATTACAAAAATTATGAAAAAAAAGAAGAATAAAATAAGAATAAATATTTAATTTTCTGAAGGGGGAAAGGAGAGAAGACATCGCAGACATCGTGACCCAGCAAAGCACTTTATGAAATTATGCAGACTCGGTGTATCTGGGAGTATGTCACTTGCTCGGCTGCCCTGTCAAACCTTTCTCAGGTGCTAAGCAGCCTCGCCATATTCATGGTCCTCTTACCAGCCCCACATTATGCACAGTTTTGCGCGCAATCACATGCAAATGAGAAGGCACAGCTCGGCAACGGCAATATGCCACTGCTATATAGAGTACTATATCGTTATATATATACAAAGACATATTTAATATATACTAAGCTAGTCGGCCGGACTGTCTGTCTACTGCCCAGACACTGTTTATGCTGATTAATTTCACTCGCAATTCGTTGGCCAAATGACTCAGCGCCTAGACGCCGTGCCACGCCCACATTTGTAGTCATTAAACTGGCTCATCATGCTGCAGATTAAGATTATAATATAGAGAAGAGAGTGTTGTTGTAGAGCACTTGGGGATTGAGTTAAATGCAGTTACTTGCCAAGCCTAATAGGTGACTTCGCTGACGCCTTTAGAAGACAGCATAGTACATTACTTATACTTATATTCCTGATTAATTGTCTGCTTATTTTAAACAATATAATACTTTATGTTAAGTTAGCCTGATATAACTTGCCACACTTGCTTTCAATTACTGCAAACAGTAAATAATCTGACACTAAGCAGATCAGTTCGAGCTACCATAGAACCCAGTGTAGACCTATGTTGGATATTCCATAAGATATGTATCTTTTTATTTCTATATTTATAATACTATTTGTTGTCAAACTAACATCCAAATCAAGTCAAGTATGAGTTCATTTTTGATTTTCCATTTCCCCACACAAAATAAACACAATTTCTATTTGTTTTTCTTAACTTCTCGGCGCCACGTTAAGGATTTGTATTTGTCACGGCACGCTCAGAGTTGATTAAGCCAAAGTCATGTAAAGAGAGTATGTTTTATTTGCAGCAGCAACAGTTGAAAGCCAACAAGTCTGTCAAGTTCAATACGAATTACCAAAGAAGTTGTTTGACTTGATTTGTCGGAATAATGTTGCTTACTTTCAGGCGTAGCTTAAAAGTTTTAACACTTGAATGTCGTATAATTGCAGACTGAAATTAAATGAACTGTTCCCTGGCATATACATATATATGAAAATATATAAGAAATATTATTAATTGGGTAGCTTAACATGTGGAATTCCTGCCTGTGCGCGTGTGTGTGTAGCCACACGCTCAAGAATGTTCAGTGCACAGCGGGAATGCTGTAAAATTGTTGCCTACATCTCAGCGCGCATGCCGTGTCGGTGTGTCAGTGTGTGTGTGTGCATGTGTGTGTGCGTCGCAGTGTCGCAATGTCACTAACAAGTTAATTTCGCTGGCATTCGTGCGACACGTTTTCACACATCATTTCTGCTGCGAGCAGCGCCAAACGTAGAGAACGATAAAGAGGAAAGATAGAGAGAGACAGAAAGAGAGAGCGATAGAGAAAGATGAAGAATGTGGGAATGTGTGTGTGTTTGCTGTTCTTAAAGCGAATTGAAAAAATGTGCTGCATACTTTCGCCGGCTGTCGACTTAAGCATTGCGATGCCTAAAGCCACCCACAGGATTTTCGACACCGTCAGCACATTGAAAAATCGTCACATTTTCACCGGCAAAGTGCCGCTATAATTCACACGATACGCACAAGTTGTCGCAGTTACAAACTTTCAGCTCATTTGCATACGGTTATTATTGAGAGGTTGGCAAATTATACAATCGAGTGAACAGCATCCGCCCCGGGAGGGGGAAGTAGAATAACATAGAATGGAATGAAACGGAACCGACGCTTGGGTAGACACACTGTGGCAAACTATATCGCTAAGCGGTGTATATTGCAAATAATATTTAGTACGTACAGCAGTACGTCCTATAGGCCAGACCATTATATCGATAGTTAGTCATTTATTGCTTACACATGGAAATAATGTTAAGCTAAATTGATGTAACATAAAAGAAAATAAACCTAACAGAATGATAACATTAAAAGAGCTAATGTTAATTTTTTGACGTATGTAATTAAGATCAGTATATCGATACTTAAGCTCATGTAAAGTTAGCTTAGTTCGGAAGGCAACCTCTGTTAATTCTCAATGAGTTTATGTAGTTAACATAACAGAGTGATAACATAAGCGAAGTTAAAATAAATAAAGTTGTTTTAAGAGTAACCTCCATTGTGTTACACTCTTTTATATGCTGTGTGTTATTAAATATATATAGAATATTATTAGCAAACTTAAAAAGTTGTAACTAAGTCAAATTAGAGCTAAGTCACTAACTATTTAAAAAACAATTTAATTGAAAACGCAACACTTTCTTCTGCACAGTTTCCTACTCTACCTCAATGTGTCACGAAATCATAGGAAAATTATAATAGCTCAGTTTTCGTTGTCCATTGCACAAGAGCAACAACAATAGCGCCGACTTTCGTCTATATCGTCATCTATTCACCTGCTTCCGACTTGCGTGCGTAATTTATGTTACAATATTATTCAATTATGCGACTGTAAACCTCCACCGACGAATGCTCTCATAAATTATGCAGCCAAATCCGCATCAGCATAAATTTTGTGCAGCTGACACCCACGCACACACACGCACACACACACACACACACACGCACACACACACAAATGCAGCAATGAATACATATTTATTGCGCTTATGTCAATTTATTTGTTGCTTATTTAACAGAGCCATCACATGTCATCGCACATATTAACATTTTAATATAGAAATACTTACTCAAATATTAATAGGACATTGATTATAACAATTACATGATAATTATATTGAGTAATTAATTCCCTTATATAATATATTGATCGGTAAAAAGGCCCAACATTATTGATGTCATGTAGAATTGATATGTAACATTAAGTGATCAGCACCTAGCGAAAAAGACAATAACAGTATAATAAATAATAAACAGAGAGTTACTGCAACCCATAACTAGAAAAGTTTAGTTTGTTGATATTTATTTACAATATGAACTTGATTTGGGGGCGTATTACATTTCCATGTTTTTTTCCAACCAGTCACCGTAACTAAGCACTCGGATAAAAAATAAGACTAAACAACAACAATATGTTTTATATAAATATATATAAATATGAGAAAGAGTCGCTTAAAGTGACTGCATTGTTAGCACAATTGTGTGTTGTATGTGTGTCAAGTTGAAAGTGCCAAAAAATCCAGTTACATTTGGCATGCAACACAAATCCGAACCCAACTTTGAATTTCACACGTCGCTGCAAGGACAACAAACTGAAAGAATTTTGCCTACTTGACATTTTTATGCGACAACACGACATTATCAAATGTGGCAGTTTATGAGGGTGTGTGTAGGAGTGTGTATAGGTATGTGTAAGTGTGTGCTTGTGTACACTTGCCAATCTTGTTGCCTTTTACTCACAATGTTTGTTTACTTGCCATGATTTTAAAAATATGCTGGGAAATATTTGTTTGCCATAAAATATGCAAATGCGCATCGAAGATGAACACCTCAAAGATACAGATACAGGAAAAGGTACAGGTAAAAGCAACGGTAAAGGTACATTTAAGTGTATGTAGGTCTTCCTTTTGGGATATTCAATACCGCATTTCCACACATGCCTTCTAATGATGACGCACATCTGTCGTAAGCTCGCAGAAAAAGGAAAATATTTAGCCCAAATTTCTGACTTTGACTTTCCCTAACTCACTTCAAAGTTGCTGTTTTCTTTGAAATTAAACGATTTAATTGCATTAAAGTTAAATCAAATGCGCGTGCGAAAAGTTTTGCGCATTCAGTGGAGCACACAACGCGCCCGTTCAAATCAAATCATTCAACTCAAGCGTGCCAGCGACGCTAATAGCTCTGCAAAGGGGGACGCTGAGGTGGAGCTGCAGGTGCAGGTAGAGGTGAATTATAGCTAAGGTGGGAGAAGGAGAAGAAGTATATTGAGGGTTGTACTGCTCTGTTGTGGCTGTTCGCACTTCGCTCTAATTTCATCTTTGTTTGCGGTTTTGCTTGGCTGTTTTGCAGCGCGAAAAAGTTTTAATTAACTGTTGCTGCAACAGCACGCGTCGCTGCCACGCCTTTACGCCCATTCTTTTTCTATCCCTCCCCGACTTTAAGCATCAACCTTTAATCATCAGCATTGACAAACAGGTGGCTGACAACCCTTTTTAAGCGCGTGACAACCCTTTGTCAGTCGCTCTTTCCATGTTGATTTTTCTGATTTGAATACCCAGGAAATTTTGCAGCCTCAAATTGGGTATACAATACAGTTGGAAAAGTCAATACAGTTAGCTGAAAAAGCTATCATCAACAGTGTAAATATTTTATATATATATAAAATATGTTAAATACTTTAAATCACTAACAGAAATCAACAGAAATTGTTCAGAAATAAAATATCAACTGGAAATTAAGTAACATGTTATAGAAAAGAATTATGACATGTATCTGAGAGACTCATAAATCATTTATGATTAATTATTATGTTATATATAATAAATATAATATATAATTAATATAATCACTTGAAGAATCCAAATATAACCTCAGAAATTTTTTTAGACAAATATCCGATGAAATTTGCAAAAGTAATGACAATTCGCTGCGAAAAATGAGAATAAATATGGTAATTGCTAATTTTATTACAGAATATCTCACAGTCGAGCAGCACACTTTTTTACAATTAATCCATTTTATTTTATAGCCGTACACAGTCATGAAAGAGTCTTTTATAGAGAAACATAAGCTGTAGATAAAAAGAAAGCAACTTTTAAAAAGTAACTAGATAAGAATATTAATAAAAATTTAATTGTTTTTCAGTTAAAGGGCTTAAGTTGCTACAAATATTTGAAACAGTGAAAATACTATATACATTTATTAAATACATTTACTAAATATTATATTTAATATATAAACGACATTTTTATTTCAACCATTCCTACGCCAAATTTGTTTCGATTGCAATAAAGTGGCTGTCAATTAAACTAGATTCCCATATACGTATTGCTGCCAACTGTCAGGCAAATGAACATGTCTATAAGGGTATCTAATCTGTGACACATTTTACCTAACTAATTTGGTTTGATTTTTTTTTTTTGCCAGAATGTGAAATATTTTTAGAAACGAATTAAAGTCCTTGATTGAAGTTGTTGGAAAAGTTTGAGGCAACTTTGATGTTGCCAATTTATAAAGTTCGACGGCAAAAAATGATCTCCATTTATCATGGCTAGCAGACTAATGGGCTGCAGGGTGTGTGGATGTGTATTGCAGGATGCAGAGCGCAGGGTGTACTCCTGCCTGTTATACTCATGATATTTATTTATAGATGAATATGAATATGAATGTGACTTTTGGTGCGCGTTAAATTGCGCTTTTTAATTTTAATTTGATTTTCACGGGAAATATACGGAAGCTGTGTGTGTGTGTGTGGTGTGTGGTGTGTGGTTATTTGCATATATTTGCTATGCTTGTGTGTGTGTGTGTTTGTGTGAGTGTTTATGTTGCAGAGCGCAGCTGTCAATAAGGCAACTGCATTAATAACGCACTTCTGCACTTGCTGCCCCGTTGTTGTTGCTGACTTATTGACAGCTGCCTGACCAATTATAGTGCAATTAACACACTTGATTGGTTAACAGCTACGATGCTCACAGACACACACACACACACTCACCCACACACACCGCAGGTAGCAGACAATGGGCCTCCATTTCCTGCTCCTTTGCCTTACCTCTTGCGCTGATATGTATGCTATGATTTTAACATTTCAAAGGTGTACAGACCCTCCTCACCCGCCACTCTCCTTTCCACCTCCTCTCAACTGCCTGCTAAGACTACTACGCAACATGCCCACGCAACAAGCAAACAACAACAAGGATTTTTGCAAAAATGTTCACTGGCTTTGCAACTGCAAAGTTTTGTTATAACAAGTTGGCCATAAAGCTGACTGCCAATTGGCCAACGGCCAACGAAAAATACCAAAAATAGATTCGCCAAACAGTGCTGACTGTTTCTCTCTATGTGTGTGTGTGAGTGTGCTGTGTGTGTGTATGTGTGTGAGTCTGCAGTGTGCGTAGCCAGACAACCATTAATTGTGGCTTCACACGCAGTCGGCTAGCAAATCTGCTTCTGTGTTAGTGTGTGTGTGTGCTTATGCCTGTAGATGGCTGTGTCTATATTTGCCTGTATGTGTGTGTGGGTTTTGCTCTGGCAATCCGAGTATTTTTATTCATTTCTGTTGCGACTCACTCCCTTTCTGTCTCTTCCAATCTATCTCTTTCTCTTTCACTCACCTAGCTCACTTAACCGAAATTAAATTCAAATGCAAATGCAAATTTAATTTCAACTGTAATTGTAAAGCTATAAAACGTTATGACGGAGCATTGCCCCAGAGAGATATGATGGTCTCTCAAGCCATTTGAATTCGTTAAAAAGATATCACAAATATTAAAATAATTAAAATGCTACAAATACACCTATACTCTGCAGTAATAAATACCGTTATATGCGTAGTAATTAATACGTTCAGAAATAATGATTGGGTTTATTAATAGACAACAAGTTTCGAATTGCAAAAAAATACATCAAAATTTAATATACTAATGTTATTTTTAATTGTAACATCAATTTCAGTGCAAATGAAGGTTGTGCAATTTAATTTACATGCAAAAATATAAAATTAGTAAATATCTTATTTATCAAATAAGCATAACACCCTCATTAAATTAGACATCATCTACTTAAGTATATTTAATTACAGTCCCACTCTGCCTTTCTTTACTGTTAATATTATATATTAAGAGTTGATGTGCCTGCATTATCTTATAATAATGAAAGAAAACTTGAACTAATCTTACAAGTTATATCTACCTCATTTAGTATATAAAACTGTTTTATCTGAACATGCTCATCCATTATAATATTAGCTACCATTGCTCCTAACTAATCATTCTCTAGAAATATAAGTTACAATCATTTCATACAAAAAACCTTAGGTAATCTAATATTACTCAATATACTTTACTTTCCTTATCTCATTTACCACATATTCTTCTAATTAAGTAAACAAATCTTACTCAATATATTTTATTTTCCTGACCTCGTTTATCATATCTTCTGCTAACTAACCATGCTTAACAATAACAGTATCAAACTATACCTTTCTTAAATGTCAACTTTCCCCTTACTTATCATTCTCCAGAATATAATATTATAAAGACCTTTGCCATTTAATATAGTACCAAGGTAACTCAAACAAACTATGTTCAAGCATTATAATATGATGTTTACCTGCCCCATCTCATATACCATATATTCCCTTAACTTACCATTCTCAAACATTTGAAAATTATCAACTTCTTCCCCATCTAACGCACCTTACACAAACTAACCATTGTCAACCAATGCCATATAATAATTATTAGCCGCCCCTTTTAATATAAGCTACCAACTTATTCTCAAACCTATCATACTCAACAATTATATTATAAACGTTACCTTTCCCATCCCTAACTAACCATGCTCAACTGTAATAATATTATCGCTTTGCCAACAATTATCGATTGTTGTGTGGGGTGGAAACTGTTGAGGCCTACGGCAATCCAATCAATATGACAAAATTGTCACGCTTCTGTTGATTTGTTTGCTGTCACCTGCCGTATCCGATGGAGATAATAAAGCACTTGGCATTATGAAACGAATGCTACAAGTTGCAGTTTAAATAATTTATCAAAATAGAAATCCGGAAAAGGACATTGTCCATTTGTGCCTGTCCCCCTGTGCCTATTGCTGTCCCTCCCAAGTCCGATTGTCCCTGCTTGCTCGCACGCGTCAAACAATTTGATATATGGGGTCCCCAAGGGGTTCCTGGGTCCTGTAGTGGGCCTCCCACTGTCTCCTGCTGTTTACGTCTTTGCGCATTATTAACGTGCGACGATGCGACGACTAATAAAACGAAACGCCAACTGGGCAGAGTGTGGCAAGAGTGTTGCTAGACAGGGGAATATCAAGGACAATGCGCCATTGCCTTATTATGTTGACATACCATTTCCAGGCTCTCGTGTGGCCAAAGCCAAAGCGTTTGTATAATTGATTAGGTTTGGCTTTGCCAATAAAGCACACACTTTACTTATCTCTGATGGGGGGGCGAGGAAACAGTCCTTCATCAACATCTCCATCTACATTTCCTCATTCCTTGTCCCCACTCGGGCTCTAAATAATAATTTATGTACTGTGTACAAAGACATTAATCTTTATTGCAACTGTAAAGTATATGCAAACCGCTGACAAGTCATTTTCCTGTCTCGCCTAAGCGCATTACAAATAAAACTCTCGACTCTTCCCCCAGGTTAGTTAGGCAATGCCTCCTCAAGGACTCTTCATACACACCTCTGCCGCATTTGCTTGATTTTCATTATCATTTTGATTAGCTTTGTGAGTTTACACTGAAATTGAAGAGCTTGGAAATTCTAAAGAATTACCATCACATACAGAGCTGATAAATTTTAATCGTCTGTCATATATTCAATTAGATTGTGAAGCTTGTGTGGGAGTTGTCTTTAACTGTGCTGGGAATTTGTGGAATTTTTGCTGCTTTGTAATAACAAAGACAAAGTTTATATGCGCAAGTTTTTATAGTTCTTTGTTCATAGTTTAGCTATTCATAGAAAACTTTCTAGCTGCAGTTTAGAAAACACTAAGTTCACTTTTACTAAACTGCAATTCAAAGTTCGTTTTCTTTTTATGAACACAACAGGAGCATGTAGATGAATTTATATACAACAAGTAAGAAAGGTAGAGTTGCTCGATTGTTATATATACATATAGCTATCATTTATTTGTATCTATCTGGTATCTAATATATATAATATATCTAGCTATATATATCAAAGTCTTCACCTGTTCTGCCACTAATATTAATACTTGAATTTATGCTTGCTTTAAAATGTTTTTTTCATTTACAGGAGAGACAGTGAACGTGATTAAATTCTGATACAACAATAATTTGCGTTATATATTAAGACATATTCCCAACAAAATTTATAGCCCTAACTGTTATAAACTCCGAGATATAGGCGCTCATACAGACCAATAGAAGAACGCACATGACTGTCCACAATGCTCTAGAATATATACACTTTATGGGCTTATAAATACCTCCTTCTGCCTGTTAGATACATTTTCTGGTAACACAAATATAATAATCTGTTCCTCTTTAAATAAAAGCTTATGCCCATTAAGATTCTTACTAGACGTAAATGAAATGATGTCATACCAGAAACCCAATAAGAAACTGTGTTTAGTTAACTATATAATACGATGTATACTTAATGCAAATATTCCGATTTCAATACTCATATTTATGCATGTTAAATCTCTGATAATTCTTTTATATAAACATGAAAATATTGAATAAAATGAATACAAATTGTCGTTGCACATTACAGACACATTGATTTCGAGCAATCAATAAAACATGAATATAATCAAGATGAAATGGAAAGCCAATGCCGTAAAACGCACTCAACTATGAGATACCCATGAGGTATTGAGTAGCACACACACAAACACAGGCAGCTCTCACCTTGTTACTGTTATAATTTATATTATATATTTATATATTTCCTGTACCTTTCAGTTTATATACCAAATATTAACTATCCAGTTTGTACAGAAACTGTCTTGTATGATATTTAGGTGTAGCTCATATCTGCAATAGACTTTATTTGAGCAAAAACTCTGAGAAATACTCTGAGAATATTTGTGCCAAATTTCATATCAATTTATGTAGTCAATCATAGCCGTCTGGCAAACATAACCTCACATACATATATGCAGCTTGGTCAGCAGTCTGAGGCATAAAACGTTGTTGTTTTCTTTTTTTGCATATATGCAAATCAATTGGGCTGGGCTCCTACAGCCACATCCTACAGCTCAGCTCGGCTAGTAAAAGTTGTAGGAGTGGTGGCGGAGGGGGGTAGTGTACGGACCCAGAGCCAGTCAAGTGTTGCGCTTTAGACATAATTCATCAGTTGAATGATTTGATTTATATGGTTAAACACGGCATGTGGCGAGTCATTGCTGCTGTTGTTGCTTTTGCTCGCGTTGCTCTTCATTATAATTATTGTTGTTGTTGTTGTTGTTGCTGTTGTTGTTTTCGCCGCTATTTTCATTATTATTATTGTATCCTTACAGAGGGTATATGCATTTTGTAAAGTAGTATGCCTGTAATATATGCAGATGTATAAGTATATAGTATATTATATAGAAGTATAGTATATATGTGGTATTGGTTCCTGGCTGTTTACCCAAATCCCACTAGTATGAAACAGCTGATCCCTAAACAACGAGAACTAGAACGACTACAGATGAAGAATGTGGCGAATTAGCGAGGTGGCGAATTCAACAAGGAGCAAGTGCACGACGCTACGAGAGCGAAGTGCTGCACGACGGCAGCAGAGTTGTTGTTTGCTCGTTGAAGAAGTAAGTTGTGCGCTCGTTCTGCCTGTGTGGCCACGAAAGCGACAAGACGACGATAAAGACGACGGTGAAGACGTAACGACGAATAATAATTACTTATATGTAATACGAATAAAGTTAAAACTAGCACTTTCTCGGAACTATAGTGTATATACATATGTTCTGAATCAGTTTATATATGAAGTAAAAAAGTTACACAGTATTCTGTGTATACTTTTTCCATTTGAACAAAATTAAACAACTGTTTCATGTATGAAACTAACAGTTAGAAATAAAGAGTTTTATAAAAAAGCTTTACATGTTTAGCGATTACAGTTATTAAACGTCTTAAGGAATGCATGAAGAATTTCTGTACCAATTTCTGTACTTTATTGTAACATTATAACTCATATAGCAAAAAACGTCGCAAATTCATTCCAGCAGAGCCAGCAAGGGTATTAAACATTCGATATGCCGCAAGATGGCTTTTCTTTCTGGTCATTATTATTATTTTTATTATTATTAAGTTAAGGCCAGTGTGTGTTACTGTGTGTGTGTGTTTCTGCTACCATTTGCGGACCATTTGCTCATGAAAATGGAAAGTATGTTTGCGCAAAAGAAATTTCAGCGGCGGCCGCGAAGATGTTTACCATGCATGCCTTAACATGAAAAACATAAAGATTACAGATTGCACACAGCCCCCCACCCCGCCCAAAAAAGGAGTGGGGCGAGGCGGACAAAGGAGGCGTGGTCGAGTCTTTCTGCAAGTTGAGTGCCTTTCTGTGTCCGTTTGTCAGCAGGTGTTAACAACCTCTCTAGGCTGGCACGCACACACACGCACAGACACGTAGCAACATGAGCTGAGCATGCCAAGAGATGATCAATGTTGTTGTTGTTGCTGCTGTGTAATTAGTTTTCGGCATGGAAAGTAACTTGCCATGGAAATCGAGATCAGAAGAGAGGGAAGAGGAACACAAAGAGACAAACTTCGTGTACTTTGCCCATTGTCACTTGTTTGCCCATTATTGGAAGACTTAACCCCATTAACGTGAATTGGCGCTCTTGCCAATCAGCGATCACAACAACAACAATAGTAATAACAACAGTGAAACAGGTAGACAGGCAAGGGCAACAACAAAGAAACACACTTTCTGCCGCATGCCAAAGAACAGAAAGAGCGAGGCGAAAACTTTTACCCAGCCCCAAAAACGAAAAGCAACAACAACAATGAAAATAACAATAACAACCCATTCATAAGAGACGCAGAGAGTGCAGGAAGAAGGAAGAGAGAGCGAGAGTGTGTGCGAGCGTGCGCACGAGAGAGCTCAAGCGCAGCATCTTGGAATGTTTATCAGCAAACCTGTTTCCAATGCGCCTCGCGTACTTCTTCGGCTCCGGCTTCAAGCTGCTGTGCTCTCATTTTTACTCTCATCAGCGCAGCCGCCGCGCAACGTTTTTTGGCTTCGGGCCGCTGATGTGCTCTCATTTTTACTCTCAGTAGCGGAGCCGTATGAAGACGAAGACGAACCAAGGCGAAGTTAGCCAAAGCCAGCGTCAAAGCCGAAGAGAGGCTCGCATATTTTGTCTTGCTCTCAGCAGCGCAGCCGCCGCGCTTCGCTTTCGGCTTCGGGCTGCTGCTGTGCTCTCAATTTTGGCTTACTCTATGCAGCGCAGCACCACGAAGCCGCAGACGAAGCCGAAGACGCACCGAGACGAGCTTAGCCAAAGCCAGCGTCAGTCAGTTGCTGCGCGACGCTCAAGTGGAGCAGAAGACAAAATTAGCGCAACGGACCAACGCAAATTCCATCTCTCTCATACACGGTACGCAGTCGCAGTCGAAACTGCAGTCGAGGCAGTTAACGAAACAGAAGCAACGTCGCTGCGCATGCGCAGTCAGCAGCAGCAGTAGTTGTTGTTGTTATTGTAGTAGTTGTGTGTGTGTCTGTGTGTGTTGTACTTGTTGCAGCGCCAGTGCGCAGCTTAATTATTGCGACAGCTACAGCAGCAGCAGCAGTTCCAGCCTCAGCTCCGGCAGCAGCAGCAGCAACGCCAGCGCCAACGTCAGCGCTCCCAACGCTCTATTCCCGTTCCTCTAGTTGGCAACAGGCAAAGTTTACTTGTTTGTCTGCATTTTTCCCGTGTGTGCGTGTGTGTGTGTGTGCGCTGTAATAACTACACATATTTTTCCCAACGGCGCACGCTTTTCCATGGGAAAATATTCTTGCCGTTTTGCGCTTTCTTTTTGTGTATAACAGACAAAACAAAACGTAAACAGACACAACAAAACAAACGTTGGTTACGCCAGCGTCAGCGCCAGCGCCAAAAACAACAATAGAATCCACACTCCACAAATTTCCCAACAGCAGCAACAGAAAACAACAACAACAACAACAGTTTAGATAGTGACGTGCAATTTCACAAACCGCCAGAGATCCCAAAAAAAAGTAAGCCAAAAATATAAATCAGAAAAGAAACTGGTTACAAAGGCAACAAAAACAACAACAATAACAACAACAACAACAACAACAACAACAACAAGACTGTTTCAACCGCAATTTGTGATTAACATATTTCCCATCAACAACAACTCGTTGTTTTTAATCGCCATATGCAGGTGTGCGATGGTGTCTGTCTGTCTGTGTGTGTGTGTGTGTGTGTGTGTGTAAAACAAGAAGTGGACGCGACTGCGCTGCGCAAGCGTTGAAGAGACCTTGAAGCTGTCGCTGCTTGGGTCGCGGCGTCGAATCGTATCGTATCGTATCGAAATGGTATCGTAATATGGCATCAAATCGCATATCGTATTATGCATATAAAGAAAGAAGAAGGGGGAGGTTGATGCCGAAATAAAATACCAACAACATTTATGAAGATTTTGAAATGCAGCTTGGGATGTTGTTTTATAGCCAATAAATGTTTATTTGCATACGCACACACGCACACACATGAGCACAGACATGCACACACACCTTTACCTATACAAACATCGTGTGCTATTTCACAAACTGACCAAACTAACGTTATAGCCTTCTCTACGGACCATAAAGCAAATAGACAAGGCAAACACACATACACATGTATAAATACATGTGTGTATGTGTATATACATACGTGTGTATGTATATGTGTGTGTGTATTTGTGTTATTACTCCAAGTTTTTGGTGTCGGTGCGCAATTCATGAAACCAATCCAAAGCAACGGTACTGCAAACGCCTCGAGAGAAATAATCAAGAATATGCCACAGACACACACATACGTACACTCACAAATACGTTCACGCACACATACGTACTCACATGTACCAGCAGTAGAAGTCAAGCTTGCGCCTGCGCTCCAGTAACCGCTACCATTGCTCCATAAACAAAATTCTCAACCGGATTATTATGTATTCTCAGTTTGTTATGGATGGACTTGAGCTCAGTCGAGTCGGTGCATGTCTCTCCCACTACCACCCCCCATCCCCCTCTAGAGAGACCATCATTTTCAATATAATTCAAGTCCGTTGATTTTACAACATTTTCTTTTGTTGTTTCATTTATTATTGTTCGCTGCGTTTCAGTTTTTCAGCTTTTTCCAAAGTTTTTCATTCAAATCTTCAGAGTATTCCAACATCTAATTAACATATATTACAATACATTGTGGTAGATAACTGTTTGTTCTCTTCCATATGACATTGAATACAATTAACTTTGAACCTCACAAGTTATTGTACAATTTCTTACTCGAGCTCTTGGCTGAAGTTGTTTTTTTTTTATACATAAAGTTAAAGTTATCAGACTGTAGGAAACTCATAGCTCATTAATTATTTATGTAGTTAAGCATTGAATTGAGAGGAAATTCTCAAGATATTGTTTTCAAGTATTGTTTCTAATTGAAGTTGACATATAAAGAGTATATTATATTGATATACAACTTGTTGTATATAGTAAAGATATGTAAAAGGCAGAAGAAGGCATGCGCTACCCTATAAAGTATATATATTCTTGAACAGTGAGAAAAAAACTAAACTATGTAGCTGTTTCCATCTGTCTATACGTATGAACATGTATATATCAGTGACTATAAGACCTAAGGCTTCCAAATTCGGTTACTACATATATACATACTATATACTATTGTAAAACTGTTTAAGAGTCTGTAAACTTCCCTTTCCGTTTCCTTAAATAAAAAAAATGGATGGCAAGTGACATTTTAAAGTTGGCATGTTCATTAGGAAGTTATTTAAGAAAATATATATATGGGAGAACAGATGAAGCTTTGTTGTTGTTTAGTTGCCCACAGTCAAGCAGACTCTATTATAGTTTTCTTACTTGTTCTGTCTAATAAAGTTACTTTTTGTCCGTAAAAAAGAGATACCAAAGATGTAAACTTGATCTGTGATATGATCTAAGTGTCATAAATACTTTAACTTCAACAGATGCCAGTTGACAAACATAAACACTATACCCCACAGCCTCAGTTCAATGCGTAGGTAGAGGCAGCAGCTCCACCTTTTATTAGCTCTAATGATTAGAAGGTTCTTTCTACAGAATAGATACAGAAAATGAGAGAAGTATGCAAATGAAATGTTCGAAACGCAGAATAGACACCAAAGAGGAAATGACCAAACGTAGAACGTAGCATAGAAGAATGGAAACAGAAACTAAAATAAGAAATACAAAATAAGAAATATGTTGATGATTGTTGAGTGTAAAACGGGTTTTGGTTTTTTGTGCCTGAATCAATTGAGGCGACGCGACGCGCGGTAAATTGGCAAAAAAGTCAGTGTACAATAATATTAGCGATCTTTAATTGCAGTGAAAATGGAAACGTGTAAAGCGCAATTGTTGTTGCTGTTTTACTGCTGCCTCTGCCTCTGCTACTTGACCCAGCACAGCGAGGCATGGCGACCGTGTCCGGAGCTCAGCACTGCCTTGCGATTACCATGCAGGTGAGTGAATCAAGACAGACAGACAGACAGACAGACAGACAGACAGACAGACTTGAGCTGCACAGAGTTGAATTTCCGGTTGCTGCTGTCGATTGACGGTAGGCCGCGTATTATTATTTTAATATCCACCGCTGGCAAAATTGTTAGCAATTTGTAAAGTTGTTTTGCTGCAATAATTATTGAACAACAATTACAGATGCAATGTGGTGCCTTTTGCTGCGACGGGACAACTGGGCGCGGTGGCCATGGATTGTGATCATGTTGTCTTTGCCGGTGATGCACCACAGCTGCCATATGGAGCGCCCATTGTGGCGTATACGCAACGTTATAGTGGACAACAAACATTGCCCGCACAGGTAGGCAATCCAAGATACTTATATAATCAATTAACATAGTCTACAAGGGTATTATGTCTGTATGAACACACTAATCTCAGTGCATATAAGAGTTAGGAGTACCTAATTTGGTCAGAATATGTCTTATTGTTGTCCAAATGATTTGTAATTTCTGAATTTGATTACAAGCGAATAATAAGAATAGAAATTGTTTAAGAATCACTTTAACTGAGCGATCAGTTGTGTATAGGGTATATAACTGTGGATTATACTTGCCTATAATATACTTACTTGTCAATTATCTCTTGCAGACCTTTGGCCAATTGAAGCTGCCCATTGAGGAACTGGATTTGTCCAACAATCTCATACGACGCATACCGGATAAGGCATTTGAAGGATTAAAGGATTCATTGAATGAGCTGCGTTTGGCCAACAATTTGCTGGGCGATAATCTTAATCCAATATTCTCCACGGCTGAGCTGCACTCGTTAAAGAATCTTCGCCTGCTTGATTTATCGGGCAACAAGATCAAGTTAATTGAGGAGGGTGTGCTCAAGGGTTGCATGGATCTCAAGGAGTTCTACATGGATCGGAATAGTCTGACTGCAGTGCCAGTGAGCTCATTGAATGGTCCCAGTGCTCTGCGACATTTGTCGCTGCGACAGAATTATATAGGTAAGTGCTGACTAGAGCTGCAAGTTAAATCGATTCTGGAATCGATGTTTTCAATTTTCTCCGATCCATCGATTTAATTTTTGAGAATCGATTTAATCGAACATTTGGAACAAGTACTAAATTACCGCTACTAAATTAGTAAACATGTCTAGTGGGGGTACAAAATTTTAGTTTTTTTTAGAGATCGTGAGACGGATAAGTATTTGTTTTTAAAGAACTGGAGTCGGTTAATTGTTTAAAAGCATTATGAGGTCTTTTTTTATTATATTATCTAAATTATTTTTTTGTATTCTTAAGCCAAAAAAAAATGTTTTTCTTTTCTTAATTTCATTCCAAAAAAAACCAAAAAGTTTTGATCTAAATCGTTTTTTTCCTTGAATTTTTGAAAAAATCGATTCAGTGAACATCGATTTATTTCCACCTCTAGTGGTCACTTTATTATCTCTCTCTCTCTCTCTCTCTCTATCTTTCCTTTCTGTTTAATCGAGTCTTCATTCTCTTTCTCCTCCACTTAGCCACACTTTCGCGTGATTCGTTTAGCGCACAACCTCAGTTGGAGATCATTGATCTGCGCTACAATACACTGCGCAGCATCGATAGCCAAGCTTTTCAGGCTCTGCGTCGTATACGGGAAATCAAACTTGCTGGCAATCGCATTGTCAATCTAAACAGCGATGTATTTGAGCAGCTATCGACGCTGCAGAAGTTGGATCTATCTGAGAACTTCTTCAATCAGTTTCCAACAGTAGCACTGGCTGCCATTGTGGCACTAAAGTCGCTCAATCTTAGCTCCAATATGCTGCAGGTAAGCAGTTTGAAGAATCAACTATGTTATCTATCAATTTCCATAATCCTTCATCAATCTCCTCACAGAATTTGGACTACACGCACATGCAGGTGGTCAAGTCATTGGAGAGTCTTGATCTGAGTCGCAATAGCATAACAAGCATACCACCAGGCACATTCCGTGATCAGAGTGCACTAAAGTATCTTGATCTGAGTCTCAACTCGCTGCGCACGGTGCGTATACTTTATAGGGCAATACATAACTTTTATTATAACTGTCTCTGCCTTCACAGATCGAGGACGATGCGCTGGAGGGTCTGGAGAGCCTGCAAACGCTCATCATCAAGGACAACAATATACTGCTTGTGCCTGGCAGCGCTTTGGGTCGCCTGCCGCAGTTGACATCGCTGCAAATGGACTTCAATCGTGTGGCAGCTTTATCTGCTGAGATACTCGGCTCCCTGCAGGCGGGAGACATCACAACGTTGTCCCTCTCACGCAATGTCATACGTGAATTGCCGCCGGGTAGCTTCCAAATGTTTAGCAATCTACACACACTCGACTTGGGTGGCAACTCCTTGGCTCTGCTCAATGCGGATACCTTTGCCGGCCTGGAGGGCACCTTGATGCAGCTGAAGTTGACACAGAACAAGTTAACGGGCTTGGGTAATGCACCCCTCGTGCTGCCCGAGCTGCGTAGTCTCGATTTGAGTCACAATAATTTGGGAGAAATCTCATCGAGTGTCTTCAGTGAATTGGAGAATCTACAGTCGCTCAATTTGAGTGGCAACCACTTGGCGCCACTCACGCCGGCACTCTTCAAATCCCTGGCACGTCTGCAGATCATCGATCTGAGTCAGTGCAGCATACGGCAGTTGAGTGGAGACTTACTGGACGGTCTGCAGGACTTGAAGCACATTCATTTGGCTGGCAATCAGTTGCAGGAACTGCAGGATGGTAGCTTCTTGAATCTGTGGAACATTAGCTCCATTGATCTCTCTCAGAATCGCATTAGTTCCATACGCGCTGGCGCCTTTGTCAATGTGATGCAATTGAAACGTTTGGATCTGCACGGGAATCTTTTGTCAGCCTTTAAGGGAGAGTTCTTTAACACGGGCACTGGCATTGAGGAACTGGACATCAGTTGGAATCAATTGAGTTATCTATTTCCCTCATCCTTCCGCATACATCCGCGATTGCGTGAGATTAAGGCAGCGCACAACAAGTTCTCCTTCTTTCCTGCCGAACTGATAACCACATTGCAATATTTGGAATATATCGATCTGTCGCACAATCAGCTAAAGACTGTGGAGGAATTGGACTTTGCACGCTTGCCGAGGTTGCGTGTGGTGCAGCTGGCACACAATCAATTGGATATGGTCAGCGAAATGGCCTTCCACAACTCAACGCAGCTGCAGACTTTGGATTTATCCCACAATAATCTCGACAGGATTGGTGAACGCACCTTCGAGGGTCTTGTGCGGCTGGAGCTGCTCAACTTGGAGGGGAATCGTTTGTCGGAACTGTCTGACGGTGTCTTTGAGCACTCCAAGTTGCACATGCTGGAGAACATTAAGCTGGGCTGGAATCATTTTGAATATGCCCCATTGAATGCACTTCAATTGCGTCACTTCTTTGTCTCCTCGGTGGATTTGAGTCACAATCGCATCCGGGAATTGCCACGTGACGATAGCATCATGATGAACATTAAGAGCATCGACCTATCATTCAATCCTCTGACTCCCCAGGCTGTGCACAATGTGCTCAATGAACCCAAGACGGTGAGGCAGGTGAATCTCGCCGGCACTGGCATTGAGGAGCTGCAACTGTTGGAGACGCCCTTCTTGCAGCACTTGAATCTCTCCCACAATCGCATAAGGAATATCAAAGCGGAGGTTTTCCAACGTGTCACCTTGCTGGAGTCTTTGGATTTATCCCACAATCAGCTGCAATCATTGGGGGATCTCTCTCTGGCCTGGCCACAGTTGCAGGTGCTGCAGGAGCTGGACGTGTCCAACAACAGCTTCGACCTCATCTCGCAAACGAACTTTGGCAAGCTGGAAATGTTGCGCACGTTGCGATTGAATCATTTGCCACTCTGCAGTCGCATTGAGAAGAACGCCTTCAAGTCGCTGCCTAACTTGGCCACATTGCAAGCTTATGATCTTCCGCTGTTGGGTTATCTGGATCTGCAGGGGATTATGGAGCTGCTGCCTGGACTGCAGTCGCTGGATATTGAGGTCAAGGATTCATCGATTGGCAGTGAACAAATTCAGCCGTTGAAACATCCCCGTCTCAGTTCAATTGGCATACGTGGGGAGAGACTCAAGTCCATTTCGTCGGGCACCTTGGCGGGTCTGAAGAGCAGCGACTTGACTATCAAATTGCAGAATACCTCATTGAGTGCTTTACCCCCAGCATTGTTGTTCCCCGTGCCACGTTCCTCACAGCTGACACTGAATGTGGAGGGCTCCAAGATCGGCTCTCTGGTGCCGCAATTCCTCAATGCACTCGAGGATCGACGCGCCAGTTTGCAGCTGCAGGGCCTGGCAAGCAATCCCATCAATTGCAACTGTGATGCACGTGCGCTGCGTCGTTGGTTGCCCTACTCGGACATGCCGGAGCTGATCTGCCAGGAGCCGTCATATATGGCAGGACGTAAACTGATCGAAGTAGGCGATGATGAACTCACCTGCGATGCACGCCGCATGACCACATCCTCCTCACGTCCGCCCTCCACCTCCCAGCTGCAGAAGAGCTCAAGTCAGTTGGTAACCCGCGCCAGCAGCAGCAGTAGCGCCACCACAGAGGAACCACTGATCATCTGGAGCCTGGAGCCCACACAGCCAACCATTATGAAGATCAAGACAAAGGCACCGCTAATGAAGGCACAGGCGCCCATTATGAGCAACGATGACACGCTCATCATTGGCATTGTCGGTGGCGTGGTCGCCTTTATAGCGATCCTCATCATTATCATCTGCATCATCCGTTTGCGCATGAGCAATGCCGAGTACCAGCAGAGTGCCGCCATGATGGGCTTGCCTGCCATGCAGTTGGGTGCCCACAATGCCGCCTATAGCTATAAGAATGGTGCTGGTGCACCCACTGCAGCGCTCTATGCTGTGCCACCGTATCAGGCCAATTATGCCACGTTGCCACACAAGGCGGCATCCATACAGAATCTTTCACAGCGTCAGCAGGCGACGGCGGCGGCACAGCAGGCCGTGGCAGCGCAACAAGCGGCAGCTGTGGCAGCTTACTCCACCATGTCACGCATGTCGTACTTCAGCGGTGCAGGTGGCACGCCCAGTGCGGATGGCGCTGAGAGTCTCTCACATCAGCAGCATCATCAACAGCAGCAGCAGCAGCAGCATCATCAACAGCAGCATCAACCTTATATCATCTACTCGGATGACAAGGCCTATAGATAGATAGGCAGCTTTCATTCTCCGCCCCTCATCTTTCACGCTCTAAGTCTCTTCCTCCTCCTCTCTCTCTCTCTCTCTCTCTCTCAGTCAGTCAGTCAGTCAGTCAATCAGCTTAAACAGGTTCTACACACAATTTGCAGCTTATTGTATTGTATATAGACTTAGTACATTCTAACTGTATCTGTATCTTAATATATTTAAGTCGATTAAACGCGTATGCGTAATAAACAAATTATAGTATAATATACAAAATTCAGTTTGAGGTTTGTCTTTACAGAGTTGATAGTTTTAAATGTGTGCATATTTGTATATATATGGTACACTTGGCATTGAAGGTAGAAGGGTCTTGTAAGTTTGTGTATCTAACAGGCAGTAGATGATATTGCTGATGCCACAAATATACATAGTTCATACGAGGGCTGCTAAATATATTTCTGGCCTAATATATATTTATCAACGAGAATTGTTTTTATTGTTTTTCAAAATATTCTCCATCAAAATTTATACACTTTTGCATGCACTCAAACCAATATTCGAAGCACTTTTTCCACTCCGATTGGGACACCTCCAAAACATGGTTTTTGAATGGTTCAACAGCATCTTCTGGCGACGAAAATCGTTGACCAATTCAATTCGACGTTTCGGCCGGTCAAAAAGGCGCTGGTTTGATATTATATATATATTATCTATATATTATTGATTAGCCACATGAAGCCTGTCTGAATATGGAGCTCAAAATGAGTTTGTTATTCTCTTCTACCTTATTGAGTTTCCATACTGACTTTCATTAATAGTTTCCATTTGATTTAACAATTATTGAATGCATTGCTTAGCACTCTACAAGACGCTAATCATACCCGTGCTCCTATACGGAGCTGAAGCATGTGTACAGTGACACACGGATGCAGTAGCGCTTGCTTGCAGTGCTCGATAGGAAAATACTATGCAAGATCTTTGGTGCTGATCTTTACCGGGCACGACTTTTGCATTCGAATGACCCACGAACTGTATGAGCTCTACAACATCATTAACATAGTCCGGCGCATTACAATACAACGTATGCGCTGCCTCACACTATTGTCGTACTTGTGAACGAAGCAGCTCCAGTGAAGAAGGTGTTTGAGACGTAGCATATAAAGAAATATACGCTTCCTTACACTTTCACGAGTTAATTGTAACTGATCTTAGAATCTAATGCGGTAGTTACAAATATAAGTATCATATAAAATAATATCAACAGAAGAATTAGCTAAAACAACAGCAGTTAAACCTCCTACTGTAAATAAAAATACAAATCCTAAAGCTCATAAAATTGCGGCAGAATAAGAAAGTTGAGCTACATGTAAAGTAGCTAATCAATTAAAAATTGTAATACATGTAGGTACCGCAATAATTATTGTAGCAGATGTAAAAATAAGCTCAATGTCTATCCCTACTGTACATAATTTCATATACATATCTATTTATATATATATATATATATATATATATATATATACTTATCAATGCTGTGTGTGTGAAACGCAGCGCTGCGGTAATTGTACACTAGCAGTGTACTGCGGTACAGTGCCATGCAGTTCGGTGCAGTATTACCACATGTGCCTTAACAAGACGAGCGACGCTATTGGGCAACAAAGGCTGCAATAGATGCTCCAAGTGGAGAAGAACCTGGCTGCGTTCGATGTAACCAATTCGAGGAGGCGCGCAAGAAACAGAGGCTCCAGGCGCTAGATGTTGAAGTCGGCTACGGCCAAGAAGAAGAAGAAGAATACATTGCTTGCTCTCCGACTGTATGTCAATCAATGTCTTTACACAGTTTGTTGCAATTCATTTGAGATTCACATTTCTCTTTGGCATATATTGTCACATTTCCCTAGGGGCACATTGAGTCTGCATCTTGGTTGACCATCCACAGTTCATCGTCCTATTGGTTTAAGCATCCATTAGACTTCATAGTGGACTTCATCTATAAATTTAGGAAATTTCTTATTAATGTATTCTATTAAGTGCACGATTATAAAGCTAGTGTTTACATTTAGAGGGAATATCTTAGAGTTTACAAGTTCACAAAAAACGTGTTCATATTTATTTTGATGCTTCCTTTTCGTACATACATTGAGATACCAAAAATGACTTTGTCTAATCCTATACTCGTAAATGCATGTATATAAGTAATGTTCACTTAAATTTATACAAGGTGTACTATATGTATGTACGCACTATTTCAGGATAACCATTCACAGTCTTTGATTTTCATAATTTCAAATAAAACAACAACATTAGAACAGGAGCTCGGGTCCTGCCTTATTTTTTCTCTTATAGTTCTCTCTATAAAGAACTGTTTAACAAGGGTATTTATGGATAAATTCATTATTTTAACTCATTAGTTTATGGCAAACGAAAGAAAGAGAAACTACAAAATCGAAAACCTTCTTTTTTAGGATTTGGATGAGCAGTATTCGTTACAATTGGTGGGGGGGAGTAGTTGTGTTAGTAGGGGGTATACTGTGAGGAGTTCAGATTTGTTCCATAGTCTTTTAAGCCATCTGTCCATAGGAGCTTTGCATTGTGTAATTGCGACGTTGATAGAAGATCATCAGGGCGTAGCTGAGGCACAACAACAAACCGATAATGCACATAAGAATGCCTGTAAAAAATAAATAAAAACAGTTTAAAGTGAGAAACAAAAGGGGGGAAAGCAAACAAAAGCGAGAGACTTTTTAGCCGTTAAAAGCTTTCATCAATTACAAAAGCAACTAGCAAATTGTTTTTTATCTCAAGTCAAGCTATTTCTGAAAGCTTTGTGCACAGTTGACAGCATTTATGACTAATATTCTAAGGAATTATTTATGTATACTTTAAAGTGCGCTATCTGCTAAAAATAATACAAACTGCGCGATAAACAATCAATGCAATTTTCTCGACTTTAGTTAAGGCCTTTGCTGGTTACGCCAACTTGCCTGTTGCTGCACCCAAATTGGCCTCCTCATATGTCATGGTCAGTGTAGAACGTTGGCACTCAGCTTGCCAATCCTCGGGCAGCACATCCGAATACAAATCGTTCAATTTGTACAGTGGGCATGATATACCACAGCCGGGTATATACAAAGGCTCTGGCTCCGCTGTGGTATTGCGATAGAAAACCGATACTAGCGGCGTATTGTTATCATCCACACGTAGCTCCATCATTATGCAGGCCACATAGGGAGGACTGTGCAGCTAAAGAAACAAACGCGACAATGAATCATAAATGAAATCAGCTTTCAATTGATTCCACACATACCTGAAACAACTTGAGTGTATTTAACAAATTGGCAACTGTTGTATCATGTGCACTATAGATGAATAATGTACGATCTGGTTTCAGTTCATTGCGCAATTTGCTTTCAAAGCGAGACAGAATATCCTTGAGCAAAGGTCCCGCCTTGAGACGTGCCAATTGCCTTGTGTATGTATTCAGCGCAAATGCAATATTTGTGGCATAATTCCACTCTGGAGTTTTGTACACCTTCTGCGTCCATTCAGGCAATGTCTTGTTGTATAGTTCCTCAATGAAGAGTGTATTATTCAAGTACTGTGCAGCCAAAAATGTCTCCACCTTTCGTCCACTGTTATCACTCAAATATTTAAAGAGATCTTGGTAACGTGCCAGCAGCGCCTGAAACTCAGACGAGGCAATCAGCTGGGAGTAGTAATAGTCGAAGGCGGGACAGGGTGCTTTCGCTGCGAGTATCTGTTAGGGAATTATTATACTATATTATTATATATAAACTGATATTTAGAGTATCCATACTGCATCACTCTTCTCTGGCATGGAGTGTATGGGAATGGGTTGCCATTTGATCTGCTCGTTCCACACATCATCTCCCACAGGCTCATACAGTCCAGCCAAATTGGACTCGGCACTCATAAGGGTGCGATCCACATCTGTGGACTGCACATAGATCTGTTCGGTGTCGAAGTGTGTGCTCAGCAGAGAACTATAACGTTTTCTCAGCCATTTTCCCAGCTCGTAATGTTGTTGCTTGCCACGCTATGATAGGAAAAAAATAATTATATTAAATTGTTAGTTAGTCATGGCTGCACTGATTGTACTCACATTAGTCAATTGCCCCCAGCCCGTGGGCCAGTATTTGCGATTGTTCCATGGGTCAGTCGGATACGGGTCCACTGGCATACGGTCACCATGGCGAAAAATCTAAAAGAAAATTGCGAAACATATGGTAGAAAGAAAAGTGCTGAGCAAAGCATTTCTGCATTTCTTACCACATGTGCAAACTTCAGCTCGCCTGGCAACGTGGCTCCTTCTTGGACACCTTGCTGCAGCTCCTCATCACCAAAGCTGAAGTGAGTTGCAGATGAAATGCAAATCAGGCTCAGAAAGACGATTGCCTTGACATTGTTGTACTCCTCCATCTGTGTGAAGACAGACAATAACAAAACAAGTAGAAAGAAGTAGTTTGCTCACTGTTGGAGAGTAGCTGGAGAATTTAATTTAACAATGTCTGATGAGGAGTACCTCACTCAAAGCAATTGTTGCTATTTTTTGTCCGCCACTTACCTTTTATGCATTCAACGCAATATACAATTCAAGCAATTTCCATTGTGCTGCGATTTCTTACGATACTCGCAACCGATAGGCAGATTTCTCCAGCAGCAGCAACAATATCGCTATCGATAACTACTTAGGGTGACCAGCTTATAGTGAAAAGGAGGGCATTTTTGGTGTGAACGAATTTTAAATGTATTTTTGATTTAATTATTGGTTTTCTTTATTTAACAATATTTAGCAGCAGTAATCGATAACTGCCAGAGTGACCAGCTGGCTGCAAAAGAGCAAACAGAAATACAATTTTGAATTTATTTTTGATTTAATTATTGTTATTATTTATTTAAGTCGTCAGACCGTTCTCCTTTTTTCGTCGTTGCTAATTAAAAAATTCTATTCTTCTTGCACATTGCTCAAATGATTAAATATTGAATTATCCTTAAATACAATTAACAAATATACTGTTGATTGTTGTTGTTGTTGCATGGTAGTTGTGGATTGTAAATTTGTTTTTTTTGTTTCTTTATAACTTATTGGAAAACATAATTCGGCTATTTGGTTGCATCTGCGTCCATAGATGTCTTCATGACATAATAAAAGTTTACATATATTAATATAAATTGGCTTTAAAATCTCCTATTACCACCGCCCCCCCATATGCGGTGCAGGCCGTGGACCGTTAAAGCTGTGAAAATTTAAATAAATTAATAAATAAATTGTTAACATATTATAAGCTATGAATACCCCTTACCGATTTCTGCTACTACCCAGAGGGGGAAAGTCCGATTGATATGAATTTGGTGCATGCTGCTGATGGTGGTGACCATTTGCGGCTGCGTGTTTGTTGTTGTTAAAGCTACCGCCGTGGCTGGAGGAGGAGGTGCCTCCTCGACGTCGATTGTTGCCAGAAAAACCTCCGCCCCGTGGTACGTAGCCACCACGACTCGCATTAAAGCCACCGCCGCCGCGTCCACCTTGCGTGCTGCCACTGAGGAGGATAGAATTAAGATTTGTATGATTCCTTCTTTGTCCAGAAAGGATGTGTCTTTCACCTGTGACTGCGATTTGCCTGAAACATGCCATTATCGCTGGGACTGCTCCCACTTGGCACCACCCCAATTGGTCCCCCATTGCCATAGCGTCCCAGCTGCTGTTGCTGCTGCTGATGATGATGATCCACTGTGGGCAATGCGAAACCTCGGCGATCTTGTCCACGGAAGCCGCCTCCACGATGGCTGCCGGTACCACCACCACCGCCAGACTGATAATCACTGTGGCTCATCTGTCCCTGGCTACCTTGGCTGAACTTGTTCTTGTAACCACCTTGTGTGGAGCCTTCGTAGCTTTGATTGTGTCCTTTGCTGTATGGCGCATTGCGCTGCTGTCTGAAGTGTCCTTCATTTCTTACAGGGCCAAAATGACTGTCAGATCGACTGTTGCCAGTGGCGCCGCCGCCACGTCCTCCCCTAAAACTGCCGCTGTGATGATCTCCACGGCTGAAGTTGCTGCCTAATAAACAAAAAAGGTTTCATTTAGGTTCTCTTACTCAGGGGTACACCTTAATCACCTTGCATTTTTGGCCTACGATTGCTGCCGGCACCGCCACCACCACCACCAGCATTTCCGCTTCCTCCTCCACTGCCACCTCTTCGATCTTTTAGCCTGCCCGGCTCGACAACAATGTTCTGTCCCTTGAACTCGACACCATTGAGTGCAGCTATCGCAGCATCGGCCATTTCCACCGTTTCCAGATGTACGAATCCACAACGATTCATAATATCGCATTCAACAACATTGCCATAGCTTGTGAACAAATGACGAAGCTCCTCGGGCTTGCAACCAGGCGGCAAGCTGCCCACGAATACCTTGGCTGTCTACAAGGTGGAAATGACAATGAGATGCAGAAAATGTTTCGTCCTCATCAGGTGTTTACTTACAGTCATGGGTAGCTTATTTTTTTAATCAATTTTCTTTTTTTTATTTTTATTTTAGCTTTTCTTCTAGTTATTCTCGCCCAACCAAACTGAAATTTATTATGTTAATAAGCTGTTAATTAACAGTGTTCTCCTTCTTGTGTACAACTTGATTTTTTTGCTTTGCTTGCTACAATCTCTTGCAATTACAACACTTATTAATTAATTAATTTTTTAAAAGTCATTTTTAAGTTCTTTTATTTATTAATATAGCCGTTTTATTTAAATACAAGCAGCGGCTTGTTTGTTATGAATCAGCGTCTCTAACAAATAATAACAGTGTCGAACAGCTGTGCAGCTGAGCAATAACAGTGCATGGTTGCCATTACTTTTATCGAGAATTAACAGGTCTGTTAACAGCAGTGACAGTGACTGTAAAGCTCATCACTAACAGCACCTACACATATCGATTATCGATTTGTAATTGCAGACGACATTTGTATATTTGTTTATATTAAAATGAGCACGCCTGCTAAAAACGATGGCACTGGCCTCGAGGACGTGAATATACCAGGTCAGGCCTTTCTACGTGAGGCGCTGACCTCGTGTACGGATCCGTTGAAAGCCATCGAAAGTTTCCAGCTGGAAAATGGCGTTTTGCTGCCATCGCTGCGTCCGATGTTGCCGTTGTTGGATTTGCATGGAGTTCGTCGCCTAGACTTTCATACCTCCTTGATGGAGGAGCTACGGGATAAACTGATTGCACACATCAATGAATTGGGTCAGCAGGATGTGAAGGAGCGTGAAAAGATGCTCAAGGATTTGTTGGTCAAGAGTTTTCCTGTTGTGCGGGTCAAGCATCTGCGCCCAGTTGTCATGGCAATTTTGAGGAACACGCAGCACATTGATGACAAGTATCTGAAGATATTGGTGCGTGATCGGGAGCTATATGCAGATACGGACACGGAGGTGAAGCGTCAGATCTGGCGCGATAATCAGAGTCTATTTGGGGATGAGGTGTCGCCCCTGCTATCCCAGTACATCAGGGAGAAGGAGCATGTACTCTTCGATCACACGAATCTCAACAACTTGTTCTTCCATCCCACACCGAAGGTGCGTCGTCGTGGCGAAGTGGTCCAGAAGTTGGCCAACATGATTGGTACCAGTGTCAAGCTGTACGACATGGTCCTCCAATTCTTGCGCACTCTCTTCCTGCGCACACGCAACGTTCATTATTGCACACTGCGCGCCGAGCTGTTGATGGCACTACACGATCTGGAGGTGCAGGAAATCATCTCGATTGATCCGTGCCACAAGTTCACGTGGTGTCTGGACGCGTGCATTCGTGAGAAGAATGTGGACATTAAGCGATCGCGGGAATTGCAAGGATTCCTGGACAACATCAAGCGTGGCCAGGAGCAAGTGCTGGGGGATCTCTCGATGACTCTATGTGATCCGTATGCCATCAATTTTCTAGCCACCTCGGCAATCAAGATCTTGCAGCATCTGATCAACAACGAGGGCATGCCAAGGGACAATCAAATCCTGATCCTACTGCTGCGCATGCTCGCCTTGGGCCTGAGTGCGTGGGTAATGATTGACTCACAGGATTTTAAGGAACCCAAGTTGGACAGTCAGGTGGTTACCAAGTTTTTGCCAGCTCTGATGTCTCTCATGGTGGACGATCAGTGCAGGAGTTTGCACTCCAAGCTGCCGCCAGATGAACGTGAATCGGCATTGACCACCATTGAGCACTCGGGCCCAGCGCCGAACGCTGTTGAGGTCTATATCCAGGGGAGTTCCGTGGCCAGCATCTTGGCAATGTATTATACCCTGCACTCGGCACGGAATAAGGATCGGGTGGGTGTGCTGCGTGTGCTGGCCATTCTATCTGCCTGTAAAGATGATCGTGCCTATGAAGATCCCTTCCTGCATTCCCTGATTGCTCTACTCATTCCCATGAGTGATGAGTTTGCTACAGAGGATTTCTGTACTACGCTCTTTGATGAGTTCATCTTTGCTGGACTCAATCGGGAGAATGTCACCTCACGGCACATGCTCAAGCTGCTGTGGTATGTGCACAATAAGTTGCCCGTTGGCAGACTGGGCACCTTGATGAAGGCAATGCAGCCCACCACGGCGCACAATGAGCAAATCCACAAGCTATACGAGACGCTGCAGGAACGGATTGGCACTGGGACTGCGCCAGAGACACCGGTTGTTGAGCTTCCCCCAGTAGATTTTGATTCTCCCTTGAAGAGTGTGCCCACTCCGGGCCCCCACTACAGTGCTCAATAACTATTATTGATTTACACACATATAATTTAAGTTATTTTCATTTTAAGTTTATGTTAAGTCTCATCGGCTTATGTATTCGTATTACATATAAGAAATAACCACACGATTGACATCCCAACAATTTTTTTTCAATAAAGACAAATAAAATATGTTTATTTTGCATAGATTATATTTATCTTGTTTACTTAATTATTTTTACCTTTTTAAATGTATTTCCAGCGCCATTAACAGTACCCCACTCTGTTAACTCGCAAGCGATTCACGCACCATGCAACTCTGCAATCGATAAAAAGAATAAAAATCGCCCTAGTGTTGGGCTGCCCATCTCTAGCTCAATTCATTTACATATTTCATATATTTTGGTTGTGTCGCAGTTCAGAAAAAAGAAGCCAAATACTGATCAATTCGCAGAGGCATCCGGGTGAGTTATATGAAAAGTGTTTAATTTTTATGTAGTAATTGCAATTAACTGATATTCAATACGTAAAACGACTTGGTTAGCAATAAAATGAGCCGAGAAAGTTTTCCCCTATTGGCAATTGCCGTGCGCCACGCGTTTCTTCCAATTGGAATGTGTGAGTGCGAATGTGTGTGTGTCTGTGTCTGTGATGAAATCTTAATCTAACGAAGGTTGTTGCTAACTTATCTCTAGCTTTACAGTTAGTTCTTAATATAATGAATCAATAATGGAAACAGCCATGGAAAGTGTCAAGTGCATTGCCGACGCACAATTTCATTAACAGAATCTATTGCGTACTATTTATATACGATACGTATGCAGCTTGTTGCTGTTTCTGGAAACTCACGCACACTTGTGCGTATGACAAATATATGTATATATGTATGAGTGCAAGTGTGAGTGAAATAGCAATACCCCTTACACCACCATCCGCCCCCGCTCTAGTTCATTCAGAAAATCACTTGGCAACAGTTTTTGTGTGACAAATTTAAAAAAACAATTGAATTTTCATCTGACGGAAATATAAACGTAAAAAACATGCATTAAAGAAATTCCGTATATTAACGTTCCCTCTAGATGAATCTATGAACTGCTCATCTCATTCTAAAAGTCTTTCATATAATTTATTTATCTCTGCTTATTTGAATATATTATGAAATTTTCTATTCACTTAAAGAATGTACAAAGTAGCATTACTTAATCTTTTCTATATGTGCGATGAATTTCGAAACTCGCGCCCCTCTGCAGCGCTGCCAGCAAGTTTTTTGCATGTCATTGGCGTTGCCACTTGGCAGAAACGTACTCAATTTGGCAAATGTTGTGGTATTTTACGGGGACCAATCAGTATTCGTGTATGTCTCAACATTGCATTGGCAACATTGTTGCTGCAACATTCAGTCATCGTCTGTTTTTCTCGTTCTTTTTCCGTCGTCGCTACGTTAGTTTACATTTGGAAGCAACAAAGCAAAGTACCGTTTGGACTGTAATAGATCGTGTGCGCGTGTATTTGTACTTTTATGTGTGTGTGCGTCTTTGCATAAAAATTTTTATATTTTGAATTTAAATTTATCAATCTATCAAAATCGAATGTATATATAAATTGAAGAAGCGTAGCCAAGCATAATTTAAACAACAGCAGAAAAGATGTGCAGCTGATGGGAAAATACCTACCACTTTTAAACTGGTGTGTGGGAAAAATCGATCCACATTAACTGAAAGAGAGAAAGAGATAGAGAGAGAGAGAGAAAATGTTGGCTTAAAACGGAAAGACTCTAATAACAACAACAACAACAAGTTCACTGTGATACAATTTGCAGTACAAATTAGTTAAATACTTAGTGTAGTTAAGAACAAAAAGTTAACAACAACAACAACTACACTTAATTGCAAGTGCAATAATATAAATAAATATACAAAATTTTCGCCAAAATTCTCAAGTAAATAAATTCATCTCAACATTCCTGCGCAACATAAAACAACAACAAAATGGCTGTTAAAATGTAAGCATACACTAAAAAAAATAATATAATTAAGTAAAATCTTATTGCGTTCAAAAAGGCCTTGATATGTTTCCCTTATTCAATTGAGATATAGGATATAAACACACATACATATAATATGTTGCTTGCATATGTATGGGTGAATGCATACAAAAAGTGTAGAAATAATTTACGTGTTTGTTTCACTTCCCATTTCGTTTCCCAGCTGTTTAAGCATTTATCATATACGAGTATGTGTGAGTTTGCAAGTGTGCGTGAGTGTATGTGTGCATGTGGTGCTACTCATCATAGTATGTTGGGGAGATAGAGAAACTATGCTGGCTGTGGTGGTGTTGCCCCCCAATAATAGTACAGTTACCCTAACAGAAGCTGTGTGTGCCCAACCAACAAATTGGCTATATTTGTTTGCCCTACATTGTTCTTATGCTTATTTGTTTGCTCCCCATAATCTTTGTTAGTTTGACTTCAATTGTTTTTTGCTGTTATCGACGCACAGAGAAGTACAAAGAGAGAGAAAGAGCACCAACAGTTATGACTCTGTTTCGTTTTCCTTTCGTTCCACTTGCTCTCTCATCATACACACACACACACACACACATAGCGAAGGCAAACAAAGAGCTGCCTGGGTGTGCGTGCTATGTTCGTGTTCCCATTTGGATTTTCGCTTTGTATTCTTGCACCAATACAAAGGTAAATGCATTATTGTGTATGTGTGTATGCGAGAGCTTGAAATTGCGTCAGCCAATTGAAAATATATTTTTACTTCACATACTCGAAAACTTTAGCCAGTTTTTAACTTGTTTTTACAGATTTGTCTAAAGTAGCTTAGAGGTGTCTATTAGTAGCGCTCTTTGCACATGTTCCAAAGTACTCTTTGCCTCGGATTACTTTTTGTTGTTATGTTTCTTCTCTCCGTCTCTCTCTCTTGATTTCACCTTCAGCGTATTTTGCTTTCTGGGTCATATTTGTTGATTTCAATTTGTTGTGTTGCGTTGAGCATATATAAAAATAATGTTACATATAATTTTGTTTTATATACGCTTATTCTTCATATGCTCACACGCACACATACATACAGATACCTGTTTCAATTTCAATAACCTCCAAAAGGGCTCCCACACATATGTAGAATACTTGTGCTTGTGTGTGGGTGATGTTGCTTGACGTACCGTTGTTTTGTTTGTTACCCCTCTCTCTCTCTCTCTCTCTCTCTCTGTTTCTCTTTTTACATATTTTCAACATAATTTGTTCATCTTTAACATTTGCTTTGGCGTCTTCTTTGTTACCTTCGAGGCGTTGGCGCGCATTTTTGTGTGTTGTTTTCATTGTTGCTTCTTTACACAATGATTTGTTGCTTCCTTGGGTCATGTCCGTGTGAGTGCATGTGTGTGTGTGTGTGTTTCTGTGTACTACTGGCATTGGTAGAGGGAGAGAGAGCGAGTGGGTGAGGGATGCAGGTAATGAAACATGCAAGAGACACAGCGTTGCCATCTTGATCTTGTACCGTGGTCAAGCGTCCAACAAATTGCAAGTAAATCCATTTAAATTTGACGCGACGTTGTCTTGTCTCTATTTAAAAGGTTTCACTTGTTGCGATGCAGACTTGTCTCCGTCTCTATCTATACCTGTATCTTCTGCGAATAACGTTCGAAAAGAAATACCCAAAAAAAAATATCTCATTACTGTCTGCCAATTTTCGACAATTGTCGCGACGTACCAAACTCAAGTGAAACTCGAGTCCCTCAAAGAGTCATGCGAAAAAGAGAAGGAACGAACAAAAAATATAACGAACTGGAACAGCTGTTTGTCATTTTATACGGATAGTTGGGAAAGATAATCCAAAAACTGACGCCGCTGACTTCTTCCTTGAGCTCAACTTTTGTCTATTCAAGCGTATGTTCCCTCAAATGAGCGCAATAAGCATATTTAAAAAAGTTGCAGACAGCAAAAGTTAAATCTATTGTCAAGAGGAGTTTCCAACTACTCCCAATTGCTGCCCCTCCCTGCCTGCGGCAGCAATCCGAGTTGCCCCTGACAACGTCAGCTCGTGCCAAGCGATAGATCCACCCCTTTTTTGGATTGACGTCCTAAGGTGCGTCTCTAATTCAATAGAGAGAGGGATAGATAGAGAGAGAGAGAGAGAGAGAGAAAGGCACATTCCCATGCCGTCAGAGTGAGCAGCTGCCACTGCATCGCAGCTGCTGCTATCGTGCTTTTGTTCTTGCATTTATACGGCTTTGAAACTGGATCTGGAATTGGTAGTGTAGCTGGAACTGGAACTGGAACTGTAACTGGCTGGCAATGAGCGTAGCTCGTGCGATAAGATCGATTTGCTTATCGCGCGTTAACGCATCATGGAATGCTACGACGACACAGAGTGTTCGATAAGGTGAAGCCCATTTCAATTCCAGCGCATAAGTCACCATTGATAAAATGTCGTAATAACAGTTATCTGTCATCCGGTGGGCGTTTGTAAATGTAATCAGTAATGTATTGAAATCCTAATTTCACTATTTTCATTTTCTATCTTCATTTCCTTTTCTGGGTACAAAGTGCACTTAGTTGTTGAGCTTATCTAGCGAGTTTAACTGAGTGCACTCGATACACTTAAAATTTACAGCAAAAATAATTTACTCGTGACCGTCATGACGGCAATTGCTGAATGCATTTCCCTCCCCCTCTCTCTCTCTCTCTCTCTGTCCTTCTCTTCCCTCTATTCTCTGCTACGGATAATGGAAACTAATTTTAAACACTTGTGTGTTCTACAATTTGCTGAATAAGTCGGGGAAAATGCAAATAAATTCAATGCGTTCATTGACAGAGATGTAGGCGAGACGGAATGGCAGACAATGACGGACGTTGAGGAAGGGGAGGGGGGACGGACGTATGTAGATAATGGTCACTAAATTGGATGAGTGAAAAACTAGTGAAATACAAAGTTCGTTGCCTGATTCCGTATCAATTTTAAAGAGAAAGAGAGGGAGAATGAGATAGGCATAGGCAGGTATAAAAGTTGATAGAAACATTGAGTACAATGAACGCTAACGGACGTGGATATGTTTAGCTTTTTTTTTTTTTTGCCTTTTGTTTATGTTATGCTTGGGCAACACTTACACACCGTGCAGACAGACACACACACACACACACACATGTGTCTGCGTGCATGCACACATATGGAGAGGGACTTTGCTTAGGTTGAAGAAACTGTTTTGTTTTCTTCACTTGAAATGTAATAAATAATCTAGCATCGCATGCCACTGTACCCCGTGTTCCTCTCCCTCTCTCAGTTCCTTTGACACATGCCAGGGCTGGCGCACAGCTGCTGCGCCTGCGTTGTTGTTGCCATTTCCGCCTTTGTGCTGCATTTCGCACTTTATGCTGTCATGGATATTGGGACATTTACATATTCACAGTGGGGTTGAATGTTAATGTCTGTGTGGCTTCCTGGGCGACACACACACACACTGACACACAGTGTACAGTCGGGGTTGAACTGGTCGCCCTTAACAGTTCGTTGAACAATTTTGTGTGATAATTTTTTTTTTAGCTTTCATCAAAGCTAAAGTCGCCACAGCGAAAGTGTTACTGTTAATTGAAGCCTAAGGGTTGCGCGCACACAAAGAGAGAAGGGGGAGGGGAATGGTGGCATGCCACACAGAAGGGAACATACGGAATCGATCCAGGCTTACCTGTTTGGCGTCACGTTTAAGCTGCGCGTGCTACGTGATGCAAGCAACGAAACGCATCGCAGCACGTAACTCTCCATATCCCTCTCTCTCTCTCTTTCCCCCCATCCCAGCTGAGCTGATGCAACTACCGTTGCACTGAGTTAAATGCGTCCCACCTCTCTCTCTATCTCTCTCTTACTCACTCGAACGCTCTCTGGGATCTTTTGTTTTCCCTTTATTTTTTTGTATTTCATTTTCGATTTCTGTTTGTGAAACAGAAGCTTCGACGGCGCTGCTGTCATTTGTGTGACCTTCAGCAGCGCTTTAGCTACGCAGTCCATCATCAATTAAGCGCTGATAAATGAAATAAACCGTTCAAAGCAGACAGTGTGCAAAGCATAAAATGAAAAGCACAAAAAAAACACACAAACCACATAAAGCTTAAGCAAAGCGCGCCTATTGAATAACAAGCGCTATCTCGCTCGTGCAGGTAATTGTTATTAGACTATGACTATCTCGTTCTTGCACCGCCTGCGTCTGTTAATTAAAGAGCACAAGCGCAAATAAAATTGTTGAAATAAATATTTTCGCAAGCTTTTAAGTTGCTTTTGTTTTGATTCCTATTGCGAATAGCAACAACAAACAAAGAATAAGGCAATCACACAACAGCAACAACAACATCAATAATACTTTCAATTTCTGATCAGATGTTCGCTGCAGCTGCAATTCTCTCTCTGACTCTGCTCCCCCACTGTTGACTATGTCAGTTAACATTTTAATTGCATCTCAACTCTCTTACTTTGCTCTCCCACTGTTAACTACAGCTGTCATTGCATTTTGTTTTTGATACCCTTTGTTCTCCTTGTACTCCTGACTGTTAACTCTGTCTGTCAGCTAACATTTTTAATTGCAGCGCTTGTAACCCTTTCTCCCTTTCTCTGTCATTTATCTCCCCCGCTGTAAGTTAACATTTTAATTGCTGCACTTGTCTTTGCTTTTTATTTGCTTTGTCTTGGAAAGTGTGTACATATGCAGTTTTAAAAAATTTCACGCCTGCCCATTGATGCCCCTCTTCCGTCTTTCTGTCTGTCTATCTTCGTTTTTAACGCGTTTCGCAGTTACGAATTTACGAAAATAGGCAAAAAGTGAAATTTTTTATGTTGGCCAAGTTGTTCGAGCAGCAATATCAACAACAACAACAGGAGACTGCCTAGGTATAGCTTGTGTATAAATAAAAACAACTACACAGAAAGCTATACACTTGTATAAGTGTGTACACACACAGACGCACACATTCATAAGTGTTTACCATATCTCTCTGTGTACGTGCTTTGCGTCAGCAGCAACGCGTAATAATATTTTTTTAAAAGCTGAAAATATGCGAGAAACTTAAAAAATAATTCGCTTTGACTCAATTTCGAAAATATCTAAGACAGACAGACAGACGTACATCAATTTCAATATGTTGTGGGCCTTGTATAAGATAAATAAAATGATATCTGGAAAAGACCACCACACTTGGAATCACACCACCAGAACAGACACTTTGAAAGACTAACAGACATGTACTTTACACCTCACACACACACATTCTCTTCTCTACTCTACGCTATTTCATGTTTTCAGTTCAGTTTCTCAACACTCTTTTTTTTTCTCTGTTACGCTTTGTGAAGCTTTGCGGAGTTGAACTTTTAACCCAAGCTTGCTCCCGTTACTTTGTCGGTGCTTCTCTTTTTGTGAGTATTCGCTTGGCTGCCTCATTCGATGATGATGATGCACCGTCATCGTCGTCATGCTTAGACCTGCAAACTAGTTTCAAGTTTTGTGGGTGGACGACCTTGAATTAAAACACATTCAGCAAAAGGTTTTAATTGTTGGTTTTGAAAACGGAAGTTAAAAATATGATTCGTTTGTTATTTTTATAAAAAGGAGTAATTTCAATAAATATTTCCTCATATGCGTCAGATACCTTGGAGTAGCCCTCATCGGTTTGCAACGGTTGATTCATTTTATGTAGTGATGATCAAACTGATCGATGATTAACTAAGGCGCGGTCTCATGGCGAAAGTTTAAGCAAATTCTTTCAAAATAAACAAAACCAGTTAAACTCTACAAGAAAAAAAGAAACTATACTATATATTGCTAACTATATAAGAGAATAAACTAAGAGTTGAACGATTTGCCTTTTTAAGGTTATTCACAGTCTTGTTTCGCCTTGTGAACTGGCTTTACATTTTTAAGCCAGCCCTGGCGAAGGCTAATGACAATTGTTACTAAACACAAACATACTCAGGGACGGACGACATGCATACATATGTATACAATTGAAATTCCCTTAACTCGCTATAAATAGCCAAGCCAAACCCAATTTCCCTTCTCACATGCAATTTTTATCTTTCTCAATTGCATCAGCCCCCCATTAATATCTCTCGTCACTCTCTCTCAAGTAGCTGAGAAACTTTGTTTTTCTTTTGGTCTTTCTTCTTTTTGTTTAGTCTTTATGTCATTTATCACTTGCTGTGTTTAGATTATTTAATGTTTTGTTTTGATTTCCCCTCGAGTCTGCTACAATAACAACTTTAAGTGCAGAGAAAGCTTCAAGCGCTGAACCAGCCCTGGCTGTGCTCTCTTCCTCTCTGCCTCTCTCTTACCGAGTTGTCTCTCAATCCGACACTGATGCTCTGCGTACGCTTAATGCGTATGTATGTAAGTGTGTGTCGTATTATTAGCTGGCAGGCGAACGCGCTGAATTGGAACAAAATGGCGGCGGTGGCGGGGCCACTTTGTTTACTCAAGTGCGTAAGAGCTTTTTGTTCTTTTTGAATTAATGAAAGCTGAAAAAAAACCAAAGGGAATTTGTCGATGAAATACGTAATTGGGCAATTTATGTGGTTCGCCTTCAGATGACACGATCACACACCTCACCAGGCCAGCTGTCCACCTCCAAAGTTACCTCCTCCTCCCCTGCCTACTGTACTCAGCCTTGGTGTGATTTGAATAAAAATGTAGGCAATATTTGTGTATATGTGTGTGCTACTGTTTGAGGTCAAATTGAGAAATAAATAAAATGTTTACCAATGTCAACTTATTACCAGCATTTATTCACACTGTGCAACAAGTGTGGGCAATTCTCTCAGTCAGTTCTCCTTGCACTTTGCTCAACCAAAGTTCGTTCGTATTGAATACAGTTCATGTTTTTATTATATTATAAAGTGCAACGTACGAAAACATAAAAAAATAATTAAAATTTGCATGTTCCTTTGCTAATAATGAACTTCATTTTTCACCTTATACACTCGCAACTTTATCTTACATATACACACACATGTTTTTATTTAACACCTTTTTATTACAAGATTTAATTAACGTTTCTTTTTTCTCAATTTGATTGCGCAATTTTTCTTGTGCAGCTTTGTAAGTTTTTATATATTTTAGCAAAAGGTTTTTCCACTCACTACTGGAAATCCCCAAACAACCAAAAAAAAAAAAAAAAAAAAAAAAGAGCATACTCTATATAAACAGAGCACACTCTACTATATAAACTGTACAATATACATATATATTTCAACGTCTTGAGTTTATTATCGTAATAAGCATTGAGCGATCACATAATAAACCATTTAGACGCATTGAAATTTGTACATCATTATTGTTTTCTCTCTAGAAACTTCATATAAGACAAATTGTAGATCCAGCGTACGTTAAGCGACTGATTGATAGACACAAATCGTTAATATATAAACCAAATATATAATTCTCGATTTATTTAAATATATTGTCATCGTCATTATCGTTGTACACTGTGACAAACAATTGTCGCCTTATATAATATATTTATCTATATATTTATATTTATAATCATTGTTGAGGGCGTGTTTTCTTTTGTTTGTTAACTGTTTGCAAATTGTTGAAAGAATTGCATTAAGGTTACGAATGCTATTAACAGAGCAACAACAAAAAATTCTTCACTCTCTTCTTCTAACTTCGGCTCTGGGCTTCGTTTAACCGGTGTGTGCAGCACAAGTAGCAAACAGTAGATTTTATTTTCGGTTACATTTGCGCTAACAGTGGGTTAACATAACATTCATCGATAAACGATAATTAATCCTTCCTGAAGCGCTCCTCGAATTTCGAGCTGCAGATTGAGAGAGCAATAACTTAATTGTTCTCGCTGATATCTCTGGCAAATATATATCGAATATATATATTATTATATATATTTATAACGTTGGCTTGAAATTTTGTTTTGGGCATTGCTGAAAATAAAATTCGCAAACAAAAATTTGAATAAGGGACACGTGCAGTATTTATTGGCCTATATAGACGCAACAAGAGAATTGATCTTTGTTAGCGTTAATAATACTAAGAAATCCACAAAAACAAAATCCTTGTTGTTGTACAGGTACTAGGCCAGCCCTCACAATGTCTGTCCCTGTACGCTACTCTGCTGCCGCCGAATACGCCGTCGTTGATAGTGGTTTGGAAAATACTCTAACCCAAGAAGAGCAATACCACCAACAACAACAGCAACTGCAGCAGCACCAACAGCAGCAGCAGCAACTGCAGCAACTCCACCAGCAGCAGCAGCAACTCGAACAGCAGCAGCAATACGAAGCGCAGTACGAGCAATACGAGCAACAATATCAACAGGAGCAGGAACAGGCTCATCTATTGTATTGCCAATTGCAGCAGCAGCTGGAGGCGGAGGTGCAGGCGGTGAGGCAGCAGCAGCAGAGGACATCGATGTCGTTGTCGTCGGGAATGCCAGCATTACTTGATTTGCCCCTTAACAACAACAACAACAACGCTAACGTCGCCACAAACTTGAACAACAACAACAACAACGCTATGGATGCTATCAGCATCAATGCTATCCTAGTTGATGATGAACAACCATCAACATCGGCTCAGGCAGCAGCAGCGGCGGCGGCGTTACTTGTGGGCAAATCTGTAAATGGCATCGGCGATGCAACTGAGATGTCGACTGATTGGATGAGGATTGCGAACGAGGGTCGGTATGGGACACCGGGTGCTGCTGGCTTGGAATATCAGAAGTACGAACAACAACAACAAACAGCAACACTCGATACTGAAGCTGGAAATGGAGCAACTGGAGGAGGAGCATCTGAGCCGTCGTCAGCACTGAAGATCTTGGAGGAGAAATTGCATGCATTGAGTTCCGATGAGCTTTACGAGACACTGAAGGAGTACGATGCATTGCAGGATAAATATCATACAGTACTCTTGCTGCCCAAGGAGTCGAGGGTAAGTTGTGATTAAGGTGTGAAGGGGGAACTCTTTAATTAACAATATATTCTGCTCTTTTATAGCGTGAGGTAACTGCAGGCGGACGTGATGGTTCCGCATATGTTTTGCGCTGCTTGAAGATGTGGTACGAGTTGCCTTCCGATGTACTGTTCTCAGCAATGAGTCTGGTGGATCGCTTCTTGGATCGCATGGCCGTTAAGCCAAAGCATATGGCCTGCATGAGCGTTGCCTCCTTCCATTTGGCCATCAAGCAGTTGGACTTGAAACCCATACCTGCCGACGATTTGGTTACAATATCTCAGGTAAGTTAGGGAGAGGAACTGTAGACTATTGTCTATATATCTAGTACGGTTTAGGGGTATTTAAACTTTGTGCATCTCTGGGACAGCTAAGCTTATATGCCTGTTTCAGGCTACATCAACTCCTTGATCTCTAGTAGACTATAGAAGCTATAGTATATGTTATTATGGGACACAGTTAAAGACTATTTATAATTCTTCTTTCCCTCCTTTTGCAGTGTGGTTGTACCGCTGGCGATTTGGAACGCATGGCCGGTGTGATTGGCAACAAACTGGGCGTACAGATGGGGCATGCACCCATTACATCAGTGAGCTACCTGCGCATCTATTACGCACTCTTCCGCAATTTGGCGAAGGAGATTGGCGGTGATTTCTTCAAGTTCTATCAGCAGCTAATCAAGCTCGAAGAGCTCGAGAATCGCTTGGAGATCTTGCTGTGCGATGTCAAGACGACGGTTATAACACCGGCGACATTGGCTCTAGTGCTCATTTGCCTGCATTTGGATTTCCATATCAAGGAGTCCTATACACGCGGCAGTCCTGAGCTTAAGCATGTCTTCGAGTACATTCTCTTCCTGCAGCAATACATGAGGGTAAGTTACAGATAGAGAGAGAGAGAGATAAGATGAGACTAGATAGGGTTCTAATCTTTTGTTTATGTATTGCAGATTCCCGATCGCGTTTTCACCTGCGGCTTCAGCATTGTCTCGGGCATACTGTCCCATTACAACGGGCAGAATAAGGCGCCTTACAAGCAGCGGCTTGTCTGGAAATTATCCAGTCGCACGCTGCGTGTACTGCGTCCCACAAATCGATTCTCCTCCGACTTAGCCACCATTGAGGAGGGTATATCGAATGCCCTAGACGACGGACTGCGTTCAAGGTGAGTGTGGGAGGAGGGGGAAAAACCCCTAATACATTATGCTATAAGGTTCATGTTAAGACTGTTATATAGAGCGATAGACCTAAGACAACCAAGAAGGGTAGAGAGGGGAAGAGTCCATTTCATACGTTATTTATTTTTAGCAATCTTATGTCGACTCTTTGGACTAATTTGTATGTAGGCGAGTGTGTCTGTGTGTGTCAAGAGTTTGGCGTAAACAAGTTTCTAGAATATTTTTCATTATCACAACAACAGCAAATGATCAACAACAGTACAACAACAACAGCAGCAGCAACAACAAAATAGAAAATCATGAGACCTGCTGGCTATGGGGCTGGCGCTTGCTGGTGCTGGTTTTGCTTGTCTAACTCGCAGCATTTGCCAAAAGTGGTCGGACAACAATAATAACAGCAATACACACACATACAGTTAGAGACAGACGTACACACACGCATATCTATGCAAACATATGTATGCACAGACATGTGTGTAGTATATTTATGTATTTATATTATGTACCTTGTTTTGTCGCGTCTGTATGTTCCTTTTTTTTTGATGAAAACAATCTTATCAGACAGAGCAACAGCCCATCAAGGTGCTCGGGAAAGGGGCTGTACGGGGAGAGGCGGAGTAAGAGACAGCACACGCTTACGCACACAGAGACTATCAAACGAGAGTCGCTAGTAACATTTTGTTGTCTTATAAAACGTTCATAGCAAGAGGGTCGCTAGTAAAGTAACATTTCTCTAAGTCATGAAATTCTTTTAACATTTCTCTTATGCGAGGGTTGCTCATAAAGTAACATTTCTCTAAGTTATAAAATTCTATATGCCTTTTGCATTCCTCATTGCTTTTGCACGAGGGTCGCTAGTAAAGTAACATTTCCTTAAGTCATGAAATTCTTTTAACATTTCTTTCATGCGTCATCGCACATTTGCTATGTTTTTGCGTGGGTTTTTGTTTCTTTTGCTGGCATTCGTCCATCGCTTCTCTGTCATCTCATTGCCAAACCTTGACACTTTCACCCCGCACCCGCCCCTGTTGATATTGAGCAAATTTAAGATATTAAGCAAATGAGTCTGCTATGTTTGTCGTTACTTGTGTAGGATATCAACAGAGTCTGCTATGTTTAACACTACTTGTGTAGAATATTAAAAACAGTCTACTTAGCTTATCTTAACTTGTGTACCTGCTGTGTCGTATCGTATATTATCGTATACTCACCCTGTGGTCAAAGACTTTGCTTCATATGTATGTCTGCACATACTTGCAGTATATATAAATGTATATATATAAATGAAAGACAACTACATATATTCCCTCATTACCTACACCATAATTAGAAATGTGTTTATATGCCGTCGTTGTATTGATTATTTCAAACGAACTTGACCTTGAGTTGGTTGCTCACACAGCTGTTGCTCGCTATAGAGAGAGGAAGAGAGAGAGAGAGAGAGAGCAAGGGTCTATCTAAAATTGTGTATCATTAAAGGGTATTTGAAATGTCAATGCAGCCAAATTGTTGCTAAAATTTTGGTTGGCCTTGTGTTGTTGCTGTTGTTGTTTACTTATCTGATAAGTTGCTTGTTTTTTGTTCTTCTTTTGTTAGTCATAAAGTTGTGAGTTCAATGCACCATTTCGCTTGTGCTGGTTAGAAAGAAGGAGTGTGGGGAGCAGGCGTTGCACTTGAACGAAGGTCAAATTTTGAAAGCAAACATCAGCTGATCTGATCGCAGCGATAGGAGGCAAAATGACGGCACATTTTGATGGCCTTCAACTTGAAATGATATTGTATTTAGAATTAGAACTTCATTTCGATATGATTGATGAATGATAATGATATTTTATAACAGTATCTTCTATACTGTTATTATATGAATGATAATGCAATTTTATAATGTTAAGTGTGACCTTAGTCGATGGCACTATCGTAAGTTGATTTAGTTATCCTATCGATAGGATTGTGTTGAATAACGCAAAAGGAGCGGGAGAGCGTCACTATCGTTTAAGAGTGCTAAGGGCAGCACAATGTTAAAATTGAAAAGAACTTAATAAATAATTAAACCATTAAATGATTATCTTCACAATAATAATATTTCTTTTATTTCCATTACAGAACCGAGAGTATTAGCTCCGAGGAGGAAGAGGATTGGCCAACTTCACCCATTATTCCAATTTTCGAACAATGTTAGTAGTATCCAGCAGAGCAGCAAGTGTAAGCAGAGCATCCAAGCAAAGCAGCAGCAGCCCCCCGAACAACGGACAACACTGGGTGGGGGAATGGGAGCAGAAGCAGCAACAGCAGCAGGCAGGAATAAAATCCATTCGCAAGCACACACACACAGGCATGCACGCACTCGCACTCAGGACAAGAGGGAATCAAAGACATATCTTCGGCTCACCACATTTAAGGGGGGTCGTGCCTGTCCACAGTTTTATAACGACGCGCTCATCTATATGTGCTTGAGCGTGTGTGTGAGTTGTGTGTGTGTGTGTGTAGTGTATGAATGTGGTAGTGTATAATGGGTGTGCGTGTGTATATTTTGTTAAAGTGCATCATAATTGGTTTAGCATATGCAGAAGATATATATATCGATAACTATTATTTACGCTGGTTCTACCATTTAAGAAATTTATGAAAAATGTGCGAGGGTCAGCCAGGCAAAATTTGTAAAAGAAAAATTCACATTTTTTCGATTTATTTGCGGCAAAACAAGACAAAAACTTCGTTAGAAACAGATAAAGAAAAAACCACAAAATGAAAATGAAAAAAAAAAGAATTAAAAACAAAAAGAAAACGTAGAATGATGCGGACCATCATACAAAAGATTGATGTCGTTCCGGACCATTTTTGAGATCGGTGAAAGAGAGACACGATAAAAGAGGCAATGACAAATGATAACCCAACAAACGGAATACGGAATGGAACAACGATTTTTTGTCGGTTACGCTTGTAAACAAACAAAAAAAAAAAACTATAAAATCCACTTAAACAAATCAAAAAGCAAACAAAAAAATAATAATCTTAAACTCTTCTATGCCCACAATTTGAAATTAGTTTAAATAATTTGTATTGTGCTCCATGTTTGTTTTGTATAAACACCTTAAAACTTAAAACAACAACAAGTACGATGGACCCACGAATATTAGCAAAGAAAAGCAAGAAAACACAAACAAAAAAAACCAACAAAAAAAACACAAAAAGTCTAAAAAAGTACAAAAATTCATAAAATATAGACGGGACAATTAATTGATAAAGAAAAGGAAGAAAATCCCCAACAAAAATATATCAAAAGTTTATCAGCAATTAATTTTTGGCCGCGCTCAGAATTCAAGAACTATATGACTAAGAACAGTAACAGTAACAACTACAATAACATTAATTAACTATAATAAAAATGCCCCCCCATCATATGTATGTAGTTGTGTGTGTAGTCGACATTTTTGCTCTATATATAACAAAAAAAGAAAAGAAAATTAACAAAACTCTGCAGAATATAACAATATATCATGATTTATTAATGAGCTAAGCGAAGAAACATTTTCTTGTTATTATTTGAAGATTATTGAAGATCTTTTCAAGATTTCGAAGATCTTTAATGTATTGAGGATCAATGCAATTAAAATTTACAACAGTGATCAATTTTTAAACATACATCATTTTATAATGTATGCGAACATTCAGTTTTCTTTTTTGTTATATTATTTAGTAATTATTTAATTTATTAAAGCAAAAAACATTTGTAAAAACAAACCCAAAACAAAAACTTGTACTAAATATTCTATAGATACCTATTATAAAGAAAGAAAAAACTAAAAAGCGAACCAGCCAAACAAGAGAAAACAAAAAAGAAAGAAAACTAAAAAATTAGTAACTATCTTACAATATGTTTTGTTTAAACTTGAAGCGCGGCACTCTGATTTTAAATTATGATGCATTAATAGTACGGGAAAATATATACACGGCCAATGGGAGAAAGTAAGGTGAAGAAGATGAGAGAGAACGTAAGAAAACTGTGCAAAGAAAAACAAGAAGAAGAAACTACCCGCAGATAAGCGAAAAACATTTTTTTGAAAACATTTCTTAAATTCTTTATAAATAATTCAAATCAACTGAAAAGTGAAACATTTCTGTAAATTTCAATAAATGCGCGTGTCACTGTGCACAGTGGCATTCAAATTTCTGAACAATATTTGCAAAAAAAAAACAAAAACTCATTGCGATATGTTTTATTTACCTTTGTGTGAGTGTATGTGTGTGTGTGAGAGAGAGAGAGAGAGAGATCTAATAGCATATGCAGAACGAAGCCCACAAAGATCGATCCATGGAAGGCCTCCGCCTCTCGCGCCTGACACAATGTGAGTACATTAAGAATCCCCCCTTATAAGGGGGGTACTCTGGCACACTTGCAAATGTAAATAAAACATATTTGCTTTTGAATATTTTCGATAACTCTTTTGCATACATTATTGAAGGAAAGAGAAGCAAGATCTATAATGTTAATGTGCAATTTAGTTAATTCCGCCGATTTCAACAACGCGATGGCAATACTCATGTTGTTTATTTATTATTTTTTTAATATTCCACTTAAGCTAAACTTAAAAAAAAGATTGTACACAATAATGCCGAAAATATGTGAAAAAAAGGCGAAAAGTATTTTTAATATTTAAGCGAGACAGAGACAAATTGTGTGTGTTCATTGCCAGGCTGCAAACAACATTTTTAAACTTAGTCTAACTTTAAAACAACTAAAAAATGGCAAAGTGACAAATAAGCTAAAAGAAGAAACCAATAACAAATGACGAAGAAGAAGAACAACAACAACAATGATGACGAAGTTTAGACCTAAGAAACATTCTCTATACAGAAATATGCCGTCAACACACTCTGCTGAGCAGTCGGATATTTTCAATTAAAAATTGTATTGTGTATTTAAAAAAAACTAGCAAATTTTACATGTATTTAGCGCGCGGAGGTTAGTAAAATATTTGTGCAAGAAAACATCATAAACGAAAGAAATCTCTCCATTTATTAATGTACAACTATTTGATTTGTCTAGTACAAAAACAATGAAAATGATAAGGACAAGCCTTTTACTAAGTTTTAGAAATAATTTGTATATTTAATTTCAATATCTTCACATTGCATTGTTAGTTTTAAACTAAAATCAAATAAGTTCTAATTATTTTGTAAATTATCTCACATTCATTTAATTTATTCAAATTGTATTTAAAAAAAAGAATGATGCATGCTTTGGCGAGCGGCGCAAGCGAATGAACACTTAAGTAAGATAACTGATGATTGTGTATAAAGGGAATAGAGCTGTAAAAGAGAACAACAAGAAATCGTGATTTATTTCATTGTATACACATGACAACCAATAAATGAAAAAAAAGTATTATTATATGGTAAAAAAAAACAAGCTTCGTTTTATTAAATATTTCAAATGTTAATTGTTGTGCCAGTTACACTCTAACCTGTTGTACATATTAATCGTTTATCGATTAATGTAATCGATAACCAATGTTTCGCCAGTGCTGTTAATGACAGTGCTGTAAACTACCAGCATGCAGAGTTGCACAGAAACCCATCGATAAGTGGCATGCCGTATTTTTGCCTAGTGCTGGCAACGCCGTGACACATAACCTTCCTTTTCTAAATAATTTTTGTGCTGTGTACACGTGTTTCCCACAATGGCACCCGTCGAGAAAGCTAAAAAAGTCGCCAAATCGGCCAAAAAGGGCAAGAAGCAGCCCCTCAACTCGTACCTGAAGGGTGGAATCTTGCGTTACTCCAAAGCCCAGGTAAAAATCGAAAAAGGCACATTCAAAAATCACTAAACCAAACTTGGCTGTGACGCCGCCTCGCTGCCTCGTGTGTATTTTGTGTGTGTGTGTTGATGATGTAGTGTGGACTCTGCTGGATAGCCTGCTTATAATAATAATGTGTTGCTTTCGCTATTGATTTCTAGATGTACAAGCGCCGTGCGCTGTACCGCCTGAAGGACAAGAAGCACCCCGTCGTGCAGAAGGAGAAGGTGCCCATCAAGAAGGTGAAGAAGATCGGTGGCCCCAAGAACGGTGGTGAGCGTACCGTCTACCTGCGCAAACCCAAGGCCAACTACCCAACCAAGACTTTTGTCAAGAAGCGTCCCAGCAAGGCCAACTTCAGCGAGCACAAGCGCAACGTTCGCCGCAACCTGAAGCCCGGTACCGTGCTGATCCTCTTGGCTGGTCGCCACCAGGGTAAGCGTGTTGTGCTGCTGAAGACTCTGTCCTCTGGCCTGCTGCTGGTCACTGGACCCTTCGCCCTCAACTCGTGCCCCCTGCGTCGCGTTTCCCAGCGCTACGTCATCGGCACCTCATCGCGCGTGGACTTGGGTGACTTCAAGGTACCCGAGCATCTGAACGACGTCTACTTCCGCCGCCTTAAGGCCAAGAAGGAGAAGAAGTCCGGTGAGGCTGACATCTTTGCTGCCAAGCAGGAGCGCTTTGTGCCCAACGAGCAGCGCAAGAAGGACCAGAAGGAGATCGACAGCGCCCTCCTGAAGGTGATCAAGGCACATCCTGAGGGTAAATTCTTCAAGAAGTACTTGCAGAACATGTTCGCCCTGCACTCCTCCCAATACCCTCATCGTCTGCGCTTTTAAATCAGCAGATGAGGATTCAATTTAAGGACTTTTAAATACTTTGTACAAGCCCCGCTAAAATAAACAAATAGAAAACGGAACTCTGTGTCGAGGTATGAGGAAACTAAAAAAAAACAATGAGAGTGTATTATTTATTGATTATCTAGTTTTTTCTTATCCAATTTGAGCTGCTGCTCATTGTTGCTCTCCTGCTCCTTTAGAGGAGCTTCATAATCCGGCTGCAACTTGAGGGCAGCCAAGAACTTTCTTCTGCCGTGTATATACCAAAGCATCTCTTTATATGAACCTGGCATCACTTCACCCACAGGCGACTCAGCTTTATAGGTCAAATTAAAAACATTTGTTGTTATCTGCTCATTGGTTTGGACATCCCATCTTCGTGCCACAGTCATGATCTGTACATAGTTCTGTGCCGTGAAGACAACATACGCAGTCATCTGTAGGAACGAGCTGACACTGACGGGCTCCATGAATGAGATGTCTGATATACATTTAAGCAGAGGTCGATCCCCAATATACATGCTTGCCATGATGAAGCTGATCTCGATGGCTTGACGCATTAGATACCCACCAAAGATTGTATTCTGTGAATTGCGATTTTCGGGAAACGGATGCACCATCGTCGAGCGTTGTGAACTAGTCATCCATCGACAGTTGGCGGGCAAGATGCGCTTGTTCAGATCGAAGTTGTTTGGCGGTGTGGAGCGTTGCAATAGTCCGTACATAATCGCCTGTTCGTGCTCCTGTGGTGGAATTATGGTAACCAATGTGGATCTCTCAACTTTTCGATTCTCTTGCCGTTTAACGGCTTGCTTCAAGATGCTCTCCTCCATCTCGTTGGCGGGCTTAAGCTTATTCACCGGAGCAGATCCAGTATTTGTTGCATTGCGGCAGACCATGAGAAACATTGCCTTGGTAACATTCATATATTGCCCATCCTTCACTTGACGCACATAGAGCGTTGCTTCTAGCGACGTCGAGCCAGTCCAGGACACAAATCCGCTCAGCTCGATATCCTTGTGGATCACTACCTTCTCAATGTTGCTGAACTCAACGCGATCCACAAGCAATGTGACAAAGGTGTACGGCAAGGCAACATCCTTGGGCAGATTGGGGATCTTAATGTGACGATGGCAGAGCCAAACTACAAATGGAATTGCTCAAGGAATTCATGAATGCTAATGGGGCTATGGTACCTGCAAACATATCCAGTTCCTCCATTAATCGTCCCATACGCACAGCCCCGATATGATTGGTATATCGCTCCCTGCTCATCTCATCATTCTCCAGCGGCAATAAGGCAGATGTATATGAATCCTGCATACTACGCTCTGGCAGCTGATCTGGCTTGGGTGTATACTCCAGCAGATGTTCCCGCGACTTTGGCACCACATGATAACCAATATCAATGTCAACTCTCTTGCGAATCTTGTTGGCAACTGAAAGTAGACACAATATTGTATATAAGGCTTGTATCTTTACCTCAAACTTCGACTCACCTTCTGTCATCGTGCCCGAGTAATGATTTGACTTCGTCTTCAAAAAATCTCCAGCCTCATAGTGCCTTACCCCAATTTGCATTAAGGGCATCCATCTGAAAAAAATAAACAGTCTAAAGTACAAAAAGAACAGTATAAAGTGCTTGATGGTATACCCTACCTGGGTAAGGTCCTACTACAACAGTGAGTAAGTTGCAACATATTCGTTATCCGTTGCATCCTAATTATATTTGCAGAAAATGTTTCGCGCTATGCTTCATCCGTTTGAACGTAACCAATTGCACAATTAATAAGAAAACCGAAAATGAAAATATTTGAATTTAGTGCTAGACGAAATTTAGCTCGCCAAATCGACGTAATGAGCGTGATATGGAAGAGATAATGGTGAGTGAACGAACATACTGAACACTCACCACATCAACCCTCTGCCCACTGTACAGTGGGTTGAGTATCACACACACAACGAGTGTTCTCAGCTGCTAAAAAATCTTCCGTCTGCCAGATTAGCGTCATGAGCAATTACAATATACATACATATGTATATATATTTTTTGGTTTGTTTTGATTACAATGAAAAAAATGGGAGAACTAGATAGATAAATAGAAACGATACAGTGAGACCTAGCGATGTTTACCTAGTTGGTATGACAATATGAACTGCGAACTACATTTATACAAATTGCGATTTAAATGGATTTTTTCTTTTGCAAAAGTGCAAAAATTTGTATAAAACTTAATCTAACATGTCAAATTTAGAAAAAAAAAAACTTTCTGATTGTATAAAACTTAATATAACATGCCAAATTTAGAAAAACAAAACTTTCTTATTGCAAAATGTTCTAATGAAATTTATGTCTACTTCAATTTGAATGAAAAAGTCTATTGAAAACTCTTTTAAAATTATTTTATCTACAAAAGTATTCGAGTTATATATATATTATATTAAAATAAATTAAATATGAATTTAAGTTAATATATTATACAATTCATATATAAATATATAAATGAGGTAAATTCGTAGGTTGCACTGAATAAATAAGTAGTATTGATCTAGAGACTAGTGTCTCATATCTACACGTATATTAATCAATAATTATTAGTCAAGTTGAACAGAATTGGACAACGTTATGTCTGTGCCAAACCTGGAACGTCTCTTTGTGTACTTCGCTGTAGCTGTGTGGGATTGAGAATATGGTATAGAAAAAGATATTCCTTGTAGTTAGGTCGCGCACGTCTTGATCACTAGTCTGTGGCTTCTTCTGATCAGTATTTGGCGGCAGACACCTTCCCTCGCTTGTTGCATTCAAACTTTGCTGCAAATTGTAGCACAAACTGATTTACAAAGTCAAAAATAATTTTAAGTTGACTTAATTAAATTAAATTCAACTAAATTTAAATTTAATCAACTTAAAACTTTGTAAACTTATTATTTACGCTTAATTTTTTTTTTTTTAATTTGAAATAATTCTTTGTATCAATATCCTTTCTTATTCAGTCGACTGTATTTAGTTGACATTAAATTAAGTAAATAAATAAATAATCGAAACCAGAAGCAGTTAGTTTTATTTTTGTTCTAGTATTTCCTTATCCTCCTTGTTATTTAAGCCGCCATCGTAATCAGGCTGCAGATGGAGTGCATCCAGGAACTTCCGTCTGCCGTGTATGTACCAAAGCATCTCTTTGTATGAGCCTGGCATCACTTCGTTCACATCCATTTCAGTTTGGTAGGTCAAGTTGAAGACATTCGTTATATGCTGCTTGTGTGTCTTTAAATCCCATGTGCGCGCCACAGTCATAAGCTGCACATAGTTGTGGGCCGTGAAGACAACCTGTGCGGTCATCTCGAGGAATGCATGAACACTGACGGGCTTCAAGAATGTTATGTCCGATATGCACTTGAGCTTAGGTCGCCCGCCGACATAGATGCTGGCCATGATGAAGCTGATCTCGACGGCTTCTCGCATCAGGAAGCCACCAAAGATTGTATTTGCTGAGTTGCGATTTTCGGGAAAGGGATGAACGATGCTCGAACGTTTCGAGTCCGCCATCCAATGACAATTGGGGGGCAGCACGCGCTGGTTCAACACGAAGTTGTCGCGCGGCGAAGTGCGTTGCAGCAGACGGAACATCATGGCCTGTTCGTGCTCCTTTGGTGGAATCATAGTAATATCTACAGACTTTAATAATTTGCGCCTCTCCAGCCGTTGAACAGCTTCATCCCAAAAGCGTGACTCCATTTCGTTGGAGGGCTCAAGTTTATTAATAGGAGCAGGTCCAGTATTTGTTGCATTGCGAGCGACCATAAGAAAGAAGGCCTTGGTGACATTCAAATATGTGTCACCCAGCAATTGACGCACATACAGAGTGGCTTCCAGTGAAGTCGAGCCTGTCCAGGACACATACCCGCTCAGCTCGACATCCTTGTCGACCTTTAGCCTATTAATGTGACTGAACTCGACGTGATCCACAAGCAGAGTGACGAATGTGTAGGGTAGGACCACATCCTTGGGTAGTTTCGGCAACGTAACGTGACAATGGCAGAGCCAAACTACAACAAAATGATTTCAGATATCATATATATATATTTATATGTATGTATATTCTACCTGCAAACATATCCAGCTCCTCCATTAATCTCCCCATCCGCACAGTGCCACTGTGATTGATATATCGCTCTCGACTCAACTCCTCCTTTTCCAGTGGCAATATTGCCGATGTATAGGAATCCTGCATACTGCGTGTTGGCAGCTCCTCCGGCTTGGGTGTATACTGCAGCAGGTGTTCCCGCGACTTGGGCACCACATGATAGATCAGATCAATACCAATTCGTTCACGTATCTTTCTGAAAACTAAAAAAACAATAAAAATAAATATGAATATTATATAAACATTTAATTTACCATCAGACATTGTGCCGGAAGTATGATTCGACAGGCGCTTTAAATGATCTCCGGCCTCATAATATCTAAGGCCAGTTTGGCTGATGAGCATCCAACATGTTCGGACTCTGCAAAAGGCTGCTTTAAAGTAAAGTGATAATATAGTAATTGTTTATATATATAAACCTCTTATTAAGTTGCATTGTATGTTGTATTCGTTGCATTCTTATTGTATGCGATAAAAAAGAATTTAATTATATTTGTATAAGGCTAAAAAAGGACACAAACAACAAGTGCTCTTAACTGATTTAGCCTCATTTATTTAGGTTATTTAACACGACGAACACAGAACAAGTTGGTTAAATGGATGAAAGCTATAGTCAACTAGAATATCTTATTAAATTTTTATAAAAAATATATTAAAATTTGGAAAAAAAACTACAACCTGGAACATGAAATTCGTGTCTAAATTGGAGACAAATATCTTTATCATTGAACTTAAAGTTAAAAGTAAATATGAATATCATTTTTTAATTCAATTTCAATTTGTGAGTTTCCAGACTAGAATCCGCTATCATATTATATCCTTCACACAGTTTAATACAGTTGGTATAATAATTATCATGCGGGAAGTTATGTCTGCTTGAGGCCCATGCTATATTCGAACTTGCGACGTCCCTGTATATACCACATGGTCTCGTGGTAGGAACGTGGCAGCACCTCGGTGACAGTGTGTGGCGCGGAGAATGTGTAATAGAAGGTATTCGAGGTAACCTGATTGCCCGTGTGTGTATCGAGCACTTCGGCCACTGTCATTATTTGGACATAGTTCAATTTGGTGTACACCACATAGGCGGTCATCTTGATGAACGAATCTACACTGACAGGTTTCTCGAAACTAATGTCCGCAATGTGCTCGAGCTTGGGACGCGTCTTGCAGTACAGCACAGCTGCTGCCCAGCTAATCTCGAGGGCGGTGCGCATAAGGAAACCGCCAAAGACGCGATTATGATGATTGCGATTCTCCGGGAACGAGGGGATAGTGCTCATCTGAAACGAGTCCGACATCCAGCGGCAATTTGGTGGCAAAATACGTTTATTCAGCTCCATGGTGTCGGTGGGCGTGGTGCGTTTGTATAGCTCATACATGAGTGTCTGTTCCGGATCGTTGGGTTCCACCTTGAAGATGGATTGCGCACAGAGTACCTGCCGCATACGTTTTCGATCCTTGCCACCGGCTAGTATAACCTTCTCCTCCTCGTTTGCTGGCTGTATTTGGTTAACTGGTGCCGCCGCCGAGTTTGTGGCATTGCGTGCTGCCATCAGGAAGAGGGCACGCGTCAGCTTCTTGTAGCTACCATTTTGCATCTGCTCGAGCCACACAACCACCTCCATGGAGCTGCTGCCCACCCACGAGACGTGTCCAGACAGACGTATATCCTCGGTGCCAGAGGCGAGTGTCTTGGTGAAATCAATGCGATCCACTAAGATGGTGACAAACGTATATGGCAAATGCACATTCTCCGGCAGCTGCGGCACCAACAAGTGCTTGTGGCAACACCAGCCTGCAAGTACACAAAGATGATTAGTACAACAATAAGTTGGAGAGAAGTCTTTGCTATGACTAACAGGCAAACATGTCCATATCCTCCAGCAATCGTCCCATCCTCACGTTGCCCAGATATGTGACATACTTGTCCTGCAGTGTGCGATTCGTGCTGAGTGGAATGATGGCCGAGGTGAACGAATCCTGCATGGCACGTGGCGGCAACTCCTCCGGCTTGGGTTGATATTTCAGCAGATGTTCACGCGACTTGGGCAACGGTTGATAGCCTGGCTCCAGGCCCAGGCGCTTCATCATCTCCTCCTTCACTGCAAGATGTAGCATAAAATGAACGCAGGCAAGTAAAGAGTTAATTCAAGGCTAACTTACCCTGCGCCATGGTGCCGGATTCATTGGGCACCGCCGACTGTTTTATGTGCGTGGGCGGCGAATAGTGACGTCTGTAAATATTAGTGTATTATTTAAAACATTATAGTAATCTTATAACTGCTTAAATTGTGTTAATTTCTTCAACTTACAGCGACAAAGTTGTGGCCAAAGGTGACGCATTTTTTACTTGAGCCAAAGATCTATTGACCAGGCTTAAATATTTTGGTGCTGCCAGCAAAGAACGCAACATTATTTGCAATGTTTAAACTTCAATTCAATATATTTATCTAATTTTTAACTAAATAAATTCAGCATACGCGTTGACCCAGATCTGCAAGCAGCTTCGTTCGAGGCAAACAGCTGATTGCTGGGCAACGCACAGTGGGTCACAGCTGAACGAAATGCGCCGCAAATGTGCGTTGCAATGAACAAATGTTTGAAGCTGAGCAACAAGTGAAGCAAAGTAGCACATTATTTATTTATCAGATATAAAAATATGAATTTAAATTTAAATGGAAATTATAATAAATTAAATTGAATATTTAAAATAAGTTATTATTAATATTATTTTTATCTATATTCACACTGATTTCTCTGTATTTATTAATGTACTTGAATGTTCATTTATTGATTTGTGCTTACGTGAATCACCAATGTGAACGGGTGGTGCTAATTTTGTGATATTTGGTTTTTATCTCTATTTAGTTGGTCTTATCAAGCATGTTCTAACTATGTTAATAGTGTCAAGCGTAAGTTAGATATAATAAATAAACCAGCTCATTGATAAGGATAATTAATCTAATTTATTAAATTTCATTGGACAACAAATAAAATACTTTGTATACCCTTCGACCATTGAAAATGGTCAAAAAAGGGTATATCAACTAATACTACTAAAAGGAGGCGTGGCAGACCCCACAAAGTATATATATTCTTACTGCGGATCACTAGCCGAGTCTATTGAGCCATGTGCGTCTGTCTGTCCGGCTGTCCACTATTATAAGCGCTAGAGACACCGAATTTGCATTGAAGGTTCCTAAATACTTTGCGCAGATTCAAGTTTATTTCAAATGTTGAGTGCCACGCCCATCGCTCCTGGAAATCAATAATTTAGTTTTTCGGCTCGATTTGTAAGCGACGTATAAAATATATAACTTTATGACTTTTACATATACTAAGCTGATTGTTATATCTACTTATTCTCGAAATTTCAATCATATCGGACCATAAACAAATAAGTTATTCAAGAAAGTATGAGCACAACTCTGAGTGTTGGTGTCAGCTAACAAGGAAGGTAGGCGAACGCGAGCGCCATCTGTCGAGAATAATTTGAAAGTATGAATTAAACAAATTAAACTATTCCGAAACATTGTTCGATGGGTATTCCACTGTCGCGTGCCGCGCGACTGTTGCTTTTCTTACTGGTATTTGTTGTGGTTGGAAACTATTTGTACACCCTTGCAAAGAGGGTCTATCAATTTTGGTAAATATATACATATATTCTTGATCAGCATCAGCAGGCGAGACTGACTTGCCATATTCGTCTTTCTTGATAAAAACTAGTTACACATTTCTTTTTTGCTGTATTGTATTGCATTTCTTATTTTTAGATATACAAAAGTCGGAGCAAGCAGGATTGGATTGATAATCACATAGCTGCTATTTATACTAAAACATTATTAGTTCCAATCATTTTATGTTAGCCCAATAATCTTATAAATAAGAAATAGCAAAAATGTAAATTTCGGTATTCATATTAAATATGCCAAAAAAAATATGACGACGCCTAAAAAGAAATTCAAGGAAAGTGACACAATTGTTTTGAAGGGAGCCATTGCTGGTGGGATTGCTGGGATTCTAGATAAATTACTGACCCATCCATTTGATTATGTGACGACACAACTGCTGCTGGACAAAGATAAACAGATATATAATGGTCCCATGGATTGTATTAGAAAGACGCTTGCAAAGCGCGGATTTCTTGGGTTATATCGCGGAATCAGTATCTTATTATTGGCCAATATACCAAAGGTTGCATCGAGGTAGAGAATATACTATATATCAGCCTTTTGTCGATTGTCAACTATAAAGCATATAGTAATTTTAATTAGGTTTGCCGTATTCGAGTATGTGAATTACCATTTTGAAGATAAAGGAGATGTCGTGTTAAGCACAAGTTTTATGGCTGGACTTCTTGCTGGCCTTGCAGAGGCGATCCTATTCGTTACTCCAATAGAAGTAATTAAAGTATCGGTTTTGCATGATATGTCTAGGCCAGATCCGTCTTATAAAAACCTAAAGAGTGTTTTATGGGATATAGTTAAGCGTCATGGTATCATTAAGCACACAATTCAACTAATTTCAAGTCAATACTGAATTATTTACAATACATTTTAGGTGTACGGGGCTTGTATACGGGCTTGTCAATAACGACGTTTAAAGAGGGAACTAGTCAGGCCATACGTTTCTACCTAATGTGTACTCAGAAGAACTTTTACGCTGGCGATGATGATGGAATTAAAATTCCAACACCGATGATTGGCTTCTTTGGTATTATATCTGGCGCTGCATCGCTTGCGTGCAATGTTACCGCGGATGTGATCAAGGCCCGAATGCAAGCCAGAGTTGAGAAGTGTTCAAACCCATTTAGTTGCTTTCAGCACATACTCCATGAGGAGGGGGGCGTCGCGTTCTTTAGAGGTAATGCCATTCGGGTGACCCATATATGTTTAGAGGTCGCCGTTACATTTATGATTTACGAACTAATCATGGAATACATTTTTGTAAATATGCTGCATTGGCAATAAGAAATAAAATTTTTATGAATCTAATGTTAAAAGTATTTTAACTAAACAAGAACAATAAATGTGATATGAAGAAAATTCCAATGTTCCAAAGTTTTTGGATCTTCTTTGCGTACATGTATTGTTCTTGTTTATGAAAATTACTTCTAACATAATGAAATCGGAAATTCTTTGGGCGATGATAGATTTGAATCATTCAAACACTTTTAATTTTGATCGATTTATAAGGGCAGAAGTGGGCGTGTTTTTCAGAAAAAAACATTCAATAACAAGATTGTCAATAAATTTAGTAGCCCTAGCTCTCATAGTCTCTGTGAGATGTAGACCAGGGAACGTAATAATCACTCATAAAAACTAAAACTCAAAAAATAATGATTATGTGCTCAGTTTTATTTTTTTCGTTCAAAAAATAATACAAATTTTGATAAAAAAAAATTATTATTTGTTGAGCGTTATTTTGTTCGATCGAAAATATCGCTCTAACTAAAATATTAATCAGATTAGAGAGGTATAGTAACGACCGAAACAATATGAATTCTCGTTCTTTATTCAAAAGCATACAAGACGTGGACAATTTAATTTTTTCAGGTCTAAATACGCCGGGAATGATTTCCAGAATTGTAATAGATTGGCTTTTAAGGCAACGCAAAACTACATATACTATATAATATATTTTATTATATATAGACGACTTTTAAAAACTCTGATTAGAACTAAAACTCGGGGCTCAAAGTTAAGTTGTCGAAAAAAAAATGACTAAATATTATAGTAAAATATGAAATAAAATAGAGATTCCAAGCTAAAACCAGATTAAAAATAATTAAAATGGATACCCCTCGGTGCACTTTATAAGTCAGCATCAAAATTTTTCTAAAAACTTCTTTGAAAGAGGAATAATCTGAAATTGAGCGATTCTATTAATCGAAAAAAATAACGCTCAACAAATAATCGTTATTTTGTAACCGAAATTTTTTTCGCTCAACAATTAATTATTATTTTTTGAGCGAAAAATAAAAATTATAAAATTTGGGATCGTCTCGGATTTGCCAAGAGTAGCCCAGTAAAAACCTGGTGCATTTTTTTTCTTATCTGACCTTTCTAAGTGCATGGTCCCTGATGTAGACTTTTATATTGACATACATACGAACATTTTAAATTACATAAATATTTTATTTTTCACCCCATCGTTTTGTGTCAATCCTGATTTGTTTAGCAAAAAATTCAAAATGATATGACAAATTGACTAAGCGTTTTTATTGGTAGTAACAAGAGAGTTTGAACAGCTTTGGATACAAGATGGTAATTGAAATGTTAAACTATCATTAACAATGTCGCGACCGAAAGACAAAACACAACAACATAAAACAGAAACAAATGGTTTCATAAGGGGAGCTTTGGCTGGCGCGATTACTGGAGCTTTGGATGTTCTAGTGACGTATCCAACAGATTTTATAAAGACACGAATACAGTTCGACAAGCACAATAGGAAATACTTTGGTACTTTCGATTGTATTAAGAAAACGATAAAACAACACGGTGTACTTAGGCTCTATCGCGGTATCAGTATCTTACTATTTGCCAATATACCAAAAGTGGCGGCAAGGTAGAGATTATATATATTAAACATTCCCGATCTAGTCAATTTTAGTGCAGACATTCATTTTAGATTTGGAGTATACGAATATTTCAACCAACGCTGGGCACATGCCGATGGAAATCTTGGACTTTCAACAACTTTTGTCTGTGGTATGCTTGCCGGTATCGTGGAGGCGGTGGTGGTGATAACGCCAATGGAAGTGATTAAAGTAACGGTTTTTAATGATATGTATAAGGCACGACCGCGTTATAGAGGCATGGCCCATGCTACAAGAGATATAATAAAGCGCTCTGGTATTGTTGGAAATCCGATAAGTCAAAAAAAAACATTTATAATTTACTATTCATTTCAGGAATACGAGGTTTATTTTATGGTTTAACCGTTACTACAATCAATCAGGCCAGTAATCAGGCCATACGCTTCTACCTAATGTGCACGCAGAAAGAATTTTACAGTGCCTACGATGAGGATGTGGTTATTCCAACGCCTATGATTGGCATCTTTGGTTGCATAGCGGGAGCCGCGTCTGTTATGAGCAATATTTCATTGGATGTGATTAGGACACGAATGGAGACAATATCTAAGAAAAATAGAAATGCACCCATGCCTCACATTGCCGAAATGCTCCAGGATGAGGGTCCTAAAACATTTTTTAAGGGCTCTGTCGTCCGAATGATACGAGTCTGTCTCGATGTGGCCTTCACTTTTATGATTTACGAGAGAGTCCTCGCTTACATTTATAGCCTTCGGATCTAAATGTTCAATTTCAATTGATCATTTGACGACAAGAGTGTGTTGGAGAGTGTTTATATTGAAAATTTCAGTTTATTTATAGATTCAATTCTCTAAGTGCAAAGTTCAAAACCATTGGCAGCAAACCGGCATCTTCTAACTCCACAATCTGCTGACGAAGATTATTAACGTGTCGCGAATGTATAAGCTGCCACAAAGTAGTATAAAGAAGTCGTATATTAAAAAACATTCAAATATCAACTTGCAGTTCAAATCATTAGCTTACCTTTAGTATCTTTTCACGCTGTTCAGCCGTCTGGCAGAATATAAGCACCGTGGCGGCCATATGTGGTCGATGAATGAGTACACAAAGCTCAGCAAACTGATAGAGATTCAGTGCATGCACAACGGGACAGACTTGCAGGCGCAGCAGTGTCTTCTGCAATCGTTCCTCTAGAGCACACGAACGTGTCGACACTGCATTCTTAAGAGGATGCGTTAGCACACAGTCCCATGCCAGAGCCAGGCCATCCAAATGCAATAATTGTGGCCTGCTGCTTAGTACATCGACTAATGCGTTAAGTTCTCGCACCATATTGTATAAGACCATGCGCTTGAGTATCCCGTTCCAGATCTTTGGCATATGCACATCGAAGCCCAGACAAATGTCAGCCATTACCTCTAGGGAGAGCGGGTTCTGCGCGTTACGCTGCCATACCATCTTAATGATACTGATCTTATCAGAACTGTCATTCGCAAATTTATCAATGTTTAAATTATAGCCAAGCGCCTTTAATTCGTGGACACATTTGATGGTAATAAACTGACGCTGGCTGAGAGTATTGGTGAATGAATTGCTACCATCGTTAAGCTTGGAATAGCATTCGTACATCTGAAGCTGAGTTGAGGTGTTAATCGCACTGCAGAGAGAGGATATATAAAGACATATGTATATGAAATGTGTAAAGTTGATATATCTTACCCGCCTTTACAGATTAAGCCCACCAAAAACTGAACAGCTTCTGACTTTGGCCAACTTCGTAGAATATAAAATGCACGCACAACATTCTCGCTGGCATTGACAGTCTCATCACCATTGGCGCCATTGCTCTGTGTCCCATTCTCAGGCCAATTTTGATCCTCAAGAAATGTCTCCTCCATTATGGTACCATCTGCTGTTTCCATTGTGACTGACAACCACTTTTGAAGTAGCTTAAACTGAATAGTCTCCAGATTAAGTTCGTGTAGATTGCAAATCTCCTTAACCAACGCATTAATATCCACTTTACTTGATTTTAATATCAGTTCGTGATGGTATAGACAATATATAAGGTCTGTGGGATTTTCAACAAGACGCAAAAGTTTCTCATCGTTTAGACCATAGACATGTAGTAAATGTTGTGTCTTATGTATGGGATAAATGCGTTTTATCTTGGACACCTCATCCTGACACTTTGGATCGTCGTTAAGCGTATCCTCATTCGATTTAACATATTTCCAGCACTCGTAGAATGCTTCTACCTGATCAGCACCATCACGTGCGTAACTTGCCACATGATACAATATGATAAACACAGTAGTGGGACTGTGCACATGCTTAACCAAACGTAGAATCTGAAATTGGAATATTTTAATATAAATTAATCAATATATAGGTAAGTAAATAATTTCAAAATGCGAACCGATTTAAGAAATGCATTGTTCGTGGGATGAAGGCTCCATGTCTCCGAATCATTCTTGGACTTATACTCAGTTATAGAGTTCTTAACAGCAGCCATGCAATAGTAATCACAATTTTGTGCAGCATTCTTAGAATTCTTCAGTTCAGTACACATAAGAATCAGCGGGAACCAGCTTTGGCAATTATCCACATTCAATTCGCTTGCTGTAAAGTAAAGCAAATAAAGAAATTTAGTAAACTTATAAGAGATTCAGTTTTGCAGTTAACATACTGAGTATATCTTTGAGTGGATGCTCTACAATGGGCTTGAAGGGAAGGCGATAACGTGCGATCTTCGGTAACATGCCATTATCCTTTTGCAACTTCATCCACATATCTGTCTCCAGTTGTCCAGCACGATTGCAACGTCGTGCGACCATTTTGTGACGCAAGAAATGTAGAATATTCATCCATGTTTCCATTTGTTTAGGTGCAGCATCGAAGAACATCAGGATTTCGATAACGCAAAGGTATAGCTCATAGAAATAGAGATTGATCTACAGAAAAAAAAAATTTGCATGAGGAAAATTTGCAAGATATTATGAAAATATGACTCACCTCCTCAAAAAGTTCGTTTAACTTTGAGGTCAGCAATTTAACATTCTTGATCTCATTGACATAAGGTTGGCACATTTCACGCATCTCATGCACGCTGCTCAGCACAACTAACTCCTCATCACCAAAGGTATTATGTTTGATCTCGTAACGCAACTCTTGGGCACGTAATATGCTCAGGATCTGAGTGATGAGCATTCTCTGAAAGTCCCATTTAAAGGTGGCACTCATGCGCTCCAGCAAATGTACATTCAATCGCTTGTTGTGGAATTCACCAAGTAAATGCTCAACGTCATCCATTTCTGGATTGAATTTACCTTTGATACTCGGATCCTGTTGGCAGAACTCCAAATAGTAATACAGCTTGTTGCGTCTATGAGAAAAACAAAAAATAAACTCAATTCTACTATTGAAATCAAGTGGAAATTTATACTAACGTTACGCGTAAGTTTTGCACAATTTCCATTTCGTCAAAGTGTTCATTGTACATTGCAGACAGTGTAAGAAAGTTGATCTTCTGCTGATCGGTTTTCACCTCAGTGGAGAGTTTATCCAACAAAGCGCGTGCTTCGGAGTCCGCCACTAGCATGGTGAAGAGCTCTGCAACAAGAACTATAATGAGTAATTGCTTTCATTAATAGAAATACAGTTTACCAATCAAATTAGCATCCTTGCTGTTCATGGCATTGCGAAGAATGCGTCGCAATTGCAGCGTGATGAAACCTTCATTCATTATCTTCTTGCTATGATTGAGTTTTTGATATTCGAGTAGATACTGTGCCATAATATACCAGATATCATGTTCCTTTGCCTTTATGAGATGCTCCAGAGACGAGAAGAAATCGGCTTGGGCACCATCGATATCATTCTTAATATTATCCGGCAGCAAATGCTGCATTTGCAACAGCAGCGAGTTGGAGGGCTCTGTCTCAATGATCATTAGCAGCAGTGTGCGTGCCAAGAATTTAACTATAGGCAAGCTGCTGTTAATACGTTTCTGGAAATCATGGAACATTTATAATATTATTTATAATTCATTTAGCTAGAGTATTATCATATTTACCTTCTGTTGTGGCTTCTGCTGTGGCACCACATCAACTTCATCGAACATGGACACTGAGTATCGCTTCTTGGTCGATGGTTCTGGATTAACTTTTATGTCAATGGAATTATTGAGGGCTGTCGAGAAATTAAGTGTTGTTTCGCCAAAGGCAATTGGCACCCCATCCAAGGCACGGCAAATTTGCTCATTTATAGCCTCATCTTTGTTCAGGTAGTGCGACTCAATGGCATCCAGTGGATAGTGGACGACAGCAACGCGTACATATTTAATAAGTTCAGTAAGATCGCCACGACGACTCTGTTCGTGCATCAGTGCCTCAGTCAGCAGTTCATAGGCTAGGGGCAAGCACAAGGGATCACTCTCGTTCAGAAGCTGCAGCGAGGAATGCGTATCTGCAACGAGAGACAGAGAAATAAGTGAGTATTTCAGGTATATTCCTCTGTCAGTTCCAGTACTTTTAAATGTTCTGCTTCACTTGTTTTTATTTCATTAGCTTATTTCTAAGTCTTCGTCTCTGTGGTACCTACTTGATCCCTGGCATTTAAGTCAGAATTAAGCTTCAATTTACTCACCATGTCCATGACTCTTGGCATCGGCTATTTGCTGAACCAGCAGCTCAATTCCAAAGTTAATAAAGTCAGCGCTATTCGCAGGCACACAAGTGATGAACTCAATGACATGATAGGCCAATGCGCAGGTCAGGGGCAGGCAGCCAATGCACTGACTAATGCGCAGCAGTCCATGTACCTTTTGCAAACCCAATGTAGCGCAGAGTTCACTCATTTCGTTGACAATCAAAGCACAAACATTCAAAGCAGCCTGTGCACGTGAAACAATCAACTCAATACCCTCATCGAGCAGTTCAAGTCGTCGTTGTAGTGAAATTAAATCAGTGCTGCAGTTTAACTGTATATTGAATTTCTGATGCAGTTTAAAGCGATGATCGATGAGCATATAACGTTTTTTGTATACCTCCTCCACGTGTGGCAACATCAGTTTGAACAACTCGAGCAAATTGAGATGCTCTTCCGGTTTACTTTCCCCAGAGCAAGAGCTCACTTCAAGTAAATTAGCCAGTATGTCTACAACATCACTAGCATGTTTAGCATTTTGTTTTCCTTTGAGACTCTTAAAGAAATCATATGCCATATCGATCTGTCCACGTCTGCCCATTTGATAGCAGCAATTGAAGTTGGCGCTAGTGGAGATTTCTGGCGCCGCTTTGGTCAGTGTGCGTATATCTTCAAGCATATCGGGTAGGTTCAGTTTAACAATGCGCATCATAAAGAGCTCCAGATTAATGTCGGCTGCACTATCCGCTGGCCAACCATATTTGACTTTCATGATCTTAATCACTTGAATTTCATATTCGGCATTGATCTTTACACTCAAAGGATGCGTCGAATTGCGCAATTTGATGAGAGGCGCCAGTGTCTCTGGCCAGGGAACAGGAGCATTTTGTAGAATCGAGAGTGCGCATTCCAAGCGACTGTCCTCGTTGTGTATCAGATCAATGCAGGCAATCGCTCGATCTAACCAATTGCTAAGCGATTGACGATTCGCAACCAATTGTGCTATATACTGTTTAATCACATCCAAGAGCTGACGACCTTTTTCCTGATAAATGGGATACAGAAAGTCCTTGATGAGGCTTTGAAAATTCTCCAAATGAACACGTTGCAATATGCGCAAGGCTGTGGCATCTATAGAGTCTTGCATATAACTATCCAGAGTTAGGCTAAGCTTGTAGCTCTTCTTCAGCACAGATAGGTCCTGCAAAGCATTGTCCAGATCCCGTAGTTTTCCTATATTACGCTCTTGCTGGCGTCGCACATCTCTATAAAATGAGTTCTATATGAAATTAAGATACATTTAGTTAGTTATACCACTTACGAGAAGATAAATTGAGTTTCCTCAAAGATTTCTAATATTTTTGTGGCGAATTCATGACCAATTTCTGGCCAATGATCACTGTATTGTAATTTTCGGGTTCTCTCAATGCTCCAGTCCGTGACATGGGGCATAATTGTGGGATGAGTATTGCTGACCATAGGCACAAATTGCCGTAGCCATTGGACCACATAAAGTGGCTCCGTATTGCTGGGTATGAAACCGAGCAGGGTCCGCAAGTCATCCTCGCTAAGATGCGGCAAAATGTTGCTCGCATGACGTCGCCAGATCAGACATGCAGTGGGCATATCCGTATTGAACATGCCCTTTACATATTTCACCAGATTTCTATGATAAATAAACTTTTGCCAATCTGAATTGACTTCATAGGGATCGATGATGGACAGCGTTTTAAGACGATGCAATTTCTCGTCTATTTCAAGCAGATCATCTTCGTCCTCCTAAGAATAATATATAATAATGAATAGTTTAAACATACGCTCATTTTCTAATCTAAAGCTTACCTCGGAGTCTAATCTCTTTTTGATTTCATTCAGGTAACGTTTCAGAATTAAACGGGAGCTAAGATTAATCATGCAATTATTTTTTATAAACGCTTTGCTTTCGATCTGTCCCAAAAGTTGTAGCAATATTTGAAACTTCTTTTCCAACTCGCTGGCATTGCTATTGCAGAGCTCCACGAGGATTCGCTTGGCTTTTGCCTCGTAGATCGGCTGCAGACTCAACTCAAATTGCTTTCCAAATTCCTAAGTGAAAAATTAAACAAGTTATAATCGAATGTGGATTACAGATCATCTCTTTACCTCGGCTTCTTCAAGGCGTCCCTTGGCAATGAGTTTCTTAAAACGATCACTGGGATCTGTCTCTGAGACCAGCATCATTTCCATTTCAGCGGGAATTTCCCCAGCATCACTCATCGCTTTGGTGGCCAGATAGTACAAGTTAACAGCACTCTTGGGCTGATGTATTAGCCAAGCGTGCCGTGGTACCTCCACTTCGTTCTTGCATCTGAGAGCTGAAGCAACACATTATATATTATATTCTTATCATTATTAACAACTCTTTATCTTACAAGGATATTCCACAATGCGAATAAATCGATCGCCATCTGCTGTGAGCTTTGTGAGAATCAGCAGCTCCACATTTTCATCGTTGCATTCCATAACCAGCATATCATCGATAAGGAGTGCATTGCCACCATTCTGTGGCACCGGTCGCAAGTTAATGCAGCGCGTGAAGGGACAAATCTCCAACAGATGCCCGGATTCAGTAAGCGCAATGCTGCAGATGTGTGCAAAGGCATTAAGTATGATATCTTAAAGTAGTATAGTATTTTAAGTATGATATCTACATACATATAGTGTTCCATATTGTAGATGTGCTTGATGCTGCCAAAGTGACTGGGTAAACTGATGCGCGTCGTGTCCTTGGATACAGTACGATAATTGATCGTGCCCTGCGAGCCGGTTATAATTAAATCGTGATCGGTGCGTTGGTTCTCCTGATTGTTCTCCGCATAACTGTGAGCAGTCAATTGCTTCAGCAGCAGAGCACTCTCCACTCTGGCCATGGCTTTGCCCGTGGATGTGCGTTGAATGGTGACATCATCCAAGACGGCGGCCACTGTCTCATTGTCATTCACCGATACATTGAACACTGACTCCAGACTTGATTCATCAATTTCGCTTAGACTGGTGGGAATAGAAAAGGTATTTACTCTACAAACTTCGGGCAGTAGTTCAACACTCTCACTCACCAATAGACACTCCCATTGCGACAGGTAAAGTAGAAGTGTTTACCCAATTGCTGAATGCTGGTAAAGGTTCCATCTGATATGCTCACATCCTCAAGGCGAAGGCTCACACTGAACAGCAGCAATCCCTTGATGTAGACACCATGTACTTCTCCGTCTGTGAGGCCGCATACGATAAGATTCCCACTATTTGATATAGCGATCGCATCAATGTTCGAGGAGAAGCTGAGGAAGCTGCACTTGGCAACCAGCTCGTCCTCGAGCAGCAGCAGACTCTTGTCAATGGCTATGACCATTTTGCCACTCTGCACTGATGCATGAACCAAAGGATATTTTGTAACCTAAAAAAACCATATATGTACATATATTGTTTGCCTTTACTTCTCCTTTTTATTCTTTATTTTCAATTATATTTACCGCATCTTCGCTGCTAATTTTGAATATACTTCGCGATGAGAACGCATTGGAGATAGTTTCATCCTCCACCGTGGAAGCTTCGAAGCTACTCCACATCTTTATTTGCAATAATTAGCAACTATAATAAAATTTTAAATCCACCAGCGCCAAAAAGCAGCGTCACTTTTTTGCCAAGACGACGAGCTCTAACGATAGTATCGATATGTTTGAGATGATATTTAATAATGTACCGTTTTATCGGTTTGTTACTGTGATATCGAAAATTAAATACTAATAAGAGTTATCCTATGCCCTTTTTAGAGATAATATACTACAAATATAATTCATAAGCAATAAGAAGCAAAATGTTTAATTTATTCCAAGTGCAAATATCGATATAAATAATAGTTTAGATTGTTAGGGTTACCCTAACTTGCAAATAAAGACTGGAATCTTGGTATTAGCTTGTTGTCGATTTACGGTCACCTTGACTGAGAGGCGAGGAAAATTATTTATATTTTAGAATCCACGACGCTTGTCATACGAAAATTGGCAAAATATTACAAATTTTATACAAGTTTTAACCAAAGACGATCAAATGACATTCTGTCTCGCCCAATAAGGCTACATTGCGTGCTTATTGTGTTCAAATGGTTACACGGCATTCAATTTACGATAAAAATATAGCCTGGACACCGCGGCCATCAACAAAAACGAAAAGCAAATTCCCAAAGCAGTTTTTTATTGCGCAAAGAGTGTGAAGTTATAGAAGTGTAAATTATATTTATAAATTACAACATACGCATAAATCGTGGTATATAATAAATTACAAAAAAAAACGCAGCTAAATAGCTGCCGCTGCTGCTGCTTTACGGTGGTGGTAGTGCAAAAAGAACATAAAATCGGTGGTAAGAAGAAGAGCCGCCAAGTAAGAAAAGTGAAATAAAAAAACAACGAGCATAGCGCGAAATCAATTAATCATATCGGAAACTCTCAACTTTTAATCAACGTGCAGTTTTGCATAGATCGCTGAATATTATTTGTGCTGCAGGTGCTGCTGCAGCGGCTGCTGGCGCTGCGCTGCTGCTGCTGCTTGGCGCTACGTTTACCGAGACGCTGCCAACGCTGACGACATGCGCGCGTAGAGTTGCCAGCTCGGAAATTGATCAAAAGTGGTCGTCGCATTGTGGCGGCGTCTGCTTAAGACAAATTTCAAATTAATCAGTCACCATTGGAATGTACAGGTAAATTAATTGCCGAATAAACAAATAAGTAATCATTTTCTTTAATGCAAATTAACAGAATGCAAATTTTCAAATAGGCTGGTAACCCTACTCAAAGGATTTTCTAGAGTGGTCACCTTTGGAATGCACTTGTAAGTAATTATCGAAAATAAAGAAGTAAATAAAGCACTTTAAAACTGATTGGCAACTCTTTCATCTGCAGCGCTGCACAGGATTAACGGAACTTGAAGGCATCGCGGACACGCCGTAGCAAAAGCAAATCCCAAAAGTTTTCTATATATAGACCGCGTCGTGATCCTTGATCGTGGATCGACGACGCCATTAGATAGACATATTTCGTTCGCCCCGTAGTTAAAGAAAAGCTGCCACCATTCGGAAGAAAAACACTTCGAATATGACCCACAATATCGGTATGGCGCCATATCGTTTGCCGGGTCCAGCAGGTGGTCTATGTCCACCTGATTTTAAACCGCCGCCTCCGACGGATATCATCTCGGCGCCGAGTAATCCAAAGAAGCGACGGAAAACTTCAAATGCCGCGAATTCAGCGGCTGCTGCGGCAGCGGCGGCAGCAGCTGCAGCGGCCGCCGCTGCCAATTCAATGCAACAACAGCAATCAGTGCCGCCAACACCGCAAGATCTGCTGCCGCCACCACCAATGGGTGGTTTCGGTGATACGATAGTTGCTTCCAATCCATTCGACGATAGTCCACAGGTGTCGGCCATGTCCAGTTCGGCAGCAGCAGCTATGGCGGCCATGAATCAAATGGGCGGCGCCGGAGGACCTGGTCATTTTGGAGGACCGCACCCGCATTGGGAGGAGCGCATGGGCATGGGCATGCATCCACACATGCATCCACATCATCCAGGTGCAGGTGGTGGTCCAATGGGTCATGGACCGCATGGACCACACGGACATATGGGTGGACCGCCACCAATGCGCGGCATGAGCCCGCTGGGACCTGGTGTGCATCCGCATCCTCATGGCATGGGACCTGGCGTTGGATTGCCGCCACATATGAATCATGGACGCACAGGCGGAGTTCCCATGGGCAGCCCAATGGGTACTATGGCCGGCATGGGTGGCATGAGTCCCATGGGTAATATGGGCGGACCAAGCATATCACCCCATCATATGGGGATGGGCGGACTGTCGCCCATGGGTGGACCCAATGGTCCCAATTCACGTGCGATGCAAGGATCACCAATGGGAGGCAATGGAGGACCAGGGCCGGGTCAGAACTCGCCAATGAACTCGCTGCCAATGGGATCACCCATGGGCAATCAAATTGGCAGTCCACTCGGACCGGGACCAGGACAACAACAACAACAACAGCAGCAACAACAACAAGGATCACAACAACAACAGCAGCAACAACAACAACAGCAACAACAACAGAACCCGCAACAGACGCACATGAACAATGGGCAAATGGGACCTCCGCCACTGCACAGTCCATTGGGCAATGGACCAACAAGTCATAGCCACATGTCTGGTGGCCCAGGGCCAGGTCCGGGTCCAGGACCAGGTGGCCTAGTTGGACCTGGCGGCATGTCACCTGCCAATCCGCAGAACAACAACATGATGAGCGGCAATATGTCCTCCAACAACAATGCGAATATGAACAGCAACAACAACAATAACAACAACAGCAACAACAATAACAACAACAACAGTGGAGGTAATCCCAACCAGTTAAGCAACAACAATCAAAACAATGTACATCCACATCTGTCGCCAGCTGCAGCAGCAGCCGCGGCGGCGGCGGCAGCAGCTCGATTGGGTGGTCTGCCCAATTCAATGCAATCGAATGGTCCAATGCCACCATCGGTGTCATCGTCGTCAGGAGCCTCAACATCAGCGACGACGAGTGCGTCGAGTGCGGGAGTAACCGCGACCACGTCAGTGCCTACATCTTCACCAGCGCCACCTGCCATGTCACCACATCATGCGCTCAATAGCGCCGGTCCCAGTCCTGGCATGCCCAATGCGGGCCCAAGTCCGCTACAATCACCAGCGCTGAGTGGTCCGGGTAGTGGAAACAATAACAACAACAACAATAACAATGGACCCATGATGGGCCAGCAAATGATCCCAAATGTTCCTATGCAGCAGCAACAGCAGCAGCAACAACAGCAGCAGCAGCAGCAACAGCAGCAACAACAACAACATGGTCCAATGGGCATGCATATGGGTGGACCCGGTGGACCTGGACCCGGACCTGGTGTACATGGTCCAATGGGCATGGGCATGAATCAAATGCTGCCGCCCCAGCAGCCACAGCATCTTGGACCACAGCACCCGCAGCTCATGAATCATCCGCACCCGCATCATCCACATGCTGGAGGTCCACCGCCGCATCATATGATGGGACCAGGTCCCGGTATGCATGGTGGGCATGGCCCAGGCGGTATGCCACCACATATGGGTGGAGGCGGAGGTGGCGGCGGTGGTGCGGGTGGCGGCATTGGCGGTATGGGTAACCCACACATGATGGGACCACACGGCAATGTTGGTCCACACATGGGACATGGTCATATGGGCGGTGTGCCAGGGCCAGGACCAGGACCTGGTGGCATGAATGGACCGCCACCACATCATGGGATGCCACCTCACCACGCACATGGACACCCACATCTGCATAATCATGGACACGGTCACAGTCCGATGGGCGGACAAAATATGTTCGGCGGTGGCGGCGGCGTCGGCGGTGGAGGACCCATGGGAGGTCCAATGGGTAACATGGGCGGCCCAATGGGTCCTGGTGGCCCCATGGGCCAAATGGGTGGCCCAATGGGCAAACCAATGACAATGTCTGGCGGAAAAATGTATCCGCCAGGTCAACCAATGGTATTCAATCCTCAAAATCCCAATGCGCCGCCCATTTATCCATGTGGCATGTGCCACAAGGAGGTTAACGATAACGACGAAGCGGTTTTCTGTGAATCCGGTTGTAATTTCTTCTTTCACAGGTAAGTTACGGCATATACAATATATTCCTGTTCCATTATAATAATAATCTGTATTCTTTTGCAGAACGTGTGTGGGATTAACGGAGGCGGCCTTCCAAATGCTCAACAAGGAGGTGTTTGCCGAGTGGTGCTGTGACAAGTGTGTGTCTTCCAAACATATACCGATGGTTAAATTTAAATGCTGAACAAGTGATCCGAAGAACTATCAATAACCACCACAACCACCACCACCACCAGCTAGCACTCATTCAATCTGTATAAATATGATATAATCCAAGCATTAACACTAGATTTAAATTTATAAGGCAGGACTATTTCATTCATTTAATGTGTGCGCTCAATAGTCAGTCAGTCAGTCAGTCAACAAGGTCCCCAACGAATCAATCAATCTTAACTAGCGACGACGACTCACTAATTATTTATGGCCGGCGGAGCAGTGTTGTGAATGTTGTGAATATATAGTTAACCCCCCGGCCTGGCTCAATCCACGCGCATCCTTAAGAGTTAATGAAACAAAATGAGAATCAAACCTTAAACAAACGAAACAAGAAGATATGTGTATGCTAATTGTAATATATGAGTAGTATAGCCATAGTATAGTCCATACGAGAATACAAATATAAAACTCTATAGCTATATATCCATGTATATGTATATGTGTATCTGTGCATGTGCTGTGCGAGGCATCAGCAAGATAAGCAACACCGACAAACGGAAATTGAAAATGAAACAGCAACAAAAAGAAGTGTGTATGAGTGCAGATGATGATAAGGAAAACAAATATCAATTTACTAGTTAGTGTGCGTGCGTGCGTGTGTGTGTGTCTGAGAACTGCTAAACTATCGTTAAAACTATCGCAGCTAGTCTTTAATTAGAATTCTATTGTGATCAGAGTTTGTTTAATTATGGTCAAGAAAACCTTAACGATACATACATAAGACTGGTGTTATATGTACAATAGTATTTGCGATAGTTGCGTGTAATTCAGTACTGCAAAACTATCGCAAGTACTATGAATGCTAGTCTTATGTGTAAAAGGCCTTAATAATATATTTAAGACTGAAGTGTCGATAGTATTTGCGTTAGTTTTACAGCTCTAGTGTGTATCAACTGTGTCAACTGTGAATGTGTGTCCGAGAACTGCAAAACTATCGCAAGAATTATCGCAGCAAATGTTAAATGAATCCGAATTGTTATAATTAATATGTATATATTTAAGACTAGTGTTATGGTGTTTTGATAGTACTTGCGATAGTTGTGAGTCTGAGTTAGAACTGTCCAACTATTGCAAAGACTATCGAGGCTAGTCTTAAAACAACACTGAATCTAAAATCAGTTGTTATGCTCAATAAGCCTTAATGATTTATTCAAAACTATTGTTTCGATAGTTATTCCGATAGTTTTGCAGCTCTAGTGTGTAATATAAATGCAAAACTGCAAGAATTACTGTAATTCAAGCGCAGTGGTTAAAAAATGGGACGAGAGTGAAGGAAACAGAAGAGCACATGATTTCACAATTTGTTTTCGAATAATTAGCCTTAAAAGTGTGACAACGTGAGCGTGAGCATGCATATACATACATACATATAAATAAACACATACATATACATGCTTAAGATAAAAAATTAAATAATCGATCTGACAATGAGCATATGAAATTGTAACGAATTGAAATTAACTGTGTGAAATTGTTCCAAAAACAAGAAAATGAAATCTATAAAACTGGAAATAAGTCGCGTCTTTCGTGTGGTGTTTTTTTACTCTTGCGTCAATTTTACATGAACTTTTTAAACTAAAAACAAAAAAAAATACTTAACACATGAATGAATACTGAGAATCGATCGAATTGGTGCGATATGTATTAACAAATTACAATTAAAGATCAACAACAAATGAACACAGATACAGATAAATAGAGAGATGATGATGCGAACAAAAACAAAAACAAAATGAGCACAAGAAATTATTATGAATGCAGCAACAAGAATTAATTTAAGCATTAAAAGTTAAAGCGTGAGGAAACAAAACAAAAAACAAAAAAGATTGTATAAATTGCGAATTAAGTTATTTATAATTAAATAAAAATACATACGAAAATAAATTGAATACTTGAAGTTAGTTTACTAATGAAATTAATATGTAATTTGCTTACATTTTCTACATTTTTTAATTGAAAACAAGACGTCTAATTGGGAGTTGAAGCTATTCTGATAAACTATCGCAGCAAATCTTAAATTTATGTTCAGGACCAATATTTTGCAAGCGTTGTTCGCTTCTAAGAGGATTTTTGGTTAAATTATAGACCAAACTGAAGATTTTTGACAATATATAAAACACAAAACATGGCTCAGCGGTTTAAAACAGTGTTGCCAAAAAGATAATAGCTAAAAAATCACCCTTTATATGCGTGTAGGTGTAAGAACATATCCACTTCCGCAGCGAATATTGAAGGCAGTCTTACAACAATATTGTGCATAGATGAGTTGTCATAATCAATAGGCCCGAATGATATTTTAAGAACTATTGTTTCGATAGTTCTGCTCAAACCTCAAAACCTTTGCACAGCAAACGCAGTAAGTATTGCATATAGTCGTGATTCATTTAATGTTCTTAATGCTTATGCTAAACACGCTCGCGGTTTAAATCGATAATAAACAGATACAAATATGGTATTTATATATATAATTCTTTTTGCATAACTGCAGCAATTTCCCTTTGGAAAAGGAGACTCGTTTAACAAATGCCCAAAACGAATGATGAAGTTGACGGCTTTCAAATTTGCACATACATTTTAGCTTGGTTTTTAAGCCAGACAGAGAATTAAATCTAGCAGTTTTTTATGTAACTTAAAGCTATAAAATTATATGGGGTTCGTTTTTTTTTTTGTTTTGTTTTGATTACATTTAAAGTTTCATATCATATTTATTGCACGCAAAAACCAAATGAGATTTTTGCATGGCTCGCTATTTTATCCGATGGCTGCCGTTATTAGCTCTGCGACTTCCTGATCTGTGCTACGCACTGTCAGATTTAGCGTGACACCCTCCGATAGTGCCAGCTTGGCCCTAACTAGCACTTCAATGCCGCCACGGAAAGTGCCTGAAAGAGCAAAGGTTATTAATAATTGTATTTAATGTTTTATTAATTTGTTTCTTAACTCACCTGAGCAGAGTACGGTGTGCAGATTGGTGCCCTCAGGCACTTTCTCCGATAGATTAGCTGCGCCCAGACCAACTATTTTAATAATTGTATTGACTGCATCCTGTAGATTGCTCACAGCGGATAGCACAAAGGTATCCTCCGCTTGTAGCCATTCTGTGAATTGAACAAAGGATTATTATAGTTATTTTTCTAACAGAATCAATCCCTGACTTACCCTCACTATCGGCCGCATCCCAGGCTACTTGGAAGTTATTCTTTTTCGTTTTTTGAATTTGATCGGCCACTGTGATCTCTAGATCCTCTAGCATGTACTCATCATCGTAGCCCTCCTCTGAGTCTGGCTCACCAGTATTAGGATCGCAATCCTTCACCACAAAGCGCAAGGTGGCACCAAAGGTGGCTGAAGTAGGAGATATGAATTAATAATATGTATATGTGATATATAATAATATTGTAATTACCTATAGAACTTGCTGCATCCTGTGGGAACTCGACAATCACGTAAGTCGTCTGCAATTCGTTGTACGGCAATTTAAGGCAAGGAATCACAGCACGTGCTGTGTATCCCTCGGGCAACGTCAGCTCCACGCGCACGTTCTCCAGGAATTGATCCGAGAGTGTGTTGAGGCAATCGAATTGGAAAACAATATGCTGGGCAAATATATGTTTGATGCACTGCACCGTATACTCTGTCTCACTTTCGGTAAGTTGAATGGGCGCCGTGCTGCGATGAATGGGTCCGAGCACTTGAATTCCTGGAAGCTGAGCCAGACGAGCGGCGCTCTCCTCCTCCCGTGTGATCTTAGGTGCCCTGGGAACACTTGTAACCATCATGACATCATTGTTGATCTCTTGCTTAACAATTGCTGCCTTCGGCACAATGGAAATATCAAAGTGCGTCTTCAGTTCCCCATTCAGATGCTCAACCAAAGCCTTTTCGAGCAGTGTAAGCGAACAATTCTCGCGCTCAATGATGTAGTTCTTGTAGAGCTCTGGCTTGGCCGAGTTTAGAATGCTCAAGTAGTAAGTAGCACGATCACGTACTTCATCATCTGGATCCATTTGGCAGCGGCCAAGCAAGACGAGAATGTTGGCCAGCAAGGCCGGGCAGGAAGCACCAAATTGGGCAAGAGCAGTGACTGCTGCAGCACGTACAATGGGACTCTCCAGAATGACACGATTGTAAATAAAGCGTATATACTTGGAGGGCGTGGCAGCAAAGGGTCCTTCCTTGCCCAGAAGATGCAGAATGCGCACAGCCAGCGAGACATGCTCACAATCTTCAATGAACTCGCAAAGGTGCGATAAGCCCGACTCCTTCGCATCGACATTCTCTTCAATGATCGTTATTATGGTATCCACAATTGATGTTTTATACTCGAGTCCACCTTCCTCACGCAACATGCCACTAAGGAAGTTCATCAGCACTGTGTGCTTCCTTGGATATTTCGCGCACAAAGCACAAATTGCCTGAACCACCACCACCTTGAACTCATCAGAGATCTCAGCGACAAATGTGGAGATCTGTTTCATTAGACGCTCCACTGATGACTCGGCACCAGTTTTCAACAATGTGGTAATAGCCAATGTAGCCACTGAGCGATTGGAATCAGTAATGAGACCCTCCAGATCCAGATTACAAGTGGTTACAGCCGCAGGGTGCGTCATTGCAACCTTGTTTAGGGTTCGTACAGCTGCGAAACGCAATGTTGCCTTGGGTGAGCCACAGAACAACTGGAGAATGGAAAATGCTGGCGATAGCATGCGGGGATTCGTATTCTTTAAGTTGACAATGGCATGGGCTGCCTCGTAGATGACCATTTCGCTCTTGTGACGCAGACAAGACTCAATGAAGGTGTAAAGCGGGGAGTCTGCCAACTCCTCGGCGGGCACATCCTCCTCCTCAATCAGCTTGCAGGCAATGCGAATCTGTAAAGGAATCTCATTATAGATTACCATTTTATAACATGTTTACTTTAGTGCTTACCAGCATACAAACTGCATATGGAGACTTCAAAGATCCACGGGTCAATTTGTTGACCAATTTCGAGACGGCCAAGCGATCCGATTTGCGAATGTGATAGAGCAAGCCAAGAGCATGATATTGCACCATTATGTTGTCGCTGTTGAGGGCTTCCTGTGCCTCATTGGCCCAACGTTTGACAACATCGCCAGCAGTGCTGGCCAGACGCAGAGAACTGACCAGTGCGGCACATGAAACGGCAGCATTCTTGTCAACAATGCATTGTTTCATATAACGTTCAACAGCTTGCAACATGGTGTGGTCTGTGATGCTGCACAGGGCACGAATGGCGGCGGCACGATACAGATCCTCCTTGCCGGTCATATCTTTAGTAAGCGAACTGGTCACTATGATCACATCCTCGGCAATGGAGCTCAGCTCCTTGATGCCCAAATAGACCATGCGACGGAGGACTACATCCTTTGACTGGAATAGTTTTGTCATGGCAAAGAAACAATCGGTTGCTTCGCGTGCCACCAACTGTTCTCCTTGATTGATCAGGTAGAGAATTTTGGTGAGAATGTGAATACATTTACGGGCATTCACCGGTGTCTCATTGAAGGTGCGAGTCTCCTGCAATACTGAAGTCTTTTCCAGATTCTGGTATGCGTTCGTCGGACCTAAGGATCGATTATTCGAATTAAATGATATGAAGAAAAGCATTTTTTTAAGCGACATCCAGTAAGAAATTGAAATAGTTTGTGTTCGATTGTGTATTTTGTAAGTGAGGGAAGTACGTGGGTATATTAGTTTTATTATATTCTATTGTACTTTGCCAGCGGAGCACCTTCTTCTCGTCTACCTTGCCGCATCGTTGGCCGTGTTAGTAATGTTTTCCAGCATTTCCTCTACTTACCATCCTCCTCCTCATCCTTTTCGCGACGAAATGAACCCATTTCTAGTGTGCTGCGATCAAAAACCGATTAAAATAAAACAAATTGAACAATTTTACAAAAGAAACTTTGATTTTTCGCTACGCGTACACGTCACACTACAGCAAAAAGAAGTTTAGTGATGACATTCGAATGTATACGTTGCTGCACACTTTAACAGATATTTTACAGTTGTTGCACATATGTTTAAGAAGAAGTTAAGTTCTGCTATTCACCTGTATACGTTGCTGTTAACTGGCGCAGAAGAGCAATGTTTTTATGTTAAATTTTTGCTAAGTGCTGTTACGGTATATTATTATTTAATTATCATCACAATTTAATTCTTTTGCTTTTCATTTAGTCACAATTAGTTAGTCACAATTGAATATTAAGAATTATTTTCAATTCCTTGTTATTTAAAAAATATCGATAATTTAATATCTTGTGTTGAATATCGATATTTTTCATATCAACAGCGTAAACGTTTTCCAGAAAAAAAAAACTTTGTTTATGTGGAAATAAATAAGTAAATTGTTATTAAAATGCGCTCGCGTAGCAGGAATCGATCACGAAGCCCACGTAAGGAACGTTATCGTGAAAAACAAGACAGCGGAAGATCTAATGCACGATCGGACCGGCATGAATCAAGCAAGCCGGTTGCACACCGGCGTTCAGAGTCACGAACACGAGACCGGGAGAGAAGACAACGCACACATAGGAGTGATGGTCAAGATAAAGGGTCAACTAGTCGAAGGTCCCCATCCCGTGAAAGGCGTCACTCAAGGAAACGAGAGCTGCCAAATCGACGTGAACGGTCACGTTCCCGTTCCTTGAGCTCAGACTCAAGCAGTGATAGTAGCAGCGAAACAAGCACCGGCAGTAGCAGCGAGTCGGAATCGGGTTCACCCATTCGGAACCGTACTGAGAAACGCAAATCAAAGTCTGTTGACCGTTGGCCCAATGATCGTTTCAATGGAGGAGCAAACAATCCATTCAGAGGACGTGCGCCTGAAGGAAGCTTTATCAATGATCCTGCAGATCGGCCAAACAGAAGTTACCATGGCCATAGAGGACAAGGACAAGGCAAGGGTGATTCCAAAGCCATGAACGCTCGAAGGGCTCAGCGAGTGCGTATTGGCGAGGAAGGTGTTCCAGAGGTATGGGGCACCAGCCCGAACCGGACTCACGACGATGATGTGGAGCTAGTAAAGGGTTCGTTTGTTGGCCCCAAAAAGAAGAAGCAAAAAAAGAGCAGCAAGAAGTCAAGCAAAAAATCCAAAAAGAAGAAAAAGAAATCACGAAAGAAGAAACACAAAAAGAAATCCAGCAGCTCCTCGGAAACGTCATCATCCTCATCGAGTGATAGCAGCAGCGATGACAGCAGCTCCAGCGAAGACAGTTCCGACGACAGTGACGACGAGGATGAAGATGTTTGGTTGGAAAAGACTGCCGAGGGAGTTAAGAAACCGTCGAAGAAGAAATCAAAGAAAACTTCGAGTAAAAAGCATAGGAAAAAAAAGAAGCGCAAATCCGAGGACGATAAGCGTAAGAAGAGTTCATCCGGCACCAGCAAGTCCAAGTCGAAAGCAAGTGCCTCCCACAACGACGAGGATGTGGGTCCGTCCTTGCGCACCGGTGGCAGTTTGAATCAAAAGGACTTTGGCCGTGCCTTGTTGCCCGGTGAAGGTGCCGCTATGGCTGCCTATATTGCCGAGGGAAAGCGTATACCTCGACGTGGTGAAATTGGACTCACATCAGATGAAATTGCCAACTTTGAATCCGTTGGCTATGTCATGAGTGGAAGTCGGCATCGGCGCATGGAAGCTGTGCGTATTCGTAAGGAAAATCAGCTTTATTCGGCAGATGAGAAACGTGCCCTGGCTATGTTCAGCAAGGAAGAGCGACAGAAACGAGAGAATAAGATATTGACACAGTTTAAAGACATGATTCACTCAAAATTGCAAGCTAAAGATAAAAAATAATGATTGCCATATGTACATATGGGATAAACCTGCATCAATACATTTGTAAACTATCGATAAATAAGAATGTTACTGTTAAAGCAACGACTAAGCATTTTATTGTAATTAAAAGTGTACAAAAAACTAAAAATGATATAAAAAGAATAATGATTTTAAAGACAAATATTAATAACTATATAGAAATTGAAATAAAACAAATGCTCCTTTATCGATACATTGCATCTTTTTTGATGTTTCTCTAACTTATCGATTATTTATCTTAATTGAGCATAAGTCTCATCCTTTATTATCGATATATCGTATGTTATCATCAATTCCTTTTTTCTTCTTACTCCGCAACGTGCGTGTAGGGTTTATTTTGTTCAGTTAAAATGAGCCGTTTTTCTGAATATAAATATTTAAATTAAAATCCGATTTTTATATAGAAATATTAACTAAATTGTTTACAAATCGAGCGAAACGCATTTATTTATCTCCACATTTTGCAAAGAGTCAAATTGCATCTGCAAGTAACGAAAGCAGGACAGCTATTGGTGGCCAAAAAGAGCTAGCAATATACAGACGAAGTGGGTTAGCAAAACAATGAAAGCGTAAATGTGAAAAAAAGAAACGCTAGCCGGCAGATAAGCAAAATAACGGGATAGAGAGTAAACTGATGATAAGCCGCTCAAAGTCAACGTCAAATACACTCTCACTCATTCACACACACGTATTCAGTACACACACACACGGATACGGGCATCATTCTAATCAAGAGGTAACAACACAAGACAGCGACACTCCCCTCGGCGCTTAATCAATTAGCTGGACACACCACGGGCAGAACTGAGGCATAGGCACCCTCACCGATACCGACACCACCAGCTGTGGTCAGTCTGCTTTTGTACTTTAAGCGTGTAGCGTGTGTGGCAAGCGTTAGCGATCTATCACGATGCCATCCCACAATGAGTTGCCGACACCGTCGAGTGAAATGGTGTTGCTCACACCCAGTACGGAGAACCCTCCTAGAATTGTGGCAGCAACGAGCAATGGAACTGACAAGGACCCTGCACTCCGTGAAGGATCAGCGGAATCGGATAGCAGTCGTGTGGTGATGAAAAAGCAACTGGGATTACTAGAAGGTGTGGCCATTATATTGGGCATAATCTTTGGATCCGGCATATTTGTCTCGCCCAAGGGTGTCATTCGAGAGGTCGAAGCTGTGGGCACATCCCTTATTATCTGGGTGCTGTGCGGCCTGCTCTCGATGATTGGCGCTCTGTGCTATGCGGAACTCGGTACAGCGATACCTAAATCTGGAGGGGATTATGCGTACATCTACGAGGCATACGGTTCGTTGCCGGCATTTCTATATCTGTGGGATGCAATGATGATATTTGTGTAAGTATCCACAAGATTTAACCTCATTTACATGAGGTTAAATGAAATATTTGTGCAATTGCCTGAACAATTCTCGAGTTTCGTTTGAATCAATTAAAATCTACAGAGATTTGTTTGGCAAAGCATAAGGTCATCCGGCAAAGTCAACAGTTTTCACTTTCCCACATAAATATAAATCTTCTTATCACGCTTTGCTATCGACCGATTGATGTTTATGCATTAAATAATCATTTTCCATTCCATTGATAAGGCACATTGGCAGACTGCGCTTATTACTTGATTATCATTATCGCATTACTATTTTTGTATGTCAATTGAGTGAGTCCGATAAGAAAGGAACAACTGCAAATGCATGCGTCGACAAATAAATGGAAATAACATGTGTATCGAATGGGTTAGCCTTACATCTGATATCTGATAAAGAGAGAGAGGCAGAGAAAGGGATCAATATGTAGAATGATATACCTACATATCTATATCATGTGCAGTACTTAAGTTTGTAAACAAATCTACAGTCTGGAAAGATGTTGATTATAATCTAAACAAAGATTATGTATAGAGTACTCATAATTTATTTATTCTCTGCTTATATAACTTTATTGCTTTCAAATCTAATATATGTTTATTTTGTAGCCCCACCACCAATGCCATAATGGGTCTCACGTTCGCCTCGTACGTACTGCAGCCTTTCTTTGCTGATGGTTGTGAAATTCCAAAAATCGCGCTACAGTTGCTAGCTGCAGCTACCATATGTTTCCTGACCTACCTTAACTCGTATTATATGAAAATTACAACGAAAATGCAGAACATTATAATGTTTACCAAAATCGCTGCATTGTTACTGATCATCATAGTTGGCTTAGTTTGGATGCTGATGGGACATACGGAGAACTTTAATCAGCCCTTTGAGAATACTGAAACTGATCCCGGCAAGTTGTCGGTGGCGTTTTATTCCGGTATCTTTTCATATGCCGGTTGGAACTATTTGAATTTCATGACGGAGGAACTACGCGATCCATATCGCAATTTGCCACGTGCCATTTACATTTCCCTGCCCCTCGTGACTGGTATTTATGTGCTGGCAAATATGGCATATCTGGCTGTGCTGTCCGCCCCTGAAATGATTGCCTCCAATGCTATAGCGGTGGTAAGTAGAAAATGGTATAGTAAGGCAGCTGAGCTTCTTATTCATAAAGTTTATTTTCTTCGCAGACCTTTGGCAACAAGATAATGGGCGGATTCGCATTGATCATACCGATCATGGTGGCCATATCGGCTTTTGGCGGCCTGTCCGTACACATAATGACCTCGTCTCGCATGTGCTTTGTGGGTGCACGCAATGGACATATGCCGGCTGTGTTGTCCCACATTAGCGTCAAGAGCTACACGCCGCTTCCGTCGCTGGCTTTTCTAGTGAGTTCACAAATTGCTTAACAAAAGAGGTTCCTCAATTTACTTGAATCTATTTCAGTGCGTACTTTCAATTGTGATGCTGCTGGTGAGCGATGTTTATGTGCTGATCACCTATAGTAGCATTGTGGAGTCTTTCTTTATAATGTTGTCGGTGTCGGCGGTTTTATATTTTCGCTACAAACATCCCGACATGAAGCGCCCCATTAAAGTGAGTGAGCCAGTCCAGGACAGAGTATATATGATGAGACTTTAATGTATATATGTATATATGTATGTCTATTCTGTATTTGATAGGTCTCGTTGTGGATACCCGCCGTGTTTGTTGTGGTGTGCGCATTCCTTGTGGTCGTTCCGGTTTATGTGGCCCCCTTTGAGGTCGCCATGGGTTTGCTAATCACACTAATTGGTATACCATTCTACCAAGTCGGCGTCGTGTGGAAGAACAAACCAAAATGGGTGCAGCACGCGATTGGTGTGTACAAAACAAATACATATATAAAGCATTGTTGCTATCGCTCTGACCTTGGCAATCGCGTCGAATTGGGCATTAAAAACAAAGCTTTATTTACATTTTTACGTATTACTCTTTATGAACCCAAGTTAATTAGCATTTCTCGTTTATTTAGATCAAATGACGTTTACGTGCCAAAAGCTTTTTATGTCGGCCAAGGAGCAGAAACAGGAATAAGTGGCCAAGAATCAACCGACCTGAAATAAGGAAACAGCCTTACAAACAATGGAATACATCACATGCACATTTGCATATACATCATATACATACATCACACACAAATCGTTGACCATAAGTGCAAAGACATCGAATATTAGTTGTTCTTTTTGGTTTGTTCGCTTTCTTAATATTTTTATTGTCAGGAGTATTCGATTCTTGATACAGAATATGATCTTTTCTAGTTCTTAATAAGTGCTTATCTTGTCAATTGTCCAAAGCTTAAACATGACTAAATTTACATCATATATATGAAATAAGTATGGAGTGTTTTACATACATAAAATATGTATGTAATAACATCTCTTTACACCAAAGTACATCACTATTTTGCCAAAGTTGTTGATATTAAACAATTGACTATTGTTATTTATTTAAATTATGTTTTCATTTATTAATTATTTGTGTATTTTTCTAAAGAACATTAATAAACTATTTTGTATATTTGAATTGTAACTGAATTCTTTATTGAACTCTATTATTTAAAAGTGTATTGAGATCTTTTAGGCGAAACTTTGGTCTCCATTGAAAGTATGCTATATAATTTGAGATACTCAAATTTGTTTAACCTCTAAGGGGGTGCATAAGGTGGTAGACAATCAATTATACCTGATAAGCCATATTAATGGAATGTTGTTGGTCTTAAGTCAAATCAGACATATATAGACATATATAATGTACGATGCGTGTATGCGATTTGCCAAGTTGGTCTAAATATAAGCCGTAACTGTCGTGGATCGCTTATATTTTTGTCATTCCCAGCACGTAGAATCGAATGACGCCAGTTTTATCGAGACACGCGTATCTAGTATCTGAAAAACATGAACGTAGCACATGTATTCTTACATATATCGTACACAATCAGAATCTAGGTGTTTTTAATTGATAAAAGTGTAGTGCACCTTTCTGTCTTATTAACATTCACTGGGGGGTGCGCGTCTTCGACTATTTACATATATTTGTACGATATTTTGTATAATTCTCTCGCGCCAGTGTAGCTATTTTGTATGTGACTGATGCTCAGTTGCGCTGATTTCATCGCCGTTTTTGCTTTTTTATAGCTTTTTAAATATATGCCAGGCCAAAAGACGAATTGCCAAATCATTGTTAAATCAGTTTCATTCAGTTTTTATGGCTTTCGTTATGTTCAAATAATTGATTATTAATTCATATCGGATGCGATACGGCGCGAATAAACAATTTCGCAGCATTCTTTAGCACAAACTGCACCCTTAGTTCTATATCTAATACTGTCATTAGTAATAGATATCCGGGAAATTACTGGATCACCTACTTAATCACATGTTTAGGCACACAAACAAAAAACTAGAGCATTGTTGCTAAATGAGCACACGTTTTCATTGATCTCGAGTGATATCGGGGGGCATTTGTTTTGACGTGCGAATATATTGTCTGTTAATTGAATTGAGTGTATTGGAGATCGTAGCACTCTTTCGTAATTAATACTTATATATACTTGTTAGCACAGATCAAATATTGTTGTGTTACTATGGGAGTTTTATTGCTGCATGTTTTCTTTTCAACGATCTGCTGCAAACAGATTATATTGATATGTGGGGTAATCCTTTAACTCGATCGATCATGTGACCATCAGATGCATCACATCTGTTACTGATTAACACATTAAAGGGTATCATTAGGGAATCGTGTCTGCACATTTAAGCAAGCAGAGTGGAAAAAACAATGAAAGCTAACTATCCGTACACGATTTTAATCAGAAACCGACTTAAGACTCCTCGAACCATTATTAGCAATCAAATTATTGCGAATTTGTGTATAATTGATTGGGTTGTACTAAGAAATTGCCAGAGATTAAAGAAGGAAATAGAAGGGGTACAAAATTAAAAGATTATATGCACATAATCTATCAAATGTTCAACTGTCTGTAAGTTCCTATCTCCAACATGACTCGCTTTCGGAACTGAATTTAAATGAATTCTATATTATGGTGCTGTAGACTTGACTTCATAATGTGCATTGTACACATGTCAAGTATGTTATTTATAGCTAAGTACTGGATTAACTTGGAATTCTCCATGTAAATCACGAATTTCCTATACGAATGTAAATCAAATATTGACTAATTTCAAACATTAATTGGATCACATTGCGTTTATGCGATGAAATTCAAGATATGATGAACTTGAAGTTGAGAATGAGAACAAGAAACAAATCTGTCATTTAGTAGATCTAATATTTTATATAATATATAATTCTTTACAAAAACTGTTGTGTAATGCAATTAATCTGTGATTTTATATTAACTCTACTTTTCCTTGACCTAGTCAAATGAATTATCTCAAATGAACACTGTGTAAACGGGGAATGAAACTAGAAACGAGTGAGTGAACGTGTGAATATCACTCTGAATGAATTCATTGGCCTGCTCGCATTCGCGGCTACGATTTCCGCTGCCCCGACGGCCACGCGATCAATTAGTAGCTTTCTGCATAACATTGTCAATATTTGTTGTAGATTTATTAGGGATATTCCAGAGGGGGAGGGACTAAGGGGGAACAAATATTTGAGTATGCATGCAAAACAAAATATTATCATATGATTGAAAGCAGTTTCCACCTCGCCCTGCACTCTTTGTTTGCTCTAAGCATTAACTAGGCGCGAATAATGACGAATCAGTTTTTTTATTTTTTTGTCTGGCTGGGGGATCTATTTAAATTAATGTTAAGTATACGCAGCGTGTTGCAGTCGCAATGAGTGAAGCAAAGTAATGCTACTTCAAATTCGATTTCCATACGTGGGCAGACTTACAGCGAAGCTTGAACAGCTCAATACTTCAATACCCTACACAAAACGGCCGCAGCCCGATGGATCGATCGATCGATCGTCTGCCTTGTCCGTCGTGGTTCGTGCGACCGAACGAGCGATTCATTCGATTGTGTGTGTGAGTGTTTTTGTATTTTACGCTTCGTTTCTCACCGTGTGGAGCACGCGCAATATACGCGCGGGGATTTAAGCTTTCGAATTTTCAATTAGTTCGTTGACGCTGAGGAAGTTGTGAAGGTGTTTCAATTGCCAAACGTCCGCGCAGTTCAGAATCGGCCAGCCAACCGTTAGGTCTTGCTTTCGCCGGTCATACACGAGCTTAGTTAAGGATCTACATAAGGAATTTCCTCGAAGTTATTCCCGCTAATTGTGTTTTATCACCTGCCATGCAGTTGTCAATTGAATTTCTAGCGGCTTTTCTTGCGATCAGCTGCTTGTCTCAAGGTAAAATATTGAAAACTCCTTCTCTCCATCTCTCTCTCTCTCTCTTCGATTTGGATCGATCGTGTGTAATTCAATTTGTTTTGTCATGTGATACATTTGTCATTGTCTCGAGAGTGCAGCAATAGTATAAATCAACGGAAAGTGATTATCATTTAGCGAAATTGTTAGCGAAAAAGCTAATCAATATCAATTTCAAGCTAACTTGCGCTGACTGTGTCAGCTGTTCGTCGGACCTATACATAACATATGTATTTATATTTTATAGAGCTCTCTCTCTTATCAACCAAAGACAATTCGCGGCAACTCGTGCGACAAATGTCAAGGCTGTGCAGTGAATCATTATTTATAGTTCAAATACATAGAAAGCCAACTAAGATATCGCTGGGCGAAGTCCTTCTAGGCGTGAGCACTTCAGACAGTAATTGCAACTGTTTAAGGGTATCTATAAGTACCACTTGACAGTCTTTATTCATATACTCGTATGACAATTCAAACACCTATTGACGACATTGATTTTGATTAAGTATTTATCAGCTGAACTTATATAATAATAATCATATCACTTGCTACTATCTCTTGGCGTGTCAAAAGATCAAAATGTTAATTTTGATGAAATTTAATGGGCAATAAATGTCCGGCGCCTTGAGTTACAATCATGTTCGGAAATGTTTCCAAATAATTTATTATATAACAGATTGAATGTACTATAATTTAACTATATGGGTTTCATTTCTTTAATATCTTTCCTTTTTTTATATATAACAAAAATGTTAACATATTATATTGTTTAGTTCTTAGCAAAATTTCCATTACGAAAGCAATACATGCTAATTAGTCAAGTGTCATATGATACTTGTACGATAGATAGACAGTTTGTCATGCTTTCTATATAAACTGATCTAATTAACGATATCATATGCAAAAGAAATTTGCTTAATTTGTACGCAAAAAACGCAGAAAATTCCACACGGAAAATGAATGCAAAAAACTATTTACTTTCGTGGGCGTCGCATTATCTGGGCGTAGTACGCATATATCAATATCAATTCTTTGCATTATCTATCGCATTTATCGTGCCCTTGTGTGTCTCGCGTATTTTCTTAACAAATTCATTTATTGATTTATCTATTTTTTCTAGGCAGCAAACAGTTAACATTTTATTTGTTTGCCGTCTCATTTATTTGCCATAATTCACAAGTGCTCGTATATGTCAACGATAAAGCGCCAACTCTGTTGACACTCTCCTTGCTCAGGGAGGTGCGGATTCGGGGCACGGTTCGATTGTCTAAGAGGGGGCACGTGATCTTAGCTGTAGACTATGCAGGGCGATTCTCACCCGTTGTCATATTGTTTAGTTTATTCATTAAGTTCCTCTGACGTCTTTGCGAATTGACTTTGAACTTTCTTCTTTCTTTGTAGTGGTTAGCGGTCATGTGTTTGGCTACTCGGAACCCAATCAGAGGCGTTGGGCGCGTCACCATGGTCACTGTGCCGGCAAGACGCAGTCCCCCATTGCCATCACCTCCAGTCATGTAAGTGCACATGATTCTAACTTGAAATTTACCTAATTTAACATCGATTTCTAATTCGATTTCAGACCATTCCGGTGCACATGCCGGCCGTGGATATGATTGGCTATCACAATCTGTTGCCGTATCCGCTGAAAATGGTCAACAATGGACATACAGGTAAGTGGGCTTGGAGATTGATGAGCTCCATTGCTTAATTGCATTGATTAATCGCCCATTTGCACGCCAGTCTCCATCGGTATACCTAAGGGAAATACGACTGAGGAACAGGATGAGTTCTTGCCCTATATACGTGGCGCCAAGCTGCCAGGTGAGTTTGAGGTGGAGGGTCTGCACTTCCACTGGGGCGACAAGAACAATCGCGGCTCGGAGCATGTCATCAACGATATACGCTATACGATGGAGATGCATATTGTGCATCGCAACAAGAAGTATGCAACAATTGGCGAAGCACTCAATCATCCCGACGGTGCTGCCGTGCTGGGCTTCTTCTTTAATGTAAGTGCAGGTGCAGAGGTGTTCCTGGAAGAGCTGAAGATAATCACATGATTTGCATGCACATTCACAGCTCGATGAGGATGAGGGACAGGGACTGGTGACCATTAATCGTCATCTGCATTTGATCGCTGATGCCAATCAAGAGGCGGCGCTCAACGTCACCTTCTCGCTGTCCTCGCTGATAGCCAATGTGGATGTGGACAAGTTCTACACATACAAGGGTAGGTGTTCCCCTCCATGGGTCTGTAATTGACAGCCAGCTGGGTGCGGCTGTCTAATTTGAATGCCTCTTGATTAGTTGACATCGAACATGCCCATTCTGACACGTCACGTCACGTCTCTCACCCATTACAGGCTCACTGACCACACCTCCCTGCTCGGAGGCCGTCACTTGGATACTGTTTCCCGATCCCATACCCATTTCGCCCAAGCAGGTAAGTCTTCATGCTACTCTCACACATAGTGCGTATGAGTAATATTTCTTTTACTGCAGATTTCTCGTTTCCGTCAACTGTCCGACACACAGGATGGCGCACTGGTGGACAATTTCCGTACGCTGCAACCCGTGGGCAATCGTCGCATCTTCGCACGCACCGGACACGTGCGTCACACATCGATTGCCTCGCTGAAGCACGAGGGCGACTATCTTAAGTACGATTGGTTCTACTGAGCAGCTTGCGCTGGTGTTTGTGCCATGATTATGTTAGATCTGTAGCTCGGTTAGCATTTGCATTTATAAACTAACTCTAAGCTAAATCTCTCTCAACTAAGAAAATATCAAAGACATTTTTAATACGAAATGTTTGTTTTTACATATATTTTTGATAAAGAACTAAGCGGTCATTGGTGGGAGTATGTTTTGTTAAACATTGCATTGCATTGCTTTCAAAGATTTGGATGGTGGTTATTATTGTCCACACCAAACATTGAACATTCTACCTTGAAAATTACGCTTTTAAATTGTAGTATAGATTATTATTGATTTACAGGCGCGATAGTGGGCGTGGTCAGTTTCGAAAACAAAGTTTATATGCGTGCAATAACAAGACTTATTATCACCAAATTTAATAGTGTCCTAATTAGCTCTCATAGTCTGTGAGATTTAGACGTTCATACAAAGATGGCTTTATCAACTGTTGACGCTGATCAACAATATATATGTATATGTGGGGTCAAAAATACATCCTTCCCAAAGATTTACTGCTAATTGAAATAAAGCTTATCTTTATAACTAACCCGTTCCGATATTGATATATGCTGCGTCCTGCGTTGTGCGTTATCAATATAATGCAGTCGTCATTTTGGTTGTTTCCGTAAATGGGCGATAAATGAAGTCGAGTTGGAAGTGGGTTTCTGTTTAGTATATAAAAGTATATATTAACTGTGCAGTATATAGCATATAAATGTATATATTAACTATATATTTACTATATACATAAACTATATACTCCACATATACATACATATATATTTATATATAAGCACATCTATATATTACAGCAAATCAAATGAATACTTAGCATCTATCGGTGCCAATCTATAGAGTTGATAAAATATGTATCTTCGATTGAGCTGTGAACAATTTAGCATACTCGTATAGGTATAATGTAATATTATGACGTCTTTCTTACGTACAATATTTGTGCTTGTATTTAGCAACATGTTACCGAACAACCTTTATGGTGCTGTATTCAATTAGACTCTCCCTAGATTGTTTAGTAATAACAGATTGATATGCATATAGGAATAAACAGAATTGATATACATATAGAATACATATCAATCTGTTTATTACTAAACAATTAACTTGCTTTCCTTGACCAACAATTTGCAAAGCAACGAATCTTGTAATCGGTTAGAGCTATGGAAATGTTTGTTTACAAATATTATATATTGAGATTATGAGTCCAAAACATTATTCTATCTCGGGTATATCTATCGAGGGAAAAACTATAATAATAATCTATTTGATTTATATACATATTTAATGACATTAAAGAAACCCTTTTATAGAGGAAACCCTTTATCAAGCTGGGGATTTGTCATCTAGGCAACAAATGAGAGATTTCAGTAGCTCAGTTTTGATGACCTCAAAAAGGGAACTACATGTTGAATAAGCCCAACACTTGATAAGCTACTATTTGTAGTCTATGAAATTGAAGTAATTAACTCAAATTAATTCATGCATTTACAAAATCATTATGATTTTATGTTGAAATGTGTCAGAAATGCAAACAAAATAAAAAGTATCCTTTATTAACAGGTTCACATTAATTCAATTAAAGAGATAACGTTTTTCCGACAATGTTGCACTTACTTTCCCGTGTAACATGCGAGGCCCTTGACGCACCCCACAGACCTCGGGCCGTACAGCGTCAGAGTAAGCCAATTACAAGTACCCGTTGTGTGGAATGCATCATAAAAAGTTGCCGCTACTGTCACAGTTAACGTCACTGTCACCGTCTAATCGAGTTAGTCGCGACTAATGAGAGCTGTATCGGCGTGATGCAGTGTTTTATATGTTTTATCTGCAGCTGATATATTAGTGCACCAACGGAGTTCTGTGAGAATAAAATGTGATTTAAACAGGTTTACAAATTGTTTTAAAAACATAAAACTTGCTTTAAGGTTGCTAGTGACGACTTTAAGTGCCTGAACGATGTGGTTTATATATTTGCTATGGAAAATTTATAATTTTAAAGAGAAGTAGATAAAGCATTGAGAGTGGGCAAACTTTGTGGAAATGTATAAATGAAATATTTTGTGGATTTCAAAATCCAGCTTATCTCATCGGGTATAAAATTTAAGTATAACATGTTTTGTGGAAGATTCTTATCAACCATACACTGATTAACTTTATATAGAATGTTTGATGTCATGGTTACTTCTCGGCTTAGTAACTAGTTAACTTGAACTAAAAGTGATTTACTTATGACATAAAATAAGAAATATAAATTACTATTGATACTATATGTACTACATGATTCATAATATGTATTTAGTTAAACTTAAGCTTAATCTAACTATGCATATAGTATTTGCGAGAAAACAAATTGATATTTGCTTCCATTATGAATATAATAATTTTACATATATAATGTGTATGGCTGAACGACCTATTTGTGTAGAATGAGTATTTTTGCATTTATTTATTTCCATGAATATGAATGAATCGAATTGAAGATTACATGTTGTAAAAGTATTAGGCTTATTCAATTTGTAAGCTAAGTTGCTTTATTAAACAACACATATATAATATATTTGCATACGATATATTTTAATCTAGTTTAAGAGTCTGAAGAAATACTTTATATGCACGCTTCCTCCGCCATCGCTAACTAAACAACAGCACGTTCAGTGAACAATACACTATCAATGTTTTTGTGTACATATATAATACATATATAGTAGTTGTTTTTGTTCTTTTATCTACATATAAATGTACTACATACATTGAAATATATATGTCATTAGTACATACTAATTAGAGAGAGAGAGTCTTGACAATATTTATTATATTTAATATGAATATGTTTATGAACTTAAAGGTCTTATTGAAATCTCCATACTCTTGAGAGAAAAACAAGATAAACAGAAAAGAATTGAGACTAAGAGAGACAAAGAGAGAATGCTTGCTCATTATTCGCATATAAGTTTGCGATAAGGCTCTACTTATGTTCGCAATTAAGTTGAGCTTACAATCCTCAGTTTCATTTATATTGTGTCCGAGTAAATACAGACGGAAGATGCTAGTTCGCAGTATTTTAATATTTCTAATATTGCCCTTTTTGGTGCAGTCACAAAACTGTTATATGCGCGATAAAAACAATATGGTAAGTTGAATGTCAGGCATTGGACTTAATATGATATGATAGATTTTCCCTTTTAGATAGTTTGCAGAAGAGGCTGTAGGAAAATCGAGAGGCAATGCCTGCCCGGATGCAATAAGCCGTGTGGCAGTGGAGTTTGTTACAATAAAAAGTATTGCTATTGTAAAAAGGGCTATGAAAATCTTAATCGGATTTCCACTAACAGGTATGCTTGTTTCTACTCCCTGTTAGTCATTGGATTCTAATGTCCCTTCGTCTAACTTTTAGATGTATACCCAAGTGTACCCAAGGCTGCCCTAACGGCTTCTGTTCTGCTCCGAACATTTGTTCTTGTAATTCGAATTATAAGAAACAAGATAACAAGTGCGTGCCCATATGCAAAGACGGATGCCGAAATGGAGACTGTGTTGCTCCAAATAAATGCGACTGCAAAGATGGCTACCAAAAGGTTAATGATCACAGCTGCAACCCTGTGTGTACTTCCGGATGCAAGAATGGTTTCTGTAGTGCACCAAACGAATGTACTTGCAATGCTGGGTACAACAAAACAAGTGCGAATAGTTGTGGACCGATTTGTGAAAACAGTTGTGAGAACGGTATTTGCAGTGCCCCAAATAAATGTTCGTGTAATGATGGCTACGAAAAGAGAAGTGAGAACAGTTGTGGGCCGGTTTGTAAAGATGCATGTGTGAATGGTTCCTGTACTGCACCAAATGAATGCGCCTGTAACGATGGGTACAGGAAAATAAGTGAGAACATTTGTGCTCCAAAATGTGAAAACGGCTGTGAGAACGGTTTCTGTATTGCACCAAACGAATGCTCCTGTAATCATGGGTACACAAAAATAAATGGGAACAGTTGTGGACCCATTTGTAAAAACGGTTGTGAGAACGGTCTTTGCACTGCACCCAACGAATGCTCCTGTAATAAGGGGTACACCAAAATAAGTGAAAATAGTTGTGCCCCGATTTGTGAAAGTCCCTGTGAAAACGGTTTTTGCAGTGCACCCAATAAATGTACTTGCAATGATGGGTACTCCCAAACAAGCGAGAACAATTGTGAACCAATTTGTGAAAGTCCCTGTGAGAACGGTTTGTGTAGTGCACCAAATAAATGTACATGTAATGATGGCTACGAAAAAGAAGTGAGAACAGTTGTGGACCGGTTTGTAAGGATGCATGCGTGAATGGTTTCTGTACTGCACCCAATAAATGCTCCTGTAATGAAGGATATACAAAAATAAGTGAGAACAGTTGTGAACCAATTTGTGAAAGTCCCTGTGAAAACGGTTTCTGTAGTGCACCCAACGAATGTACCTGTCATAAGGGGTACACAAAAATAAGTGAGAATATTTGTAGACCGATTTGTGAAAAAGGTTGTGAGAACGGTATTTGCAGTGCCCCAAATAAATGTACGTGTAATGATGGCTACGAAAAGAGAAGTGAGAGCAGTTGTGGTCCGGTTTGTAAGGATGCATGTGTGAATGGTTCCTGTACTGCACCAAATGAATGCACCTGTAACGATGGGTACACAAAAATAAGTGAAAACAGTTGTGGACCGATTTGTGAAAGTCCCTGTGAAAACGGTTTCTGTAGTGCTCCCAGCGAATGTACCTGTAATAAGGGGTACACAAAAATAAGTGAAAACAGTTGTGGACCGATATGCGAAAACGGTTGTGAGAACAGTCTCTGCACTGCACCCAATAAATGCACCTGCAACAATGGGTATTCCCAAATAAGTGAGAACAGTTGCGCCCCGATTTGTGAAAACGTTTGCGAGAACGGTCTCTGCACTGCACCCAACAAATGCTCCTGTAATGAAGGGTATATATCAATAAGTGAAAACAATTGTGGACCAATTTGTGAGAATGGTTGTGTGAACGGTCTCTGCACTGCACCTAGCGAATGCACTTGCTTCGACGGATACACCAAAATAAACCAGAACAGTTGCGGTCCAGTGTGTCTAAATGGCTGTGAGAACAGTTATTGCAGAGCTCCAAATAAATGTACGTGTAATGATGGCTACGAAAAAAGAAAAGAGAACAGTTGTGCACCGATTTGTGAAAACGGTTGTCAGAACGGTTTCTGTAGTGCACCAAACGAATGTACATGTAATGATGGCTACAAAACAGGAATTGGGAACAGTTGTGAGCCGATTTGTGAGGATGCCTGTGTAAATGGTTCCTGTACTGCACCAAACGAATGCACCTGTAACGACGGGTACACAAAAATTAGTGAGAACAATTGCGCCCCAATTTGTGAAAATGGTTGTGAGAACGGTCTCTGCACTGCACCCAGCGAATGCACCTGTAATGGTGGGTACACAAAAATAAGCGAGAACAGTTGTGGACCGATTTGTGAAAGTCCATGCGAGAATGGTTTATGCAGTGCACCCAACAAATGTACCTGTAACGAAGGGTACTCCCAAATTAGCGAGAACAGTTGTGGACCGATTTGTGAAAATGGTTGTGAGAACGGTTTCTGCAGTGCACCAAACGAATGTACTTGTAATGATGGGTACAGCAACAAAGGAAACCCTTGCAGCATTGACGTTGATAACTTCACTGCCAGGAATGCTGCCACACAAGGAGAGTTAGAGCTTCCCGGAATTCAAGAAGACGATTGCGGACAGAAGTGTTTCAATGGAAGCTGCGTTGATGGCGAATGTGAGTGTGAAACAAGCTATCGGTTGAGCCAAGATACTGTTAACAGTACAATATTGCTTTGTCTTCCCGTCTGCGAGAGCAAGTGCATTCACGGATATTGCGCCTATCCCAATGTGTGCGTGTGCTACGATGGCAAGATGCCTGAGGAGGGCTACGAATGTTCCAGTATTGACAGCATTGAAATTGCTGGTCAGAGCCGTACTAGCAGAACATTTGTAAAGAGTACGCTGTTCTACAGTCTGATTGGAATTGCTTTCTTGCTGGTGGTGATTATCTGTGTCGTTATGTACACGTTCAAGAAGCGGAACTATCGTGTGGGCAAACAAGGTTAGTACACTTAGACTTAAGTTTTAATTACCTCAATCAGTATTAATTAGGTACTAACTTTCAAATCTTCTCTTACAGAGGAAAAGCATGGAGTTTACTTTTCGGCTAAAAACGCTGATGTTATACGCGCTTAATCTCGAAGTAACAATCCAATCTGATGCATTCGAATACTGTCAAACAGCTTCAAATTATAATTAACCTCATTCCACTTACTCACTTCCAAATGATATTTTAATTATACATAGTTTATATATATGCATATATTATTGCGACTTGTTTGCGAGTTATCTGTACTTAGTGTAAATTTACACCTGTAGACCCGGCTTTGAATGCTATTTCTCTCAGGTTTCAAAATCCAGTTCTATCGTCTCTGAAAAGATTCTCGTAATTGATGCTATCAATATGCTTTCAACACATTTTCAGAGCTGAAAGTTATAATGGCTGAGACAGACCTTTATTGAGTAGTTTATTTTTGTGTTTATCTTCACATTGGTTATTTAAAATTAGTAATAAAATCTACATTCTCAATAAGATGAAACTTTATTACGTACAACAATGACAACAGATTTGAAAATCTTGTTAGTTGTGAATAATTCAAACATTCAAAATCAAAATCAGTGCTTAAAGGTTATAAAGAAAGTAGAAAGGATATTTTGATTATTGTATTTAGCCAAATTTAAATTCAGTAATTACTTCTGATACAGTAAATAAAGAGAATAAGATCATTGTTCAGTTAACTTTTTTACCATACAATTTCTCTGGTGTGGGAATATCCTCGACAAAGAAATTGGCTGGTACCAGGTGGAATACTTTTCCTAAAATATCTTGTAGAATGCTTTGAACCGTGTCGACAATGAGAGGTTTTAGTGCTTCATAGAAATCACGCCAGTTGTCGTTGAAGAACTGATTGGTACTACGCTCCACCTCTGGACTGTTCCCATTGAACAGATTGTCCAGATGTGTGCGAACGCGTGTCATATTCAACTTCACTTGTACATTCGTCACATTGTAAAACGTAAAGCCGCCTTTCTCGTACAGTATAGTTTTGGTAAACATCAATATATCGAGATTCTCTGAATGATTGGGATTTGTGAAAATTAATAAGTTTACATGTGAGTCGGCAAGGTTACCCACCGATTTCAATGAACATATTTCCTGAACCACTTAATGGTATCAACAGAATGCGACCTGCCATTTTGTACTTTGCATCCAGCTTCATTTTTGGTATGAAAACTTTTGTTTGCCAGCTAAAGTCCTTTTTGCTGACACTGTAAATCAATTGATATGATATATGATTAATGTTCTTATGATTTGGTTAACTACGTACCGACTTTCCTTGATTTTCATGTCGGTAAAGCCCTTCACTACAACTTCTGTAAGATTGGCTCTTATTGTTGCTACTTCATTGTTATCCTGCTTGAAGAAAATATCTTTTACGAGTAAGGGATCAAATTTTCCAACCATATCCTCAATATCCGGTATTCCAATATTCAGTTGATCAATCAGTTTCTGAATACTGTTTGTGGAGCATTTCGTGAATCCCGTCTCATAGATGCGGCATGAGGGCAACCACGAAGCTATAGAAGTCAATCACTCAGTAAGTTAATTAAATATCATTAGTCTAACCTTAACTTACGCTTCTCCGTATAGTATTCTGCAGCCTCTACATTGAATGTGATACCGTTCAGGCAGATCACCGCCAACAGGCAATAGTGAAGCAGAAGGCGTGCACTGTGGGCTGTGCCGTTCATGGTGATACCAGGTGAGTGTCTGAATAGCGAATGATTCTAAGTATATGCCTCTCAGCTAGAAGTTACTTAGCTGCTACAATTACATCAATGGGGAATACGTACTCGTCTCAGCGAGCTTTGAGCGTACAATAAAGCTAAAATTGTTTATGTCAAGCGCTTTTAAGTCGACTAGGGGTCCGACCCCTAGAAGTTTTCGTGTCTACAGGTGTCTGTCGCAAGGTTCGATCCAAGCCATATATACTATGAGGAATTTATTTTATCTTACTAACTTTTTATACCCTTTCGACGAGTACATTAATTACAAAACTGAATTGTGCGCTAGAGTATGTATATTTTGTGTATCAACAAGATCAACTTTGTTTATTTTTCTAATAAGTACCTATAGTTTCTATACACTGAAATCATTTGATGACCGTATAGTTCTCATTCGAAGAGTATTAAATGTTCTAAGTCGCAAGTTATTTTGATCTATCACATAGTTAACATTTTCCATCGGGTTCCACACCAAATAAAAGTAGTAGATTAAACCTGTAAATAATAGAAAATACACATGTATCAAAGGGCAGAACAATAATTAAAAACAGTTAAGTTCCGGTCTGTAAAGATGCATATTATATAGCTAACTATATATAGATACAGCGTCTATGCATTTAATTTGAGTCACAGTAATGACTTGTTTACGAGATATCTGGGGCACCATTTAGATAAAAGTAATATATAAATACAGTCAGATATATTAACTAAATGTAGACCCTGTAGGTCCGGTTTTAACTGCTTAAACCTTCGTTTTATATATATTTACCTATAAATCCAGTTTTATCTCGAAAATATCACTTTTCTACCACTTATTGTTTTTATTAAGATTTTAAAACAATATTAATAATTAGACGGCTTGACAGCTATTTTCAGACTCGTTTATCTTCACATCATGGTGATAAAACATGCATGAGATTATCTTTCACTTTTTATTAACAAAAATACTTCGAAAGTAAATATTTTTCTAGTTTTATATATTTACAGTTCATTACAAATCATATGAAATTATTCACTTAACTTTTTTACCATACAATTGCTCTGGTGTGGGAATATCTTCGACAAAAAAATTAGCTGGAATTAAGTGGAATACTTTTCCTAAAATATCATAAAGAATGTTTTGAACCGTGTCGACAATGAGAGGTTTCAGTGCTTCATAGAAATCACGCCAGTTGTCGTTGAAGAACTGATTGGTACTACGCTCCACCTCTGGACTGTTCCCATTGAACAGATTGTCCAGATGTGTGCGAACGCGTGTCATGTTCAACTTCACTTGTACATTCGTCACATTGTCGAATGTGAATCCCCCTTTTTCATACAACATCGTCTTGGTAAGCATCAGTATATCAAGGTTCTCTAAGAGATTGAGAGAGTTACAATGGCTACGTATGTAAGCTAATAGATGCTCACCGATTTCAATGAACATATTTCCTGAACCACTTAATGGTATCAACAGAATGCGACCTGCCATTTTGTACTTTGCATCCAGCTTCATTTTTGGTATGAAAACTTTTGTTTGCCAGCTAAAGTCCTTTTTGCTGACACTGTAAATCATTTGATATGTTATATGATTAATGTTCTTATGATTTGGTTAACTACGTACCGACTTTCCTTGATCTTCATGTCGGTAAAGCCCTTTACTACAACTTCCGTGAGATTAGCTCTTATTGTAGCCACTTCATTATTATCTTGCTTGAAGAATATGTCTCGAACTTGCAGGGGATCAAGTTTTCCAACCGTTCTCTCAATATCCGGTATGCCAATATTCAGTTGATCAATCAGTTTCTGAATACTGTTTGTAGAGCATTTTGTAAATCCAGGCTCATAGATACGGCACGAGGGCAACCACGAAGCTATGGAAGTTAGGTACTTAGTAAGTTGATCACATATCAATTATTCCAACCTCAACTTACGTTTCTCCGTGTAGTAAGCTGCAGCCTCCACTTCAAAGGCGACCTCGTTTAAGTAGAGAACTGCCAACAGGCCGAAGCAATAGTGGAGCAGAAGGCGAGCACTGCGGGCCGTGCCGTTCATGGTGATGCCGGTCGAGTGTCTAAATAGCGAGTGACTGCAAGTATTTGCCACTCAGCTACTTACTTACAATTACATCAATGGGCAATACGTTCTCATCTCGAGCTTTGAGTGCTCAATTTAACATAAATTGTTTATGTCAAGCTAAGTTGAGTAATCGGAGGCCTAGAAGGCGGTACAGGTCTGTCGCAAGGTTCAAACCAAGTCGTATATAGTATGTGGATATTATTTAAAGTTACTGTTATCGTTGAGTACTTTAATTACTTAATTAATACTGAGTAACTTATATAGTTTGTTTATCAAGCAGAGCAGGTTTGTTTGTTTCTCCTGTATCTACATATTTCAATATGTATATTTTATTCGTTTTATTGTTGTATGTATCACGTCGTGCCGATATCTAGCATATCACACATTTTAGCTTAGTCAAAGTTATTGATTAAATATTTAATTGGAACATAGTCGAATGTGTTCTTGGCCCTATCGAGCATTACTGCCTCGATGGCTAGTTCAACGGCAGGACGTAATATTTCGTAAACTTGCCGCCAGTTGTCATTGAACAGCATGTTAGCTATATTCTCCAGCTCTTCATTGCCTCTAAAGAGATTATTCAAATGTATTCTGAACTCTCCTGTTTTACACAAGGAAACTTTTACATCTTGCACATCGAAGAACGTAGCTTCTGGCGTTATACGTGTCTTGCCATAAAATTCATCCAGCATCCAAAGATTCTCTATAAAATCAAATACTTGTAAATAACTCAAGACTGGAACGAAGACTTTCGAATACTCACCACCTTCAAACTGACCATCTCCTTGAGCATTAATTTGAAGAGAGAGAACATGACCTTTATTTCTGTAGACATCGACATCGAAGCTTAGTTTTGGGACGTAGAACAAAGCCTTGATCATATTACGCTTTGGATAGTATCTTGGAATAATGTATGATAGTTTACAGTGTGTATAAAGATACAAGTTATATGCCAGTTGGATTACCTTGCCCTCTTGACGATCAATTGACTGGCGCCACTCATATGAACATTCCTCATATTTGACTTAAATTGAATGACGTTATTGGGGTTAGCCTATGTTATGGTCAAGCTCTTTAAGACTAGTGGGTCCAAGGATCCCAAAGTATTTGTACCGGGCAGTCCATCCTTCCACTCAACAAAGACATGCTGCAGGTTCTTCGAAAGGCACTGACCGAAACTGGAATCGTCCAAGTCGCGAGGCGTTAGGAAGTCAGCTAATACCGAGCGACCCTTATTAAGATTCAAATTGACATTAGGGTGTGTTAATATCCTTACGTTTCTCGGTTGCATATTTAGCATTTTTGGCTTCGATGACGGCTATCAACAGGCAGGGCAACAGTATTTTAATGAACATCACGGGCTGTGAAACCTACGAACTAAAACCATTGCAAGCACCTTGCGATCTGGCACTCCGATCTGCAGGGATTTATTTATATTCTCTTAAAAGAGAAATCCATTAAATGCAAAATGTTGTTGTTATTTAAATGTTGTTTCTTGTTTTGATTTGGCAAACAAGTTTGAGCAGAGTATTAAAACTATGCGCTTACAAACTGACTTGGTAAATACAAATATGTTAATTAGTGATATATGCGATTGATTTAATAAGTCAACAAAGTTTATATGAAGCTGTTTATTGTTTTTTAAGAGCAGTACTCATTGGCATAGGTCTGGCGCGATGCTCGATTCAAGTTTTATATACTGGGGAAATTACTTAGTATTACTTAGATCTCTTTCTTTCCGGTCAGCAACTTAACTGTGAGCTCAAGTGAAATATATGTTTGTTTACAAAGTAGATTAGCTGCATTTGTTTCTCCCCTTAGTTGATATTAAAATTCGATATAGGTATGCTAAAATGTTGGCAATTTTAATCCTCGAAAGTATAAAAACAATACAAAGTGCTTACAGTTGTCACATTTATTTTCTGGTAAACATTTATACACTTAATGAAAGTCTTGGATTAGATAGGTAGCCGGTACATAGTTTAAAGTCTTCTTGACACGATCGAGCATTATGGCTTCGATGGCTTGCTCAGCAGCTGGACGTAATATTTCATAGAATTGCCGCCAGTTCTCATTGAAGAGCGTGTGAGCTGTACTCTCCAGTTCAGCGTTGCCTCCAAACAGATTATTGAGTTTTATTTTGAAATTTCCGATCTCACGGAAGGCAACTTTAACCTTCTGCACATCGGCGAACGTTGCTTCTGGAGTGCTGCGTGGCTTGACGGCCAATTCCATCAGCATCAAGAGTTTCTCTACAAAAATAATTTTGATAAATAACTACAAATTGATGGGAGAATTTTCGAATTCTTACCAGCTTCAAACTGACCTTTTCCTTGGCCATTGAGATTGAGTGCGAGAACGTGTCCCTTGACTTTGTAGTCAAAATCGAAGCTCAACTTTGGTACCGCGAACAAGGCCTTGGCAACATAACGTTGTGCATTGTAACTGTTCAAGAAAATATATAATGCTATAACAGAGTCTGTAAAAAGATCATACTTGATTTCGCTGGCTTACGTGGCCTCCTTGACGGTCAATCGACTGGCGCCGCTGACATGAACATTTTGCATATCCGCGTTTAATTGAATGGCACTATTGGCATCCTGCTGGAACTTGACACGCTTTATAAGCAGTGGATCTAAGGACCCCACGGTGTTTGTGCCAGGTAGTCCATCCTTCCACTTGACAAAGAAGTTCTGCAGGTTCTTCGATAGACAATGACTGAAGCTGGGATCCTCCAGGACGCAAGGCGTGAGGAAGTCAGCTACATATAGCCGATCAACCTTTATTCAAATAGATATTATATAATTTCACTCACGTTTCTCGGCTAGATACTTAGCGGCATCGATGAAAGTTGCCAGCAGGCAGAGCAGTAAGATTTTAATAAACATTTCGGTCAGTGAAAGTTATGATCTAAGCCCGTTGGAAGCACTTTCTGATCTGGCATTTTGCTCTGGATGAATTGTATTATATTCTGCCAAATTAAATGCAGAAATCGCAAAATTCACAAAAACGCAATATATCTACATATATTTAAATTTGTTTCTTGTTTTGGTTTTGTTTAACAAGTTTAAACAAGTCTGTTTTAGACTAGTCATCATTTAATGGAATACAGGGTGTTTCTTATCGGCAACTCTAGTTCTCGATACTCCCATTGACCTTGACATCATATGGCATACATATTAAATTCAACGCGGCGCTACTTAACGACCTTGAACTCAAGAGTTTTCTGATATAACTGGCATTTATTGCGTTTAGTTTGGAGTAAACTGGTTTTGCCACATCTCACTCAAATGTCGGCAAATAATTTGACTAAAATATCATCGCAATAGAACGAATTTAGAACCTTTTATTGTCGTTACAGATCTGAGTTATCTTAGATATATAATTGCATTAATGCAGGTATATACATGCATGTATGTACATATGTTTGTTTCGTCTGTTGTGAGCCTCGGCAGTTCAAGGTTTGCGGTCGCCGGAGTCATTAGCCTTCGCTCCAGTTGCAACATTGTCGTCGATTTTTATGCTCAAAGTCTTGTGGCTCTATCAATGCTCGATCAACTCTCTGATGACCAGTCAGTCCACGGCTAGCAGCCAACTGAAGCGGTCGATGACGACGATGATATTCGGCGATTCTCTGCGGTTTTCCATTGTTGCAGCAACCTTGTGGTTTGCCGTGGTGCAGTCGCAGCAGTATCTGCAAGAACCGCGTAAGTATCTGACTGACTGACTGTTCTTCAAGGTCTCAATATCAATTCCCTTGCCACTTCAGCTTCTTTTCTTAAGCCATGTTCTTTGAAGAGTGCTCCGGGCGATACTTGTTTGGCTACTATGATGACGAACCTATTCCAACACTGGCGTAATGGTAGGTTATTTCGAATGTCAATATCACATGCTAAAACAATATCTTGTCTCCTGAATTGTTAGGTGTGCCAGGCCTGCGCACCGTTGGTTCTCTGGATCCCTTTCGCTTAAGTAAGCTTCGCATTGCACAGCGCGTGCCACCCAATCTGGACGTGCAGGTGGGATTACGTAACATGAGCACCTATGGTCTAAGCCAGATCGAGGTACTCAACACAACGTAAGCTGCTTGAGATTGCTAAAGACACGGTTTCTACAAGTGGCAGATATATATGTATATATACAGAAAACATTATAGTACAATGTACTATCTGTAGAGTAGTAAAAAGTATAATGAACTACATATATCATCTAGCTATATCGATTTCAAAACAGACTGCATGTAGAACTCTGACAATTGAATATGTTAAGATAATGTATTCTCAAGAAGAAAACACTTAACTTTATTTAATGCTTAAAATGACAATAACAAAAATACTTTTCAGTACTCTGCACAAGTCCGGACAATATTCGCTGGGATATCATGTGCGAACTTCGAAGCTGAACATCACTTGCAACTACAAGCTGAAGGGACACATACTACTCCTGAATCTGAATAGCATGGGCATATTGACATCTAATTTAGGTAAGTATATCATATATTCCATAACTTATTTTTCATTTATTCCCTACCTTCTCAAGACAATCTGGAGTTCTATGTGGCCCTCAAAATGCAACCAAAGCAAGGAGTCGATGGCTTGGCTTTTATGAATGTCACTGCCATCAAGACGGAAATTGTACGCATCGATAAGATTCGTGTGAACCTTACAAATCTATTTGGTGGCAATCGGGAACTGGAGCGTAGTGCAAATGATCTATTCAACGACAATTGGCGAGTTTTGTTCGATGTGATGCGACCAGTGCTGACACAAACCTTCGACACAATTCTACTGGATCGTTTCACCAAAATATTCAACTTTGTGCCAGCAAAGTATTTGTTTGCAGATTTTTCATAGCATTAAATCTATTTTTACTTTAGCTGCTCTCAAAATGTTGTTAAAATCTACCGCATACAAACGTTTTTATGTCATCTACACACACCCACAAGTGCAGACAAGCTCAAATTAGGTTTTTTGGCTGCATAAATAAAATTAATATAAAAATCCAAAGTCTTTGCTTCATGCAAATTTAAGTAGAGCTGAAACAGAATGTGAGGGTACACTGTGCTATACCCTGTAGTTTAAGCTTTACGTATTAACAGGAGTTAGAATGATATACAATTTTAAGATGATGTGTGGAGACGAATGTAAGTAAAATTTGTTTTTCCTATGAGTTACAAATTAAAAATAATATAAGTGGGTAAAATAAAACTTGAACAATATAAAAAGGGGGTATGATATATCATAGGATATAAACCTTTAGATATGCTGAAAAGTAAAGACGTTTTCTTAAAAAAATAACTATTAACAATAAGTTCACATGATAACCCGTCCATATTCATTAATAAAAAGGGAATATCAGCGAAAAATTTGAATCATATATGAAAAGAATTTATGAAAATAAAGAAAATACTTAAACTAAATCTTTATATATGCAGTTAAGTAATCATAACTATTTTAATATAAATAATATATCTAATAAGCTAAAATGATAACTTATTTCTTGACGATAAAATCGGGAATATTTGAATATCATATTCAATTCGATTTAACATTTTTCTTTTCTCTAATATAGTTTCAAATTTTTAGTATACCGCCTCTTCATTGAAATTTTCTACAGGGTATCTAAACACATGCATGGACTTTGTTTGCACTACTGGCAACCAGTTTTTATGGCTATTGCCCGCACCATTGACTGGGTCAGTGGACTAAAAAGTTTTTCGCCTGCATTCAAAGAGTTTGGCCAAAGACCTCAGAGAGAAATGTCGGACAAAGGTTTTTTGGAGCAACATGGAAGCATTTTGTGTGATTGCATTTTGCTGGAGCTCGTATTGTCTGCCAGTCTCAGGTATTTCGAACCATTTACATAATTGACATCAAGTCAGCTTCTAACAAAACTTCCGCATCTAATCGCATATGTTTCCCATTCCTGGAGTATCTGGCGAGGCTCATTCAATATGCGTAAGTGCGAGTTGCCAGCATAAATTGTCAGCTAAGAATCGGTTTAGACGTTAATAACCTGATTCCGCTTATGGAATTCTCAGCTTCATCCAATCGCTGGGGCGGGGCAGGTCGGGATGTGGAGGTTGAGTACTCAATAGCTTTCGATTTCTATGCGGCATTCCAGCGTACACACACAGTGTATGTACTCGATTCTGTTCGGGGCAGTTTAAGCTTCGTATATCGCAGCTGATCGTTGTCAGAGCCAAAAGCCAAAAGCCCCTCAGCCCCGTGCCGCACCTGCCCCGCGCAAAGGCGGGTAATTTACTCTCGGGCCGCCTTCGGCTTACGGTCTCAACTGAATTGAACTGAACAGAAACTCAGTCTGATTTTTCGAAGTGCCGTTCGTGGTGGTATAAAAGCGTTGCACGCCCTGATTTTCTTTTGAGTTGTCGTTTCGTTGCGCAGAGTCTCGTGTGCAAAGTGCAGAAAGTGCGATTAATATTCCCTCCTTCGTCGATTTGTGTTTACTTTTCAGTCGTGTCTATACTTACTTGAGATTGGTGAAAACGTAACGACAATCGAGAATTGACAAAATGCTGAAATTGGTGAGAAAGTGCAATTGGGGAACCCTTGAATTTGCAGTTGTATTCAGCATCAAAAGATTTACCTAGTCAAGTTTCTAGAATGCAGCTGTAAACCGGTTCTACTGTCTACAAGTCAACAAATTGTGGCCGAAGTGTCTTAAGATTTATGTATATGATTAAATGGGTGGCACTTGAGGAGGGGGGGGGCAGGAGAGGGGGCTTAATTGCAGCTATTTTGAGTATTTGTTTGCAACGTCCTTGAGTGTCATTGTCTGTGGAATGCTGTTGAGTAAGCTCCAGTTAATTGAATCGTACTTATGTTTACCAATTCAGGCAATTACAATATTGAGAAATATTGCCAATCGTGTGTTGTAGGAAAGTGATTGGTATATTGTTTAATTGATATAGTTTAATTGCAGATTGATTGAAGAGAAAGACAGAGTCATACTTTGTCAACTTCAGTTAGCATTATATGATCTTAATTTAATGCAAGCTGAATATGTATTATAATAGATATACCATACTACTTGTGAACTCATCTACATTTATTATCTCCCTTTCTTCTGCAGCTTTCGTACATTAATGTTTGTCTCTTGTTGCACACTGCGTATGCGCAACATCAGGATTACACAACACCCGTGCCCATATTGAAGCAGATCGACAAGCACAACGATGACGGTTCATATACCTATGGCTATGAGGCAGCGGATAAGAGTTTCAAAATCGAAACAAAGTATTCGAATGGGGAAGTCTATGGCAAATACGGTTACGTTGACGATCAGGGCAAGGTGCGCGAGATTGAGTACGGTGCAAGTAAGCGTGGCTTCGAGCCAGCTGGTAGTCACATCAATGTGCCGCCACCCACACTGACCAACAACAATCCCTATCCACTGGGACCCAATGAACTGGACGACGGCCAATATCGCGAAGATCCCGCTGTCTACTACAAAGATCAAAAGTTCAATCGTCCCATTGCGTCCAGCAAGTTCAGTTTGAATGATTTCGGACGTGGCGGTTATCAGCAGCCTCAGCAGCATCAGCCTCAATATGCACCAGCTCCAGCCCCGGCACCGGCGCCAGCTCGTCCCTATTACAACCCAACGCCGCAGTACTACAATCAACCGGCACCGGCACCGGCACCACAGCCGCGCTACTATCAGCCTCCAGCACAGCAGCCCTACTACGGACACCAGCAGCAGCAGCAGCAGCAGCAACAACCCTACGCAGGCCTGCCGGAGCAACATCATCCAGCGTTGCGTAATCTCAATCTCTACACGGGCTCCTACAGCATTGACTACACGGGCAGAAAGTAGAGATCAAGCTGGAAGTGGAGTGGAGTGTGTTGCCCAGAGAGATAGCGACTGATGTTCCCCCCGAGGACAATGTCAAGTGTTTGTTACTGCCAAATAAATCAGTCAATTCCCACAGAGCACAATATATATCTATATATCTGTATATGTATATGTATGTATGTGTGTTATTACTAGTTATGTCGAAATTTACTAATAAACCATCGAAGAGAGATGAGAAAAAACATTGCTTGAGCCTTTGTTTTGAGTTCCGCTTCAATTGGGCCCCGATAAATCGAATCGCCAGTCGAAGATTACGTCAACACTTGCTGCAGCTTTTTTTGTATGCCAAAGAATTATATAGAGTAAAATTCAACTGATTTAGATACTATTAGAAACCAGGTTTGGTTGCTGTTGTTGCTGTTGTTGTTGCTGCTACTAGTTGTTGGTATTTGGTGCACTTATGCAATGGCCAAAACCACTTTCAAATGCACCGCAACGAGTTGGTCGGTTAGGCTGTGTTGGGCACTGGAAATGACCAAGCAGCTGCTGCTGCTGTTGGTGCAATGGGTGAACTCGACTGTGCATTGTCTGTGTGTGTCGATGAATCAATTGAAAAAACTATTCAGTCTGTTTCAAGTGCACTCACTTACAAGCAACTGTTATTAGTTGTAAATTTGCCTTGTCTTTGCTCAACTTTGGCCACTGTGCAAGCTGAAATGTTCTGCAAAGAACCTAACGCTGCCAGTTGGCTGCACCTTTTTATAAAGCTCATACACCATACACCACACACACACACATACACTTGGCATTATTTTATTCAGTCGAGCAAATGTTGTGGCCGATGCCATGAAAGTGAAACTTGTCTGGGTACTGCCATGGGGCGTTGCCATGACTCAAGAATTTCCTTCAACATATTTCTTGCCATACATATATTTTGTATTTCTATTTCGATTCTGTTCATTGTTCACACACCACGCGGCGGTAGCTGCAACAGCTGCCTGCTTTGGGTGTCGCCAGCAATGGCACTTGAACCATAAAGTACAAGGCAAACAGGCATGAGAAGGCGCATTGCAACATTGCAACCAACAGCAGCAGCAGCTCTCGGAGAGGGATTTCTTTTTTGGCAAGAATGCATAAATAAGGCAATTGAAAAGCCTGCGACGTTAAGAAGTACATAGCACTCTGAGAAACATAATAATAAATCAACTTTTTAACTATCATTGCCAGCTGACTGTAAAGCTTTTGCTATGAAGTGTTTGAAAAGGGAAGCACTTAGTCAATACTTAAAAATGAATAGTCTAAAGAGGTGGTAGTAAGTTTGTACACAGATGGAAGGAGTTGTGTTGAATCTCACATAGACTATATATTCTTGCTCGGAACTAATAGTTAATTAGTTATAGTTTTGTTTTACTGTTTCAGTGTCTTTCTGTCTGTATGAACACGCAGATCTCAGTTATAATAAAAGCTAGAGACAACAAATTTAACTGGAATATTACATATATCATACTCAGCTAAAGCTTACATAATATAAGTTGTGCCACGTCCACCATCCCTGCTAAATAATAATTTAATTTTGCGGTTAAATTTGTAGAGCTTGTATTAAAGTAAAACAGTTTTGTTTTGGCAAATAATTAGCTGGATATATTAGCTATATATTTGCCAAAGAATTAATAATCTATAAGAACTTGTAGATTTTTTGAATAATATTTTAGAATAGAATATTTTACTATCGGCATCTCTTGACTGTATCTTACTTTACTTGTAATTATAAATATTATAATAATTATTACTATATATATTATAATTATATAATTATATATATTATATATAATATAATTATTATTATATATAATATTGAATTCCACATAATTGACTCAACAAAATAGCCAACAAGTCTACTTTGAGTTCTTTCAACATATTCTCTATAAATAATTCCGCTAAACAAGTTTCGATTGTCAGGAATTCGCACAGATATCATGGTCTGCAGATCGGCAGGAATTTAGCGGCAATTGGCGACCTTGATTGTGCGTACTGAGCTGAGACCAAGTTCCAAGTTCAGGCACACACGCAGCTGCAGCTACCATCCTGCCCCCCCGATCCCCACCTCACTCCTCCTCACCTTACTTCACTACATCGTTGAGCTGGGTTGGGTGTGTGCAAACCAGTCGAGAAACTAGTCTTCAAAGCAAACTCAATACGCACTCCGAACAAGAATGTAACGACCCCGACTAACTGCGTCATGGTGACCCACGCAGACAGCAGCAGCTTGCTTATTTCCTTGTCTGCTTTATTGGGTGTGTGCGTGTGTATGCGTGTGCGTGCCTTGGGTGCATGCGATTCGATATGTTTGTGTGTGTCTTACTATATACGATATCTTGCAACTACGGTAATAACGGTGGTCTGCGTACGACGAGTCGCACTGTCATTGCGAGTGGGCAAGGCCATTTCAATTGTGTGTGTCCGTATGTGTGTCCGCATGTGTGTGTGTGTGTAGCTGCTTTCAATACTGCATACACACGTTGACAGTGCAAATTACATGGCTGCACCCCAAGGGGGGTGGGGGCACAGACATTGCGTACCTGTTCATTAACAAGCGAAACACACGGAACGGAAGTGTTTGCATTACACATACGCACCGTTGCCACGCATTGCATCAATTGCCTCAATTTACCAAGCAACAGTATGACGCTTATTCATCGAACTATTCAATTGAACCTGTCGAATAGTATTTGATTCAATCACATATCGCACTTTAAAACTACTATATATATCATGTTATAATCCGGTTTTGGCTTGTTGCTGTTGTTGTTGTTTATCTATTTTTATAGCACCGGTTTATAGAGTAATTGTTTGAAACTACTTTTTAATTGTAGCTTAATTGTTACTCACTTAAATTAAATATTACGATATTAAAGAGAAATAAAAGTTAATTATTTCTTTAAATTTAAAAATCAGCTCAGCTCTTCATAGTTGACAACTTTGAAGCCTTTGCGGAATAACGATTTATGCGATTTCGACTCGATTCGATACAGTTCACTTAACTTGCCTCCCTTTGTTGCCTCATTTCTTTATTCATTAGCAATGCCGCCTGCCAATTTTCGTAATTTTTCACATTTTTGGGCCTCGCACTTTTGATTAATTGTATCGCTCCAGCTCGGATTTTTTCTTCTTCTTCTTCTTTTTATTCGTCTTTCGGCAATTTAATGGCGTGTGAGTATTGGAAGGAAGGGAAGTTGCCAAACGGCTTTGGGTGTGTTAAAAGGCAATTTATTAAGTTCAGAGCTAAGTTAACTGAAATTGCTATGCCGGCGATAATAAGGCAATTTTTGCTCAGGCTTAAATTGCAATTTTTGTACAAAAAAGGATTTATTAAATTTTAATTTAATTTTAAAGCAAATAAAATTTGATAAAGGAAATAATCGTATTCAATATTTTATGAGCACTCTCTCTGAAGTGATTTTGTTATATATCAATTTTATATTGTACTCTGTGTGAGAATTTAATATTTGATGATAGTTTATTTGAATGTAAAGATTAAATATAATATATATTATTAATTTAATGTAATAATTAGTTTTATAAAAGATTGCCCAATTCTTTAAGGAAGTTAACTATGAATATGGAAACGTTACTCAGTAAACGTTATAATATATAATAAGAGTTATTATTTACACTCAAAGCATTCAAATCTATTCTAATATGATGTTGTTATTCAGTTATAATAATAAATACTTTATGATAAACATATCCAAAAACTATATATGAAGATATTCTATATAGAGTACTTGCAATATAGTATTTTACTCGCTTTATTTTAAAATATTTATTTTAAATCATGATTTTCAGATTCCTAAAGAATATTAACAGCATTTTCTAGAAAGATTTGAATATAATACAAAAATCTAATCTTATATTAGTTGATGTCATATATGTTTGATATTATATTGATATTATATACACATGGAATTGAATTCGAAAAATACTTAAACGCAAAGTAATATACATATATACAAAGCTGTTCCTATATAAACTTGATATACTTCAGAACACATACTTTCGAATCTTTTTAAATTGCAAATCAATTAATTTACGTTTAATTTAACTTTAAACAAAGCATTTACCTCACGCCCACTGCAATATGTTGTTAATCTTAAATCGAATTAGACCTGTATCAAGAGACTTTCATGGCGGCACTTTACTTCTTGAACATTCCTGTTGTCTGCGGTGCCACATGGAAAAGCTTCCGAAAGCACACTGAGAGAGGGAGAGGGAGTGGAAGATAGAGACAGAGAAAGAGAGAGAGAGAGAGAGAGAGAGAGAGAAAGAGAGAGAACACATTGGCAAGCGCACAAGAGTTGCGCTCACAATCGGCCAAGCTTCGTGGAGTCTCGCGACTTTGTCTAGTAATTGTTGCGAGTGTGAACTGTATGTGTGTGTAGACAGTATGTGTATATAAGTGTAGACTGTGTGTGTGTGTGCTTGTGCCTGTCCTTAGCGCATGCGCCACCGACTGACTCGTTGGTGAAGTTTCTTGTTGGTGTCCAAGTCGTCGTACGTTGCCGTTGTTGATTGTCGGCTTGAAAAAGGTTTTCCTGCAGCAGCTTTAGAGCGTGGTATATAAAGCGAAATACAACAACTTGGGCGGCTCAGTTGCTGTCGGTCTCAAGTAAATGTTGGCGCACAGCTAAACGCGAATCAAGCTCAAAGAAGTAGAAAACAAAAAGCCAACTACAACTTCAACTCAACCGTTTCAGTTTCAGTCCCGGTTCATTAGATCAATTGAAAGTGATTTTCGGGTGGCATTGTGACTGGCTTTATTGGGTGCTGGGAGTTGCCAGCGAAGGTCTTCGAGAGACGTGATTGCAATTAAAGTATTTCGATTGAGTCCGCAACAAAGAGTGGCGCCGTGTACCCCCACAAAGAAATATGAAAGTGGTAGGTGCCAGTGAAGGATCTGTATAAGAGATCTATACGTATACTTATGTGACTAACTGTAAGGTGAAAACCAGCATGGAAAGGTCAGAGTTGAGCCTGAGTGTGCGTGGCAAGCCAATCAGGTGCTATTGCTGCTGCGATCATGCACCAATCATTGACTGTCAATCCCACTGTCTTGCTGTCTGTCTGCCTGCCTCTCTGCCCCCCTCCCTGTCTGCCTCCCTCTCTGTTTGCCTGGTTGATTACGTCATGCTGTGTGAAAATATCGCATAATTTGCTATGCAAATCGAGTGAACCGTTAATTTGCCCAGTGCAGCCAGTCAAGTCGGGCAATTGTGCACCCAATTTGGTAACTGGATTTTTCTAACATCATTTATGAGCAAATCTTGTGCACACTTCTGTCTATGTCTCTCTCTCTCTCTCTCTCTCTCTCTCTCTCTCTATCTCTCTGTCTGTCTATCTCTGCGTGTGTGTGTCTCCTTCTGAGTGTGTCTCTTTCTGAGTCTGTTCCTGTGTGTGTCTCTGTGTGTGTCCCTCTGTGTGTCTCTGTTAGTGTACCGTGTGTATCTCTCTGTATATGTATGTGTGTGTGTGTGTGTGTGTGTCTCCTTCTCTATATATCTCTCTCTGTGTGTGTATGTCTCACTGTCTATTTGTATGTGTCTCTCTGTCTCCCTTGTCTGACAATTGCAAGCACATTCTATAGAAAAAAGTTGCAGGAACTTCAGTTAGAAAAAGTTGCACTAACAAGCGCACTTCAAACTGCATTCCTCTTCTCCAACACCAACACCACCACCTCCACCTCCTACCCACCCCCGTGCTCCTCACCCTCTCTTGGATGCAGAATTCCCCAGACAAGCGCGAAAATATCAAAGGCAACATTGGCGACTAAAAGCAAATGGGAATTCTCATTGGCTCAGTTCACACGCTGCTGTGTTGCGTTGTCGCTTTCGGTCAGTTGCAGTTGCCACAAAAAAATAACGGTATCCAGTGGTCCAGGCGTAAGCCAAGGCTATGCCATATGCCATATGCCATATGGCACTCTGGTGGCGGTGAAAGGATTTGATAGACAATGATGCAATGAATGACAAAGCCGGCTAACGTTACCGAATCCCTCTTGGCCATGTTTCATGGCATAACGTAAGATGTTCTTGTTATGCCCACTGTGCATATGTATATAGAAGGCGTGGCAGAGCCGATGAACTCTGTTTGTCTGTATGAACGCGCTAATCTAAGCTATTATGAAAGGTAGAGATATCAAATTTGGTATAGAATTTACTGCAGACCTTACGCAGATAAAGATTATTTTAAATTCTAGTTGCCACAATCGCTGCTACTGTAAATTGTTATTAAAGTTTTTCAATGCTATTTTTGAGGAAAGTAATTAAAGTCTAAGCTTTTTTTCTTCTATATGTGTTGAATAAAATATTAATCTAGTTGCCAAATTTCATTCCAATTGAATAATAAACAAAACATTTAACCCAACTTTTGTAGAGTCTCGTACAGCACCAAGTTCACTTCTTGTTCTTGTTGTTGCTCTGAGATCTGTTCCCAATCAGTGCACAGTTGGTTGTATTCTCTCGACCGTTGTCCAATTTGAGACTGAAGTTGAGCAGATAGCGCAGCTTGTTAGCCGCAAGCGCAATGTACCCTTTAAAGCGTGTCAAAGGCAGACTAACAGATACCCTGTAGTGTTGTTGCCTTATGCAATTCTGCAAACTGCTGTCAATATGAATAATGTGGATGAACTAAAGCAGTTCTTGAGCACACATCGGTTGCTGTTCACTTGACATCCACCCCACTGTGGGCAATGCTTGCGTACAGGGTATAACAAGCAACAGTGAAGTACCCTGGTTTCGCTTGTCAAGCTGTACACACTGACTGCCGAATCTTGAGCTTAACCTAAAGCCACTCGGTGGCAGTGTAATTTCCTTAGCATTTGCATGCCTCAGATGCAGCGCATCTTTCAGATACTTGTTGTGTGGGAAATTTTGTGTTTGCTTCTACTTCTTTTGCGGAATTCGCTTTGCATGTACGTGTGTGTGTGTGTGTGAGTGTGAGTGTGAGTACACTCGAATTATTCAACCGCAGACAGTGTGAGTGTGTGTGTGTAGTGTGGGAGTTTGAATAGAAATGAGTATTCATGCATTTCACCCATGGATTTTCAATTAAACCTTGCCCAGCTGGGATAATAGATGTGCAGGGGGAGAAGAGAGTGTCGAAAAGAGAGGGGAGAGAAGAGTGGAGAAAGAGGAGAGGGAGAGATGGAGAGGGGAGTGAGGGTAGATGTACCTAGCTATCATTTTGCTGCACCTCTGCGGCATATCGCGTGTCGCAGGTTTTCCTCGTATTTTTTTTTGTCTTTATGCAACGTTGCAACATGCTTGGCGTATCTGAGTGGCACCATCGGTTCCTGCATTGGCATTGGAGGGCGTCCATAGGCATAATGACAACTGGCCAACGGCGTTGTCCATGTTGAAAAGTGAAAGGTGGCCTGACTGCAGACTCTGCTGTGGTTTGAGGCTGCGTCATCATCAACTTGCGGCACATTCTTTCTTCTGATCCCCACACACGGCACTGTCAAGGTGTACTGGCTACCCAGACAGCCCCGTCTGGCAATTAGCGAACCGGTTGCCAGTTCGCTTACCTGACTGCATCTATATCTCTAGCTATATTTATATCTTTGGTTGTTGATGTATCTATATCTCTGGCTGTTGCTGTCTCTGCATCTTGTTCTCATTCTCGTTCTCTTTGCAGCTACAACCTTTACTGTTAATCGGCTGTCTGCTGTCTGTTGGCCTGGTCAGTGGCCAGGACTATCAGGATTATCAGCCCAGTGCACCACGCGCCGCACCACTGAGACTGCACTCGCAAGGGCAGGAGGAGGCAGCACGTCCCACACCAGTTCCGATTCTGAAGCAGATCAACAAGTGTGTTGGCAGTTTACTTCACTTTCTCTTCACCCTCTTAACTGTCTCTCCTCTTTCGCTCACACAGACACAACGAGGATGGTTCTTACACCTATGGATATGAGGGAGCCGACGGTTCCTTCAAGATCGAAACAAAGTTGGCCACCGGTGAGGTGAAGGGCAAATATGGCTACGTGGATGCCGATGGCAAGGTGCGCGTTGTCGAGTATGGCGCCAATAAGTATGGCTTCCAGCCGTCGGGTGAGGGCATCACTGTGGCACCGCCCACACTGGTAGATGAATCCACCAAGGAGGAACCCGACTACGAGGATGAGCCCCAGCAACGCCCACAGCGACCCTACGTAAGAGATTCGCTGCGTCTTCCACTTCCTACTTGACTCTCAAGCGTCTCAACTCTTTTTCCACCACTTGACAGCGTGTGCAACGTCCTCAGCACCAGCCACGCCCACAGCCCGCCCCACTGGCACCGCGACCACAGCCACAACCTCAGCCACAGCCGCAGTATGTGCAGTACGAGGAGGAAGAAGCGGAGCCACCGCGTCGCGTGCAGTACGCACAGCCGGCACAGTCCTCGTTGGGTCCAGCGCCACCACGACTCCAGGTGTCTGGAGCACAGCGCACCACCGATGTGCTCTACTCCCCGCAGCAGCGTCCCGCTCGTCCCGAGCCAGATTACTCGCAGTCGCAGAGCTTCGGTGAGGGTCCATCGAACGTGCGCATCTCTCGTCCCGTCTACGCTCTGCCTCCAGCCTCGCCAGCTCCCAGCAGTGCACGTGCTCAGGGCTTCCTGGCGCCGGCCTCTGGTGGACGACCTCTGCTGGAGCCGGTGCACTTTGGACCCACGCAGACCTCGCTGGCACAGCCCGTGCAGCAGCAGCAACAGCCGCAGCAGCAGCACCAGCCTCAGCCGCAGTCTAGTTACCAGCCTCGGGCTCAGGGACGTATTGGTGGAGGAGCTGGTGGTGGTGGCAGTCTGCTGGATCAGCTGGCGCGGGATTATGCTCTGCCCCAGGGCAATGCACAGCCATTGCATGACATCACCTTCGGCTATTACTAGGAGGAGGCGAAGATACTTGTGACTGGGTTGGTCAGGAGGACATCGCCTTGAGTCAGGTGCATCAATATTTAACGATATCTGCTACCTTTCCCACTTCCCCTACCATCCTGCCCTGCTTCCATTTGTGTTCCAACTGTGAACTAGTGATTCCTGGCTTCTAGGTTCTAGAATCTATAATCAATTATCTATTTGTATGTGTATTCCGTTCGAAAGGATTTGTGGTCGAAGATTTGTAATTAATTAAAAATTCACGAAACATTTTCCTAAATATTGTTTTATTGTTAAATATATTTTATGCTCTTATAGATGGTTTATTCAATTCGACCAGAGATTTGCAATGCACTTTACAGGACTTCTACGATCCTGTAAGCTCCACATACTCCTATTCAGGGCAAACAGTGAAGGGCAAACTAAAGGGTGATTTTTTAAGAGCTATAGAAAAGTTTTTCAAACAAAATTACAAACAATTCAGAGAAATGCACAAAATCTTTATTTGAATAAATAGTACTATCTGTATAATTTAAAGTTTGATGATTATCTTATGCAAAAAGATAAAACTGACCATAAAATGGAAGAACCGCGCGGTGAACTTTCTTAACAGAGCATCCATTTTGATAATAAAATTCAATAATTTGCAAGCGTTGTTCGTTTTTAAGATGATTCATGGTTAAATTATAGACCAAACTGAAGATGTTTGACAGTGATATGAAACACGAAACGTTCGTCAGCTGTTTAAACCAGTGTTGCCAAAAAGATAATAGCTAAGAAATCACCCTTTAGCGTTATCTGTATTTAAATAAAGGCAGAAAAGATGATATAAAAAGTTAGTTCAATTTTTTTCTGTATTCAATTCTTTAGGTCTTGAGAGCTACAAATGTGAAGCAATGATTTGGATTCCTCTAGGGATAAGAGCAATATTGCCAGCGCTTCTATTGTTTTGTCCATTGTTGTATATATATTGTTATATTAACATTTTAACAAAGAAATACTAATTGATAAGATTTTGAAGTAGAATATATTGCTATATTGATGGTTGAATAAGTTGATGTATTGAATAATTGCCAGATTGAAAAACTAATTCATTGAACGCAGATATATTGATTAATTGACTAATCGCTATCAATTGATTGACAGCATTATCGATGAAATGTAGTAATGACTTGCATCTTTAAGTGATCTTGTTGTATCATCAGGCCATCACCTTGTTGAAAAGACATAAGCATTAACAAAATAAGATAAACAACATTAACTAAACATTGCAAAAGCCAAACACAAACGATCAGTTGGACAGTTGTGTTGGTTGATATTTATTTACGATATTCATATTTGATTTGTTTACACATTACATTTCCATGTTCTGGTTCAACCAGTCACCGTAACTACGGACTCGAGTGAACAGAATAGGAACATTCAAAGAAGTACAAGACCTAAGAAGTTTGACTCCTGCGAGCAAACTGGTGCATCAAGGGGCTGCCATAGTCTGGACAGGATAGATGGTGGTCTCTGACGGCGCATACCAGTCTAAATAAAAATAGTAACTTTTACAGCTGTCGGTCGTCGTAGGAGTAAATTTCACATCATATCATGCTGGAAATGATTCCGAACGATCCCATTTGCCCACATTCAAATGACCGTCTAAATTTGACGGTTCTGAGCTATGATTGCTTCCGAAGGGCAGAAAAACGGGCTTCATTATAGGTCCAAATTGTATTGGTCTATCTACGTGAATCAGTGCAATGTCATAAACCATCTTCTCAATATTGTATCAGCTGTGCGGTATTATCTTCTCAATGCCAAACTCCTGGTAACACGTAAAGTTTGTACTGCTTTCAAAGCATGTGTGCCCGTTCTCATCAAAGTTGAATAGTCGCACTCCAGTTCTTTGGATAAAACAATAGAATTATGATCGAACTTAATTGGTGTGCATAAGACAAATCTTACATATCTCCCGAATAACGAATGAAATCTTCGTTTACACAGGCAGCAGTCGTCAGCACATACCGAGAGTTGATAACTGAACCCATACAGTACCCATAGAGTTTATACTTCAGAATTGCCAACCAACTATATTTATGAGATCTAAGAATGTTTCCGCAATCCGTAGGAAATTTGCGGCTCATAACCGAAGAACTTGTTGGAATTATGTCTTGCAACCATGTTTGCATTAATCCACTTTATGTAATGCCGCACTCGTATGTAATGTGTGGGGAAGTCATTAATACATTGACCACCGGGCATGAAAGATACGATGCCCTCGATCATCATTTTCCGTCGACTAAACTGATACATAAACGGGCCGCCAGAATCGCCCTTGCAAGAAGATCTTGCATCTTGACGCTTACTTGAAAGTACGCCTGCGCACATCCTGCTTGAGTGAGTAAATTCGCAAACAGTGGGATCGGTCAGAATAGGTATTGAGGCAGCTCGCTTTGCAGGCGAGTCGTTTTGGTCGTCTACTCTACCCCATCCAGCCACAATCAGATGAGTACTGCTTTCTGGCTCTCTCACATTGACATTGGGCAGGCAGTCGGGCTTCAATACATCGTCAAAGAGAATTTTCCTATTGAGGCGGAGCTGGGCAATATCATTGTGTAGAGTGTCCTTCGTCCTTCGTCTTAATGTTCGTGCACTATCTTTTTTCTGATTCCGAAATACAGATACAAACTGCAATTCGATATGCCATAATCGCAATAGGGTCTTTCGGCAAAGTCTCCCAAGCGCACTCCAGTTCTGCGAATTTGAAACAAATTATATGACATTGTAGATAAGAAATACTAAGCTTACTTACAGTCCACGCAATTGATCAACCTCTGGGCCAGTTACACAGTGAGCAGCTGTCAGCACATACCACTTGTTAATAACCGATCCACCGCAAGCACCATACGAATTTGCACTCCCGTATTGGAGGCTGGCCAGCCAGCTGAATTCGTCTGGTGCGACGACTGTCCCACCAGTTATTTGTCCACTGGAATACATTGGAGTACGCCCACAATCAGAATGATTAAGTTCTTCATTGGAACCAAGAACTTCCAGGAATTTTAGAAACAGTATTGCAAATTTGATCCGGTACACGACTATTTCGTTATAAATCCAGCAATCAACTGAATATAACCTCAGCATTCCATAAAAATGTATAATGTATAAGTCGAGATTGATAACAGACCAAATTTAAATAAATATTGTAGTAAATAAAATATGGTACACGTGTACGATATGTATGCTGCGTGTCAGTGAGAGAGATGTTTTGGGTATTTTACAACAACTCGACTGTCAACAACAAAGACAGTTGCATACTTCTCAGCTGATTTTCGCAAACGCGTAATCCACAAATTTTATAGCCTACTTTCAATCATGGCATAAAAACCTCTGCATTTGATGTTGTTTAATTGAATAAATTCGAATGTGTGGTAGAAGCTTTGTGAACATTTTAAAATGCAAGAATATTTATTATTATTTTTTATGTTTTATCTTCCAAATCAAGCTGATTAAATATATATTTTCATTATTTTCCGTGAGCTCAAAATTAAATTATATGTTGCATACACTTAAGCTTAATATGTATATGCATATATATATGTTCACTGCTACCATCAGCGCATCTCCCTCAAGTTTTGTAGCGAGAAAAACACGTCATTCTCTTCTATTGTTCAACGATTATTTATTTAATTTAAATACTTAAACATAAGATAGATAATTTCGATGTAGTTTCAGCCAATAATAGTTCGAGTAGCTTGAGTGCTGGTCGGGGAGGAATCTCCATTGAGTCAGAGATGAAATGTGGATAATGTTTTTAGAAGACGATATCTAAAGAAGTGTTGTATGTGTAAGAGAGAGAGAGAGAGAGAGAGAGAGTGAGCTAGAGTGTGCGCTATGTTAATTGTAAAATGGGCGTGGTCCAGAGTTATTGCCCGGGTGGCAGGTGGAGGTGGCTGGAAGAAGGCTGCATTCCGCATTCGCCTGGCGACGACTACTGCAGGTAGACTGTAAAGAGAGCGTCAGGTCAGAGAGATGTGATCTTGATGGTTCAGTTAAAGCGCTCTCCAGGAGGGGGCAGTGTGTGGTGCTGGTGGTGCGGGGTGGAACATGGAAGCAGTGCAAACGGAGGGTGCTACAGATGCATGCCGTGCCTTGGTTTCATAACTCGTTTATTGCCTAATCGAGCTCAGTAATAAATAATAATAAACCATATCGACGATTAAGTCAGATATGGCATAACATATATATAAGTTAGGTTAGGACAAACTATATATAAATGCTGCACATGACTTAGAGAACTATTAAATAGATTATCCCTATAAGAAGACCCGCCCATTCCCGCCGGTGTCGCCGTCGCGCTCTACACCTCGAGCAGGCGATTGAACATCAACGGATCCTGAATCTCGTAGTCTTGTGATCGCGACATGGAAGATCTTCCTGTTCTCAGCTTGTGGGGCACATGACGACGCACCTTGTAGCCCCCATGGTACTGGTGTGGTGGTGGGGGTGGTCCTGCTGGTGGTGCACTGTAAATGTACTTTGATTTTTGCACCACAGGTGGCAGATACTGGAAGGGCACCTGTTTGTGCACCTGCTTCTCGATGGCGTAGGTCACGGGGCCGTTGGGATTGCTACTGCCCGGTCCCTTGCGCTTGGCCACCTCCAGGGCGGCAATGATGGGCGACAAATCCTTGAGTGCGTTGTTCTTATTAGCATGATAGTTCTCCACGCGATAATCATTACTAGGCGCCGGTGCCGAGGGCGGTGGTGCCTGGTAATCATAACCCTCATTCGGATGCTTCTGTATGTACGCCTCCTCCACAGTCTGCGGGCGCTTGGCCATCTGATGATAGATATCCGCAGCAGCACCTGGATTACTTGCCGGTGCCTTGGGCACATAGGCAGCAGTTATGGATTCGGTGTGCGACAGTGACTCCAGTGTGCCCAGATTGTGGGGCAGTGGCACTCCATAACTGTTGTACAAATCCGCCTGCTCCACTGTGGCACCACCAGTGGGTGCAGTATGTGTGTCCAGTGCCACTGTCTTGGAGGCAGTGTATTCAGTCTTGCCATTGGGCAGCAGACTGAGTATCTCCTGCAGCTGCAGCGCTGCCTTGCGCGCCTCTTCATCTGTCAACTTCTTGTGGCGTCCGTAGACATTGAAGTCATCGGTGCCGGCGGTGGCCACTGTGCCACAGTTCAGTGTGAGATGCGGGAGTGTTTTTGTTTGTTGTTGTTGTTTATTTGTTTGTGTGTGTGTGTGCGTGTGCAGTTGTTGTTGTCGTTGTTGTTGTTGTCGTGTATGCAATGAGTGAGATTTTATTAGATTTACCAATTAAATATTTATGTTGTGTCGTAAAATTTCTATTTACAATTTTCGTTGATGTCGTCGCTTTGTAAGAGTGTGTGTGTGTGTGTGTGTGTGTGTGAGTGTGTGAGTGTGTCAGTATGTGTGTGTGTGTGTGTGTGTGTTCATGAGATGAGCTTGGGCGGATTTTTGTACAGATGTTTTTGTAAATTTAATGAGAGAGTTTTCTTCACAGTTTTGTTGTTTCTCTTCAGTTCTGCTGCTCATAAATGATTTAAGATTCAGTTAAGTGGTTTTTTAATTTTTATGATTAGTTGCTACGACTTAAAGTACTAAGTATAGGTGTGTGAGTGTGTGTGTATAGGTACAGTCAAGCTTCGCTGTGTGGAACTTAGATGTAGTAAGTAGTTAAGGAAGTGCTTGATACATGGAGAATAAATAACTTGAAGACTACTCAGTAGTTAGTTCGTTATAGCGTGGCTTGACTGCTGGCAATACACATACATATAATATATACAATATAAGTATTATAGGTCGTTAAGATAGTAAATTCAGGGTTGCTTCTTCAGCATTTTTATAACTAAATTACGTGTATATACAAAATAATAAGTATGCGACGTGTGGCCGCTATAAATGACTGTGCTTACTATATACAGCTGTGCATAGATGTTCGTGTGTATGTATGCATGTGTGTGTGGTTGATTAACACTAACACAAAGGTAAATATCGGCTCAGTGGCAATTGCGCAATGTGAAATCGAAAGTGCGACTAGAAGTTTGTTTGTCGGGCACAGATGGGTTAAGGTGTGTGCACTGTGTGGGCTACAGGGTGTTAACATCTTTTGCAGTATTTACATTTAGTTTCTGTTTAAGAGATGCTTTCACTTTCAGCGCGCGCACGGAAGTGTAGAGGGAGAGAGAGAGAGAGAGAGGGATGCTGTGCAAAGGGAGCTGGAGAGACGGGAGGGTGGAGGGAGGGTGGTTTGTTGTTGTTGTTGATGGTATGTTAATGACAACGCCTTGTCATCTCTGTTATACATAAAGTTGTTAATATGTTGATGAGTCAACTTGGTTGGCATTAGTGACATGATTGAATCTCTGTGTGTGTGAGTGTGTATGAGTGTGAGTGTGTATGAGTGTGAGTGAGTGTGAGTGTATTCACAAATGAAATAAGTTCTCTACGCACCATCTTGTCCATAGGCAGATGGCAAATAGTTGCTCTGATGCTCCTCGAATGCGGCATGTCCGATGCTAAACGGCGCTGCCCCACCACCCACATAGTTGGAACCCGCCGGCGGCAGATACTGATGTGTGGCGCTGCTAAACGTTGGCGGCTTCGATGGTGGACCATAGTTGGCGTGTCCCGTGGGTATCTCGTATGTTGTGATGGCTACAAAGACCAAGCGAGAGAGAGAGAGAGATAATGGGAGAGAGAGAGGGAGGGAGAGTGTTGGGTGAGTGTGAAGTCAAGTCAAACGAGAAGCCGCAACCGAAATAGGCTAAGGCATTCGGAGGAGGCCTGGTCAAACGGGTTCGCATCGGCGAAAAATGAAAGTGGAATCGCTGCACAGCGAGGGTCAATGCACGACGACGACGACGACGACGTCGCTTTGCAATTGCTATGGGGAGTGGAGTCGCCGCTTCCGTTGGTCAATGTTACTTGTTAGCTGTGTGCGGTTATCGAGTGGTTTAATTATAATCTCAGCCCCGAAAGTGGACAACGATGGCGAGTTACATAATGACCTTAGCCTATGGTTTCACGCTCCACCGGACTCTGACTCTGTCTCCGTGTCTGTGTCAGTCTGGCTCAGAAGACTAGGAAATTGATGTTTCGGAGCAGCTGGCGCATTGCATACTCACTCTCAGTGTGCAGCACGGGCCCTGGCGCCTTGTTGCCACTGCTGCCGCCGCTGCTGCCGCCCGAGGAGGCACCCGACAGGGAGCTCAGCTTGGCGAAGGGATGCACAAAGCCACTGCCGCCTCCGCTGGAATGGCTTGTGGCATATGTGTGTGAATTGATGTGCGCCGAGTTGATGATCGATTTGCCCACATCGGTCACCTTGTCACCGGATGCAGCCACCAGATTGCCACCGGCGCTGAGCACATAACCGCTGCCCTTGATCAGTTGGCCCTTGAGGGCAGTGACGCCGCCAGTGATGGCCTTGACTGCCTGGAAGATGGTGTTCAGCACGGATTTCTTGAACGACCACGGATCATAGTCCACCGAGTTGCCCTGTAGTTGCAGATAAGGTAAGTCAATTAATTTATTCCTTTTAGATTTATCTCAGTACTTACATGCACCACAATTTCGTGGGATTTGTAGCTATCTCCACCGCCACTGCTGCCTCCGGAGCTGCCTGAGGCAATGGAGGCAGATGCCTGACCAATGCTAGACAGCAAGCCGGACTTCAGATGCGCCACATAGTCAAAGCTGCCAGAGCGCTTGGCAATCTGTGAATCCTTGACACTCTCGCCCTGCTCGTTATCCAGATCTGTGTCCTCCAGCGAGAGGGATTTGTCCGCCGCGGCGCTGTTTGCTGTTGGGTAGGCGTGGCAGAGCAGGGGCAGTGCTCCGATTAGAAACACACAGAGATAATGCAACTGCAAAGAAATTAAGACGATAATATATAAAATCATTTACAATTTAAACTTAAATTGTAGCAGTTCTCGAAAGGCAGAATCAGCATATCGATATAATACTTTTAAATATAACTGTAAAGAAGCAAATGCGATAACTCGCAATGATCATTTATAATTAATGTTTTCACATTGCAGATGTTATCGATACTCATCTATTCCTTGCTCATTGAAGTACCTAGAGGTGTATTTAAATTCTGCAAAGAAGGCAAGACGATAATTTGCATAAGCATTCACAATGATCGATAGGTTTCACTCGTTTATGTTAAACCAACTTGAGTTAACATATCAGAAGTATAACAGAACATAATACAGTGAGGCAATAAAAAGAAAGGACACTGGCAGGAGCTGCATATCGTTAGTTACTTATCGGTAGTTACGTTACGCCAAAGTGAGTAAACATAACAGAAGATTAACATAACATAGGGATTACAGTATGGCAGATAAAAGAAAGAATACTGTGTATCACTATTGCCAGATTAGCCATTTTTCGGACAGATCTGTCTGTGCTGCCGCACTAATTGTATTAACAGGGTTGTAGCAACAGTCCAATGGGGCCCTGGAGCAAAAGATAACTGTAACACATATACATATTCATATCAAAACGCGTTAGTTGCGAATGCAAACTTCATTTGGCTGCACAGTTAATTCAATTACCGAAAAGTCTATGAAGTTGCATCATCGGCATGTGGCATGTGGCAGCTGGCGATCATGCATTCATCTGTCACACACACACGCACACACCGTCTTGAACACTTGCAATCGTAATTCCCCACTTAATTTTGCACGCTTTTCAGTTTTTCCAGCAAAAAATTTGTTATTCAGCTTGTAGTATTCATAGCCGCAACATACACTTGCCACGTCGAGTACTCGTCGCAGTTGAGTGAATTTCATTGCAGTTGCCACACATGTCGTAACTCTGTGGGCGTGCCCCCACCCCTGGCCAGTGAACATTTTACATCAGTTACACGGGCCATCAAACATTGCGGCAAACGCTAATTGATTAGACAATCTGAATGGATTCATTTGAATAAAACGAACAATCTGTGAATATGCAAATCAAATGGAATTATTAGCTGTCAGCTGACAACATTTCCGCGAAGGCAACTTGTTAACTCATTATAAGAATGGAAAATCTTTGAATGGAAATAAGTAATAAAGCTCAAGTCGAGCGATTAGTAATTGCGATGACTAAAAGCAAATCATTCGAAGAGCTAAGATTTCTTAACTATCAGAAAAGAATAGATTTACATATTTATTGGTATTAAAGTTATGAAGGGCATAACCTAATAGATATCGATAGTAACAGTAAGAGATGGTATAGGTAAATCTGATGATGCAATTTCTTTATATACATTGGTATAAGTGCTTCACACCATATTTAAGTTTTTTATATACTTAATTTTAATGTTCAATCATATATTTCGCATTGAAACAAAAGCCGATAGTACAATACTATCGATAGTTTCTTATCCTTCATGGCACATAACACTCTGCTTATAAATCACAACTGATCAAGTATCATTCGTCATAATTGGCAATAAAATTCAAAGAAAAATAATTTAAAAAATCTATCAAAAAATATTGAAATTTGGGTCGCAAAAAGATTATGAAATACGACAATTAATTACGAGTTTATCGATTAATGAGTATTTTGTGTAATTTGGTTTTTTAAATTGCCCTTGCAGGACCGCCCTCCGAAAATGGCATATGAAACTGATTTCTTGCCCAACTCAGCTCGATTCGCTGTTGGTGATTTGGCAGTTCCAAATATGGTTGCAGTTTAGGGGGTTGGGTCTAGATTTCTTTGGACCCTAATTACCCTAACCCTCGCACGCCGCAGCCGGCACTGCTGTTTGCATATAAATGCACTATTTATAGTCGGACTACCCCATATTGAATGTAGTATATCCCTCATATTACTCTGTGGGTAGGCCAGGGGCTGAGTCGTTGCATTGGTTATTAATTTGCAATTAAATTGCAGTGTACGAATCGTGTTTGCTGTGCTTACTATATTTTATTTTTTTATCGTCGGGCAATAATTAATAAAATTTCAATAGATGCCATTATTATGGAAGGTAAACATTTCATAACCCACAGTAAATAAATGCAAATTGGTTTTGCCTCTTTTTCTGTTGTTTGTTAATTATTTTTGTTCGGTTAACTCGATTGAATCAGATCAAATGACCGCGCAGAGTCCATCTATGGGCCAATTTACGGTATGCCCATAGTACCATACATACATATCTACAGACATATAAATATGTTTGTTGGTGTGTCGCGTTGTTAGTCGAGTCGAGGCGAAAAGAGAGTGAAAGTGTTGCCGGCTTTGCTTTTGGTAATACTTGAGTGAGCTCTGCGCTCTCCACACCCTCTCTCTCTCTCACTCTCACACAATAGCTGCCTTCCTCTATCTCTTTCTCTCTCTCTACCTAGACATGTTTGTGGTTTCTGTCGTTTAATTTGCATGTTGCTCAATCGTTAACAATACGATATAGATATTTATTTTTATGCTCGCAGTTCGCTCATGTCGCTTAGTCGTTTAAATAATTGCGGTAGGTTCAGTGAAAAAGTGAAAAAGAGCAATACGAAATGAGGTAAAAAGTCGTGTCGCAGTGCAGAGGGTACATACAGTACTTATAACATAATAGTTATGCCGATGATCCCATAGTTAGGCAGTGCTATGGAGGGGAACAATTGAACTGGGGCGCCATATTATTCATTTTGAAAGTGCACTTGACTCTGACTAATCATGGTAGACATACCATAAGTTTTCTTTATTTCTTTGAGTAAATAATAAAGATATTATGCAAGCAAATCAACTGTAATAGCTTTATGATCTAGTGGAATTAATTGTAAGTATCATATAGTTTTATATTATTTTCAAGTTCAATCTCAGCTTTGAAACATCGAATAAAACTGCCTATATGTTCAAAATTGCTTTCACATATACATTTGGTTTTATTTACTCTAAGTATCCCCAACTAAGTTAACTATCTAAGTATCTCTTCCAAGTGTGTTACACATTATTATACATTTTTTTCATATGATTTTAGATACTCTAAGTATCTCTAATTAACTAAGTAAACTAACTATCTCTACCACATTTGTTTTACAAATTTGTTTCACATATTTTACTTGGTTCCATTAAATCTAAATTGCGCCCTAATACATGTCGCTTACTTTATGTCTTATTTACTCTGCAACACTTTTAACTGCTCTGATTTTTATGGGTCATATTTACTTTTTGAACCTGTTGCCATCTCACGTATATTCAAAATTTCCTCAACAATTTTCGAAAGCCTCAACAATGACGACAGCAAAGAGAGCCACACGAGATACAGTAACAGAAAGAGAAAGAGAAACAACAATAAACGACTAGACATGGTCTGACATAATAATTATGCATGACATTTTACCTTCACACTCGTTCGACATTGGGCCGTCTTTCGATAGAGTATGCATGATATGACATAAGAAGTTGAACTCTTGAGGAGAATGGAGGATGAACTCGTGAATCAACTATCGTTTGCAATGATGAAGCTGCTGCTGAATTGAGATTTTTGGGTTAACAGCGATTGCATAACGGCTAGAGAGAGATTAGAGATACTCTATGTATGTCGAGATGCAGCTGTAATCGAGCTTATCTTTCTCTCGCTCTCTCTCACTCCTTTCGTTGCCGAAGTGCGGCCAGGTGAAACGAGTTTCCCAGTTTGGTAAGAGAATGCGCGCTGCACTTGAACTTGTTTGTGTGGCGAAAAACAGTTGCATAAATTTGCAAGTATGTGCGTGTGTGTGTGTGTGTGAGAGTGTGTGCTAATTTGGTCATTTGGTTATTGGCACGACCACTTTCACTCGACTTACCTTCATGTTGTGTGTGTAATCTCGACTTGGCTCTGGCTGCGACTTTGATTAGCTCAGCTGCTAATCAATGGAACCAACGTGTTGCAGCTGCTGTAATCGGCTGCTGCTGTTGCTGTTGCTGCTGTGACTGCTGTTGCTGCTGTTGCTGCTGCTGCTGTTGTTGTTGTCTTTATTGCTTTGCAACTTTTCACTTGCAATTCGGCACTTTTGGAACTTTGGCTCTGTATGGAGCTCTGTTTGTATGTGTATAGGTAACCGCGAACAATACACACATACGCACACACACACAGATACACGTGGACCCTCGCACACACTGTGATTTCACTCGCGTTCGCGACGACTTTCTTTCTGCGCTGCTCGTTTGCCTTTTGTCTCTTGTCTCTGTCTCCGTCTCTGATTTCTATGGCTCTTTCGTTGGAGGTGGCTCCTCGGCGACGTCTGCGTTCGAACTGTTGTCGAAAATGCCGTCGTGTGGCTCTTTTAAAGAAATTCGCTGAGAGCGTCGTGCCTCAGTTCGGCTCGTGCTCTTAGGGGCACAACGAAGAGTCGCCTCGACGATCGCTCACCTGATTCAATTATGTTACAAGGCATTACAAGGCGGCATTTGAGACTCTTTCATGTGTAGTTGGGGTTACTTTTTGTTGAGTTCAATGCGTTTATCAAGTTGCCACAATGTTGCCTCCAATTGCAACATGCGCCAGTGCAGGCGGTTCATTAAATTGCTGGCTAAAACGTGTTTAATTGCAAGCAAGTTGGCAATGTGATTTTAGTTTGATGTTTGATGACCAAAACAAATGATTTAGGCAACGAACTTGGCAACGTGATCGATTTGCTTGGGCTGAGTATAAGGAATAAAGACTTTGCTAGGCTGTTCTCTCTGCTGAGTTGTGAATTAAGCTTCTTTATTTTCCAAGAAATATATAACATAGATTTTATACAGATGGTTCCTTTTCAAGGAATATAAAACACATCGCTTATAGAGTTTACAGAATAGTATAGAGATCTGGTTATTCTTGTATATGATTAACTTTTGCTTGCACGGTGATTTATGTTTTATATAGTGTTATTTATGTCTTCATGTTAGTTAGTTAAATATGTCGTGGTTTTTCTTAAAACGGGTGTAATTAAAAGCTTTGATGACTTTTTTTGAAAAACTATTAGTGATAAATTATAATAGGCGGCAAGTCTAAATATGCGCAATATTTATAATATGAATACCAATTTTGACAATAAGACTAATCTGATTTATATTTTCATAAAAAGGAATCTATATTTTTCATTAATTTTTCATTTTATGGGTATATTTAAAGGGTATAGAACTGTTTGGAAAGAAAAGAAAAGAAAAGAAAAGATGTGGCAACGTTATGAGTGTTGATTGAAATGGAAAACCTCCACAAAATTAATATTTCAAATATCAGATATTATAAAAACTGTTATTCTATGTCACAAATTGCATAATATACCAAGATTATGCAGTGCTAAATAAAAACCATTAAAAGTGAAGTTTGTTATTCTTAAAATAAAAAAATGCATTAGACGTGTTGACACTGCCAACCCTTTTCTTTATATATTTTAACAATAATATTGGATATTATACTACTATATATATAATATATAGTATTTCTTATTTACTCCTATTTATTTTACTATACAATAAATATTCATTATATTAAATCCTTTTAATACAATTGACTTTAATTCAAAAATATGTTTTATATTTAACACAGTTTATCAAATGTTGTGCAGCTCATTCCCCTTGCATGGACAACCTTGAACCTCATCTCCCACCCTGCAATGAGTCCCCCCTGAGGCAGCCCTCAAAAGATGCAGAGTTCGCAGTTCAGGGCACTATTATCTAATGCTCGAACTAATGGCTCGACATTGTGTGAGTGGGAAAGTTCACTGTCATCGTGCCAAAGGCGATTTCAAGTGGGCCTCGCATCACTCGACTCGACTCGACTCTACTCTACTTGAGGCCCGCATAGAAGTCAAGATCTGTGGCAAAACGCATGAACAGCGGTAATTAATAATAATAGCCTGCAAACTTGCCACCTCAACAAGATGTGGCCCCTGGCCTCTGCTCCAATTTGACAGTTGTCTGTTGACTGTTTCCACTTGCCACTGCGCAGTACCCTCTTGCCAGTTCTCCCTTACCACTTACCTCTTCATAGTCTCTGCTTGCCAGTTAGCCCTTCTCAGTCCTCTCATCTTGCCAGTCCCCTCTGCCCAGTTACCCCTTCTCAGTTAACCCTTTCCAACAGTGTCCGGTGGCAATGACTATACGAAAACTTGGCGTTATGTTTTCAGTGCACAATTTTCACAGTCGGAGATTCAGATTAAAGCTCCTGCTAAATAAAACAACCCACGCCCTGTGCAAACCCCCTGCCCCCGTGCATCTACCTGCAGCATCACCCTTCACCATGCTTGCCTTGACTGGCTGCGGTTGTTGTTGTTGTTGTTGCTGCTGTCGCTGTTATCTAACCGAAAGTGAAATGGGCGCAGACAAATGCAAAATGAACATGGAAAAACTTGGCCAAAACACGGCACTTACATGTGTATGTGTGTGTGTGTGTGTGCGTGTGTGTCGCAGTTAACAAACTGTAAATTTGCTAAAATGCAACACACAAAACAGAAACAACAACAACAAACAAAGCAAAGCAAAGCAAATGAAAATTAAAACAACAACATAAGTTAAAACATCTCTCATGCAATAAACGTTGCAGTTGGCAACAGACACACACACGAATATATATATATATATATATATACCGGGAGCAGTTTGTGGCACCTGCAGCAGCTGCGCCACAATGTTGCACTGCGTCCGCAAAACGGTAATTGCAGTTCACAAAGGTTCATTCAAAAGTTTAGCACATTTATGGCCAGCACATTACAGGGTGTTTCAACTTCGTGCAGCAAGTAAAATTGTTTATTGTGCTCCTGCTGCTGCCGTGGCTGTGGCTGTGGCTGTGGCTGCCTATTCGATTGTCAACAAGTCATGCAACTGTTGAACACTGTTCAATTGTTTTCAGTAATTTGTTGCGCCCATATGCAAACGTATGTTGAACACACATATACATACGATATATCTGTATCTATGATATATATGTATTTGGCAGACCGTTAAACGTCGCTAAACGTGGGGTGCCATTAGTTTAAGTTGATTGAACTAAAAATGATTATCAAAACCAACAATGAAAATTATCGCTACTGCAGGAATGGCGAATATGCGATAACCGATAAGTGTGCTATGATATAAGCAAGATGATTATAACAGGAAGTCATCGATAAATCTCAGTGTGCAAAAATGTCGCAAAGCATCGCAAATGAAGTAATTTTCATTTGGGCACAAAACAAACTGATTAATTATGTATCGATGTGTGGCTTAATTGTTTCTCTCTCTCTCTTTCTTTCTACTCTGTCGATGATTTCAACTGCCTTCATTTTTCAAGTTCCTCGTTTACGTTTATTTTTCTTAATTGACGTGGAGCAATGCTATAAAAGAGAAATAAATATACAAAATCTTTGGAAAAATTTTCAGAGTGTAACGAAA